>CM053783.1:583566338-584203838 GCA_028749045.1 Cupressus sempervirens | reverse complement strand
CACACTCTCTCTCCCATCCCCTACTCTCTCTCTCTCTCCCTCTCTACTCTCTCTCCCCCATCCCCACTCTCACTCTCTCTCTCCTATCCCCTACTCTCTCTCTACCTGGAAACCCCTACTCTCTCTCACACACTCTCTCTCATCCCCTACTCTCTCAAACACACACACACCCATCTCTCTCTCTCTCTCACTCCCTCTCTCTCTTCTCTCTCATCCCCTACACACACACTCTCTCTCTCTCTCTCCCATCACCTACTCTCTCTCTCATACACACATAGCCATCCCCTTCTCTTTCTCTCTCCCATCCTCTACTCTCTCTCTCCCATCCCCTTCTCTCTCTCTCTCACACACACACACTCCCATCCCATGCTCTCTCTCTCTCCTCTCTCTCTCTCTCTCTCTCTCTCTCCCTACCTCCCTCCCTCCCTACCTCTCTCCTTCCCTCCCCCCTCCCTCCCTCCCTCATTCTCTACCCTCTTTGCCTCTCTCCTTCCCTCTCTATTAAAAATTAGGCTTCAAGAGTGCGTGCGCACTAAAGTGCATACATGCTATTGAGGCCTAAATTTTAAAAAAGCTTAAAATAGCACGCATGCACTATTTAAAGCTTTGGATTCTACCAAGCCTAAGGCTTGGTTTTTTCCTTGGGGATCCAACCCAAAGGTTTGGAGTCTGTAAATTGGTATGAGACATGTTTTGCTAAAAACATACAAAAAATGATTGATTTGTATTGTGTGCTCTTTTTCAAGTTTCCTCATGGTTTAGCATTGATAAAATCAGGTTACATGACATTATAGGTCTCTGTGTTAGCTATATAACCATATAATTTATTTTTTATTTGAACTATTTCAAACCTTTCAACTATAATTTCTTTTGAACATATGCCCATTTTCTATCAAAAACCAACATATACTAATTGGATTGTAGGTTTTAGCTCATTCATCGAATTTCACAACAACTTAGTTTTTAGAAACTAGACTCCATTCTACACACTTTGAAAAAAAAAAGTTTTGATTTTAGATTAGTTTTCAATTATTTCTAGGGGGGGCACATAAATATTTCATGTTTTTAGGATGTGTCCAATTAAAAAATTCATTAAAAAAAAAGGATACACATTATAAAATTACCTAAAAAATCTGGGATAAACTACATAGTGTTAGGTAATTTTTGACTAGAGCAATTAAGGAATTTCAATAAAAAAAGTTAAAATTTTAGGGGGGCCACACTTTGTACTATGTTATATTTTTTCTAAATAAACAGTACTACTTTCTGTAGCCTCCTTTTTTGACGACCTAAAACTAAACCATTTTGGGAAAAAATTAGTAGTTTAGAAACTAGATTCACAGGAATACTACTTTTGTTTTTGTCATATCTTAAAATTTTGAGCGTAACTATCTTCAAATTCTTGTCAAAGTTCAAAAATTGTTGATTTCAAAAAAAATGTGTCTACTTATACCCCCCTTTTGGCACCACAACTTGGTGCACTTACCCCATGGAACAATCAAGCCTCTTAAAGATCTTATCAGAGCCAACTCTAGTATTAGACCAAGTGTGCTAGACCCCACTAGGATGATGACGATTAATGTTAGGATAAAAATACCCAATTTATTATGAATGTAGTACACATCTTCTCTCTCACTAGTTTTCCAATGAAAAAGTAAAATGTCATCTTTATCTATAGCTAATGCTACCATATTAAAATCTCCACACATAATCCAAGGGACAGGTGGTAGAAAGTCTACCAACCAATATCCCAGGTTAGATATCTCTACTACATCATTAGGAGCATAGATATTGACATTCCCAAAAGAATGAGTATTAAAAGATGACAAAATCCAAACCACTCATTGCATGGGGTCATAACCATGATCAATAACACAATAATATAAACAAGGGGAAAGAGAGTCAAAACTCCATCTTGACCAACATTATACTAAGAAGAGAAAATAATGTCCTTAGGCCAAACAAATTGACATGCAACCTTGAGAAAAAAATGTAGACCTCTTAGAGGTAAAGAATATCTAGGCAACTAATCATGCACCAAGCATCTCTAACAAATTATTTTCTATGGGGGTTAATTAGAGGTGGAACATTCCATGATTAAAAAAAAATCATGATAAAGTCTTGCATGTCATCCATGTCCCCAAAAGTGGATAAATTGTTATCGAAGAACTCTGAACTATTTTTGAAACTAGGAAGGGAGTCTCCTCTAGAGATAACCCTTCATTTTTCTGGGTTTCCACCCATCATCTTAGCACACCCAAGAGGGCTATGAGATTAATAGAGACTATAAAGAAATTATTGATGTAGGAAGTAGAGTGCAGACCCATGGGGGCCAAGAAACACCAATTGAAACCTCCTTCCCTTGGTGATTAGGGTATGAAATAGGAGTTGATAGAACAAAAACCAATTGGTTCATCACTTGGGTGGAAAATTTCAGAGTCGGTTGAGAAGCCAAAGCAATAGGTTGCTTCAACACAAAAGAATGTTTTCCCTTTCAAACCATTGTAGTACATTAATCTTTTTTCACAATCTAAACTAGTCAAGATGGAGCCTCCTTTGGAGGGCACTTCATGTGAGGCAATGTAAGAGGGCAATTCTTAATCTTATGTTATGTCAAGTGACACCTATGGAAGGTGTTGTGAAAGTTCAAATACAACACTTTTTGGGTGAAGGTGTGGCTACCCACTTGAATATCAACAATTTACTTAAGGTCATGAGAAATATCAACCTCAATGAAAACTCTCTTTTGGGGTTGAATGCTAAAAACGTGGTCAAAATCTTAAAAAAGAACCTTGCCAAGGGATTGGGAAATGACTTACATGAATGATAAAAAGGGCAAGGGAAGGCTAGATAATTCAACCCAAACAAGAACATTAAGTTTTTTATCATATGATACTAAAAGGTCTCAAGACCAATGTTGAAAAACTAGAAGGGAGGCCTGAACGTACCACAAACCATGGCTAAGGATAGCCTTGACATAGGAAGGATTGGAAAAATGGAACAAAAGAAACTCTTGGTGAGGTTTTGAATGCTATCAAATCAAAAACCATGAAGAGTCCAAGCCTTGGCCACCCACTCTTTAAGAATGCTTTCAGGAGGAGTTCTTCCCACAAGATACCCTATGAGGGTATTTTTCTCTAACCCATCTCAAGCACTATCAAAATCTTAAGCATCAAGTACAATATCAGGGGAGGACATACCTCATGAAATACTTTCTAGATGAACTGGTGAGGCCATTTTTTTGGGGATGGTGTAATGAGCACCCGTTGTAGAAACTCCAAAACCAACATCAACAACTAGGATAAAGTTTTCCAGAGCCATGTTAAAATACCCTATGGATCCCATAATGAATGTGATCTGACACATAGATATACAAAGATTGCTTCAATAAACCATTATGCAAATCAAAACTCTAGTAGAGTGTGTTCTGACAAAAAAAATTTCTCATTCAGATACAACACTTCATCTCCTATTATGATTGATCATAACTTTGATTATTGATAAACATTAAACTTTGACTCACGTTTCAACTTTCAAACTTTTGCGACTTCTATATTTAACTCAGTATTTTAATGTAGTTTTTTCCATTAGAATGATATAGTCATGTTTTATTGTTTATCTTTGGCATTTAGCATTGGTCAATGATCAAGCATCATACTATGAAATGATTCATTTTCACACTTTCGTATTTCTCTTAATTTTTATCTATATATACACACATGAACCACTACAAAACTTTTCATATCCAAACCCAAAATTGTATGGATAACTTAGATTAAAAGAAAAAAGAAAAGCTTATTCTAAATATTATATGTTAATTCATTCCTTCACTACTTCAGTGAGTTCCATCAAGAAGATTCAATAGTTTTAGGTGACCCTTTCACCAATTGATTGTTTAGCCAAGGAAATAAAAAGTATCACATTCTAGAAACAAGTTAGTATACAAACCACTAAACAATTGTAGAACCAAGGTCAGGTTTGAATGCCCAAAAATTCTCACCTCTTGGATACAAGAATTCTTTTTTATATCAACTAGAACAAGAAGAACCTATATTATTTTCCAACACTGCAACAAGATGCTTTATCTTTCAACAATTTTTTCAGGGTTTAATTGTATAGGCCAAAGATAGGGAAACACCTAGATCAGTGCAAAGGTGTCAAATTGCAGAAGTGTGGTGTGTAAATGAATCCTAACTTCAGATATGCAAGTTATTTTGTGCTAACACATATGAACAACTACCAATAGATCCCACATAAATTTCTCTATTAGATTAAGACTTGAAAGCAAAAATGAAAATATTTTCTCTAATAATGTGCATTTGACTAAATTCTTATTGAGCCAATAAAGATAATTTATATAACACATTAATATCCTAGAAACATGATCTCAAATTATTAATCAATCTATTCTTGAATTAGTTTGTTGTAACTCATCTATTTGCCAACAATCAAATTACCTTAATAACAATACTACAAGAAAATGCTTCCATTATATGACACTTTTTAAATGAAATGCCTAAAAATACAACTATGTATCTCTAATACTCCTAAATATATGGCTACTTATTCTATTCTCCAATAGTCTTACAAATAGTACACTTTTAAAATCATGATGAATGTACAATTAAATGGACAATGTACAAAGTGTGCTACTAAATATGTTTCATCTAAGTCATCTTGTTAATACAAATACAAATGTTATTCATATGCCACAACATTTATGAAAAAGTAATTTATGAAGAACATTTTTAGTATGGCATAATTAAAGGAGAACCTACCAACATACAAAATCAAAAGAAAACTAGACTACATTCTACTACAACACATGAAATGCATGACAAAGAATGATAAAAATTTATTTACATGTGAGAGTTATCTAACAAAGAGCGTTACAAATTAAAATATTTTGACAAGCCTGATGTTTTTGTCTTCTTATTTATGGTTTGTGCATTTCAAGGTTCATAATCATACATTTGAGGAATACCACCAACACATCAAGAATTAAGATACACAGGGATTTGTCAATTAGGTTCTCATGTTCTTAATGAGAATCAAAAGAAAAAACATAGAAAGACAACATAAGAGCCCCCAAGATAATGTAAAAACATGTTGACAAGCATATACAAGGTCTCCCCTACAATTTAGGAACCAACAAAAAGAGTCCAAAATAAGAAAAATATTGGCTAACTATTGTGTATTTTCTATGTTTAATAGTTGAGATGACTTTAAGTGTTGTATATATTATATGTTCTAATTGAGTCAATCATAAAAGGGTATCAAGTCAAAAAATAATAATAAAAAATAAATAACTCACAATTAGTAAAACCACAAAAAATTAGAGGAAAGAAAACCCTTGCTGAAAAAACCTTTTAACTAAGTGAGGATCCAATAAAGGGAGGTAAGGAGGGGCTACCACCTACACAAATAGAAACATTCACTAAAGAACAAGGAGATGGGGATCAATTAGTTGCCAAAGGAAAAATATGATTTTTCTTTCAAGAATAAAATCAATACCACCACCACCCACTTAGCCAACCTCTAGACATCATTTCCACTTATGCTTTCTAGGGAGGATGAAGATGAAGATGAACCACAAGTCAATGCCCACAAGAGAGGCCCACCAAATCAAGAATTTTAAATTGAGGCAAGAGATATTATTGATGAAAAATTTCATGTTGCCTCTAAGTAAATGGTCTTCCTTCAACTTAGTGAGGTCACCCTATTGGAGGGAGATGATGCAATACTAAATTATGCACCTTTTCATTACCAAGGTCCTGGATTTGAAAAGGTGTTCACCACCTTATTGCATAAAGAGAGGGAACATTTAGAGGCCCAATTAAAACTACTTAGATATTCTTGGATTCAAAAAATTGTGCCAATTATCTCTAATGGATGGAAAGATTGTAAAAACCATCCCTTTGATCAATGATATTGTCATGTCTATCAAGGAGACAATGTTTTTGAAGAAAGTTGGCTATGAGGGGGAAGTAAAAGATGCAAGTTTTATTTCTTGAGTTCTCGTTGATTACATAGAGGTAATGGGTAGTGATAATGTTGCTCAAATAATTGCAAACAATGCAAAAGTAGGGTTGCAAGTGCTTTGGTAGAGGATAGATATGGTCACATATTTTGGACATCATGCATTGTACATTTGCTTAAGTTGGTGATGCAAGAAATTGGCACCCAAGTACACTAAGCAAAAACAAACTAATGAGGAAAGTGAGAAGATTCAAATGTTTGTGACAAATCACCATATGTCACAAGTGATTTTTTGAGCTTTCTCCAAATTGGAACAATTCTAAGTAAAATTTAAAATTTGATTTATTTGGTTTCATTTATCATTTTATGTTATGTTTTTCACAATTGAATAGAATAATTTTTGTGTTGTTTAAATATTTTAAATGTGCTACTAACTTACTAAAACATGTTCTTAGGTGGTTTAAACTTGTTTTGCATCTCACACAATTGTCTTGAGATGACTTGTGAAGTTAAAACTGGTAATGTCATAGATGGTCATTTCCAACCAATGGGGTATTTAGAAGTAGTCCAATACAATCATAGCCCAAAAATTTGATGAGAGTATGCTTTGATACCACTAACGAAGGTACTCTCTAATATAACTGATGAAGGTACCCTCTAATACCACTAATGAAGGGTCACTCCACCCTTACCAACTCACAACCAAGAAAACAACAATTAGGAGACAAAGAGAAGATAAAATACTTCATAAAGTATCCATTAATATTTGAAATTCATTACAATATTCTCAAAATGAGAGAACTCCAAATTCTTACAATATTTTAAATTACCAAAGAACTTACACTTGAAGAGCTTCATAAAGATAAAATATAAAAAATATAAAAAATAAAACTAGAGGAGATAGAAAGTGACAAAAATTAGAGGAAAAATAATTTTTAAAAAATTAAAAAGGGAAAAAATGAGAAAAAGAAAAATTTCTATTTTCAAGGTGCATAAGTGGTGTAAATAGAAAAATAAATAAAAATGGTTGTCATTCCATTTATTGAGGTGTGTAGGTGGAATTCTAGAAGTTTGGGGAAATTTCCTTAAATCATGCATTTAATATTTGTTGGGCCACATAGTGGTGCTTAGTTGTATTTGGGTGGGAATTAAATATTTGTTGTAAGGTAGTTGCATTTACCTTTTATTCCACATCAGTTGTGTTTGTAACATCTTGGGTGGTAAGTGCCTATTTAAGCAAGGCATATGAGAATTTGTAATCAAGCTTCAAGGTGTGATTTCTTCTTAGTAGAATCTTGGAGAGGAGGAAGCAAAGGAGTGAAGTTTTCCAGAGTTTGTGGATAGAGCACCAAATGTGAAGAAGTTTACACTTAGATCTTGGATAAAGTTTGAGAAGGGCTAGTAGCTGAGGCTTGGGAAAAAAAGAAATTGCTTGGTGGGCTTGCAAGCACAAGTTTAGACCTTCCTTGGAGTTTTCTACCAATATGGATCTAGACTAGCTAGTGTTTGGATTGGATCTTGAGGGATCTTGCAAAACTATTATTGTAATTGCTATTGTATTTGGTCGCAACTGGGAAGGCCTTACAACTTGACACATTGCATATAAACAATTATTTTATGAATAAAGATTTGCATTTGGTATCAAATTGTGTATCTTTTGGTGTGTTTTCGCTATATGGTTATTTGTTGGGGGCTAGGACATCTCCTTTGGGTATTCTCTTGCCTTGCCCTATGTCAGATGGTATCAGAGTCTAGTTGTTCCTGAGCATGTAGATAGATAGTCAAAGTTGAGGCAGTTTGCACCAGGACCTTGGGAGGACATGCAGATGGATCTATGGTTGCGAATATGGAAGGTTGATCTTGTTTAGGAAGATTAATCTATTGGCGATTTGTTGCAGAGGGTTTGCGAAGATCTTGGAAGATGGCTCTGAGAGGATTGGACCCTAGGATGATTGTGAATCTTCATGATGTGGTGGAGAGGAAGATTAATGAGATAATAGCTTGGCTAGTAGACATTGTTGTGGATGCTACTTTTTCTTAAAGAGTTGAGAAACAAAAGAAGGAAGTTGTATGCTACTGGAGTTGGAGTCTACTGATCTAGAAGAGATTTTTCTAGCCAGTTAGAAGACTTGTTCAAGAGAGAAGATGTCATAGTAAGATTGAGGCAAAAGAGGTTGGTTTCGTTAATTAGTTTGTGGAGTTTGATATAAAACCTGTAGAGCAATTGGAGGTTGTTGCTGTGGATATTCCTAACCTTTTTGATGTTGGGATGGTGATTGGTTTTCATGATCAGTTGGTTGAGTCTGACATGGAGATTGCAGAGCACTCAGTCGTGGATGATTTGGTTGTTATTAGTGGTGACTTGTATGTTATAGAGCAACTTGTTGTGAGCAGTGAGATCACTGGGGTTGAGAGTTTGGAATGAGTTGATGGAGATCTACATATTGTTAATGATGTGGGGTTTGTTGTTGATGGTGTGGATTCATTAGTTGCTATGTGAATAAAGTTTTATTGATGAAGCATTATGTTCAACTTGTTCCTAGGAGTGAATATGCTAGTTGGATGGTTGAGATTTTGGTGTTTGACAGATGGATGTGAATGATGTGCAGATTGGTTTTCTTGTCCTTGATGGAGTGGAAACCTTTGGTGAAGATGAAGATGGTTGTAGATCTTTCTTTTGGCATCAAAGTGTGGGACACCCTTTTCTATCTACCTAGGGAGTTTGATGCAGGAGCATCTTGCATCATAAAATAAAAAGAATATATATATATATATATATATATATATATATATATATATATATATATATATATATATATATATTCTGGAGGATAGAGAAAGTGGGGAAAATTAGAGGGAAAAAATTTTTAAAATGAAATAAAAAAGGGAAAAAGGGAGAAAAAAAAGAATTTCTATTTTCAAGGTCAATAGGTGGCGTAAATAGAAAAATAAATTAAAATGATTGTCACTCCATTTATTATGGTGTGTAGGTGGAATTCTAGAAGTTTGTGAAAATTTCCTTAAATCATGCATTTAATATTTGTTGGGCCACATGGTGGTGCCTAGTTGTATTTGGGTGGAAATTAAATATTTGTTGTAAAGTAGTTGCATTTACCTTTTATCCCACATTGGTTGTGTTTGTAACATCTTGGGTGGTAAGTGCCTATTTAAGCAAGGCATATGAGCATTTGTAATCAAGCTTCAAGGTGTGATTTCTTCTTAGTAGAAGCTTAGACAGAAAGAGGAAGCAGAGGAGCGAAATTTTCCAGAGTGTGTGGATAGAGCATTGAATGTGAGGCAATTTACACTTGGATCTTGGATAAATTTTGAGAAGGGCTAGTAGTTGAGGCTTGAGAAACAAGGAGACTGCTTAGTGGGCTTGTGAGCACAAGTTTAGACCTTCCTTGGGGGTTTCTTCCAAAGTGTGGATTTGAACTAGCTAGTGTTTGGGTTGGATCTTGAGGGATCATGCAGCACTGTTATTGTAATTGCTATTGTATTTGGTCATAATTGAGAAGGCCTTGTAGCCCAACACATTGCATGTAAATAGTTATTTTATAAATAAAGAGTTGCGTTTGGTATTTGATTGTGTATCTTGTGTTGTGTTTCCGTTGTGTGGTTATTTGCTAGGGGCTAGGACATCTCCTTTGGGGATTCTCCTACCTTACACTACGTCAAAAGCAAAGACAATGTTTATGGATGATGATTGAAAGGGTTGTGTGAATTGTGTATTGGAATTCACTGAGTCAATCCTATTTATGCTTCTCTTTTGTAATGTCCCCTTTTTAGCATTCATAACATGATGTTTTTGTTAGTCTATTTTCCCAAAGTCCCAAAGGCTAACCAGGACATTAAAGGGACTTAGAGGCCATTTGGCCTAGAAAGTTTCAGTTGCAGGTCTTTCTGAGGGGTTTTGAGGCAACTTTGGGCATACTTACTATTTATAGTAAGTCATCTTGGACATGGTCGGGCATCCAGTGGCAGCGGTATGTCGATGGTAATTGTTTAAAATCGACAAGAAGACTTGTTTATCATTGATAAGATTTGTTATGCATTAATAAAGCTATTTTATAAAGTTAAATTTAAATATTTAACTTTATTAATGCATAGACTATAGTTTGTGAGAAATATTTAAATTAAAAGAGTCCCCTTTATTTTATAACACATTTGAGACATAAGTTACATAAAGGGAGTTATGTTTTATCCCACATTGAGAAAACAAAGGATTGAGCTCTTGTGAGAACACTATAAAAGAAATGGAAGAGCTTCTTTTTAGTATGCTTGGATAAAGATTAAAGTTATGTTGCTGGATATCTGATTTATCGGGCTTGGAGGATGAAATCCCTCTTTGCTAGCATTCTCTTCACTATTGGAAGACACAGTCAGGAGGTTCAATGGTGTTTTCACTTCAGGGAACACGTTGGGTTTCATTTGGTGCTCTCGCATAAAGAATTTACAAGGGTTTGAAAGTGCAGATCTGAAGTTAGTTATTGCTACAATGCGCATGAACAATATTTTGCTATAGTACCGCATGAATAGTGTTTGCTACAGTACGGCATGAATAGTGTTTTGCTACAATATCGCGTGAATAGTGTTTTGCTACAGTATTGCGTGAATAGTGCTGCTACAATGCGTGAACAATGTTGGTATCAAGTTTACTTGTTTATCCGGCTGATTAGAAGTTTGGAAGGCTATCACTCCATTCGCAAATCACTACAACATTCAATTCCAGGTTTCTTCTATCATACGTCAATGTCTATGTATTATAATTGTTGAATACAAGTCTGAATAGTTGTCGCAGCCTTTAAGGCAACTGTAAGTGCACATCTACATTTAAAATCACCCTTTTATCAACACATTAAAAGAGTTTCCAAATTTTATATATATATCGTTGAATGTATGCCAAGTGTTTGTCAAAATGTTATGATGTGTATTACGCATTTTGAATGTCACTTCATAGCTGTTCGTAAATCTACTCATTGGAAATCAATTTATTGAGGAAATCAGCTTTATGAGTTTGCATACAAAGTGTTTGACAATATGAACCTTAAGTTAAATTTCTTCAAGCCAAAGTTCAAATCAGGGAAGGATATTACATCTTTGCTAACACTAATAAACCATTTCTCGAAAATGTCTATGATGCCATGGACACCATGTTGGAGAAGACAAAAGTGGTAAGTTATAAATTAAAATTTATTATACACTCCTCTATCATTATTTATTTAAAGATGTCATTTTTTTTGATTGACATAACCTACAGGAACATCATTTGATATCCTAGGTGATACAAAGAAGAGAGAATGGTCCCAATGACACCTTTATAAAAAGGGGAAAGTAATTGTTCTTCATCACCGGAACAACATGACCACACCTCTTCACCTCCTCACTTATGCTCTCTTCCAAATACTATAGTGCATAGGTATTTTCTATTCTTAGTAGAGTACCACCGTATAAAGATGTTGAGGTTGCTAGTGGGTACAAGAGGGCCCTTCACAAGTTATTTAGTGTTCCAAAGGTGGGGCAACCATTAGGAGAGAATTTGGATAATCCATCTCAGGAATTTTTTTTATCCCTCTTGTTATAAATGACCAAAATAGAATGGGCACGATAACATGATGGTACCTTTATGGTTATGATTATGTGAATCTCTAATATTTGACCATTAAGATCCTCTTGCACGTAAATCTTTTTATTTTTAATATATATATTTGGTCATTTGCATTGTAGAATTTAACACTTAGCATTCTTGAATTTGTCATGTATTTTTTGTTTTTTGTTTTATTTATTTTCTCTCCATCTTTTGTTACTGAGCAAGATTGGAGCACTTACTCCTTTATCCACTCAATCAAGTGTAACCAGTTGGCTACAAAAAATGCTTAGGACTTGGTGTTTATTCACACCAATTTGTGCGTCATGGCATGCAAGGATTCAAAATACAAAAAGGGGGCATAGAAGTTGTGGGATGTAGCATCCAAGTTCATTGACTTGGATATGAACATTCAAGATCTTGCTAGAGCCACAATGCTTGATGTGGATGATGATGAGAACCTGACACTTGGTGGATCTAGTGCTAATGGAACCGGTTTGGGTGATAACAATGATCTACTAGCTGTGGAAAATGAAAAATCTTATAGATGATGCATTTTTTTATAATCCATTTGATGATTGATCAAAACTTTGATTATTGATGAACATTAAACTTTGACTCAAGTTTCAAGTTTCAATTTTCAAACTTCCATGAACTATATTTTAATTCAGTAATTCAATACAATTTTTTCATTAGAATGATAGAAGCATACTTTAATATTTATCTTTAACATTTGACATTGATCAATGATCAATCATCATACTATGAAATAATTTAGTTTTTACACTTGTATATTTCTCTTTATATATATATATATATACCAATAAAAAATAAAAAATTCCAACCAATGAACCAAATTTTAGTACCCAAACCCGAACCATAACTTGATTAAAAAGGAAGAGAAATGCCAGTATATGTTAACTCATTCTTTGACTGCTTGTGCGAGTTCTACCACGATGATCCAGCAATTTTAGGCGACCTTTTCACCAGCTGATTGTGTAGCTAGGGATTAAAAAAGAGAGGTACATACTAGAAACATATTAGTATACAGACGAGTGAACAATGCAGAACCAAGGTCAGGTTCAAATGCCTAAAAATTCTCACCTCTTCAATACAAGAATGTTGTCTTACATCAATCAGAACAAGAAGAATCTATATTGTTTACCAACAATGCAAGAAGAGGCTTTGTCTTGCAACAAAATTGTCATGGTATCATTGCAAAGGTCAGAGACAAATACCTAGATCAGAGCAAAGGTTTCAAACTATAGAGATGTGTAGCGTGTAAATGAATCTTAACTTCAGACAGGCAAGTTATATTGTCCTAACACATGAGAATAATTACCTATAGCTCCCGCATATAATTTTATCTATTTAGAAGCAACAATAAGAATGTTCTCTTTAATGTTGTGCATTTGAGCTAAAGGCCAACAACTCAAACAACTACAATCTTTATTGCCACAATAAAGATGATGCATACATATCCTAGAAATATAATCTAAGACTTTTAGATGTAGTAAATAAATGGAGCTAAAGGAAATATAAATAATTTTAGATGTAGTAAATTAAAAAAAATTATTATTTTGTAGTGGATATCTATCGGCATTTCTTTAGATAGATTTATTTAAGATATCTATACTAGTTTACTAAACAATGCAAGAAGAGACTTTGTCTTGCAACAAAATTTGATGATATCATTGCAAAGGCCAGAGACAAATACCTAGAACAGAGCAAGTGTCTCAAACTCTAGAGATGTGTAGCGTGTAAATGAATCTCAACTCCAGACAGGCAAGTTATTTTGTCTAACACAGGAATAATTACCTATAGCTCCCGCAAATAATTTTATCTATTTGGAAGCAACAATAAGAACGTTCTCTTTAATGTTGTGCATTTGAGCTGAAAGCCAAGAACTCAAACAACTGCAATCTTTATTGCCACAATAAATATGATGCATTCATATCCCAGAAATATAATCTAAAACTTTTACTCAATCTATTCTTGAATAAGTCTGTTGTAACTCATCTATCTGCCAACAATCAAATAATATTATAACAATACTACAAAAAAAATGCTCCCTTTATATGACACTCGTTAAATGAAATGCCCCAAAAAAACACAACTAAATCCCTGATACTATTATATATGGCTACTTATCCTATTCTCTGACAGTCCTAAAAAGAATTCATTTTTTTAATCATGACGAATGTAACAGAAAAAATAGAGTACAAGGTGTGCTACTAATATATGTTTCAGCAACATCTAAGTCATCTTGTTAACGCAAGTACAAATGCTATTCCTATGCCACAACATTTATGACACAGTAATTTGTGAAGAACATCTTCAGTATGGCATAATTAACGGAGAGCTTATCAGTATACAAAATTAAAAGAAAACTAGACTGCATTCTGCTACAGCACAGGAAATGCATAACAAAGGATGGTACAAATTAAAATACATATGAGAGTTGTCTAACAAAGAGTGATACACATTAAAATATTTTTAACTGTTCTGATGTTTGTGACTTCTTATTTATGGTTTGTACATGTCAAAGGTTCGTAATCATACATCTGAGAAGTAATACCATTAACACATCAAGAATCAAGATATAGAGGGATTTGTCAACCAGATTAATTCTCATGTTCTTAAAGAATATCAAAAAGCATACACCAAAGGAAGACCAACAGAAGAGCCTCAAAATACCAAATAAACATGTCCATAAGAAAACACAAGGTCTCTACTGCAATTCTTGTGCAATTTGGATCATGTACTTATACTGAATGACGATTCTTTCCAATTCCTGTGTCCAACATACACCATCTAACTTGAGTGCAATTCCTATGATTCGAACATTGAACCTCCTTACAAGACCTCACAGCAACCTCAATTTGAACAGAAAAAGGATATATTTATTTTATGTTAAAACGCACACATTCATCTTTCCTGTGTTTCATACAATGAATGAATCTGCTTTCCATATGCCTATTAATATCCACGTATAATTAGAATTGAAGTGAGTTTTTTTTCTATTGGATTGGTGAACAAGCAAACACAAGGTCTGTCTGCATTTTATTTATTACAAAACTCTGATTATATTACTAGTCCACAGTATCACTCTTGTCTGTCCAATTCATTTTTTTTGCCGATAACTCTCTTTCACATTTCGCACTAAAAAATGAATCAAATCTTTTTGGGGTTCTATGGTTATTGCAGTCTTTTTACAAAACAATCCACACCCACATCCTAAACTACACTTTCCAATCCACACATACACAAATCGTAAGTGGATCTCACATTAACAAACAAAAAATTTCACCTGAAAAACTGGGCATTGCTTTACGCGCACCATTTAGGCACAAAACCCTTTCACAAAAGTTGTGCATTACAGAAAAATAGCACAGAAGCTTGATCGGTTATCTCCAGCAAACCATTTTATCGAAAAATACATTCCAGAACACATTATACCCGATCCTGTTCGCCAAACAATCTATATTTTTAAATCTGATTGAAGCTGGTTGATTTTGACAGATCCTACGATTTCCTGACCCAGAAAAATGCGAATATTCCGAATGGATGTATGGCATTTGACGGATCTAATTTCCTTTAGGCTTCTGTTTTCCCCACAACTTGATTACGCTAAGCACAAAAACAATGGAGAATCCTGTGAATATGAAAAGAAAAACATGAAATTGACCTGAAGTTGGACTCTGCCTGTAAATGTGGGGAGGGCGCCCATGGCGAGCGGCCATGTGTGGTGCATGATGCTGGTGATGATGATGCATTCTGTATTAATTTGATCGCGATTTCCCTTGATGAAATCACCGTTAGATTTATCAGGTTTTGCACTAAAAAACCCCTCTCAGATCGATTTCCTATTCAATCTTTTGAGTCCTCAACCTATAATTGGTTTTTTTTCGTTTCACTGATCCGAGATGTGGGTATTGTGCCAAATTTTCAAAATTGAAATAATGAGACAAAGAAATTGAAAATGTCAGAACGTGTGAATGAATCTGTCTGTAATTTCGTCATCCTCTGCGATAGCTGTTCTCTAACATCTTGTCCTCGGCAGTCTAAGGCGATGAAGAAACAGTCAAAACCTAATGCAAGGGTTTGTGAAAGAAATTGTCGAAGTGAAATAGTTCATAATGTACGGATGTTGCTGACAGAGACTATAGACATGTTTTTTATTTTATTTTAAAAACTATTAAAAACTACTAGTATATCTCGTTATTATTTTATTAAAAATCTATTAAGAAAATAAAGAAGACTTTAACTTCAACATCATTATTTGATTGATAGAAAATTTAATTCAACTATTTGAATTTATTGAGAGTGGTGTCTTATCTTAGATTAAAATCAAATGAAATAGTGAGTAGATACTAAAATTTATGATAAATATTTGATTGTTGTTGTTAGTTGATTTGATTGTGTGAGTATTTTCTTTCTTTATTATACTTTCCTTCTTCGTCGTGATAATGTGATTCTGAAACATGATGAAAAATACTCACATAATCAAATTCCCAAACAAAATAAAAAATTAAAATGTGTACATAAAAACTACAAATATTGATAAGTTATTCAATTTTTATAACTAACTAAAAGGGCAAAAAAATGTCCTACATATTTGCCCATTTGATCTTATAGAATTTGAAAATGTACATCTGAACTTAATAAATTAATAACTATTATAATAAAAAGTGTATCTATAAATTAATAGAGATATAGGTTAAATAAATAAATGCAACCATGTTGTTTATTTTGAGAAAAGTGAAAGTACAATAGAAAAATGATACATAATTTCTCATAATATTATTAGATCATAAAATTTAATAATTAAATTAGTGAGTGTTAAGTGGATGTAAAATTACACTAGAGGAACTATTATATATTTATATCTTATGTATTGTTATGACTTACTTTTTAACTATTAAATAATTATAATTTATCTATGTTCCATGTATAGCTATAATGCTTTAATACATTTTCTATTAAGCTTATCTCCCATGCAATATCCTAATGCTTCTTGTTTTTCCTATCAAATGTGATATGCATGTCTCATACATTGTCATTATGACCTAGTACTTTAAATATGAATCATTTCTCTTCCAATCTCCAACAATAGTGGTGTATCATAATATTGCATGGCTTAATCTTAATGAATCTTAAAAGTGAGGGATAACAAATTGGTGGTGTCCTCACTTTTGTTGTCTCTTCCTATATTGCTTACAATGAACAAGGAATTCTAAATTAGAGAAAATTGATTAAACATCTTGCACTAAGCTACGGGAACCCACACATCATAAATATAAAAAATGTTATGCACAAAATCAAATTTAGATTAAAAAATACTTTGCAATATCTTGCTCAACCCTTGTATTTTTGAATAGCGTCTCTGTTAGCCCCTGTTTTTGTGCTCCATTGTTTCAAAGTGGTTCTACAATATTTTTGAATTTTCAATAGTCATGTCCTTTGTTTAGGGCTAGAATTTTGAAATAAACCCTAAGTGCAATTGAAGATGTTCTAAAAAAACCCTCGTATTATTTAAAATCTTTCGTTGAGGGTTATTTCTTTGTTAGGATTTATTTTTCAAAGAATAGGGTTAATTCTTTTAAGTCGTGTTTTTACTCAACTCATCTTTACCCATGGTTTCATCCGAGTTAGTTCATGATCTAGTTTAATGTGCATGTTCAACTCAAGTAACAAGTTATTCCCAACCACCATTGATCTACCTCAGATCTACGGCTCTCACTTTGTCATTTTATGAAGTTGATGTCTTTTTATTTTATGTGACAATGCAAGCTTTTGACACTTGTCCAGTGGGACCAAAGGAATGCAGTGATTCTCAGTTTTGATCTCAGCCCTCAGATCTTATTAAGATCAACGCCTGTCACTTTGTCCTTGAACAAAGTTGTGCACAATTTAACAAATGTGACATAATGACATTTTGATGCATTGACATCATGGGCTCATACAAGACTCTTAGAATACTTTTTCATCATATGTCAACTGTCACACCATGATTGGTTCTCAACTGAAACTAAGCCTTTTTTCTTGATAAGCTCTTGATTGTTGATCAAATTGAAGATCAAAAGTTGTCATGTTCTCACAAATTGGAAGTGTTTGATGTTTAAGAAATGCAAGAATGCAAGGGATCACCATGTGTCCCTATGAGTCCCCAAAAGAATGGAGTAGTATGCAAAATTTTCAACCATTGATCAAAGACAAGATCAACGATCCTCACATTTTCGTGAAATCAAGATGCGTGGTATTTAAAAAGTGTGATAAAGCAAGCTTTTGACATGTGTCTTGGTGGGCCCATTTTATTGAACAAATTGAAGAATGAGCACTTTTCTCAACCATAGATTGAGATGAAGATCTACGTTGGTCACAAAGTTGCAATAGAAACATGAAAGGTTTTTAACAAAAGCGACTACATGACATAACGACACATGGAGTTGGTGGGCCCAACTTGTATTGCAAGGTTCAAAAGAAATGATGTCAACACGAAATACCAATTGGCATACTCTGATTCACTCTTAATGTTATGCATAGAACATTAAAGTCTTTCTTCCCAACTATCAGATCAAAAGGTGATTTACGCTTCTCACTATCTCACAAAATCAAGACATATGAGTTTTAATCAAAGAATGTTAGGAATTTCCACATGTCCCTGTGGGCCAACTTTTTAACACACTAGCATGCAAAAATCATTATTGTCCAATATCAGATAGATCAACAAACGTCACCTGCTCGCAAAAGAAACATAAAAGATGATTAACCAAACTGAGAAAGTGACAAAGTGACATGTGTCCTTAGTGGGCCCGTTTTCTACAGGAAATACTAAGAAGGCATAGTTATGTTTGATTGTCTGATGAAAAGATGATCAAGGGTTGTCATTATGTCACAAATTTGAAGTGTGAGATGTTTAACAAAAGCAAAAAAGTGAGAAGCTAACATGTGTCCTACCAAGTAAAAAGATGATGCAGTATCAAGTTTAAATCATAGCCATTAGATTTCTTTCAAATCAATGACCAATTTTCAAATTTCTTGCATTGCATGCACAATTCGACTTTTGAAACATTAATGGTGAATCAAGACACCCTTGTGTGAATGAATTCAGCATAAAGTTTGTAGTTTATTCCATAATTTGGTACAATGCAAGATAGATTGAAGCAGAGTGAACAGAGCCTACATTTTTGAATTTTCATATTGCAAATTATTGTGAATGTGGTAGCTTTTTCTATACAAGTAAGTATCCAAACATTATTGTGGAAAGTTTTTTGTTCAAATTTTCTAAATTGATAAGATGATTCCATGAAGATATTTTTATGGAAAAATGGATTATTAGCATAAGAATGTACATGATGATTTTCTCGAACAACTACTCGCTTCTACAAATGAAACTGCAAAGGGGTAAGAATTGATCCCAAAAAGCCCTATACTAAAGATTGATTAGGGTTTCTATGATAAAGGCAATTGGTTGAGGGATGCAAAAATATCAATGGGTGGATTGGATCTATTTTAAAAATGGTTCTCAGAAAGAAATCATTACACACCACTTAACAATGTTTGGGAATTTGACATTGGGAAGCTTGTTATACTAGGCATTTTCATGGATGATGATTTTTTGACAATGTTGGCAAAGAGATATGACCCTATGTTGTGGGTTGTAAAGAACCATGCTGGGGAGCACCTATTCAAGGTGACAAATTAGGTGATCAAAAAAGTCTTTTTGTTAAACCCTAACATTGTTCTACATGATAAGATTGACTTTGATGACTTGCAAACCAAATATGATGCACAAAGAGTATACCATCGAGGTGGATCACTATAGTATCATTTTGTTAAGCTAGGGAATCTAACTGTGGTAACACCATCTACCCCGTAGCCCCTATTGAAGAAGTATTTCAATCGTAGGGCACAGGCTCTCTATATTCCCCTCTGCAAGATTTTTTGTATGGATGAACAAGAGCACATCCCAAGGCCCTTATATTTTATGATGAAACAAATTCTACAATATGGAATGAGCTCTATTTTTTCTTTTGCTTTCCATTTAGCTGAAGAAATACATAATGGGATAATTGGCATAAGCAAGGGTAAGGAAGACAAACCTTTTGGTTGGTATTCTCTTTTGATGTATGTGTGTCTATTTAAGGGTGTTTCTGTCTTAGAAAAAGAGATGAAACTAGAACAAGAAAAGGATGGAGAGAATCTACCAGTCCAACTCTGGAGTGCAAATATGACTTGGGAAGTCACAGATGCTAGTTTTGATTATTTTGATCATTATTTTGCATCAAAAATGAGGATGTCATTAAGCCAAGATAACCCTCAAATTCCTAAACCCATATTGGAGCTATTCAAGCCTAAGGAGCATGAAGGGTTTAAAGGTAAGCCACAACTAGGGAGATATCATCCCATTTCAGTGGGAAGCCCCATTCCTACCCTACCAAGTGCCCTTGAAGGTAGGAGTTGTTGTATTTTTATGGCAAACTGGAGGACTTGAAGAGAGATCATTGGTAGGAAGATCTGGGGGGACAATTTTTCTAAATTTCACAATTCTCCACAATTTTGTGATAACCAAAGGAGGGTGGAGACACTTGGGTAAATTCCTAGATAGATATCATATGGCCCAATCTCAGCCAGGATTATAGACCTGGAGGGATTTTTTGAAATGTTTAAAAAGAAAGAACTAAGGATAAATCCTATGATCATATATTTTACTCCCCTTAGGATATAATTAGAAATTATTTTTCCTTACAAGCACAAGAAGTAAAGAAAGAAAAATGGAGAGTTTTTAGTAGAGTTCTAAAATTTGTCAATGCATTAGATAGTAAATATGATCCTTTGGGTGACATCAAGTTTTGGGGAGATAAGGTAAATAAATTGATGTCACATTTTGTTGGGATCATGCAAACCTTGAATGGGAAGAAAGAGGCATTAATAAAGGCATATCCTAACTAGGCCAAGGAGGTGGAAAGAAGACTAGTAAATAAAATTGTCATTAGTCCAGGGTAGTACACCCCCCAAAGCAAAGCTAGATATATAGTTTCTAGGAATGTGAGAGCACATCCTATGCCAATTTATCAAAGGCAACATTTAGAGAGCCCACCTTCAAAGCCAAAAAGAAAAAGAAAAATTTGGAAGAGGTATCTTCATCAAGGATAGAAGAATACTTTCCTTCTAAAACTCCCATTCATTTTGATAATTAAGACTCCTTGAGGGAGAAATTAAAACAAATGGGAGGCCAAGATGATGTTTTAATAACAGCATTGGAGATAGAGGAGGGAATGTTTCGAGAACCTCCAATGCCACTCTTTAAGCTCACTGTTGAAGGTTTTAAAGGGAGATAAATGGACCCTATTGTAGAGAAGATTGCTAGAAAATTTTTGACTGAAGATAATTTGTAAAGTTTAAGGGCATTTGTTCAATTTTTGTGGAGAAGCAATATTTCTAATTTTGAGGCAAAATGCAAAAAGGTAAAGGCGGAGAAACCTAATAAACAAGACTCTAAAATTGAAGAAGAGATAAAAGATGACCTAATGCAAAATTTTAGTCAAATAACCCCTAAGGGGAGAAGAGAATTGTTGAAAGACTTAGGTGTTCTTATACTACAAGAATAGGACATTGCTAATGAAATGTTTTTTGATGCTATTATGAAAGAAAAGGGGACCAAAGTCAATACAAAAGAGGAGGTCAAGGAAGCCCACAGAGGGATGAAATACAATGATAATCATAAGGCCTTAGTTAAGTGGTCAATTGAGAAAAGGGATAAGTCCAGAGTTTATGAAGTTTCAGATTCAGAACATACTGGAAGCTTGGTGGTGTATAGAGTAAGAGATGTGGATAGTGAGAAGACTACTCTCATAAATAAAGAAATGGTTGAATTTGGTGTGGTGGTGGCCAAGAAAGATACAAATAAATTCCTTGAGCTCAACACTAAATTTGAAAAGGTGTTAGAAGCCTATGATGAGAGAGGAAGGAAAATTAGTGAAATGGAGAAGATCATTTCAAATTTGTAGAAGCAGCAAGGAAAGAGGAAAGTGGGGGAAGAACCCAACCAACTCATGATTGCAACCTCCCTTGCTCCACCACCTCCCATCAGGCATATTATTGAAATTATAAGTACACTTCAACCTCAAGAGTTCTGTTCTACAGATGAGCTGAGTGAAGAAAAAGATAAACTCAAAGCAGCTTAGGTAGAAGTGCAAATTCAATATGAGGATAGAGTTAGAGATATAATTCTTTTCTTAGTGGATAAAATAAACTGGCCTCTGTTATATTTATAAATCTCAAGGTTGATAGACATTTGGAAGGGATTAGAGAATAATGATGCTACCTTGAGACAAAATTTGAGTAAATGGATCAACAGAGAAGATAATATCACTATTCTATGTTTCACTGTCATTGACAAAATTGATGATCAAATTGAGAAAACATATGATCAAGAAAGTGAGCTACTAGATTTTGATTTAAAAAGAGATATCTTACAAGAAAGCTGAGAAATAATATTAGTATGAATTTTGATCTTTTTCCTCATGTGTTAAAGGGCCTTGGTAATATTAAAGATAAAGAGGAACGGGGAAGTGAATTAAAAGAAATAATGAGTATCAAGATGAATGATGTGGTCAACAAAGAGAACTATATTTGGTTCACTAGAGCTATTGAGTAGTTAATATCTAGATATTTATTGATTCTTTCCAACAAGACTTTGAGGAAATAAAGAAATTAGGAAAAATTATTCTAAAGAGAGAAGAAGAAATTATCAAATTTTAATTGGCCAAATGACACTGCTTTTGATAAATGGATGGTAGAGTATTCTTTAGCCTCAAAACTTTTATAGGTGGCATCTAAGAGTAAATCAATGGACAAATCCACAGCCACTGAGGAAAGAGAAATGGTTGATAAGGCTATTTAGGTAACCATGATAGAAATAGATGGGATGGATTCACAACCAACACTTGAAACTAAAGGTAAAACACCAGAAGCAGTTGAACAAAAGAACATCCAATCATCAACTAAAGAAGCTAGAAAATTAGATTAGAGAAGAATAATAGAAGAAAAGGTGGCCCCACTTTTTGAAGGAGATCAAGAGGTTGAAGACAAATCATTAGAGATAATGGAGCAAGAAAAGGACAAAATAGAAGAGGCCCTTGCTCCACCACAAAGAATTTGATAGAAAAACTATTTGATTGTCAAGCAAAAATGTTACAAATATTCTTCCGTTTTCTTGTGCTATGAAGACAATGACATTTTTTCTTTTGTGTAACCTTTTGTTTAGCTTTAAGAACAACTATCCTTTTTCCTTTAGGCTAGAAGCTTGTCGCAACTCATGCTATATAAATGAGTTTCCAAGGCTAGATAAGGGTCTGAGAATCATTTTTCCTAACGATTTTTGTTGATTTCTAAGTCAATTCATATGTATTGTATATGCTTTTTCCAAAGATAGAATAAAAAAGAGAGTTAACAGTTTTTGATCTAATTGAGATTTCTGTAATATGATTTGAAATCCAATTCTATATTTTTCAAAGAAATTAATACAAAGATGCATAAAGTTGGCTATACATTTTAGATCTTGTCTCTTATTTTGTTACAATTTAATTCTCTAAGATTTAATAGAAAAGTTAATTAAATTTTAGATGTAATTCATTTTGAATTATATTTTAGTTTTCATTCTACTTATGATCTAAATGAGTTATCTAAATTCTTGATGCAAATTGGAAGAATTCCTTGGTTTTCAACGAAGATTTTGGTAAGAATGAGATCTAGGAATGAATATTGATATTCTTCTCACAAAGTGTTAAGATAGATATGATAAGTAAATGTCAAATTCCTATGAGATAATATCCCAATAGATAAGGTACTAGTCATCCATTGAAGTTGATCTAGTTTGGAATATCTATATGGTATAATTCTTATAAATCAATCCTTTTAATGTTTTATTATTGAAGATTTGAAACATGAGGTTGTACTTGATTCAAGGAGTTTGTTTGATGGATTAGCCATTTATCATCTCTCTTATGATCCTAGAATTAGAAGAATTAAGGCTAAATTATCTTCTATAGGGGATTTTATGTTGTAAACTTGAAAAGTACAAAGGACAAAAGTAAATTCCCAGGTATACCCACCTGAATTCTGCACAGTTGAAAGTGGAGAAGACATAACAAATTCTTGTCAATTGGTCCTTTTAATTTGTTTCTCAAAATGCCCATTATGGTTTCTAGCTAACTCCTAGGTATTCTCATCTTTTTAAATGGTTGTGAAAATTCTGTCAAATCATAAGCCAAAAAAAAGGTGACTCTATTGGGGACTGCTTGTATTGGTCTATTTTAATAGATAAAGCTTGAGAACCTAAAAAAATCCAATACAACAAGAAGTGCATGATGTGGGTTGTATCCCAATATTTGGTAGGTCATGTATTAGAGTAGTTTCTTGTCTATGTGACAAAGTTTTCATTTCCCAAAGTCCATCATTACATGAGTTCCTGTGTATTGGGCCCTAGTGTCATATTTGCGGTCAAACATTCTATTCTTATGATATTTTCTTATTTTCTAGCCATGTTAAAGTTTTTTTTCCCTTCAGTAGGTGGCAACTCAATCAAAGGTTTAGTAGCTAGTGCTATATTTTAAGTGTTTTTTAGAATGGCTGATAGAAGGAAAAACACTAGAGTATATACAAAAGCAAATGCAAAGGTCCCTCTATACACAGAACTACCTCAAGTTGTAGGTAGGAAGAATCATTCTAAGAATAAAAGATATTTTAGCCATACATGGAAGCCCAAAGATAATGCCTCAACCCATTCACAATATCAACATGTGATAGAAAGAGAATATTCATCCCTGAATTTTGAGTTTGATAACAATAGACTTCTAGGTGAAATTTTCACTACCCCATTACTAGAAGAAATAGTATATGAGGATAAAACTATCTCTTCCATAGGAGATACTAATTTTAGACCCAATATGTCTAAGGAGGTAAACTGATGATGGGGATATAAGAAACCTTGAATACTAGGCCAAACCTTGGTGAAATTCCATATTTCAAAATAAATCTTATAGATCTAGATGATCTTGTAGATTCATAAACTACTTATGTAGATCTTGATGAGCTATTATCTAAGATTGAAACATTGAGGAAGAAGATTGTAGAGGAAGATGATAAAAAAAGATGTTTGGAGAAAGAAAAAGAAGTGATCACCATGAATGCTCACAAAGAGAGGGAAAGCTTGCTCAAAAGAATGGGAGCACTTAAAGAGTAGATAGGAAGTTAGCAGAGAAATATTCTACTCTACATTAAAACATATTTGGAGATGTTGGAGAAATAAGGTCCAAAATCAAAGATCAAGAACATGTTCTACAAGAGAAAGAAGGAACTTTCATTTCTTAAGTTCAACCCTATAAACCCATTGAGGAAAATGTAATAGATCTCACCACAAAAAATGTTGATAAAGGAAAGTAATAGGTTGTAGGTGTACAAATCAATGAGCCTCAGGTTACCCCTAAGAACCTTGTCATGTCAAAAATTGACTTAGAGTTGGAAGGAGAAAAAACAGAGAGGGAAGATCTTGCAAAAGAACTGGAGAAAGTTGAAAATGAGGTTGAAGTGATAGAGACAAGGAGAAAAATTCATTTCCTTAAATCTACTTCTAGCTTAGCAACATGGCAAAACCAGACTTCACATGCTATACATTCTATCAGAACTTGCAAACCTATTATAAATAGTCAAGGATTTTCCCAATCAATACCAACCTCCTCTTCCACTACTATTAGTCAGTTAGCTGCAACCCAACAAAGAAAAACTCCCATACAAACCCAAGGGGTTGGACCTAGTTCTTCAAATGTTTTTGGATTTTATTATATGGAAAGATAGAAACAGATGTCCTTTATAGGTATCCCTAGTTTTCCTCATCCTATCTCCAATTACTTAAGAGATAAAGTCACAAAGTTCTCAGGAAACAATGCCATTATTGGTGAAGAACATCTTAGAAAATTTACTGATATGTTGAATGATTATGAAGTGGAACATGGAGATGTTGTCATTAAGTTATTCATACATTCACTTATAGAAGATGCCAAAGGCTGATTTAGGAGACTTCTTGATGATAGCATTGGTTCATGCGATTCTCTAAAGAAGCTTTTCAAGGAGCAATATGGGGATAATACTAATGCAAGCTTCATTCTAAATGAGTTTAATAATATTAAGATAAATCAAAATGAATCTACATCTAATTTTAATGTGAGGTTCCAAAAGGGAATGTATAAGTTATTCCAAGTCATGAGATTAGGTGAGAATGTATGTCTCACTACCTATTTCAATGTCTTTGATAGAAAAATGGTTTATATTTTGAGAGACAAAGATCTTAGGACACTATGGGATGCATTCAAGATAGATATCAACATTGAAAATAATAGAAGAGCATCCGATAAGATTGGAAGGAAGACAAAATGGATCAGGTTTTGAAAATGGATCACAACCAAAAAACTCAAGGAAGACAAAATGGATCAGGTTTTGAACTTGCTTAAGAATTTGAATCCTCCATTAAACTATGCAAATAAGCCTAATACTAGTGAAAAGGCACACTTCAATAATAACTATAATAGGCAAACTGAATTAAAGAATTACTCATATAACACACAGTGGTAGGATGAAAAGCCCATGACTAATCTTGTACAAGGAGCTAATGATAAGAATACACCAAACACATTACAAATAAATTCTATGAATATGATGGAGGAAATGCCTTGGTGTATTATTTTTCAATCTCTTCATTCCCCTAACTATTGTGTAGTTGCTTAGTCTTTTTCTACACATCAACAAACACAACCTGAAGAAGGGGAGGAAGAAAAGAGAAATGATGATGTGACATGCAACATGATTGATTCATGTGATAATTATGAAAAATTTGAAGTAGATGTGAGTGATTAGCGAAACATGTACTATTTATACCATCAAGACATTTTTTCAAATGATGAAGATCAAGTTGATGACAAGAAATGCAACATGATTGTGGGTGTTGAGAATATGAATATGAAAAAAAATTCCAAGGAAGAGATTGATAGAATAAGTGTTGAGATGGTTGCTCAAGTTCATAGCACTTATAATCTAAGGAATAGAACAATCAATAATACTATTGGGAAGACATAAGGTATTTTCATTAAGGATATAACCTACAAGATGAATAATGACAAAAAAATAGAAGATCAAATGGTTGTCAAGATTAAATATAGTAAAGCTAAGAAGTGGGAACCCAAGAAGAAGATGCAAGCTCAATGTGTAGAAGAAGTCAAGGTAAACACAGAAGAGAGGAAGTTGAATGTTGATGTTGTTAGACAAGTTAAGGATCCTATTGTTCAAGTACAAGCAATTAAAGGTAATCGATGCAAACCTCTTATTTATGAACCTATTGACATGATCTCTATCTTATCACAAATTACTATCAAATTTCCTTGTCTGAAATGTTTAGGATAGATGAACATAAAACTGAAGCACTTTCTTGGTTAGGGGGGAATTGGGAATAATACCCTTATCAAAGGAGAGTCATAATTAAGGAAGATAAAGGAGTCACATCCTAAATACCCCAAATGTATTTGGATAGTTCAACTATAGCATACATAGATAATATTGACCCTTTTTTCCTTAGCCTTATTATAAATGGAAAAACCTTGAAGAATTTCATGATTGATTTGGGAGATTAGAATACTGTCATGCCTTTTAAGATCATGGAAGCCATTTGGTCTAAAAGTAGATACTAAAAAGGGTATATGTTAGGCTATGGATGCAATGGAAGCCTCTATTATAGCTACCGTTAATGCACTACCATATAGGTTAGCTACTTATCCTAATGTTGACTTAACCATGAGTGTCCTAGTAATTGATATTCCTCCTCGATATGGCATGTTACTCTCAAGAAAGTGGAGTGTTGCAATGGGAGGGAACCTATAATGTGACTTTTCTTTTTCTATAGTTCATATAAATGACAAAGCTATCAAGGTCAATAGATAACCAAGGGTTATTCATATGATTGAAGATAACATTGATACTAATTCTACATGTTTCTTAGATATATAAGTAAATGCTTTCAGGGATGAAATTACTATTGTAGAAACTAAAAAGATAGTCTCATTAATTTCACAAGATGCAACAAGATGCATAGATTAAAAAAATGTCTAGACAATGTATTTTGATAGGGCTAGTTCCAAACAAGGGTTAGGGGTAGGAGTAGTTTTTGTAAGAATTTGGTATAGCTTTGATACCATGTAAGAATTTTCCTTAAGGCAAGATTCACCCAAGATCGTAGAGCTCAAACACAAGCACAACTATAGACCAAAAAGAGTATGATCAGTATATCAGAGTATGTCCTCATATATTGCTATGTATCATATGTGTACAAACACACTAGGAGTGTCTGTATATAAAGGCCTCTTAGGAAGCACCTAGAATGTCTCTAGAAAGAACTAGGAGATAAGATAAGCATGATAACTAAGCACACGTCTTATCCATCATTCTAGATGAAAGGATAAGAATGACAAGGTGTATCTCAAGTGGAGATGTTGTAGACACCATGTGCTTAATTAGTGTGCTAACTCTTGTCTTGTAAACACCATGTGCATAAAAGAGGTGCAAACTCCTGTGTTGTCAACATGACAACTCACAAGAGTACACATACTCCTAGGTGACTAGTAAATAAATATTAAAATAATGCATTAACCTAAGTAAACTTAAGTAAGTGTAAATAGTGAATAATTATTTACACCAACACCCCCCTTTAAGTGCAACTTAGGGGAATACCCTTAAGCTTATGAAAACTAGGATGAAATGCATAATGGGTCCTAGCTACTAGGCCATGTTAGGTACCCATGTACATAATCAAATGCAGTACAATCTCTCATAAAGTGCAGAAAGAGGGGAAAACTCATGGGAAAAACCCTCCCCCAAAAAGAGAGATGAAAAGGGATGCATGGATGGATGGAGTAATCAAGACCCCCCCTTTACGACATACATCAAGTATATACAAGAGAGAAATGGGAGAAGGACAAAACCCCCTAAGAGGAAAAAGTCACCCCCATAAAGGAGAAGAAGAACAAAACAAGGTAGTCCCCTCCCCCCCCCCCCCTAAAAGTAGTGTGCCGATCAGTGAGAAATGCTCCAATGAAGAAGTTGATCCATGACTATTGAATAACATTCCTCCCTTTTGGAAGAAACAATCGCAAAGGTACTGATGAGATGCTTCTGCTATGTGTGGAAAGAATCTCAATGATGAACAATGTCTTTGAAACTTGTTCAAGTGTCCCTATGTCGATATTGATGGTGGCTACTTCCAAAATAGCTAAGAAGAAGTGCAGATCTAGCAAGGAATGTTGTAGAACCTATTTTAAAGAACCAATAGTTTCCTCAAATGATAGAGAGACCTCTTGCAACTGTTGTACATAAGGATCCATAATCACATTAACTTGTAAAGACTGGTCATGGAGAGAATGGACATGAGGTTAGAGTGAGCCCTCACAAAAATTGTAGAAGGATCGTCCTCAACAAAGAGAAGTGGTAGACCATCAAAGAAGTCTCCAAAATCTACTATGTGTGACTCCATAAACAAACTTGAAATGTTAGTCAAGAAATCATCATCTGAGTTTGGAACTGGAAGACAAAGTGTACCTTTCTATGCTGAAGTACATGAATCTATCACTGGCACAATAGATGAAGTATTCACCTCAAAAAGAAGACGAATATCATCGAGGATGTCTCCCACATCTTCAATGTGAGACTCCAGGAATAGGCCGAAAATGGCAGGAAGGAAGTCATCACATGAAGGTAAAGTAGGAAGACATGAATTGTCCTACTGCATTGAATCCAAAGCATCTATGGCTAGAATAGGATCAATAGGAGCAACAGGAGCATTTGGAGGTGTGAACTCATCTGGAGAGGATGCAGCTGCAACTGGAGGTAAAAGATCTTTTGGGAATGGAGGAATTTGTGGATCTCCATAAAGCTCTCAAAGATAGATCCAAATATCATATAAATCTTTTGACTTCAATTCATCAAGTGAATCCATAACCTCAATATCCATAAATAGAAAGAGTGCATGACAAAGGATGGAACATGTGTCCTCATCATATAAAAGTCCTCTCACATATGGTAGTGCATTATGTTGACTAAGATATGGGATAACCAATTGACTCCATTCCTGATAGTTATTTGGTGTCAAGGTAATCAAATCTTCCTCTTCCATGATCGACTAATCAATGTAACCCCCAAAGATGCAAAATAGATCAAAGAAGCCCTCTCCAATGTATGATTTAGATACTTGGTAGCCACTTGCCAATTTAGGCCCTATTTCTAAAAGAAATATTTTTGTCCATAGAACCTATAATATGATTATAGATCTAGAAAGTAGACAAAAACATATGCACTTTCAAAAAAAATGGAACCTGATTTGGAGTCTAGATGAGCTTGTACTAAGCATTTTAAGTGGAAAAAAATGAGATTTGTGAATTGCGAAAAAATTAAAGAACACAGATCTCAAATCACGTACACTAATGTGTAGATCACAAAATTCTACACCAAAACAAAAAAAAATGGCTCACAAAAAGGAGTCTGTATTAGGGAGATATCGTTGTTTGAAAATTGTTGTTGCTGTTATTTTTTCTAAATCACCACCGTCATGCCTCCAAAACTCAAATGGCTCTAGATTTTGCCTCAAATGTCCAATTTGGATGAAACAAAATCTGATTTGGGGGGTTTTTGACCTTCTGAATGTGATGCAAATATCTAATTTGCACCAGCAAGCACCAATCTTCACTTGCAAAAAATCTCTCCTATGATTCAATGGCTAAATTTTTTTTGAAAAATAATGCAGATCTAAAAAAAATAACTAGTTTGCAAAAAAAAAACAATTGACTTTGGCCTAGGATAGGTAACTTTATAGCCAATTTTCACCAAATCGACGTTCTGGATGCAATGGTGAGGTCAGATATGGTTCTAGATGCTCCTAATTTCTGCGATACTCTAGATTTGGGTTGAGGTGCTGAAGCAAGAAGATGGTCTTGAAAAACTATGTGAAGAGAATCTTCGCAAGCTCTAATACCATGTAAGAATTTGGTATAGCTTTGATACCATGTAAGAATTTTTCTTAAGGCAAGATTCACCCAAGATTGCAAAACTTAAGCACAATCACAACTATAGACCAAAAAGAGTATGATCAATATATTAGAGTATGATCAATATATAAAATTATGTCCTTGTACATTGCTCTATATTGTATGTGTACAAACACACTAGGAGTGCCTATATATACAGGCCTCTCAAGAAGAACCTAGAATGTCTCTAGAAAGAACCAAGAGATAAGATAAGCATGGCAACTAAGCACATGTCTTATCCATCATTCTAGATGAAAGGATGAGAATGACAAGGTGTATCTCAAGTGGAGATGTTGTAGACACAATGTGCTTAATTAGTGTGCTAACTCTTGTGTTGTAGACACCATGTGCATAAAAGAGGTGCAAACTCCTATGTTGTCAACATGAAAACTCACTAGAGTATGCATACTCCTAGGTGACTAATAAATAAATATTAAAATAATGCATTAACCTAAGTAAACTTAAGTAAGTGTAAATAGTGAATAATTATTTACACCAATAGTTTTTATATCACTAGAGAAAAAAAAAATTAGATACTCCTTTACCCTGAATTTCACTTGTACAAATAATATATCATAACATGAAATTTTTTTACTTGGGTTTAAAGTAGTTGCAAGTCACGACATCAAGAAGTTGCATGTTATTGGTGACTCTAAGTTAGTGGTATCTCAAATTAGATAGACATATGCATCCAAGAATAAGACATTGAAATAATACATGAATGTTGTATGGGATCAGATTGAAGCATTTGATGCTTTTAGAATCACTTGGGTGGATAGGAATAATAAGAAAATGGCCAATCTGCTAGCTAATGTGGCCATCAAACTTGATGATATTTCTTTTTCTAGGGTTTCAAAGATTGAAGTGCAGAACAGGCCTTCAATTCTTGATCATATAGAGAATTGGAAAGTATTTGAAGATGACAAAGATATTCTAAATTTTCTTTTCAATGAAGACAAATACCATGGTCAGGAGTTGGACTATAGTGCCTTAATTGAGAGCATAAATGGTAAGGACACCATCTTTGGCCAAGAGATATCGCAATTGAAAACAAATAAAGTACCTAAGGGGATAGCAGTGCTGGAAAGTGTATTTGAAAATCAAGACAAGGTCCACCTAGAGGTCAAACACAAAAAACTAGAGCTTGAAGAAGTGAATCTTGGAACAAATGAGTCTCCCAAAAAGGTGTATATAGGTAAGACTCTATCCCCTACTATAAGAAATTCCTTAATTGATTTGTTAAGGAAGTTTAAACATGTATTTGTATGGTCCCATGATGATTTAAAATCCTATAGGGAAGATTTCTTCCAGCATGTTATCCCATTAAAAGACAATATTAAACCATTTAGACAAAAGCAGAGACCTTTTAATCCCACACTAGCTCAAAAAATGTAGGAGTTAATGAAGCTTAGGGATTGGAAAATTATTAAGCCTATAAGATGTTCCTCATGGATATCTAATTTAGTGCTAGTTAAGATGAAGAATGGTGATATTAGGTTGTGTGTAAAATTTAGAAATCTTAATATTGCTTTTTTGAAAGACAATTATGGTCTACCCAACATGAAAGTTGTACTAAAATAGGTTACTGGTTCTGAGTTGATGTTTATGATGGATGGTTTTTTTGGTTACAACCAAGTGTTGGTTGATGAAAAGGAATATTTCAAGATGGCTTTTACAACTCCTTGGGGAGCATATGCATATGTTAGAATTCCCTTCAACTCAATCAATGTAGGGGCCACTTTCCAGAGATCCATGGATGTTGCCTTTGTAGAATATATAAATAAATTCATAGTTGTTTACCAAGATGATTTGATAGCCTACTCCAAGAAAGAAGAAGGTCACTATAGACATTTGGAGAATTTTTTTTAATGAAATCTTTAGAATATGGAGTTTCTTTGAATCCAAAGAAATGTGCATTTGGAGTTACAAATGAGAAATTGTTGGGCCACATAATATCTAAAGATAGAGTTAAAATTGATCCAAAGAGGATTGCAGCAATAGATAAAGCTCTCAAGCCAAAAAATGTCAAGGGTATTCAACCATTATTTGGCCAAGTGAATTTTTTAAGAAGGTTTGTAAATTCTTTTTCTAAAATTAGCAAACCCATATTCAAGATGCTTAAGAAAGGGACAACAATCAGTTGGTAAGGTGAACCATCAGTGGCCATTCAAGAAATAAAAGATTCAATAAAGAATGCCCCAGTGCTTGGGACACCTAATTACAAAAACCAATGCACATTTTCTGCTTTTCTTCTTTCCATACTATTGCAACCATTTTGCTTCAAAAGAATGAAGATGGTTTTGAGCAACCAATTGCCTTTTTCAGCAAGTCACTCCAACCTGCAAAACTTAAGTATGATATCAATGAGAAGAAGGCATATGATCTTGTAAAAGAAGTCAAAGCTTTTAGGCACAACTTGGTAGGTGCTAATGTCATAGATTTTGTCCCTAGTGTTGATGTGAAGTACATTTTCTCTCAATAAGAGGTGTCTGCTAGGAGGTGCAGATGGATAAACAAGAACTAGGAGTTCAACATTGAGATCTAGATAAGTAAATTAGTGAGAGCCTAGGGGTTACCAAATCTGATGGCTTAGTCTAACTTGGGTGCCAATCAAATAAATGTTGTAGATGAAGACCACCAACCGTATACATGTGATATGGATGATTGTGAGTGGTATAAGAATGTGATTTATTATTTACAACACATGGAAGCTCCACCCAATTTGATTGAAAATGAAAAAATATCTGTAAATTTGTAGGAAATTAAGTATATTATCATTTATGGGAAGCTTTTGTGGAGAAATCTTGAAGGAGTACTATTGGAATGTATTGATCATGAAGATATAGAAAAAATACTCTTTGAAATGCATTTAGGAGTATGTGGAGGTCATTATATGGCCAAGACAACAACCCATAATGTGATGGGAGTTGGCTTTTAGTGGCTAGACAAAATCAAGGATGCTCATGTTTTAGTCAGAAAATGTGATCCTTGTCAGAGATTTACTAGCAGACTAAATTTTTCTATAAATACCCTTTTGAAGCCAATAGAAGCTCAAGCATCTTTCTAGTAGTGGGGAATGGATTTCATAGGAGAGATAGTGAATAAGTCTAGTACTAGTTATTCATGGAACCTCAAAGCAATTGACTATTTCACAAAAATGGGTAGAAGTCATTCCCACTAGAAAAGCCACTAGTAAAGCTATAAACAATTTCTTGCTAAACAATATAATCACCAAATTTGGATGTCCAAGAAGGATTGTAACTTATAATGCTATGTGCTTTAGATCAGATGAATTCATAAAATTTTGTGAAAAGTATGGCATCACAAGATCAACATCATATCCATATCATCCACAAGGAAATAGGCAAATTGAATCTACCAATCAAAGTTTGTTGAAGATCATCAGGAGAACATTGTATGACAACAAAAAAGCATGGGATTCCAAATTACATCTGGTAGTTTGGGCTGACAAAGTAACAATCAAGAAGGTAATAGGTGTGTCACCTTTTGATTTGGTGTATGGAATCCAATAAAGAATGCCTCATTGGTTTATAAAACTACATCTAAGTGTATGATGAAGATGTCATAGATGATATGCAAGAGAGAATGGATGAATTGGTTGGATTGCATGAACATAGAAGATAAGCCTCTACCAAAAATACTATATTGTAATTACAAATGAAACATTTATTTGATAAGAAGGTTGTAGAGAGAAATTTTGAATATGAAGATCTAGTCCTGATGTGGAATGCAAGGATTGAAGATAAGGGGAAGTATGGAAAGTTTGATCCAATATGGCTTGGTCCACATTTGACAGAATCCAGATGGGGAGGAGATTCATATGTCTTGAAAGGAATTAGTTGAGATATTCTAGAACTACTTGTTCATGGATAGTTCCTGAAAATGTACTTCTCCTAAGAAGTATTCCTCTTTTCCATGAGTAGTAGTTAGGTTTTGTATATATGTTTTTTTTGTATATATATGTGTGGTTTTCCTATTGTCTATGCATAGCTCTCTCTACTATTGTCAAGTGTGTGGTTTGCTTCTGCCATAGTTTCTAAGCCCTCGCATGAATAAGGATTATTCATCATCCCCAGATAGAGCCACTATTAGCTCCTATTTTTATGCTCCATTGTTTCAAAGTGGTTCTACAAAATTTTTGAATTTTCAATTATCATATCCTTTGTTTAGGGAAGGAATTTTGAAATAAAGCCTAAGTGTAATTAAAGATGTTATGAAGAATACCTCATTTTATTTAAAATCTTTCATTAAGGGTTATTTCTCTATTGGGCTTTATTTTAAAAATAGGGTTAATTCTTTTAAGTCATTTTTTTACTCAACTCATCTTGACCCATGGTTTCATCCTGGTTAGTTCATGTTCTAGTTCAATGTGCTTGTTCAACTCAAGTAATGAGTTATTCCCAACCACCATCGATCTACCCTAGATCTATGGCTCTCGCTTTGTCATTTTATGAAGTTGTTATCTTTTTATTTTATATGACAATGTGAGATTTTGAAACCTATCTAGTGAGACCAAAGGAATGCAATGATTCTAATTTTTTATCCCAGCCCTCAGATCCTGTTAAGATCAATGCCTATCTCTTTATTGCTGAACAAAGTTGTGCACGATTTAACAAATGAAACATAGCGACATTTTGATGTGTGGACATTATGGGCTTGTAGAAGACTCTCATAATAACTTGTCATCGTATGCCAACTCTCATGCCATGTTTGGTTCTCAACTCACACTAAGCCTTTTTTCTTGGTTAGCCCCTGGTTGTTGATCAAATTGAAGATCAAAGGCTATCACATTCTTGCAAAATGAAAGTGTTTGATGTTTAAGAAATGCGAGAATGTGAGGGATCACCACATGTCCCTATGGGTACCCAAAAGAATGGAGTAGTATGAAAAATTTTCAACCATTGATCAAAGAAAAGATCAATGATCCTCATATTGTCATGAAAACAAGATGCATGGTATTGAAAAAGTGTGACAAAGTGATCTTTCAACACGTGTCATGGTGGGCCCATTTTATTGAGCAATTTGAAGAATGAGCACTTTTCTTAGCCGCAGATTGAGATGAAGATCTATGGTGGTTGCAAAAGAAACATGAAAGGTTTTTAATAAAAGTGACTATGTAACATAACAACAAGTGGAGTTGGTGGGCCCAGCTTGTATTGCGAGTTTCAAAAGAAATGATGTCAACATGAAATACTAATTGACACACTTTGGTTCACTCTTAGTGTTATGTATAAAACATTAAATTCTTTCTTCACAATTATCAAATCATACGGTGATCTACACTTATTGCTATCTTGCAAAATTAAGATGTTAAAGTTTTAACCAAAGTGAAAATGCGAGGAATTGCCATGTGTCCTTGTGGGCCAACTTTTTAATACACCAGCATGCAAAACTCATAACCATCCAATATCTGATAGATCAACGAAATTCACATACTCATAAAATAAATATGAAAGATGGTTAAACAAAGCAAGAAAGAAACAAAGTGACATGTGTAAGGCCCATTTTCTAAAGGAAATAATAAGAAGGCATAGTTATGCGTGATCATATGATGCAAAGATGATCAAGGGTTGTCGTTATGGGGTAAAAGTACAAAGTTATGTCACCTTATAGGCCGATTGAAAGGTGACATAACTTTGAGTATTTCTATCTAAAAATCAATTTTGTTCAAACATATGATCTAGATAAATTAATTCCAGATAAGTTATATATGGTCTCACACTTTTCCAATTGGAAATGTCTATTAAATGCATGTTTTATACTAGTTTGTATTCAATTACTAAAGAAATATAATTATTTCAGAAAACTGGCATTTCAATAACTCTTAGTATTTTTTATGATATATTTTTAATAACTTATAAACACCATTTTATAGAGCTCAAAGTCAAGAATATTATCATATAGATTTTATAATGTTTTAAAAATATACAAGCACATATTTTAACACTCAGAAGATGTCAATTTTGAGAAAGAAAATATATTAAATCATATCAAAAAAATTTGAAAATTATATGATGTTCTACAGGAGAGAGTCCTCTTCTAGAATTTATAATTTTTATTCTAGTCAAAATATATTTGTTTTGAAAAATATGGTGGGAGCTGAAAACTATCAATTTCAGGCGAGTCAAAATTTGAATCACTCTTAAAGAGAAAATATAGGCTAAAGCCAATTCTTATTTTTGAATTCTCTAGATATTTATGTTATCTATAACATAGTCTGAGATTAAAGAGAAATAAGTTTATTTCCATATATTTTTGTGGTGGGAACTAGACCCCTAATTTTCAACATTTTTTAATAGCTAAAAAATTCTCTATAAAAATTATAAAAAATATATCAATTCTTATTCCAAATAATTGTTAAAAATTATAATCCTAAAATTCATAAATTTATACACATTTTATTAGTTTACATTATTTTAAAGTTCTAAATAATAATACCAGTTTTATATCATTGAAGGTGGTCAGTTATACTTTTGTTAATATTTTCCTTTATAAAGGGTGACACAGGTTTGTGCTTTTACCCTATGTTACAAATTTGAAGTGCAGGATGTTTAACAAAAGTGAAAAAGTGAGAAGATGACATGTGTCCTACCAAGTAAATAGATGACACAGTATCAAGTTTAAATCATAGCTGTTAGATTTCTTTCAGATCAACGACTGGTTTTCAATTTTTTTGCATTGCATGCACAATTCAACTGTTGTAACATTAACAGTGAATCAAGACACCCTCATCTATATTAATTCAACATGAATTTTTTAGTTTATTCCATAGTTTGGTACAACACAAGACATATTGAAGTAGAGTGAATAGAGACTCAATTTCTAAGTTTTGATACTGCAAATTATTGTGAATAAGGTAGCTTGTTCTATGATCAGAAGTTTGCATGTAAGTATCTAGATATTTCTGTGGAAATTTTTCTGTTTGAATTATCTAAATTGATAAGATGCCTCCATGAAGAGTTTTTTCTAGAAAAATCAGAGTATCAACATAGGAATGTGCAATGATGATTTTCTTGAACAACTGCTCACTTCTAAAAATGAAACTGCAAAGGGGAAATGATTGATCCTAAAAATCCCTAAACTAAATATTGATGAGGGTTTCTATGATAAATAAAATTGGTTGAGAGATGTAGAAACATCAATGGGTGGCTTGGACCTAATAAAAAAATGATTCTCACAAAGAAATAATGATACACTACTTAGTAATATCTGAGAGTTTGACATTGGGAAGCTTGTTGTACTAGGTGTTTTCATGGATGATGATCTTTTGACAATGTTGGAAAAGAGATATGACCCTATGTTGCAGGTCATAAAGAACCATGTTGGGGAGCATCTATTCAGGGTAACAACTAAGGTGATTAGAGAAGTCTTTAATTTAAACCCTAACATTTCTCTACATGAGAAGATTGACTTTGATGACTTACAAACCATATATGAGGCACAAAGAGTATACCTTCAGGGTGGATCATTGGAAGATTATTTTGTTAAGATAGGGCATCTAACTTTGGTAACACCATCTACCCTAGAGTCCCTATTGAAGAAGTATTTCAACCCTAGGGCATAAGCTCTCTATATTTCCCTCTACAATATTTTTGTCATGGATGAATAGGAGCACATCCCAGGGCCCTTAGTTTTTATGATGACATAAATTCTAAAATATGCAATGAGATCTATTTGTTATTTTACTTCCCATTTAGATGAAGAAATACATAATGGGATAATTAGCATAAGCAAGGGTAAGGTTGACAAACCTTTTGACTGGTATTCCATTTTGATGTATATGTGTTTATTAAAAGGGTGTTTCTATCTTTGCAAAAGACATAAAACTAGAATGAGAAAGGGATGTACAAAATCTACCAGTCCAAATTTGGAGTACAAATATGACTTGGGAAGTCACAGATGCTAGTTTTGTTAATTTTGGTCATTATTTTGCATCTAAGATGAGGACGTTTTTAAGCCAAGATAACCCTTGAATTCCTAAACCCTTATTGGAGCTAATCAAACCTAAGGATCATGCTAGGGGTTTAAATGTGAGCCACAATTGGGGAGATATCATCCCATATTTAGTCTCTATTATTTTTAGAGTGTATGGTTTCCAAGGGAAGCCCTTTGTACTACCTTACCAAGTGCCCTTGAAGGTAGGAGTTGTTATGTTTTAATGGGAAATTGGAGGACTTCAAGAGAGAGAATTGGTATGAAGATCTAGGTGGAATTTTTTTTTTTCCAAATTTCACAATTTTCATGATTTTGTGATAACCAAAGGAGGGTGGAGACACTTGGGTAAATTCCTAGATTGATATCAGATGGCCCAATCTCACCCTAAGTCTATAGACCCAGAGGGATTTTTTGAAATGTTTAAAGAAAGAACTAGGGCTAAATCTCATGATCATATATTTTACTTTCCTGAAGATATAATTAGAAATGATTTATCTTTACAAGAACATGAAGTAAAGAAATAAAAATAGAGAGTTTTTAGTAGAGTTATGGAATTTGCTAATGGTTTAGATAGTAAATATGATCCTTTGGGTGACATCAAGTTTCGGGGAGATAAGGTAAATAAATTGATGTCACATTTTGTTGGGATCATGCAAACCTTGAATGAGAAGAAAGAGATATTAATAAAAGCATATCTAGACTAGGCCAAGGAGGTGGAAAGAATAATGGTAATTAAAATTGTCATTAGTCCAAAGAAATACACCCTCCAAAAGAAGGCTAGAAATGTATTTACTAGGAATGTGGGGGCACATCCTGTGCCACTTTATCAAAGACAACATTCACAGGGTCCACCTTCAGAGCCAAAAACAAAAAAGAAAAAGTTGGAAGAGGGATCTTCATCGAGGATAGAAGAATACTCTCCTTCTCAAAACCTCATTCATTTTGATAATGAAGAATCCTTGAGGGGGAAATTAAAACAAATGGGAGGCCAAGATGATTTTTTAATAACAACATCAGAGATAGAGGAGGGAATGCCTCAAGAACCCCCAATGCCACTCTTAGAGCTCACTATTGAAGATTTTAAAGGGAGAGAATTGGACCCTATTGTAGAGAAGGCTTCTATAAAAATTTTGACTGGTGATGATTTTGTAAAGTCTAGGGCATTTATTCAATTTTTGTGGAGAAGCAAGATTTATAATTTTGAGGTGAACTGCAAAAAGGCAAAGGTAGAGAAACCTAATAGAAAAGACTCTAAAATTGAAGAAGAGATAAAAGCTAAGATAATGAAATATTTCAATCAGATAATCCCTTAGGGGGGAAGACAATTGTTGAAATAATTAGGTGTTCTTATACTACCAAAATGGGACATTGCTAATGCAATGGTGTTTTATGGTATTATGAAAGAAATGGGACCAAATTCAATATAGAAGAGGAGGTCAAGGAAACCCACAAAGGGGTGGAATATAGTGATGATCATAAGGCCTTGTTTATGTGGTTAATTGAGAAAAGGGATAAGTTTGGATTTTAGGAAGTTTCAGATGCAAAACATATAGGAAGCCTGGTGGTGTACATACTAGGAGATGTAGATAATGAGAAGAATCCTCTCATAAATAAATACATGACTAACTTTGGTGTGGTGGTGGATAGGAAAGATAAAAATAAATTCCTTGAGTCCAATACTAAATTTGAAAAGGTGTTAGAAGCCTATGATGAGAGAGGAAGGAAAATTAGTGAAATGGAGAAGATCATTTCAAATTTGTAGAAGCAACAAGGAAAGATGAAAGTGTGGGAAGAACCCAACCAACTCATGATTGCAAACTCCCCTACTCCACCACCTTCGACTAGGCCTATTATTGAAATCCTGAGTACATCTCAACATCAAGAGTTCTTTACTACAAATGAGCTGAGTGAAGAAAAAGCTAAACTCAAAGCAACTTAGGTAGAAGTGCAAAATCAATATGAGGATAACATTAGATATAAAATTCTTTTCTTAGTGGATATAATAAATTGTCTTTTGTTCTATTTAGAAATGTCAAGGTTGATAGACATTTGGAAGGGATTAGAGAAGAATGATGTACCTTGAGAAAAATTTTGAGTAAATGGGTCATTAGAGAAGATAATATCACTACTCTATGTTTCACTATCATTGACAAAATTGATGATCAAATTGAGAAAACATATTATCAAGAAAGTGATGTAGTAGATTTGGATTTGAAAAGAGATATCTTACAAAGAAAGCTAAAAGAATGTTTATGTAAATATCTTAGTAGGAATTTTGATCTTTTTACTTATGTGTTAAAGGGCCTTGGTAATATTAAATATAAAGAGGAATGGGGAAGTGAATTGAAAAAATAATGAGTATTAGGAGGAATGATGTTGTCAACAAAGGAAACTATATCTAGATTGGTAGAACTATTGAAGAAGTAGTCAATGTCCAAATTTTTTTGATTCTTTCAAAAAAGACTTTGAAGAAATAAAGAAAAAGGGAACAAGTATTTTGAAGAGAGAAGAAGAAATCCCCAATTTTAATTGGCCAGAATACACTATTTTTGATAAATGGATGGCAGAGTATTCTTCAGCCTCAAAAAATTTAAAGGTGGCATCTGAGAGTAAATCAATGGAAAAATCCATGACCACCAAGGAAAGAGAAATGTTTGACAAGTCTATTTAGGTAACCTTGGCATGAATAGATGGTACTAATCCATAATTGGCACTTGAAATTGCAGGTAAATCATCAAAAGTGATTGAAGAAAAGAAAATCCAATCATCAACTAAAGAAGCCAGAATATTAGATGAAAGCAAAATAACAGAAGAAAAGGTAGCCCCACTTTATGAAGGAGATCAAGAGGTTGAAGAAAAATCACCAGATATGGTGTAGGAGCAAGAAAAGGAAAAAAATAGAAGAGGCCCCTACCCCACCACAAAGTATTTTTTTAGAAAAACTATTTGATAGTCAAGTGAAAATGCCACAAATGTTTTTAGTTTTCTCATGCTATGAAGATAATGACATTTTTTCTTTTGTGTAACCTTTTGTTTTTCTTTAAGGACAACTGTCCTTTTCCCTCTAGGACTAAAGCTTGTTGTAACTCATGAGTTTCCAAGCCTAGAGAAGGGTCCAAGAATCATTTGTCTGAATGAGTTTTATTCATTTCTAAGTTGGTCCATATGTATTGTATATGCTTTTTCCAAAGATAGAATAAAAGAGAGAGTTGTCAATTGCTGATCTAATTGAGCTTTCTTTGATATGAGTTGACATCTAATTGTATATTTTTCAAAGAAATTAATACAAAGATGGATAAAGTTGGCTATACATTTTAGATTTTGTCTCTTCTTTTTTTACCATTTAATTCTTTGAGATTTAATAGAAAAGTTTAGTTTTAATTCATTTTGAATTATATTTCAATTTGCATTCTACTTATGATCTAAATGGGTTATCTAAATGCTTGATGTAAATTGGAAGAATTCCTTGGTTTACAATGAAGATTTTTTTAAGAATGAGATCTAGAAATGAATATTGATATTCTTCTCACAAAGTGTTAAGATAGATCTAATAAGTAATTGTCAAATTTCTATGAGATAATAGCCCAATAGATAAGGCATTGATCATCCATTGAAGTTGATCTAGTTTGGAATATCTATCCTAGTATAATTCTTATAAATCAATCTTTTTAATGTCTTATTGTTGAAGATTTGAAAAATGAGTTTGTACTTGATTCATGGAGTTTTAGGGTTTGATGGATTAGTCATTTATCACCTCTCTTACAATCCTAAAATTAGAATAATTAAGGCTAAATTTTTTGAAAAAAAAAATTCAATCATGTATTGCCTTTGATGTTACACAAAATGTCATATAATTACTAGTTAGTGTCTATCGAGCTCACTTGGGCGATGAAGACAGTTTCTTGTGTCTATTGAGCATTCCAATGTTTGCCAATTTAGAAGACAATATCTATTGAGTTCACTCAAGAACCAAAGAAGAATTTCATAGAAGAAAATGTCTACTAATTTCACTCGAGCATCAAAGAGAAGTTCGCAGAAGTTTAGTGTTAACCAAGCCCACTCAATTAACAAAGGAAAGTTGGTATGTAACTAGTGTTAACCAAGCTCATTTAGTTACCAAAGGAAGTTTACAAAGTTGCATTATTAATTGAATTCACTTGGTTAACATTAGGTAAATCATTTCTAAGTTAGTGTGTACTAACCTAGGTTGGCTAACAAAGGATTTTCTAGTTTTGGCATATTAAGTTTAATGGATTTGTTTGTTGGTTCTAGTCAATTGGGGAGATGAATATTAATTGTTTTAAGTTGCATTCAAGTCAAATTGACAATGTATATGATATAAGTATAAGATAAAATTAAGGGATTGAATGTGTGAGAATGTGTGACGATAAGAAAATGTTTAGAAGAAGTGAATTGGAAGGATAAACATAATATCCTTGTTGGGCTACAAAGATTAATCTAATCAAGAAGGATCGAGTATTCAAGACAGAAATGACATCTGAATCAACAATGATAGTTGCATTAGATATCAAGTCAAATCATTGTTACTCTCTAACCATTGTAGTAGCAAATCAAATCTCCTAATAGAGTTAGCCTAACATCTATTTGTAAATCCTCTAACAAGGTGACATTTCTAGATTGAAGTGTCTAAAGACCTCTAACTAGGTGACTCCTAATAGGGTGATTAAATCTTTTAATAGGGTCACACCTAATAGTGTGTTTTGTAAACTTTAACAAGGTTGGCTCCTAATAAGGCTCACTTTAGAAGAGTGAAAAATAGTAACGAGTTTCAATTGGTGGTTTCTCCCAAATTGGGTTTCCACATTAAATCTTGGTGTCACTTGTGTTCATTCTATTTCTTTTATGTGTATACAACTATGTTAATTGAGGTTAATCACACTTAATAACTTAAGATCTAAATATTTAGTATTTACTGAGTTACAATTTATATTACAGTGCTTGGTGAGTGATAGTAGATTGCTAGTGTTAACCGAGTGCTTCCATATTAATTGAGTTTCAATAGAATTCAATTTTATCACAGTTTAAGTTTTGATTTGTGTTGACATATAAGGGACCTAGGATTTATTTTAGTGGTGACTGATTTACCCCTCCCCTCTTAGTTACTCCTCTTATATTTCCAAAAATTGGTATCATAGATTTTCATGCTTGTAGAGAAGGTTTCAAGGACATAAGTTAAAGATCAAGATGTCTTACAGAAGAGAGATTCCCAAGTTGAAAAAAGATAGCTTCGAGGCATGGCAGAAACTTATGAAGCTATATCTAGAAACTATCAGTAACTTTGGTATAAAATATTTAAATTTCAAGTATAAAGCTCCTACTAGAACTTTAGCTATGGAAGATATTATTGAAAAGAAGAATCATAATATTATGATGATTGGCATTACATCTACTCTTTATTATGTTAAATTTAATGAGGTCAAACATTGTGAGACTACTCATGAAATGTGGATCAAGATGAAATCCATCTATGGAGGTAATGAGAATGTAAGGAGAGCCAAGGAAAAAAGCTTAAGAGGTCAGTTTGATCAAAAAAAGATGAGAGATGATGAAAAAATTGCAAAATATAGTGAAAGAGTAAAAGCTAGTGTCAGTGCAATCAAAGCCTCTAGAGGGAAAATTGATGATGTCACAATGGCAAGCAATGTACATGGAAATATTCTTCCTATCTATGCAATTAGAGTATCAACTATTTAGGAAATGAGATGTGATCCCAAGAATGACATAACTTTGGATGCACTAGTGGGAAGGTTGACAACTTTTGAGTTGGATAACTTTGACAACTGTGTTCCTAACTCCAGAAGAATTGAGTCTTTATTTGAAGCTAAGATTTCACTCAAGAAGAAAGGTGGAAAATCAAAAGGCAAACAATCTGAAAGTGAAGAAGAAGAAAGTTCTGAAAATGATCTTGAAGTTATTGAAGCCCTTCTTACAAGGAAATATCCCAAAGGTAGAGGAAAGTATAAAGGTAAAATTCCTATAATTTGTTTTTCTTGTGAAGAAGTTCATCACATTGCTAAAAGGTGTCCAAATAGAGAAGGAAAAGAAGAAAAGAAAAGTAACAAGTAGAAAGGGAAGAAGGATTTAAAAAGCTACAAATACTACAAGGATAAAGGGAAGAAGTCATGTTTCATGGCTAAAGATTTTGATAGTAGTGATAATGATGAAATGGTTTACATTGTTGTAAAAGATGAATTTGATGAATTTGATGATGAAGATGACCTTTATTTCTCATGTTATCAAGAATGATACATGGATCATTAATAGTGGTTGTTCTCACCATATGACTAGTGATAAAAAAAAAATTGAACATATAGAACACTATGATGGTGGGAATGTTAGATTTAGAAACAATGAACCTTGTTGTATAAAAGGAAAAGATTATATTTCACTAACCAATGAACTCTGATGTGACAATGCCTACTAGGTTAAAGGACTGAAGCATAATCTACTAAGTGTGGCACAATTGAATAACATTGGATTCAAGGTATAATTCATGAATGGGAATGCCAAGCTCTAGATGGGAAATTTAATCTAGTTGGGTCTGATAATCAAACAAAACATAATTTATTCTACTAGATCTAAGTGAAATTTCATGTTTCATTGCTCAAGTAGAAGGAAGCTAGTTATGGCATAAAAGATTGTGTCTTGTGAACTTTGATAACCCGATCAAGATAAGAAAAAATAAAAGAGAGAGGTATTCCTAGTTTGAGGAAACCTAATATGGGCATGTGAAAAAATTGTCAAATTGGAAAGATGGGAAAGACAAATTTCAAAAGCAAGAACTATCATTCTGAAGAAATCTTAGAGCTAGTTCATACAGACCTTTGTGGAAATATTGGAAGAGAGAGCTATAGTGGAGAAATAAGTATTTCATTTTACTTGTTGATGATTATTCTAGGATGATGACAGTAATGTATTTGAAAGATAAATTTGAAGCTTTCTAGAAGTTCAAATGGTATCTAGCTAGAGTTGAGAAAGAAGCAGGAAAGAAACTAAAGTGTCTAAAGTCTAATAGAGGAGGTGAATTCATCTCAAATGAATTCAATGAATTCTTCACTAATAAAGGAATCAAAACACAAGTATTAGCCACTGGTACACCTAAATAGAATGGTATAGCACAAAGAAGGAACATGTCTATCATGGATTTTGGAAGGACCTTGATGATAGAAAAGAATGTTGCAATCAAATATTGGAAGGAAGCAATTAGTACAATATTTCATACCTTAAATAGAGTAAAACTGAAGAAAGACTCAAATTAGACACCTTATGAACTATGGTATGGCTATAAACCCAAAGTAAGTTACTTGAAAGTATTTGGTAGCAAATATTATATCTTGAAGGAGTCTAGGAAGGGTAAATTTGATTTCAAAAGTGATGAAGGCATATTCCTAGGGTACTCCTATAGAATTAAAGCATACAAATTTTTAAATCTAACTACTCATAAGATCATAGAAAGTGCACATGTAAAGATTGACGAGTTTGTAGAAATGAGTGAAGAAGAGAGAAACAAAAAACCTGAAGACTATAAAAAGTTTGTGTATTTTGAACTTGATACATCGCCTAATCTAATTGGAAGTCAACATACTTCACCTCCTATGTCCCAAAAATCTCTAGAAGCCCCTGAGTTGTAGCTAGTGCAATCTGAGTCACAGTCTGAAGGACCTGAGTCACAATCAAAAGCAACCAAGTTTCAACTAGTGCAACCTGAGTCTGAGTATGAAGGACCTAAGTCACATTCAGTGGGACTCGAGCATGATGCAAAAGATCATGGTAATGCAAGTGGAAAAAGATCTAAATACAAAGTACATGTACTCAAAAGATATGTTAGAAGGCACCATGCACCTGAAAAAATCATTAGAGACAAGTCATAAGGTACAATGACAAGGAACAAATTGAAAGGTACATGTTTTCTTACTGAATTTGAACCAAGAATTGTTAAAGATGCTTTGGATAATGAAATTTGGATTGAAGGGATAGAACATATAGAAAGGAATAAGACTTAGACTCTTGTTCCTAGATCCAAGGATAAAAATGTAATTGGCATAAAATGAGTATTTAGAAACAAGTTAAATGAAGATGGAGAAGTTTCAAGAAATAAAGCAAGGTTAGTAAGCAAAGGTTATTCTCAAGGGGAAGGTATTGATTATAGTGAAACTTTTTCTCCTATTGCAAGATTAGAAGGTGTTAGGACTTTACTTTCTTATGCTACACATAAAGGATTTAAAGTGTATCAGATGGATGTGAAATCTACATTGTTGAATGAAATTCTAGAAGAATAAGTCTACATAGAGCAACCTAAAGGTTTTGTAGATCCTAGCAAAAAGGATATGGTTTGTAAACTACAAAAAGATTCTATGGTCTCAAATAAGCTCATAGAGCTTGGTATGAAATACTTCATAGTTATTTGATGAAGATTGGTTTTCAAAGGACTAATTGATAACAATAGCCTTTACATCAAAGAAGGACAAGAGAAGGAGATATTGTTGGCAAAAATATTCGTAGATGATATGCTAGTTACTAGTTATAATGACTTATGTAAATCTTTTTTCTAAAGAAATGAGTAAGTAATTTGAGATGTCAATGTTTGGAGAGATCAAAGTCTTTGTTGGCTTGCAAATTCAACAAAAGAAAGATGATATCTACATTACTCAATCTAAGTATATCAAGGAGATACTAAAGAAGATTGGAATGGAGAATTAAAGACTAGTTGGAACACCTATGTCTACTGGACATAAGCTTTCCGAAAATGATGATTCTAAAGAGGTAGATTAGACCACATATAGATCCATGACTAGAAAAATTCAGTATGTAGTACATACAATGCTTGATATTGCTCTTGTAGTTGGTATGGTGGTAATATTTTTAGCTAATCCTAAAAAAAATCATATGATGGCAATAAAGAGAATCATGAGGTATCTAAAGGGTACTGAAGATTATGGTTTATGGTACAAGACATGAGGAAACTTTGATTTGAAAGCCTTCATTGATTTAGATTGGGTAGGAGGTATTGATGACACGAAGAGCATCAGTGGTGGAACACTCTTTCTTGGTAAGAGACTAGTGTCTTGGACAAGTAAGAAGCAAAATTGGATCTCTTAGTCTATAGTAGAGGTAGAATATGTTGCAATAGCAATCAATTGTTCCAATATTATTTGGTTCAAACAACTATTGATTGGTATGAAGGTAGAAATCAAGGATCTAGTGGTTATCTTTTATGATAAAACCAATGTAATTAATATATCAAAGAATAATGTGATGCATACCAAGACCAAGAACATTGTTGTAGAATATCATTTTCTGAGAGAATTGGTGCAAGAAAAAGAGGTGAGATTGGAATATGTGAACTCTAAAGAATAAATTGTAGACATATTCACCAAGCCATTACCTAAGGATGCATTTTTGTATCTAAGAGGTAAGGTAGGGGTCATTCCCTATCTAAATCTCACTAAACAATATTTAGTGATGCATCAATTGAGTATTCTTGAAGATCAATCAAATTGATGTAGTAATGAAAGGGAAGATTGTATATGAATCTATACATTAGGTACATTGAAATTAATTGAATATTATATTTGGCATAAGATGTCAAAGAAAGAGAGTTTTCTTTTTTTTCATATCACATCAAAAAAAAAAAATCAAATGGAGGGTTTTCTATGAGTTTTCTATGAAGATGTCAAAGAGGGAGAACTTGTGCAGAAGAGTTTGATGAATTTTTAAACTTGAAGAGTTTGTTGATAGAGGGTGAAATTGAAATTAGAGAATCATTCTAGAGGGGGAGATTAATAGGGAGTTTACACCAATAGAGGGAGTTCTAAAATTTCATTATATTGTGACATGTTGTGTTGCCATCAATTCCAAAGAGGGAGATTGTTGAAAATAATTGTTCAATTGTGTATTGTCTTTGATGTTACAAAAAATTTCATATCTTTATGATGTAGGAGCATCTTGGGTTTTCTCAATGAATACTTTGGAGTTTATGGGAGGAGGCTTAGTAGTTTCTTTGGAGGTTTCTTGGACTAGTACTCTATCAAAGAAGGATTGGTGCTCGTCATGGTCTTAGATCTCGATATGGTCTGAGAGCTCAACATGGCATGGTCTGAGGGCTTGGAATGGTCTATGGAGCTCGGCATGTTCTATGGAGCTCAACATGGTTTTTTGTACTTGGCATGCATTGGAACTTGACAATGCTTGTGGGAGCTCAACAATGCTTGGTTTTACTAGTGCTCAACTTGGTCTTGGTTTCTATTGGTGTTGTAGCAAACTTTTGGCTTTTCATTTATGTATGGATATTTAATTTGTGTTGTGGCTAACTTGTGGCTCAACATATATTTAATATGAGGGGTTTATTTTAATTTTTAATTGCTAGGTTGACTTGTGGCTTAGGTGGGTATAAGTAGGGGGTCTTGAGTCTTTTATTCGTTCATTCATGGAGTGGTTCATTCATTTGGAGTGAGTATGGAGAATAGATGAAGAGTGAGTTTTTCTTGAGTCTCTGGATAGAGTGCCAAATGTGAGGTAGTTTACAGTAGGATTGTGGTGGAGTTGTGAGTCTTTGGACAGAGTGCCGAATGTGAGGTAGTTTACACTTGGATCTTGGATCAAGTTTGAGAAGGGCTAGTAGCTAGGGCTTGGAAAATAAGAAGATTGCTTGGCGGGATTGCGAGCACAAGTTTAGATCTTCCTTGGAGGTTTCTACCAGAGTGTGATCTAGACTAACTAGGTTTTGGATTGGATCTCGAAGGATCTTGCAGAATTGTTATTGTAATTGCTTTGTATTTGGCCATAATTAAGAAGGCCTTACAGCCTAACACATTGCATTTAATAGCTATTTTATGAATAAATTATTGTAGTTTGGTATCAAATCTTGCATTTTTATTCTATTTTCACTGTGTTTATTTGCTGGGGGCTAGGACATCTCTTTTAGGGATTCTCCTACCTTGCACTATGTTAGGTGGTATCAAAATGAAGGTTGTTCTTGAGTGTGTAGATAGATCATCAAAGTTGAGGTAGTTTGCACCAGGACCTTGGATGACATGCATATTGTTTGATGGATGCGAAGATGGAATGTTGATCTTGTTAAGGCATGAATGTAGAGAGTTTGTGGATTGAATATCTATGGTCCTAGACTTGTGATGTGGCTCCTAATTGTTCATGTGAGGTATCAGGTTGTGATGTGACTTGAAAATAATTTAGTCTTGTCACAAGGAATGCAAGAAGGATTTTTTGCAGAGGGTTTGTGAAGATCTTGGAAGATGGCTCCAAGAGGATTGGACCCTGTGATGATTGTGAATCTTCATGATATTATGGAGAGGAGGATTAATGAGACAATAGCATGGGTGGATGCTACTTTTTCTAAAAGAGTTGAGAAATAGAAGAAGTTATATACTATTGGAGCTAGATTCTACCAATCCAGAAGAAAGTTTTTTGGCCAGTTAGAAGACTTGTTTGAGAGAGAAGATGGCGTCACAAGGTCAAAGTGGAAGAGATTGGTTTTGTTGATCAATTTTTGGAATTTGATATAGAACCTATGGAGCAAATAGAGGTTGTTATTGAGGATATTCCTAACCTTGTTGATGCTAGGATAGAGGTTGGTTTTCATAATAAGTTGGTTGATTTTGACATGGAGATTGTAGAGCACTTGGTCATGGATGATCTGGTAAATGGTGGTGAAGAGTTGCATGTTACAGAGCATCTTGTGAGCAATGAGACCACTAGTATTGTGAGTTTGGCATGTGTTAATGGAGATCTACATATTGCTACTACTATAAAGTTTGTTATTGCTAGTGTGGATTCACTGGTTGCTGATATGGATGAGGATTTGATGTTGAACCATTATGTTCAGTTTGTTCTCATGAGTGAGCATGCTGATTACATGGTTGTGATTCTAGTGTTTGACAAAATTATGTAGAAGTGGATAATGTACATATTGGTTTCCTTGTCCTTGTTGGAGTGGAATCCTTTGGTGAACATGAAGATGGTTTTTGCTTAGTCTTTGAGCATCAAAGTGTGGGACACACTTTTCTATTTACCTAGGGAGTCTAATGCAAGAGCATCTTGGGTTTTCTCAATGAATACTTTAGATTTCATGGGAGATGGCTTAGTAGTTACTTTAGAAGGTTCTTGGATCGGTACTCAGTTGAAGAAGGAATAGTGCTCGACATGCTCTAAGAGTTGAACATGGTTTGAGAGCTCGGCATGGTCTAAGAGCTCGACATGTTCTAAGAGCTTGGCATGGTCTCATATCTCAACATGGTCTATGGAGCTCACCATGGTCTATGGAGCTTGGCATGGTTTGTTTCACTTGGAATGCATTGGAACTTGACAATGATTATGGGATCTCAATGATGCTTGGTTTTACTGGTGCTTGGCTTGGTCTTGGTTTCTGTTGGGATCGAGTTGTCTGTGAGCCAACTTTTGGCTTTTAATTTATGTATGAATATTTAATTTTTTTTGTGGCTGACTTACAGCACAACATATATTTAATATGAGGGATTTATTTTAATTTATAATTTCTAGGCCAACTTTTGGCTTAGTTGGGTATAAGGAGGGGTCTTGTAGAGCCTTTTATTCATCCATTCATGGAGTGATTCATTCATTCAAAGGAGGAGTGAGTGTGAAGAGTAGCTGAAGAGCAATTTTTTCTTGAGTTTGTGGACAAAGCACCAAATGTGAGGTAGTTTACAATAGGATTGTGGTGGAGTTATGAGTTTCTGGACAAAGTGTCGAATGTTAGGTAGTTTACACTTGGATCTTGGATAAGTTTGAGAAGGGCTAGTAGTTGCAGCTTGGAAAACAAGGAGATTTCTTGGTGGGCTTGTGAAAAAAAATTTAGATCTTCCTTTGAGATTTCTACAGAGTGTGATCTGGACTAGCTAGGGTTTGGATTGGTTCTCAAGGGATCTTACAGAACTGTTATTGTAATTGCTTTGTATTTGGCTGTAACTAGGAAGGCCTTACAGCCTGACACATTGCATGTAACAGTTATTTTGTGAATAAATTATTTTAATTTGGTATCAGATCTTTGCATTGTTATTTTGTTTCTATTGTGTGGTTATTTTTTGGGGGCTAGAACATCTCCTTTGGGGATTCTCCTACCTTACACTGTGTCACTTTACTAGTTAGTGTCTACCCAGCTCACTCAAGTGATGAAGACAATTTCCTATGTCTACCAAACATTCTAGTGTTTTCCAATTCAAAAGATAGTATCTAGTGAGTTCACTCAGTCACCAAAGAGAAGTTCGCAAAAGTTTAGTGTTAACCAAGCTCACTCGGTTAACAAAGGAAAGTTGGTATGGAACTAGTGTTAATTGAGCTCACTTGGTTACCAAAGGAAGTTTATGAAGTTGTAGTGTTAGCCAAGTTCACTTGGTTAACATGGGAAAATGATTTCTTAGTTAGTTTCTACCAAGCTAGGTCGGCTAACAAAGGATTTTCTTATTTTAACATATTAAGTTTAATGGATTTGTTTGCTGGTTCTAGCTGATTGAGGAGATGAATATTAATTTTTTAAATTTATATTCAAGCCAACTTGAAAATGTATATGATATAAGTATAAGGTCAAGTTGATGGATTGAGTGTGTGAGAATGTGTGAAGATAAGAAGATGCTTAGAGGAAGTAAATTGGAAGGATAAGAAAAATATCCTTATTGTGCTACAAAGATTAATCTAATCAAGAAGGATCAAGTATTCAAGCCAGAATTAACATCTGAATTAGAAAAGATAGTTGCATGAACAATAAGGTCAAGTCATTGTTACTCTCTAACCATTGCAGCAATGAATCAAATCTCCTAATAGAGTTAGCCTAGCAACTATTTGTAAATCCTCTAACAAGGTGACATTTCTAGATTGAAGTGTCTAAAGACCTCTAACAAGGCCAATTCTAATAGGGTGATTAAATCCTTTAAAATGGTGTATTTTGTAACCTTTAATAGGGTTGGCTCCTAACATGGCTCACTTTAGAAGAGTGAAAAATAGTAACCAATTGCAATTGGTGGTTTTTCTGAAATTGGGTTTCCATGTTAAATCTTGGTGTCACTTGTGTTCATGCTATTCATTTTATGTGTATGAAGTTAAGTTAATTAAGATTAACCACATGTAATATCTTAAGATCTAAATTTTCAATATTTACTGAGTTATAGTTGATATTACAGTGCTTGTTGAGTGGCAGTAAATTGCTAGTGTTAATAGAATGCCTCTATGTTAACCAAGTTTCAATAGAATTCAGTTTTATTAGAGATTATGTTTTGATTTATATTTGCATCTAAGGGATCTAGGATTTATTTTAGTAGTAACTGATTCACCCCTCCCCTTGTAGTTACTCCTCTTATATTTCCAACAAAATTATCTACTATAGGGGACTTTATGTTGTAAAATTGAAAAGTACAAAGGAAGAAAGAAGATTCCCAACTACACCCACCTAAACTCTACAGAGTTCAAAGTGGAGAAGTCATAACAAAGTCTTCTCAAGTGTTCCTTTTAATTTATTTCATAGAATGCTCATTATGGTTTCTAGCTAACTCCAGGGTATTCTCATCTTTTTAAAAGGTTGTTATAATTCTATCAAATCGTAAGCCAACAGTTTCCTTATAAATAAGCACATGTGATCCTCACTAAAAGAGAAAAAAATACACTTCCACTTTTCCTATTTAAACTCATTTAACTATACCTTAATATGTTGTTATGTGGCATTTTGGTGAAAATAGATATACTAACTATTTGGCCATTTTTGTATATTCAATACTCCTTCTTAACCAACTATGATTTAACTGAAGTGGTGCATATTGAAAAATTTAATATAAAATTGAAACATATATTTTAGTAATAACTTTATTATTACATTCACACCATGATTGATTTTTATATTCAAAGCACAACAAAAACTAGGGTGATGTCCTTTAGATACAATGACCCAAAGGGTATACAATCAGTAAATTATCAATAAAAATACATTATCCAATTCCTAATATAAAAATATTAGCATTTATTGATCAGGACCATCAAAAAGGAATTGATGTATCAGAGCCTACTACCCAATATATTATCTATACTACTAGAAGTCTAATAATAAGGCCACCTAGAGCTATCCTAGTAAACATAAAAACACTTAGTAACAATATCACAACTAAAAGTTGAAAAAAAATGTAGTTTTCATAATATGCTCATATAATGAAAGAAAAAAATCATTAAAAAACAAAACAAGAGAGATAGTCCCTATTGATCTCCCTTGTAGTTTCATCTAACTTGATGAAGTGTATTTGAGAAATCCCCTATTAGGAACTTAGAAGAGTTTCTTATAATTACCCTCAGCAAAGCCATCTTCACCTATAACCTTCTTTAGCAATAGATAAAGGGATGTCATTGAACTATGTGTAACCCTCTAGGAAAATCTTGAAATGCTACCAATATTCCTTTTAAGCTCCAAAACCTTGGTCTTAATATTTTGAGTTCATCAACTATAGTAGCACATTTGTCATGGTTCCTAGGCAGAAGGTCATTATAGGTCTCAACAACTGAAGGTTTGGTAGTAGTGAATTTCAATGCCATTTTATTTGTGAGGTATATGGGACTCAATTTTATGCTTTTAGACACATGAGAGAAGTTATTTTTAGACTCCAATTTATCCTCCATATCCACATTCATATTAGTTTTAGTCTTATCTTTTTTATAGTTTCTTTTTTGTCTTGATTTTCACTCAAGGATATATTTAAGAAACCCCCTCCTAGGAAAGTTTATAAAATCAAGGAGAATTCAACATTACTTTTGTGGACATAACTTAATCTCTATTGGTAATTTATTTTCTCAAAGTAGGAAAAACTTTAATTTTATTGGCAATTTTTTTCTAACCGCAGTAAAATGTCGTAAAATTGAAGTGATTAATGCATTAATTTTGGGGAAAATATATAATGTTACAAAGCATTTTTTTCCTATTTGATGGAAAAAATATATAATGTATTAGGCAATTTTTTTTCCTTTTTCTTGGAAAATATAAGTAATTGGTGTTGGCGAATGAAAAATTTCAAATCACAATCCTAACTTATCTATGGGTTAGTGAAGGTTATAACTCAACTAGTCAGGGTTAAGAAAAATTCATCACATGAAAATATCAACACATAACACAATATTTATCTTGTGGAAACCTAAATAGGGTAAAAACCATGGTGTGTGAGTCAATATCCAACGGTTTAAACTCTTCTAAAGTATGCTCGATCAAGAGATTATCCCTACTAAAATATTACAATGACACTATGAGGTGCCACCTTGTCAAGAAATTTAGATAAGTCCTGTTATGATCTTGCCTTGTTAGGAGCAACTTGGTTAGAGGAATTTAGAATACAAGTGAATTTCTTGCCTTATTAAGGGATTTGTACAAAGAACCTATTAGGTTCCACCCTCGACAATATTTTCTATTGTAAAGGTAAGTAAACAACAACAAAATGATCTAATAATTTATCTATTGATCTTAGCTTGATCTAGATCCTTTTTAGCTCTCTTAACTAGTCTAAAACTCATATATTCCCTTTCTTGACTCTGAAACCTTATTCACAATTCACTTGTGTGCTTCTTTTCCTCTGCTTGTATACATGATACCCTTTGCGCTCTTCAGGTGCACTCTACTTTTCTTAGCATGATCACTCCTTGAGTATGATATGTCTAATCACTCTTCTCCACTCTTTAAGATTCCATCTTAGCTTGAATCTCTTGGCTCTTTGGCTAGTCACTTGACAATATAATATTTTCACTTTCCATTACATTTTCTTTTATACCGATTTCTCAACTTTTCTTAGAAGCATCAAACTGGGAATTCAAATTTTGAATTTTTACCCCTACTACTAGCATGGTTTCCTACTGCATTTATGCATTGCTCTTGTCAAGTGTGGCATGTTGATCTAAGAGTCATGTGAGTCATGTGTTCTTGATGGTTTACTCTAACTGGGAATAATTTAAATTTAAATTCTTCCATCTTTTCCTAAATCTATTCCCCCATCACCATTAAATACAACATTGAGTGCACTCTTTACCCTTTTCATGAATGGAGAGTCATGATTTTCTTGATTCATGCTCATCTTGTTGGCTTGGCCCATCCAACTCATTGATCTCTCTACATTCCCTTGCACTTTTCTTTCTTCTATTAATATAGACTATACTTAACTTGTTTCATATATGTGGATAACCTTTTCCATCACCTTTTCCAAGCATACACATCTACTCTTTCCTGATCATTCTTAGTTGATAGATCTACATGTTATAATATTATTTTCTAGTTGTCCCTTTCTATTGGTCTTTCATTAGTTTTTACATCAGTCATATCACCCTCAATCACTTAGTCTACTAGTCTTGCCTATCGATCAACTTCCAAGACACTTGTACCAATAATCTCCCCCTTTGCATTCATGGAAACACTTAGCCATTTTGACATTCTTTGTATTGGTTCCTTATTCTCCTTCTTTCATTATCTCCCCCCTTAGATAGTGCATTTTCATGTATTGATTATTCTACAACTTACTTCTCTCAACTTCTCCCCTTTTGACAGCAAATCCAAATGAGACCATTGTATCTTGCTTGTTGTTTTCTCAAATGCCCCCCCATGGAGTAGTCCCTTATTCTCATCAATCCACTTTGATTTTCCTTCATTCCTTAGTCATGGATTGATGTCGACCTAGCTTGGCTTAGTTCAATTTGGATAGGGATAAGACCCCTAACCTTTCTCTTAGATACTGAAATGTATCCTTCTTAAGAGGATTTGTGAAGATATCAGTCATTTTCTCCTTAGTTGGTACATATTCCAACCTAGCCTCTTTTGTTTGCACCTGATCCCTCAAAAAAATGTACTTGATGGATATATGCTTGGTCTTCAAATGCATAACCATATTTTTGGATACATTAATAGCATTGGTGTTATCACAATTGATAACTACTAGTTCCTCCATTTTCTCTCAAATTCTTTCAAGCAGTCATTTGATCCAAATAACTTGAAGGAAATATATAGTTGTAGAAACATATTCTACTTTAGCGGTTGACTACGATATATAGTTCTATTTATTGTTAGTCCAAGAAACCAATCTTTCTCTAAGAAAAAGTTCACCTCAAGTTGTGCTCTTTCTATAATCTATGTTTCCCACCCAATCAACATCTATAAAGACACTAAGTTCAAAGCTTCTTTTTTGTGGATACCATAGACCCTATTCTTTAGTACCTTTTAGGTACTTAAAGACTCTCTTCATGGATACCATATGTGATTCCTTTGGGTTGGACAAGAATATGGCTATTGTCCCTACTACTTGTGCAATGCCCAATCTCCTATGCACCACATATTGTAATTTTCTAGTCATGGAATGTAAAGTTTCTCATTCACTTCATAAATTTCATCTTCCTTTGATACCTTACAACCAGCTGTCATTAGAGTACCTACTAGGTTTTCATCCTCCATCCCAAATGTCTTAATTATTTATCTAACATACATAATCTTCTCTATGACAATACCTCCCCTTAGCTATGACACTTGAAGTCCAATGTACTTTATTTCTCCAATCATAGAAATTTTAAACTCTCTCTTCATGGATTTTGAAAAATTAGAACCCATCTTTACCATAACCCCCAAAGATGATATCATCCATGAAGATCTCTATAATCAGCAAGCTTGTTAATGTCTCTTTCTTCATAAGATTGTACTTATCACTAGTTCTTGCAAACCAAATCTTTATCAAGTATGTGTGTAGCCTCACATACCATGTTCTTGGTGCCTATTTCAATCCATACACGGATTTTATCAGTCTAAACACTTGGTTCTTTCCTTGTTCAGTTTTAAATCCCTCAAGTTTCTTAATGTAGACTTCCTCCTCTAAAACTCCATTCATGAATGAAAACTCTACGTCCATATGATATACCTTTAAGTTCTTGTGTATTAAAAATTCTTGGAGTATCCTAACTCCTTCTAGTCTATGACTTCTTTTTGTGCATACCCCTTGCAAACAACTTTGGCTTTTTTTCTAACCACTTCTCCATCTTCACTAATTTTTTTGGAAACACCCACTTAGTGCCAATGAGATTCTGGTCATCTAGTCAAGATAATAAGGTTCATGTATCATTATTCACTATTTGATCAATTTCTTCTTCTATGGCCTTTCTCTAGTTGTCTTCCCTTGTAGCCTTGGGTTTTGTGTGAGGGTGCACACACCATATCTCTTTCCTTTTTCTTGGTTATTACTCCAACATGCATATCCCTAATGATCTAATCTAATAAGTGTTATCTTCTTACATACTTGGCTAGCATCAGTTCCCCTCTAGGTGCTTCTATTCTCTACTCTTCAGGTATGGATTCTTCTTCTTGAGCTGATATAGCTTCTTGTATAGGTTCTACCTCAACTAGTATTCTCTCCAATGTATCACTTAATGGAATGTAATCAAATTGATTGTAATCTTCTTGCTCCTTTGTATTGTCTTCCTCATTCTTCTTTGAGAACTCATCCACCTTTGCATTTGTAGATTCCATAAATTTTTTTTGTCTAAAGATTTAGACATTGAAAAGATCTTCTCTTGGTATAGTATCCCAAAAAGATACATTCATCACTTTTAGGTTCAAACTTTCCTTGGTATTCATCTCTCTTTATGTAGAACTTTCTCCTGAATACCTTGAAGTAACTAAAAGATGGTGTGTAACCAAATCATAATACATAGAGAGTCTTCTTTGTCCCCTTCTTTACCTGTAACCTATTTAAGGTATACACTTATATTCTTATAATTTCTCTCCATTAGATCATTAATGTTCTAGCATAGTCTACAATGGTTCTATTTCTTCTTTCATCAACACCACTTTGTTGTAGTGTCATGGGAGATGCCATTTTCCTTATGATTTTGTGTTTTTCATAGTAGCTTTCAAATTATTGTGAGATGAACTCAAATCTTCAGTCCAATCTCAAGCATTTCAATGCTTTATCAATCTCTCTTTCTACATTTTCTTTATATTCTTTGAGCATGTGGAAAGCTTGTGACTTTTCTTTTAGATAAATAGTCCACATCATTCTAGAAAAATAATCAATAAAAAACATAAAGTATCTATCACTAGACACACTCTTTGTCCTTATATGAACACACAAGTTAGTATGAATAAGATCTAATACATTTTTAGAAGTGAGTGACTTGTTAGAAAAAATTGAACTTGCAAAATGTTAATAATTTTTACAAATAACATTGTCAGGTTTAGTGATAGAGGGTAAACCCCTTACAAAGTGCTTCCTTCTTACCTTGAAAATGATTTAAAAATTTGCATGACACAACCTCCTATGTCATAACCAAAAAATTATTGTTTCTAGCTATACCATATTACTGTTACCATCGATTTTGAGGTAGAAGAGGTTACCTCTACTTTTCTTTCCTCTAGCCAGTAGCTTGCCCGTCTTTTCAAATATATTGTAAGACCTTTTTTGAACTCTAACTTATATCCTTTTTTCCATTAGTTGACACATTATTAACATGTTTTATTTCAATCCTTCCACTAGATACACATCTTCATAGGTAGTGGACTCATTTAAGGCTATTGTACCCTTACCTATCACTGTGCATGGTGAGTTGTTTCCAAACTTCACCATTACTCCATCATAGGTATTGACCTCGTGGAACTTTCTTCTATCACCTGACATGTGGTGTGAGAAACCACTATCTATTATATAGTTCTTTTGGATACTAGTACTTGATATTAGAGATCTCTCCACCCTTTCTTCTATTATGACAAAAAAGGATACTTCATCTTCGTCATCTTCCTTGTTACTAATTGAATCTTCATCAATCACACCTTCTTTAGTGATAGAGAACCACTTCTTCTCTTTTTCTTTTGACCACTTGTTGCTGGGATCTTTCTAGTTGTTTTCTCTCTCTAGTCACTGGTCTTATTTCTCACAAGCTTTGGACATTTAGTAACATAATGTCCCACCTCTTTGTAGTTGAAGAATTTAAAAGGAATCTCACCCTTACACTTCTCTTTTCCTCCAACCATTCATGTTGAAAATAGAGCCTCGAGCTCTTTGTGTTCTACTTCTTTAGCATATAAGATCTCTCACTCCTTTAATGTGTTTGTATATACTTGGTTCTCCTCTTTCTTGTAGTGTTACAACTAGTACAACCAAGGCTTTAAAATTAGTTTCAAGCCTTGGTGGTTGACTATTGTTAAAGTTTCCAAGTTCAAACATAGTGAACTTGCCTATCAAGGTATCAAGCAATGCCTCCATATTGTCTAAATTATTCTCAACTCTTGAATGGTTGACACCCTTATGCCATACTTGGGAAGCAAGGTTCTTAGTATCTTTCTTATGCACTCATCTTATGATATTACTTTGGTGCATGCTTTGATGGATAGAATGATGTCCTTCACTCACTTTCCATAGACTTCAATCTCTTCAGCCTCTTATATTATTATGTCATCAAAATTTCCTCTTAGGCCCTCATCTTTAGCCCTCATGACATGCTTTTCTCCACCATGGACAACTTTCATCTTTTCCCACATTTTGTAGGCTATCTCTAATTCCTCTACATCTTTATATTCAAAGTATGATGGGGTGCTCGCTCGAGCATCCATTGTGGTCTTGCGTATCTCCTTCTCCTTCAACTAGTCGACACTGGGTGAGCTAGTTGGTTCAACATATTTTACCTCTACATGAGCCCAATAGGCATCTCCAAGAGTCTTAAGATGCAAACACATCTTTCTACACTGTGAGCTATAATTCTTACTAGAGAACTTTGTGCATCCCTTTTAAACATCTTGATTTTTTCCTTGAGATGTCAAACTCTCATCTCTTGAAGACCTTTTCTCTGATACCAATTTTCCTAATCAAAGGTCAATATACTAAGGGGAGGGGTTGAATCATTATACTCACTATGTTAAAAAAATTCATTTCAAATTACTCTTCTCACTTATCTATGGGTTCGTGTGGGCTATAAGTCAACCAATCAAGGTTATGAAAAAATATATCACATGAGAATAGAAACACATAACATAGTATTTATCTCATGGAAACCCAACTAGGGTGAAAACCATGGTATGTGATTCAATCCTCACAAGTTTTCACTCTTTTGAAGTGTGCTCAATCAAGAGCTTATCCCTCTTAAAATATTACAATGAAACCATAAGGTGTGACCCTATTAAGGGATTTCAATAAGACCTATTAAGATCATGTCCTATTAGAAGCAACCTAGTTAGAGGACTTTAATACACAAGTGAATGTGTCACCATGTTAAGAGATTTTTACAAAGATCTTATTAAGGCCCACCCTCGACGCGATTTTTAATTGCAAATGTAAGTGAAAAATAATAAAAAAGATCTAATAATTTAGCTACTAAAATTAGCTTGATGTAGATCCTTTCCACCTCTCTTAACTAGTATGAAACTATGCTCTACCCTTTCTTGGCTCTGCAACCTTATTCATTGATCACTTGTATGATTCTTTTCCTTTGCTTGTACATATGCCACTCTTTGTGTTGTTTAGGCATACTCTCCTTTTCTCATCATGATCACTCCTTAAAGATGATATCTATGATCACTCTTCTTCACTCTTTTTAGATTCCACCTTATCTCATCTTTTTTGGCTTTTTGGCTAGTCACTTAGAAATATAACCTTTCCACTTTCCATTTTGTCTCCTTTTATACTAATTTCTCAACTTTTCTTAGAAGAATCAAACTATGAATTCAAATTCTGAATTATCATGCCTACTAGTAGCATGGTTTCCCATTGCAATAGTGTGTTGTTCTTATTAGTTGTGGTGTGTTCGTACAAGAGTCATGTGTTCTTGATGGTTTTCTCTAACTAATATAGAATTCAAATTCAAATTCTTCTAGATATTTCTCGATCTATTCCTCCTTCACCATTAAATCCGATGTTGAGTGCACTTGTTACCCTTTACATGACTGGACAATCATGGGTTTCTTGCTTCATGGTGAACTTGTTGACCTTGCCCATCCAACTCATTGATCTCTTTGCATTCTCTTACATTTTTCTTTCTTTTGTTGATGTAGACTGCACTTATCTGGTTTCATCTAAATGGGTAACCTTTTGCATCACCTTTTTGGGGCATACATGTCTTCTTCTTTTTTATCATTCTTATTTGATATATCTACATGTTATAATATGTTTTGTTGGTTGTCCCTTTATACCAATATCTCATTAGTGTTGACATCAATGAAAACACCCTTGTTCACTTAGTCTACCGATCTTTCCTATTGGTTAGCTTCTAAGAAACTTGTGCCAATAATGGCATTTCCCCTTCCACCCATTTCCACTTGTAGTGGACATTAAATAGATGTCAATTATATTCTCTCTTCCATCTTCTCCACATACATCACTACTTTTTTGGTATAATCCTCATACATTTATGGGAAAGATTTACAAATATTTAATCATTTAAATAAATTGAATTGGAATGATAAGGGATTAGGGAAGGAATTGTGAGTAAGCTAAGCTTATTTATAGGCAATCAAGATGCTTTCTTCCTCATTGCTCAATTCATCTTTGGTAGTCACTCGTATAAAGAAGTCACTAGTTTGGTAGGAAAATTTTGTTCAAATCATTAGTTTACAACAAATTAGTATGGTTTAGTTGATTTCTCTCTATTTAATTTAATTTTCCTATTTCTATAAACTAAGATGAACTCTCAAATTCATCTAACATGCAAATTGGAGGATCCCTTAATGCCTTTTAGGCCCCTTCCCTGATGAAAGCCTTTATTCAATTTGTAATGAGGTTAAGCTTTTTATCTTTGAGGTTGTTAAAATAATGTTGGGTCATGAGTTTCTAATGAATAATGATAGGCACTATGTGAACAATGATATTACACCCTAATTTCTAGCCTCTCTCCTAAACCTCAGAGGAGAAAATATTGACATTCTAATGTTGTTGAAGAAGACCTTGAAAGAAGATTACCTAAACAATGATGTTGAGATTTCCTTCTTTTCATAAATAGGGGTGAGGATCCCATGGCTAAGTGAAATCCCCAATCTTCTCCAACCAAGCCAAAAATTTTCCACGCAATCTTTTTTGTTGCAACAAAATGCTAGGTAGTTGAAGTAACATAGGAAATGGGCATAGATTGCCAGAGGTTCTATCTAGAAATGGTTTTTTTTCTAGATGAAGTGGAGGAGGCTTGGTATGACTTTCTTCATGAATTCTCAAACTTCATTCTATCTGAATAATTCTAGCTAGATGTAGAAAAACATCAGTAGGGTTTCTCAAGGATCTCACCCTAGTTGACATTTTTTGTTATTGCATATTGCAATCAATGTATATATCTTTGGTTGTAGATTGTATTTTTTTGAAAATCATTAATAATTTTTTTGCAATTTCAATTCAAATTGTGTTTTATGTAATTGTTCACTACTTAAATATTTTGGCTTTAAAATTTTAATGTTTTTAAAGGTTTAAATTTGTAAGAAATACAAGAGCCTAAGACTAAATTTAAGATTTAACATTTAATTAAAATGATAAGATTATAAGAAATCATCATAAGATTATAATTAAGTTTACTGTAACATTAAAATAAATTATCCTACTTAATTTACATATATAGAAATCAATAGATCCAAAAAATGCCTTTGTCTTCTTGATAACAAAAATCAATGATCTAAGATGTATTTGAGGCCAATTTGGGGAAGGCCCAACCCTTTTTGAAAATGTCCCTTGGAAAGAGGACACCTATCATATACTAAATACTAATGACAATTTAATATCATCGTGTGTTAAAATAATAATAAGAATTTCGTATGGACAATAACAATAAAATGTTTGTAACAAACAAAATTAATTAATATTATTATTAGTATCTGTTGTAGGCTACATACTATTGCAATCACTTTCTCTTAACAAATTATTAATATATTTTATCTAGACCAATTAAAATCAAATATTTTTACATTATAATTATTTTCTAGATTTTTCAAAGTATACATACAACATGTGTAATATAAATGTAATATGCATTTAAATTATAGAGGTGAAATATGCTAATTAATATTTAATATATTTTCTATTAAAGTCAAACATAAATATTCAATATGATATCATTTTTAAAAATAAAATTGAACTTTATAGTATTAAAATTTGTAATACTTTTTCACTTATATTTAAATTTAACTTTGTAGTATTAAAATTTGTAATGATATTTTATTTATGTATTTAATTATTATTTTCTAATAATGTAATTCCTGCTATAACTAATTAGATTATATGTAATATCATAATTACAATAAACCAAATATGTTTTTCTATAATTATTACCCAACAAAATTATGTTGAGGCTTGACAATAATTAGATCATTGTAGATCAACAGTATATGGTCTATTTGGGGCCAGAGGGGAAACAAAAGCTAAAATTCACAAAACACTTATAGAATCATGACACGTGTCCAATGTTCATTAATGATATTGACATTCAACAAATAATGTTGTAAATGATAGAGGGATACATGATATCTACATGGACTACAGTATACCTAGGATCTAAAGCAAAAAACTCAAATGTGCACATTGACCTAGGAAACTTGGTAGAGACATATGAGAACTTAAAAGAAAATAGAAAAGATTTATGTATTAGAGGAATAACATGCAATTAAAAAATGGATCATGGTTATATGTCTCCTTATAGTTTTGATTTTTTTTTTTGTAATGGGTTCAAGATAGTATATCCTTGTTAGCATTTTGTTTGGGATCAGAGAGCAATGAAGAAGTGGTTGCTAACATTCTGGAATTAATTTTCAAAATTAATTGTAAATCACAACCACTAAGATATAAATTTATTGAGAACATTGTTCATCACATGGATTATTGATTAAAAAAGGTTCATGAAACACATTTAGATTCACAACTTACTTATGTAATCTTTTGTTATCAAAGTGTCATCAAATATTTAAATCAAGTTCAAAATCCAATATATGAATGTATACCTTTGATAAGGATGAGCAATAAAAAAAGGAACTACAACCTTTTTGTAGACTTATTTTTGGCACCCCTGTATCATAAAATTATAGGCATTTCAACATCTAGATTTTCTATGACTTGTATAGATTGTATTCAACTCATAATTCAAAAACAATTGGTTGACTGGTACTTCATGGAAGAGTACATTGCATTAAGATTCTACAGTTCAATGGTAGAACCCTACAAACTTCTAATACATGTGTCAAACAAAATTTTTATATTGGAATATGTATTGAAGATGGAGAGAATACATGTAATCTTTCAAGGCCAACAAAAGAAAACAATATTTCCTACCTTCCCTTTCTCATGTGAAATATTTACATTAGATAGAAAAGGACTCAAAGTGGCACAATATTTTTTTACAATTTTAAAATTTGATGTTGACAATCACTGATGGTATGATACACTAGACTTACTTAGTAAAAGTATTATATAGAATGGGAATTCTACAACCAAATGTCAACATGAGAGTATTCCATTGATTGAATTTTTTTATTTTAAACATGGACTCTTGGGAATAAGTCAAAAAAAGAGATGGAGAAATGTGTTACTAAAAAAAATATTTCAATATAGGAATTGTCAGCACAAATTATACCATTACACAAATAAAAATAAAAATTGCATCCTAGGACATCCTACAATTTCTAGTAGAAAATAGATCACCCAACTAAAAAATCTATTCCAAACAACATATATGAAGACTAGAGTCATGATTCTAATGGGGTCTAGTAGAGCTCTGGTAGGTGGGAATTTAGTGGTAGGGATCAACCTTGGTGGTACAGGGAATCTAGAAGCAAGGAATTCAAAAGGTGGAGTAGGTAAGTTAGATTCAAGTGTTAGCAGGCTTCTAGAGTAGCAAGAAGACAAAGTTTTGTTGGGGTTCTATTCTAGAAGATTTTGGGTCTCTAAATATAATCATTATGATCCTCTAATGAGAGCACAATCCAAATAAGGGACCCACTAAAGATTGAGAATATCTTGGTGGATTTGAGTAAGAACACTAAAGGATCATGTGCTAAGGGACAAAAGAATGAGGATTGTGAAGCGGGTCAATGAAAGTGGTCTTCATTGTTTGGAAATAGGCCAGGAGGCAAGTCTTCTTTTTCACCTTTTACCTCAAAACCCTGCTTGGAAAAAGGCGAGTTTTAGATTTTTATCCCAAATTTGATAGTTGATTATTCTATTTTAACTATGGATTTTACCCTAGTTGGGAAATTTCTAGGGCCCCAATTAAATATTGAAGACCTTAGAAAAATGATTAAAAGGAAATGGTCTACCCTGGTCAAGTGGATATTGCTTTATTGGTGAAAAGGTTTTTGTCCTTCGTATTTACTTGCAAGGAAGATTTAAATATGGTCTTATGTGGAGGTCCTTGGTCTTTTGGTAACAATATCTTAATGATTAAAAAATGGGAACCAAATATGGATCTCTCTGATGCTTTCTTCCTTATCACTTTGGTGTGGGTTAGACTCCTAGGGATTCAACTTTAGTTTTGGCATGAAGAAATTTTTAAGGGGATAACTGGTGCTTTTGGAGAACTTAGAGCGATGATAATGTGACAGTATCTAGATCAAAACTTCAATTTGCTAGAATCTATGTGAAAGTTGTACATTTGAAGGACCTTCCTTAGAAGGTGGAAACAAATTAAAAATTAGGGAAACGGATGCAAGAGATTTCTTTTGAAGATCTTCCCATTGTATGGTCACTAGAAAAAAAATTGTCCTTTGAAATTTAAAAATAAACCAAAGATGGTGAATGTGGAAAAAAAGGCTCAAAAAAGGGTTTGGAAACCTAAAGTTCTTCCTGATAATATGGTCTTGCAAGAATAGAAAGATGAATCTCAAGCTATTCAAAATAAGGAGATACTGAAGGAGGAAGATGAGAAAATCTAGAACATTGAGGATATTAGTATCAAGGATAATGAGGATGTGGAAAATTTAATGAACCGAATGGTCATATATAAAAATAAAGATGATGAGCTGGAAGAGATAGAAGAATTGGAGGAGGCTAAGGAAGGAAAAATTCTTTAGGAAAGGAGTGGTCAACTGGATGAGATTGAAATTTTAGAGGAATCACAGGATGAGGAAACCCTCTCTCTGTTGCATCCTTTTTGTCAAGATTTTACTCTTATTGAAAGTATAGTAGATTCTAAGTGTTTGGATCTGATAACTGATAAGAAAGAACCTAAACAAAAATAGGGTCAAAGGAAGAAAATTGGTAATACATCTAACCCTTTTTCCATATGAGTTGAGACCCAAAGAAGTGAATTAGAAATAGGCTCTCTCAAGTTGAAATAAAATATTGGAACTCTAGAGAAACCTAGCAGAAAAATAACTAGGAAGACAAAAGAAAGTGAAAGCTTGTAGAATCTTGCTAATGGGAAGTAGGGAACTATTCTCGATTTTACCCCTAAAATGTGATAATGAAAGTTATCACCTAGAATATTAGGGGGATGAATAGTATCATAAACTTGATGTTGTTCACAAATTTTTTAGAGAGCACAAACATGATATAATGGTGTTCCAAGAAACTAAAATGGACATAGGTAAAGCTAAAAATTTGAAATCTTTCAATAACTACAACATCATGGCCAATAGTTCTGAAGGGGCTTATGGGGGAATGATGATTTTGTGGAAGCATTGTTTGTTCTCTGGTACCCTAATGGATGCCCATAAACATTTTATTTCTATTAAGATTCAGAGTTTATTCTAGGATAAAAATTGGTATGTTGTCAATGTGTATGCTCCTAAAATAAGAATACTAGAAAAAAGTTTTGGGATTCTCTGCCTAAGCTTAAGAGTGTTGATTATTATGGTAATTGGTTATTTCTAGGGGATTTTAATGTTCCACTTTATGAAAATGAAAAAAAAGTAGGTAATACTAGTCAACTGGATGGAAGGCTAGATTTTATGGACTTTATTTATGATGAAGGCTTAATGGATTTAGATCTTCAAGAGATCAATTTCACTTGGAGTAATAAAGGAATTGGAAATTATTGTATCTAAGCTTAGTTTGATAGAGTTCTTATATCTCTGAATTAGACTAAATATTTTGTGTGTAATCTCAATGCTATTCAGAAGATTGCCTCTGACCATTTTCCTCTTATGTATAAGGCAGAGACTATTCAAGATAGGAAGAATTTTCCTTTCAGATTTGAGACAATGTGGATGCAACACCCACTTTTTGAGGATCTGTTGAAAGAATGGTGGAATATTAATATTGAAGGAATGACTCTATTTCCTATTGCTCTAAACTTAAGAATGTCAAAAAGAGAGTTAGAGAATGGAATAAAAGATCCTTCAAGAATATTTTTGAAAGAAAATCAAATCTTAAAGGTGATCTAAAATCTATCCTAGATAGAATTCAATAGGAGGGATACTCGATGGAGCTAGTAAAAGAAGAGAATGAAAATTTGGTGGACTACCATGACATCATTTCTAAAGAAGAAATATTTTGGAGGTAGAGGTCTAGATCCATTTAACTGGAAGGAGCAAAAAATACTAAATTTTTTCATCTCTCAACTATGAAACATAGAGCCAAGAATCATATATCTAGCCTTACTAAGGGAAGGGGGGGAAATTACTAATGTAAAGGATATTTCTAATGAATTGGTTTCCTTTTTTTCTTCTCTGCTATCTTCTAACTCTAATGTTGATGAAACTAAATAGTTTGAGTTGCTTAAAGCTATTCCCCATCTAGTTTCTAATGAGTAGAATAAAGTATTGTCTACTATTCCCAAGGCAGAGGAAATTTTTTAAGTTGTGTGCTCATTTGAAGGATATAAATCCCTAGGGCTGAATGGTTTCCCTATTTTTTTCTTTCAGAAAGAGTGGAAACTGGTTGGCAAAGATGTGTGATGTTGTCAAAGAATTCTTTGGAATGAAAAGAATGTTGAAGGAAATTAACTCTACCTTTATTTTTATTATCCCTAAGAAGATGGGATTCCCCTGAACAATTCATATGTATTAGCCTCAATACTTCAATTTATAAAATCATCTCTAAAGTCATCAATTTGAGATTATTGAGAATCCTTTCTAATCTGATTTTTGAGCAACATAATGGTTTTATTCCTCAAAGGAAAATTCTTAATTATATTATATCAGTTCATGAAAATATCCATTATTTATCTCTATCTAATAATCAGGGGTTTATTATGAAAGTAGACATTGCTAAAGCTTATGATAGAGTTGAATGGACTTTTTTTCACAAGGTTTACTTTCTTTTTGATTTACTAATAATGTTATCAAGATAATTATGTAGTTGGTCTCCGCTATTCTCTTGTTGTGTTAATCAATGAGAGTTCCACTAGTTTTTTAAAACCCTCTAGGAGTTTGAGGCAGGGGATCCTATATCTCCTATTCTCTTTACTACTATGGTTGATATCTTGGGAAAATATATTGGGAAGCTAGTTCTAAGAAGGGAAATTCAATGTTTGAGACCTTCTCATCCTCTTATTTTCTCTCATGAACAATTTGTAGGTGATATGAACTTTTTAGGTAAAGTTCAAGTTAGGGAAGCTAGAAACCTTAAAAAGGCTCTCAATCTTTATTCCTATGTCTCTAGGAACCTGATTAATTGGAATAAGAGCTCTCTCTTTTTTATTAACACTCTTGATCTTAGACAAAGAAATATTGCTACTATTCTTGGATTTTCTATAGGATCTTTTCCATGTTCCTATCTTGGTCTCCCTCTAGGGCTTAGCCCTTTAGATACCTTTTGGGAGGATCTAGTTAATAAATTCAATAAGAAATTAGATGTTGGAAAGGTAACATGTTGAGTCAAGCATGTAAAGTTACTCTTCTCAAAGCTTTCCTTCAAAGTCTCCCAACTTATACTTTTAGCTTCTTTAGAATTCCAAAAAAAAATTTAGACGCTATTGATAAAATTCAAAGGAATTTTTTATGGTCAAGAACTAAGGAAAAGAAGAGAATGACTCGGATTGCTTGGGAGAAGATCTGCAAACCTAAGATGGATGGTGGACTAGGTATTAGATCTATAAGAAGTATGAATACAACTTTATTGGCTAAAAAAGGGTGGAGAATGTATCAAGATGATAAGGAATGGAGTTCTATTTGGAAACATAATTATTGGTGCTCCAACTATTTCTGACTTTGTATCCTACCCTATAATTCCTACATCTTCTGCTATTTGGAATATGGTCCAAGGTGCTAAACATATCTTGAATAAAGGTTGTAAATGAAAAGTTGGTAATGGATGTAAAGCTATATTCTAGGATGATGAGTGGCTTTTGGATCACCCTTTAGTTGAGGATTTTGAGGATATGAATTCTATAGAAATTTGTAAATAGGCTTACGGTGAATTTGTGGAGAATTATTGGACTAACAATGAGTGAGTTAATATTGCTGAGAGTAATCAAGATTTTTTGAGTATTCATATTGCCCCGAATGTTTGTAGCCTATATCCACATCAGGAGGATCTTATGGTGTGGGGTTTTCGTCCTAGAGGATATTTTAAGGTGTCCTCTTTATTTAGATCTGAGTATAAGGATAATTCTCCCATGTGGGATAAAGCTTGGATCAAAGGACTCATTCCTAAAATCAATATCTTTTTCTAGACTATGCTTCTGAATAAAATTTTAACCCTAGATAATTCACAAAAAAGAGGGGTTTATTTGGTTAACAGATGTTTTCTCTACAAAATGGATTCAAAAGATAGGAATCATGTTTTTTTTTGAATTGTAGATTTAACCAAAATGTTTAGGGTTATCTTCTTCAATATAGGAACATCTCTTGGGTTCAATATTATAACATTGATCACTTCTTTTAGAGTTGGATATGCCCTCTAAAGGATGCAAAATTTGGTTTTCTTCCAAAGATATCTCTTCCCCATCTGTGGTGGGGTATCTAGAAAGAGAGCAATAATAGAATTTTTAGAAACAAGAAAACTCCAGATTGGGTTTTGGGTCAAAACATTATTAGAGCTATTAAAGAGAATTTCAAATCTCAGAACAATTTTTTTGATGAGATCCAAATAAGAAATCATATGAATGATAAAGGAATTAAAACTAAAAAGGATGACCAAAGATAAAATATGAAATGGAGATCTCCCCCATTAGGATGGGTTAAAGGGAATTTTGATGGTTCAACTAAAGGACATCCTAGAAAAGTGGAGTGTGGTTGAGTTTTTAGAGACCATTATAGCAGAGTAGTGGATGCTATTGCTATACCTATTGTTCATTCTACTAGTCATAAACCTAAGGCTACGACATCTCTATTAATGGTGAGGATGGAAATGTAACCTAGATACCATAATTTATGGTGGAAGGAGATACTCCTAGTATTGTCAACATCTTGAATAATAAGAGTATGTTAACTTAGAGTATTGAGGGTAACATTATGGAAATTAAAGATGTTATTAAAAAATTTGATGATGTGATTATTACTCATATTTTTGATGAAGGTAACAAAATTGCTGACTGGATAGCGAATAAAGAGGTTTATAGAGAAGCTAAGATGACTTGGCAAGATTACCTCAGTAAGGAGTGTGAATTTACAACACTTGATAATTATGATATGAGAAATTCTATTCAAGGAAAGATCACATAAGATTGAGAAATTTATTATGAGAACTGATGGTTGTATGGAAGATTATTTGTGTATCCCAAGTAAGTACCATTGTGAAATTATGAAAAGTATTAGGCACATTTTCTGGGTTAAATTTTTTTTGGAGATTAAACATTCTTTGATCTCTATTTTTGTTATCATTTCTCAAATTAGTTGTAAGTGTAGAGCATACAATAAGATGGGTGGAGAGCCAAGGATTGCAAGGTGAATTTGGCTGTGTGGGATATTCGCCAAAAAGGGAAAGTAACAACTTATATTGAAAAGCTTCATGGTTATAAGTCCCACATTACAGAGTATTTTTTCAAGAATTGGATTGAAGATAGGATTACGATGCATGGTTTTACTGTGAAATTGTTTGAGGAATTTCTGGCCAAGATTATGAGACTTCCTATGGAGGGCCTATAATTTAGTAAGGAGACCAACATTTTGAATGTTGCCTTCAAGAAGTTTCCAAAAAGTGATGAAGAGGAGAAAAGACTTGAGAAGCGTGGTGACTTCTATGACCTGAGCTACATTAAGGTTATATGGAGGGATGTTTTATCCTACATTCATGCATATTTCATCTTGGATGGAAGAATGAAGAGGGTACACAAATTTCATTTTGTTTTTAAAAATCATTTTCAGTATAAAGATAGGCTATCTTTCCCCTTTTATCTAAATTTCTCTCTACTTGATAACCTCCTTGCTCATAGGGAGAAGGAGTCTAGGCCTATGCTCCATGAGGAGCTAATCTTATTAATTGAAAATTACTGTAAAAAAAAGATGTTAAATCCTCTCCAATTATGGAGAAAAAGCATAAATTTCTTGGTAGTGACCCTCATGCAAAGAAAATTAAAGTTAAAGTTGAGGGGTTTAGTGATAGGAAGGGTTCCAAGAAGGGTTACAAAAGGGAGAAAAAGAAGAAAAATGTGGAGGAAGTTACAGAGTTTGGTAATACTACTAAAGATGACAATAAAATGGAAATGGGGGAAATTAGTTCTAACTTGGATGGTTACTCTAGTAGCAGAGGTATTTTTTCTGGTAAGGATAAATTGGATAGTAATAAAGAAAGGAAAACATAGTCAAATACTAGTTCAGAAGCTTCAAAGCGTAATGAGGGGAAACAAAGTGCTAACCACATTCCCATTAAAAAAGATTCTACTGAGGTTAAAATGGACATGGAAACTAAAAAGAATGATGATGGAAAATCCCTTATCATGAATGAACATAGACTAAGTAAGGAGAATAAAGAGAAGCCTATGGAGTAGCATGGCTTAAACACTGAGAACCAGGTCAATATCGAGGAAAAAAAGGAAACTACTAATGACTCTGGAAATAAGTTTGGTGAAGAACTCAGGGATGATTTTCATCAGGTGAACCTATGTTTCCTTCATGGAGCCAAGCTTGAAGTTGACGCATCTCTTCAAGGAGACTCATGGCTCTATAATGAGATTATGGTGCTAAAGAAAAAAGTTGGTGACATGTAGAAAGATTTGCATCATGAAAGAACTTTGAGAGCCCATACGGAAAGCCAAGTTGGTAATATTCTTGAGAAACTTAAGGAGTATGTACTAGAACTCTAACAACTAAGCAAGGATAGTGGGTAGAAGATGGAGCTTCTTACTTCCAGCTTATGAGTTGATGCGGCTAGTTTGGGAAAGAAAAGAAATGAGGAGATTATGTCTCCAGATATTGTTGGGGCTAAGAGTCTACATGGTCCAAGTAAGATAACAAGGAAAAGTATGAAGAAACAAGTGCTTGAGGCTCTTGGATTTGCAATGGAAGTCATCATCCAGAGCACTATGGAGGAAGGCAAGGAGTTAGTGAAGGTAATCAAGGAGCTTCTTTAGTTTTTGGTTGGGTTTGCTGGAGTTCTAGTCTCTGATCCATGCTAGATTACTAGTTCTATTTTATTTTTGTTGTTTTCATCTTTTTGTGTTAAAACTCTAGGTTCTAGGTCCTTGTAAAATATGGATTTTCTTCTAATTTTTTACTCTTGTGGTTTCAAGTCCCTATAAAACCTTTTTTTTTTAATGTTTTGTGGTGAACTTCAGGTTTTAGGTACTTGTAAAACCTAGTGATGCTTACTATTTATCTTTAGCCTTTGTAAAGGGTTTCAAGTCCCTTCAAAACTTATTTTTACCTTAATCTAAAATACATATTAAGATTATAAAGATGATAATTGGGCTCTAAGAAAAAATATTAATTTTTGGGAAATGAGGAAGAATCTTGGCAAGACAAAGACATCTATAGATCTTTATGATGTGGATAAGGATAAAACATTTACCCAATTATGGGATAATGATCATCTAGATGAAGTACATCACATTGATGATAAGGGTGAAAATAATTAATATGAGGCTTTTTTTGATCCTAGGTCCATTGGTTCTACTCCCAAAACTACTACAATCTCCTCATCATTTTTTGTACTCAATTTGTAGACAAGGAACACTTATAGAAAAGGGGCACAAATGATACAAAAACTAGGTTCTTTAAGGGATGGTTGGATGGGTCCAATAGGTGGAGGAATTTGATATCTAGTTTCCACACCAAATCTACCAAAAACATGGTGCTAAACTAATCCTTGGAGGTGAGTCATTAGGTTCATAAAAAATAAATAGAGCTAGAACCCTTGTAGTTACACCTTTATTTGTCCAATCTTCAATTACAACTCCACCTATTCCAACCACTCATATTCAATTTGGACCAAATCTCACTGCAACTTTTGGTGATTGAACAAGTAGCTCTAGTTTTCTAAAAAGGACATTACTAGTGGACTTGAAAAATATAGGGGTCTTAGTCAACAAGGAATTATAAATAAGTAAAAGGTTATGGAAATAATGCCAAATAGTGAGTCCAGCAATTCCTACTATTGATGAAGGTAAAAGGTAGGAGAATCCCCAAAGGATATATCCTAGCTCCTAGCAAATAACTACATAATAGAAGCACAACACAAGATACAAAATCTAACACCAAATACAACTCTTTATTCATAAACAAATAGATTACATACAATGTGTTAGGTTGTAAGGCCTTCTCGGTTACAACCAAATACAAAGCAAGTAATAGTTTTGCAAGATCCCTCAAGATCCAACCCTAAACCTAGCTAGTCTAGATATGTAACACAACAACACTCTAGTAGAAAACTCCAAAGAAAATATGAACTTGTGCTCACAAGCCACCAAGAAATCTCCTTGTTTCCCAAGCCACAACTACTAGCCCTACTCATACTTTTCTCCTCTCCAAGCCTCTACTAAGAAGAGAAAACACATTGAAAGTTTAAAAACCAAGAAATTCCAATAATCTTGCACACAAAGAGCTTCTACAAAAACTAATAACTTCCACAAGAAGATTCTTCAAACCAAGAGCTTCACCAAGAGCTTCCACCAAGAGAACTTCGACAAAGAAGAGATTACAACCAAAGATCTTAAAATCAAAGAGCTTCACCAAGAAGAATTTTCCACCTAAGATCTTATACACTAAGATCCTTCACCTCCAAGCTTGCTTACAAGAGATTACATTGTGATAGCTTGATTACAAATGCTCATAAACCTTATTATATAGACACTTACCACCCACTATATTACGAACACAACTTATGTGGAATAAAAGGTAAATACAAACACCATACAAGAAATATTAAATTCCCACCCAAGTACAACTAAGCATAACCATGTGGCCAACTAGAAAATTACATTACCTTTGTGGATCACAAAAAATATTAAATGCACAATTTAATAAACTTTCCACAAACTTCTAAAATGTCACCTACACACCTCCATAAATGAAATAAAACATTTTTATATATTTTTTCTTTTTATGCCACCCATGCACCTTGGTAAATGAAATATCTTTTTCCCCTCTTTTTCCATTTTTTATTTTTTATTATATTTCCTCTAATTTTTGTCACATTATCTCTCCTCCAATTTTCATTTTTATTTATTTATAATAAATTTTTTGTCACACCCCCTTCTTTTTTTTTATGCAAGATGCTCCTTCATCAAACCCCCATGGTAGGAATTTTTTTGTGAATATGGATTAACAAAATGTAGTAGCCACTACTAATATATATTTTCTCTTCTTCCAACATCTAGCTGGAACAAGTATGTGTTGCTAAAAATACTCATCCATAATGAACTCTATCCAAGTATAACTCTAATTCTCCTCCAATCTTGTAAGTGTTGGCATTAAGTTATGTTTGTCATTAGTGAAAACACTTATTCATAATTTTGTATGGTTAGTGAGTTCATCATTCAGTCTCCAGTGTTTGCTGAGCAATTCAATGGTTACCAGGGTTCATAGTTCACACCGAACATTCAAGAGGCTACTAAGTGAAAACACATAGTGTGAAGTCCATCAGTTATCACCGAGAAGTTAGTGGTTACTAAGCTTCATAGTATCTAGTGAGTCATCAGTTTCTATGATATTAAGCTAGTGTTAACTGAGTAATGGATGAGCAGTGTTTACTAAGTGAAAGCAAGGTAAACATAGTATTCAGTTTCCACCGAGTTTCACTATATCTACCAAGTCTCCAATGTTCATCGAGTTCAAAGCTACGTTGAGTGATTAGTGTGGACCGAGCCTCTACTTCTACCAAATGCATGACAATGCCTAGTAATTTAGTGGACGCTAAGTATTAGAAGGTCACCAAGTCAGCTTATAGAACCCAAGTTTCTACATTTAGACCGACTCAGTAATATTTGTGTTAACTTGTGTTTTAGCTGACCTTGTAGTTATAAGAATTGGAATGGTATATATGTAATGTATTATATCATACCCAATACATGCATGTATGTATAACTAAATGATTTTTTTGAGAAGAGTGAAAGTGAATGTAATGATTAACATGTGAATGTGAATCAGCAACAGAGTAGAGTATTTAGCAAGGTCAAATAAGGAGCAATCAAGTTAAATCTATCATAAAGAGGTGACAAGGATCTAATTAGCAGTTTAGTTGTAAGTCAGATCTATTGTTTCATCCGAACAAGTGAATATGATTCAAATCCTTTAACAGGGTAGACTTAACAATCTTTTCTTTAAAATCTCTTAACAGAGTGCATACTTCATTGTATGTCTGTAAAACCTCTAACAAGGTGGACCTAGTAGTCCTATTTGCTCCTAATAGGGTAGATCATTAGAAGTGATCATTGTAAGCCTTAACAAGCCAACTTTTTATTGTAGTATTGATGTTTTGTGGGTATCATCCCCACCCTAGTTTTACTTTCTATTTGGAAGGTTTTTGGGTCACCAAATATTGTGTTCATGTACCATGAATGTTTATCTTTCAGTTTCTCATGCATGCAGTAGATTAGATCAATTGATGGTGAATGGATTATGTTGTTAAATGTTGAATTTGTTAAAAGTTTTGAGGTTACTGATTCACCCCTAACCTCTCAGTAACCTAGCTAGTCTTGATTATTTCCAAAAATTGGTATCAAAGCTTTGTGGTTCTCAAGATAAAGTTTGATAGCTTGAGCAAAGATTAAGGACAATGGAGATATTTAGATTTGACAAAGCTATTGACAATGAGAAGCTAGATATGGAGATGGCCTTAGCTCAGCTCAAGGAAGCAAAAGAGCATCTTTCCCAATCCCTAAAAAGAAGGAAGGAACTTGCAAAAGAAATGAATGACCATCATTATGTTGAAGAAAAGATTGAAGACATTTTCCCTTCAAGTAGTTCAGATGAAGCAAATGAGGCAATCAAAGAATTCCTAGAAAAGATTGAAAAGAGAATAAGAAATTCAATCAATAAGATTGTGTGAAATTTTGGACCAAAGGAATGAGGCAAGTGAAGACTTGGAGGCAAGAATTAATGAAACTCAAAATCAATCCCTTGAGTAAGAAAGTCTTATCAATCAACTCTCCAATGCAAATGAGGAAATCATGAGTCTGAGATCTGAAAATGAAAGGTTAAGGAATGATCTAAGCATTGAAAGGCAAATCAATGAAAGATTGAAAGTTGATCTAAATTCTAAGAAGCAACTCAATGAAAGAATAATGAAATCCCAAGAAGACATGGATCAATTAAATCAGCAAAGTGAGTAGAATCTTTATAGGAAAAAGGGAAAAGCGGGACTTGGATACAAAGAAGAAGGTGAATCCTCTAAACAAGGTACTCAGAGGAATCAAAGACCTACTTGCAATCACTGTGGTAAGATAGGTCATACATCAAACAAATGTTGGAGCAATGGAAGGAAAAATTCAATAGAAAATGCTACAATTGCAAGCAACATGGTCATAAAGCTAATGAATGTAAGGAGAAACCAAAGTTTGAAGGTAAATGTCACCAACGCAAGAAATAAGGTCACAAGGCATCTGAATGCATATCTAAACCATTTGATCTAGTTGAACAATTTGTAAAGGCAATATTTGGTTGGGACTAAAATACTTGGTGTAGATGTCACTTCTATGGAGAATATGGACACATTGGCATAAATAGTGCAAGGCATCACTTGAGAAGAAATGATACTACAATAAGATGTTATACATGTACTAAACTTGGTCATATAGCTAAGAATTACATGAATATAGGTAGAGTTGAAGATGAAAAGAAAGCTATAGCTGATAACATCAAGAAGCATATGAGACAGCAATGGATTCTCAAATCTACTGAGCAAGCCAGTTCAAATGATGGCCATGTCACTCAAGAAGTGGGTCACTACACCATTTCCAATTAAGTTCTTAAGGAAGGAATGAAACTATATTTACAAGTCACATCTTAAATAGTTCCAATGGAAGAAAGAAAATGATCCAAATCAGTATTTCAGATATAGATGGATCACAAAATTTTAGCATTAGTATTCACCGAGCGAGGTTAGGTCATATCGAGCGAGGTCGAGAGTAACAAGGTTTTGTTTGATCACTGAGTTAAAGGTTCTATCAAGCAATCTGCACAAATAGTGCATGACAACCTATCAAGCACTATGGCATTATAGCTCTCTTTGTACTGAGCATTAATGGAAGGTTTTCATCAAAAAGGCAGGATTTGGACTTCATTTTTACTATGAATTTAGTATATCCAAAGCAGAGAAATTTTTAGAGCATCCAAGTGATCTTGATTAGAGTTTGTAGTGAAGTTTTTGAAGACGTTTTTCTCAGTCTACCGAGAAACCATGGCATCCATGAGTAGCAGCAGCAAGACAAATAAAGGTTCGAATATGTTAGTGTGAGGCGTTGAGTGGAAGGCTCCAAATTTCAAAATGGTACCAACAATTGTAGAATCACTCAATCCTAATGGAACCCAGTCACAAATTCCACAAAAGGTACTTCTTATAAATGATATTTGTACTCAATTCAACTATTTTGTGTAGGAAATTGGAACCCTAGAAATGGATAGTGCCCTAGGATAATTGTGTGTGGATGGAACCCTCAAACTCGAGCATAAACATCTAGAGGAGAAAGGCTTGACCCACATTCCGCACCTACCAATAAACTTCCAACTCAAATGGATTAGGTATATTTTGAGCCATGTGCATAATGGTTAGTTTTGGTTAAAGCATCCAATCTTGATAACAAATAAAATGATTCATAGAATCATTGGTCTCCCTATGCTCAATAAGGTCAAAGTTACCAAAACCTTGGGTCAGGATGAGCTACAGAAGAAAACACTAGCTAAGTGGGATGGAAAAGGACTAAAAATTAGTAATGTATCTGATGCAAAACTTAGGTTTGGTATTCATATCATTGTGCATAAGATATATAGCCCTAGTCAATTGAATAGTGTGATGTGTGAGGCTATGGACCTAGCTTACAAGGTAATAAAGAAGAATTTTGAATTTGATTTGGTAGATTTGATGTTGAAATAGTTGAACAAGAACATGGAAAGTATAAGGAGCTCAAAGAATAATTCGTGTAAATTTGGTTCTTTGTTAACTTGTTTGTTCTTTTATGTTGAAAAGTTTTTCCCTTCCAAAGGATCAGTGGTATGGAGAAAGGACACTCTATTTTTGTACCAAATTAATGAGTTCATTGTAGAAATGGGTGAGAATTTTGACAATATAATGGACAAATATTTTGAAGTCTTTAAGGAGAAGATGAATAACAGGTTTTGGATTCCACCAAAATTAGTTGAAACTACAAGGATGATGTTTGTTTTATGGTTGACTCTAATAGAGTGTACATTCAAGTAGTTAGGCCCATAATTGTATGGGTGAAACCTCTTCCTTATTAGGTTAATATTGATGTAACCAAGGAGATAATTGAAGCCCTAGTGAATGAGCCTGTAGATCCAAAGTTACCTATCTTTGGAACATATGATGAAGCAAAGGCTAGAATCAAGCTAGAAATCAAGTTCTCACAGGTGATAAGTAAAGGTAAGAGGAAGATAGCAAAGCTAAAAACTACAAATGCCCCTCTTATTCTTACCAAGGGCAAAGGAGAAGATGAAAAAGAATCTAAGGGTGAAGAGAAGGAATCAGAAAAGGAGGAAGAGCCTGTCAGAAAGAAAGGTAGGGTGATTATCACCAAGCCACCCAAGGCCTCTATAGCTATATTTACTAGAAGATCTAAGAAGAAAGGAGACAGTGAAGTTGTCTTTATTAAGCCTCCTCCCACTTTTCAAGAAAGACTCAACCAATTAAGAGTAGGTGCTAGAATCAATAACTTCAAAAGACTCAAATATGAAATGAGGACTCCAACATAATAGAAAGGGGTTGAAGATCTGATCATGGACAAGTTAGGAAGGTGAAAATTCTCTCCTGGTTAGTTTTCTTCACAAATCCCTACAGTTTTGTTAGACAAGGTCAAGGTTAGATGGGAATCAGCTATGCCAACAACCAAGGATATATATGAGAAATCTTTGAGATAGTTGCTACTGAATCTTACCAATGTTGAGGTTAAGGAAGCAATGAAGAAAAATAAAGAGAAGATGATGATGAGATTTCATAGTTGTTTGATTTTAGTAAAAGATATTGAGCATCTAGTTAAGGATGCTACATCTATGTGGAAAAATGTTTATCATTTGCACAAACCTAGTGAGGATCCAATGGAAATAAATGATGATTATGATAGTGACAATGAAGATGATAATGCTCCTTGTGTCACTATTGACATTGAAGATTATTAGGAACTGATGAAGGATGGTGAAGAAGAGAAAGAGGAAGAAGCTGGAAAGGAAGATAAGGAAGAAGGAGAAGAAAGTGATCTAGTTAGGATAGCTACAAAAGTTATAGCCTCCCTTCCTCACTCTCCATCAAAAATTGCTACATCATCTAGCATGGAGATAGCTTCAACAAGTGTGATTGCAACCTCAACAGATACATCATCTGCTCAATCACTCTTTGGTCCCTCTCAACTCTAGGTATCACTAATGGAAGTGTCTACCACTTCTTCCACCAAGCCACAACCCTCCTCTTCATCAGCTCCTAAATCAGGAACATCAGTAGTTAGTGCAGCATCTAGTTCTATAGTTTTTTCTACTTCAATTTTGCATGCTCCTGTAAGTACTTCATTTGTAAATACTTCTATTAGTGTTCCTCCTATAATTACTTCAATCTTGGGTAGTACATCAATTTTGGACTCTTTTAGCACTCCAGTCAGTATTCCATCAGTAGGCCCCATACAAGTTTTCACAGCAAGCCCTACGATTTCTACCATTGTTTCTGTTTCAAAGTCCAAAGTAGTAATATCAAAAGTTAAACCAAGGACACCACTTAAAATTTTGATTATTGGAAAAGAAATTGAGGAAGATATTGACTTGGACAAGGAAATTGAAATTCCTAAGTTGGATTTTGATAATGCTACTATGGAACAGATGAGATTGGTCAGCCAACTTCTTGAACAGAAGGCAAGACAGAAGCAGTTAGGAGAAGAAAGGGACAAAGAGTTCTGAATTATAGAAAGTGCAAAGAATATCTTCAAAAAAGCCATAGGTGTTGATGTTGATTCATCTCAACATATTTTTCTATAGTTACAAGAGGCAGTAAATAAGTTCAATGAGGACTCTACTGGTCAAGAAAATTTGATAGAAAAGACAAAGAAAAAGTTTGACAATAAGGTGCTTGAGCACATTTCTCATCACATTACTATTCATCAGGTAGAGCTTTCCTCATTTTTGGAAAATCTTGAAAATTCTTTTACAAATGTAACATCTCTTTTTGCCAAGCTATGTGATGTTACCGAGTACACTAAGGAAATCAAGGAAAAACTAAATAAGATTGATGAGGATCTGAAGACTAGTGCTAAAAAGTTGCAGCTTGACCCCAACTCAAGCTCAACACATCACATGAGGATCAGATTCCTATCTGATATGTAGGTTGAATTGTTGAGAGAGGAAGCAAGGATCAGGTCTACACTTATAGACATCCAAAATATGATCCTTTCAATCATGGACACAATGCAAAAGCACATTGCTTATTCAAAAATATTGATCCATGATAACAATTTTTCAATTGCAAATCATATGATTGAACTCTCAACAGAAGTTCAAGTAGCACTTCATACCTACAATATTTTACAAGATAACTAGGATAAGATATTAGCTCTTATTCTTAAGGTACATTTTGAGTTTCTCTCATATTTTGGTGTCTCTATATATATAATGTGTACAAATCTTTGGCATTATTGTCAAAAAGGGGGAGAAAGAGATATTTTTTGAGAAACATATGTACAGTATAGAATAAAAGAGAAATACTTGTATATATAGTTAGTATGATATTAAGCTTGATATAATATGTACATTTTATGGGGGAGATACATGCAAATGCATCACAAAGACAAATTTTGAAAAATCAAAAAATCAACATGACACTGTACATAAGTTTTGGCTAATAAGTGTTTTTGTCACTAATGCCAAAGGGGGAGATTGTTTGCATTAAGTTATATTTCTCATTAGTCACAACACTTATTCATAATTCTATATGGTTACTGAGTTCATCATTCAATCTCCAGTGTTTACTGAGCAATTCAGTGGTTACTAGGGTTCATAGTTCACACCGAGCATTCTAGAGGCTACCGAGTGAAAACAAGCAGTGTGAAGTCTAGTGGTTATCATCGAGTAGTTAGTGGTTATTGAGCTTCATAGTATCTACCGATTCATTTTATTTTTTGATATGAAGCCAGTGTTAACTGAGTAATAATGGATGATCAGCGTTTATCAAGTGAAAGCAAGGTAAACATAGTATTCAGTTTCCACCGAGTTACACTATATCTTTTGAGTCTCCAGTGTTCATCAAGTTCAAAGCTACATTGAGTGATTAGCATAGACTGAGCTTCTACTTCTACAAAATGCATGACAATGTCGAGTAATGCAATGGACACCGAGTATCAAAAGGTTACCAAGTCAACATACAAAACTCGAGTTTCTACATTTGGGCCGACTCAGTAATATTTGTGTTAACTTGTGTTTTAGCCAACCTTGTAGTTATGAGAATTGGAATGGTATATATGTAATGTATTATATCATACCCAATGCATGCATGTATGTAGAAGTGAATGATTGTTTTGAGCAGAGTGAAAGTGAATGTAATGATCAACATGCAAATGTGAATCAACAATAGGAAAGAGTATTCATCAAGGTCAAATAAGGAGCAGTCAAGTTAAATCTATCGCAAAGAGGTGATTAGAATTTGAAGGATCTAATTAGCAATTCAATTGTAAGCTAGATCTACAGTTTCATCCTAACAGGTGAATTAGATTCAAATCCTTTAACAAGGTAGACTTAACAGTCTTTTCTTTAAAATCTCTTAATAGAGTGCATACTTCATTGTATGTTTGTAAAACCTCTAACAAGGTGGACCTAGGAGTACTATTTGCTCCTAATAGGGTAGATCATCAAAAGTGATCATTGTAAGCCTTAACAAGTCAACTTTTTATTGCAGTATTGAAGTTTTGTGGGTATCATCCCCACCCCAGTTTTACTTTCTATTTGGAAGTTTTATGAGCCACCAAATATTGTGCTCATGTGCCATGAATGTTTATCTTCCAATTTCTCATGCATGCAGTAGATTAGATCAATTGATGGTGAATGGATTATGTTGTTAAATGCTGAATTTTTAAAAAGTTTTGAGGTTACTGATCCACCCCTCCCCTCTTAGTAACCTAGCTAGTCTTGATTATTTCCAACAGTAAGATCTAATACCATTATAATACACTCAAAAACACCATACAAATCTTCTTTTTCATACCACACATCAATAACAAGTGTAGCATGTAAACCATCATCACTATCTTCCAAATCCATCTAAAATTCAGCATCCCATAATTCATAGAAATTTACCTATTTCACATATTCATCTTCACTTGCTTCTTTCATGTCATCAACAAGGCATATAACTGCTTCACTTTTTTGATCTCCAACCAAGGCATCGTCTTGATCTACTTTGGGTATCAACATCTCTTTTTAGGTGACACACTCTTCTCTTTTGTAACTCTACTTTTAATTCATTCATCTACTTCTGCAATTCCAAAAATATTTATTCTTGCATTCTCTTTCCAAATCTCTCAGCTAGGAATCCTCAGAATCCATCCAATCACGAAAGTCTTCTTCTTCTTTTTCTTCACCATAATCAATTCTTCATAAGACAAACTTCATACAATCCAAGCACCTCATGCAAACTACCTCATAGTTGGTGATTTGTCTACACAATCAAGAACTCCTTCTTGACAAACTTCACCCAACACATGGTCTTGGTGAAAATTTCCTCACATTTGACAAGCTATCCATATGCATAGGAACTCCTACTCTGATACAATTGATGAATGACCACTCTAATACCATTGACGAAGCTAAACTAATATAATTGTTAGTACTAATCCAATGGTGAATATTATAATTACCACTATTACAAATTCCTTAGGAAAAAACCCTCAGGACTCCACTTGCTAGTGGCATTAGGACACAATTAGGAATAAGTAATCTTTTTGTTAGTCCTCATAGTGAAATTATTAAAACCTCAAGCATAGGTGGAGGCAATTACATCACTGCAAGTTCTCTTTCTCCTTTCTAGTATCATATTGTGTCAATAGACCAATATTTTTGTTACATTAATAAAATTTTAACAAATTTTGAACAAACCAAAAATAGGAATAGACTAGATAATAAGGCATTAAAGAGGGATGTTATTATCACATCTTGTGGTGCAAAACCTATATCAAGTACGGTATTTCCCACATATGATTAATATAAAGAAATGATAGAGTTCATGGTTGTTGTTCCCACATAGAGAGATAATAATACACCAAAGAGTTGGATAGATCCATTAAAATTTCATGTTAGCGCCATAAAATATGGATTTATCCAAAGTCAAAAAATGTGGACAAAGTTAGTTTGGCAACAAAGACCAATGATGTGGTCTACAATTCACTATTAAAGATGGATAGAGAGAAAAAATGACAAAGAAGGTAATTGAAAAGTTATGAGAAAACTTGGAAAATGAGAAGACAAAGGAGAAACAAATTGATAACATGTGCAAAGAATTAGAGAAAAGGATATCCTCTCAAGAATAAATTGCACAACAAGAAAATATGGAGCCAAAACTAAAAATTCTAAGGGAACAACTAGAAAAATGCAATAAATAACTTGGTGATGTAAAGGAGGAAGAACTCAAAATATGGAGGGAAAAATTGGGAGAAATAAATAAAGAACTTGAGGATGAAAAGGCCTCCTTACTAAGTATATAAAAGAGGTGGAGTCTACAATGCATGCAAACAATAACTTAAATAAAGAATTTGAGAATGAGAGGGTTGTTTGGTAATCTTATTACTCTAATAACAAAGGATTGGACATCCTTTTATAGTGATTTCATGGTCAGAAAACCTCATATGTTTACTTAAAATAGTACATTGACTTCATTTAATTTGTCAACTCGTAAGCATAAACTTGAGAGAATGACTACAAACTCTATGCTCTAATTCTCGTTCAACTCATTACAACTAATGCAAATGAAATGCCAAAGGAATTCTATTCTATCAACTAAAACAATAACTCTACTTAAAGCTTGAAGTAATGTTGTAATAGTAAACCTATCTATTCACCTATGCTATAGGAATAATTCATTGATTTTGTTATCAATGGCTGCAAGAGCAACACAACTCTATCTTGCAAGAAAAAAAAGAAGGAAATGAAATCTGTTCTAATAGAATAGTTCACTCACCAAGTGGGCCCCCTTGGATGAGTGAATAGAAAATACAATCAAGATAAAATAAATAGACTTTAACTACTCATTCTATTCACTCATGGTGAAGATATTACACTTAAATAAAAGTTCAATCACACCTGACCACTATGAAAATCAACCTATATTCTTCTTCCTCCCCAAAAAATTGTCTTGAAGCTACAACTGACATTATTTAAAAGGAAACTATAACTACTTGCTAGCTCCATGATCACTCCATTAATGGGGATCAATCACAGACTCATAAAGTTTGAAACAAAATCACCAGTAATCATGAATAAATCCTTCAAGAATATAGAAGATTGTGGAAGCTGCATTCATGCACTATTCCAATAGAAAGCATATAATGACTTGCTCTACTCGTGATGACTCAACAATTTGGTTGACTCTAACTTTAGTGTTGAGATGTTGACTCTTGAATTATCCATGACAAGTATCGAAAAAACATTCAATGCACACAACACTTCCACATACATATATTTATTTTATCATCGATATTAGAAAAGGTGTATGTTCACATTACCACTCTTGCAAACCCTATGACTATAGGAGGAAAACTACCCAAAACATAGCATAAATGAGGAAACATTTATCACCATGCAACATCACTTCATTATACCATTTTTATCCATAGATTCAAGCAATTATAACATATTTTAACTATTCGTACCTGTACATAATGTCTCATGATATATAGAGCATATACATAAAAAAAAAAGTTCTTTTTCTTATAACTATAAAGTCATGATTATTTATGCAAGATAACTACTTAAATACAAGACAAAAAGATCCTAAAACAATGGCCTTTTAGAGGCCCATCATCCCCCTTAACTGAGTTATTGTTGGTCCCCAGCAACCATAAAGTTTTTGGTTTTGGCCCAAAGTCTCCAATCACTAGTTGTCCTCTCCCCTAGCTCATTCTTAACATAGTCAAAGTACCCATAGTTTTCCTTGAGCCTTCTCCATCACTAAACTTTTATTTTCATATCATGATCCATTACATTATTTTTCACTGCTAGTACTGGTTGCAAGAGAATATGGGGCTGATACTTTAATGGAAGCCAATATTTGCACCGATTCCTTCCCAAATCAATATACCATGGAACCTTAATAGTAGGAAGAGTTGAATTTTGAGGAGAGTGGGGTTCTCTTATCTTTAGGTCATGTGGCATTCATGTCTACCTTTATCTTGAAGCAACAATAGTTGTCTCAACATCTTGAGAGGAGTGTCGTTCCCAATTTGCAAAGGCTTGTTCTTTAACTAAGCATACTTTACTAGCTCTAGTAGGGTTGCCTAGAATAGAATTCCAATCCAAAAATGTTTGTCTAGAGTGTTGAACTTCTAGTCTCACGAGTAGAGGTATGGCCATTTTTCTATTCCTAAGGTACAACTCAATGTTCCCTACTTATCTCATTCTACATCCAAGACATCACTACTCTCAACAAGAAATCCTCTATATACAAGATTGAATTCCACTCTATGTCATTAGGCACTACTAAATTATGAAGATAAAATTCACACAATAGATACTTTAAAGGCATTGGAATAGACTGGAATCCATCATAAAACTCATGCAAAGTTGCAATAAATGGATTAAGCCCTTCCACAATTCTAGTCAACTTAAAATTTAAAAGCTGCTCTTTAAGAAACAATGCATACATTGGTGAGGGTGACTTGCATTCCATTAGTTTAGGAATTAATTTTGTAACTTGTTCAATTCTCCATTTTAAAACTTTATTCTAGTCTAAGCTCTCTTTCAACTAATAGCTATGTTCATTAATAACATGTTTCAACTTTTATTTTTCCAACTTCCATTGAACTCTTTCCCATAACAACTGTTGAAACAAATTGATTCCTATGGACAAAGGTGTGGACAAATTGGGTGGTGGCAATGGTTCCTAGTTTAAAACGTCTATCCCTTTAGATGTCAAATGAGGAGTTTTGTTGACACTTTGTGGTGTGGAACATTCTTCTTTTCTTATGACAATTTTTGTCACCACATTCTATTCCTTACTGGATTCAGCTACTACTCTGGCCAGTGTATCTAGCCCATCCTGATTGAGCTTTTCCATTACTTTCTCAACAATTTCTTGTCTAAATTCTGGATAGTCCTCAAAAAGAAGGTCTTATATATTATACTAATATCCTATATAATAGGACTTTCTTCAAATTCCTCAAATGTTTTAGGTTCATTAGACTCCCTGTCACTATCAACAATCACATAGTTAACACTAAGATCAACTTCAGTTTGTGGATTTTGGTTATTACACTCATTATCAATGGCTATATTTTGTTGCAATTTTTCCTTTGAAGAGGATTCCTTCTCAACCTTAGAAGATTCTAAGTTACCCACTAGAATAGTGACTTCAATAACCTTATTTCCCTCAGAAATCCTTGCACTTCACCTCATAGGAAGTGTAGATAGGCATGGAGGATTATTTCATTTTCTCTTGCTTATAGACATTTCAATAGTAGGTGCTTTAGGAGGTTTTTTTGAAACTTCATCTTCTTGTGTGTGCAAGGTTTCATTATCAGTACTATTATCATCAGGTTGCTTTTCTATTTTTTCTTCCTTAGGCTCCATAGCTTTACCTTTTCCTTCCTTAATAGTAGACCTAGTATCAACAAATGATGGTGTCTTGAGAGCACTGGTAGGTTTTCCTACTTTTTCTTTTCTTTTTACTAGAGATAGAGGCATCATCTTTATAGATTCTCTTCTTATCTAGTCTAGAACTAGAGGGAGAGGCTTTAGGAACATTTTCAGTACTAGGAATGACTTTACAAAAACCAATAGATGTTTTTTCCCTTTGTCCAACCCCTTGACCTCTAGAGCCAACCAACCTAGGCTCGGCCTCTTTTAAATGTCCCAAGGAATTGCTTGTTCGATTCTCTTTCCAAAACTAATTTTATCAAGGAATGATGGGAAATAGATTGACCCTTTCCTAATTATACTAAAGAAGCTTGTTTCTTAACAATGTTGAACAAGAAATTAGGGAGATTTACCTGTCAATAATTGTGTTGTAGATGAGCCATAATTTTGAAATATAGGGAATGTGGGTATTTGTAACACCCTTCACACATGAATTATTGAATGATGAATATTGTTAAATAGATAAAATCTAATGGCAATGATAGTCTGGAGGTACTTTACTTTTTTTCAATATCCAATGAAGGGTTAGAATGCAACTAAACTATGCCCTAGCCATTCATAGGTCAAAATATTTTTCCCAATTTTCTCCTTCTTGCAGTAACCCAGTGACTTTGGCTACCACTTCTTCTATAAATTCAATTCTAAGGCCTTTAACCATTGCAATACCATCTGGTGGGGTGCTCAAAAATTTAATGTCAACCTCCTCATCAAATCCCTTGAAACTAAGGCAATAATCTAACCATCCCCTTCTCTAAAACATTTTCCAACTAGTTGCATCACCCAAAAAATTCTTTGATCAATTGGTCCATACCTCTGGAGACCTCCACCCATTGTTTCTCATAGTAGAATTTTGACAAGATCATGGCATTTTCCAGAGTTAAACAATGGAAAGTTAACCAAATTTTCAATATTATGGTGCCAGATAGAGTAAATGATGTACTATCACTTTGTGCTTCATAAAGGTTTTTAATGCACACAATCTCATGATATCCATACATTTAATCTCATAATTTTCACTCATGTACAGGTATGTCACCCTGAACACATTGCCAATTATCATTAAAAGTTAAGCTCAAATTTAATGTCCTTAACATCCTTAATGATGCAATCACAAAAGGATAGATCATCAATGTATGACCAAAAACATTACATAAGACAATAGCTTTTAAAGTTTACATGTGATTTGAAATTTTTGAAAATGAATATCCCCCCCCCACAATTAAGTTTAGGCATGGGTCCCACTAGGCCGGGAATGCAAGAGGAATAAAGTTAAACAACACAAATTTCTAAATAAAGAGTGAGTAAAATAAAATATATGTAAGAGTATGTGACACGTACCTAGTAGGCACTGCATGAAGAAGCTCTGAAAAAGATCATCAAAAATATTGGACTGATGGGATGAAGAGGAAAGATGGAAAAGAGAGAAGGTGAGATGAGATGTAAGAGAGAGAAAGTACTTTCAAGAAGAAAGTATTTATTATGAAAATTTTGAAGAATTCAAGATTTGACCGTAGTCAAGGTGGAAGACCTAGACTATTTGACTGCATCCTTGTGTGAACTTGGCCAATAGTACCCAGTTGTCAATATTTTTAAGGCTATCCTTTTGGATGCAAAATGAACTCCATACGATTCATCATGGAATTCTCTCAAGATATCATATGTTTCATCTTCTCTATTGCGTTGACGCATTACTTGTTCAGGGCTAGTATAAAACATAAATATAACAATCCAAGAATAATTAAATCTTTTTTCAAAGATTAACTTCCTTTCTTTTGTAGAGAAGTGAGCTGGCATCTTTCCTATGGTGAGGTAATTTGCAATATCTACATACCATGGATTCTATGTTGATAACAGGAAAAGGTGTTCATCTGGAAAACTATCATCAATGACTATATGATCATTAGGGATATGCAACAGAGAGAGAAAGTTAGCTACCACATTAGCCTTGATAGGTTTATCGATTATGGTGATATCAAATTCTTGCATAAGTAATAACCAACGAGTTAATCTTCCTGATATTGTAGGCTTATTCATTAGATACTTTATAGCAGAATGATCAGTATGAACAAATATTTCATATCCAGTAATGTACTGCCTAAATTTATTCAATGCATAAATAACTACAACTCTTTGTGAGTAATTGTGTAGTTAAATTTTGCATCATGCAAATTTTTACTAATGAAATAAATGGAATGTTCAGCTGAGTCTACCTTTTGGCCTAACATTGCACATATAGCATAGTTTGAGGCATCTATATGGATGTGGAATGATAGTCCCCAGTTAGGTCCTCTTAAAACTAGTACTGTGGCGAGGACTTCTTTAAGCTATAGGAAAGACATAGCACATGTAGAGTCCCAAGAAAATTTGGAATCCTTTTTTAACAAGTTATAAAGGGGTGTTTCAAGTTGACTAAAATTCTTGATGAATCTTCTATAATATCCAACATGACGTAGGAAACTTTGAACATCCTTCTGCTTCTCTAGCGTAGGCAAGGTACTAATGAATTCAATCTTGGAAAGATCTATTTGGATGCCTTTGGATGAAATGAAATGACCTAGCACTACTCCTTCTTCCATCATCATAAAATATTTTTCACTATTTAAGGAAAGGTTATAGTCTTGGCATCTCTTAAGCATTGTTTCTAAGTTGGCTTTTTCTTCTTCAAAATGTGTCCCATAAATAGTAAAATCATCCACATAGATCTCCATATAGTCAGTAGATATATCTAAAAAGATACTTATGATAGATCGTTTGAAGGTGGTTTGGGAATTAAATAGGCCAAAGGGTAAGACTGAGTAGGAAAAGGTACCCCATGGGCATGTGAAAGTTATTTTTTCTTGATCCTCTAGAGCTATTTGTATCTGATTGTAACCACTAATACCATCTAGAAAGGAGAAATATTTCTTGCTAGCAAGGTTTTCAAGAACTTGATCTATAAATGGTAAAGGAAAGTGGTCTTTCTTAGTGGCTAAATTAAGATCTCTATAATCTACACAAACTCTCCATCTCCCCCCTTCTTTGATACAATAACTAGGGGTCGAACCCATTGGCTATTAGAGATAGGATAGATAAAACCAACACTCAATTATTCCTACAGTTCATTTTTTACTATATCCTTTAACATAGGGTTAACTCTCCTCTAAGGCTATCAAATAGGTTTAAAATTAGTACTAATGTAAATATTGTGAGTATAAAGCATAGGGTCGAGTCCTTTCATATCCATGTAGTCCCAAGAAAATGCTTTTTGATTTTCTTGTAGTAACTGCAACATAATTTCCTCATGGAAGGTGATAAAGCATTGTTTATATTTATCTCCTTTCCTAGACTAACTTTCATTTCAATAACCTTATCTATCATAAATAACTAGGAAATAGGAGAAGAATCCATCTCATGAGGAAATAAGGAGTGAAGGAATTGGGATGCTTTTAAATGTTGAGGTGTATTCAAGGGTGGTAATATAGTTTCTAGGATACATTTTTCCTTAGCACACATTTGAGCTTCTACTCCATATTCATTCATGATAATGGATGAAATGATCTCATCTTATTGAGAGGCTACAAATGACTCTCAACTTATCATCATTAACTGATGGATGGAATTTACCTCTAGGTCTTCATCACCCAAGTTTGGCCAGATTACTTGTTCATCTAACAATAGTGGTTGAGTAGGGGAGTAGAGGGTCAGGATTTTAGTATGGATACCATTGGATATTGTCATTTTACCAGACCAAAAATCTATATAGATATATGTAGTGGCTAAACATCGTCGTCCTAAAATTAAAGGATACCCTCTCATGTTATCCTTTTGGGAAAGGACAACAAAGTCTATGGGATGCTCCCAAGAATTCAAGGTGACTATGACATCTTCTATCATCCCATCCAGTTTGATAGTAGAACTATCACCAAGCTGAAGTATGGTTGGTGTTTCTCTAAGACCAATGATATGCAATCAAGACAATACCGTCATAACATTTATAGATGTTCCTAAGTCAACTAGAGCATTTTGGACTTGCATCCCATGAATGGTGACAATAACCATAGGCCTCCCAAGGTCAGAATATTTAGGCACGGTTAATTTCTCCAACATCAAATCAAATAATTATCCTAAGACATGAATAGTTTTTGGATCCTTCTTCTTTCTTCCTAGTTCCTTGATGCATGCTTCCTTGATAGCATCAAGTAATGATATTTGCACTATCATTTGCTTGAGCTAATTAAGAAAATCAATTACTACATAGTTTTTGGTAGGCTGACCTTGTTCTAATAACCTATGAGAAAATGGGGGTTCTTTTGTTATAGGAGAGGTTTGTGGATTGGAAACATCTGCCTATTCAATCAGGGAATCCTCCAGTTTAGTTATTATAGGATTTTGGGGTGAAGGAAGAGTATTCCCTGACCTTAAGTAGATATCACTTAAGGAAATAGCATAGCTTTGCTATTGTGCTAGTTGTTTGGTATTGTTGGGCTTAGGATTAAGCTGAATTGGTAGTTGGGTCTACTTGGGAGGAGGATTAGTGGTTGGAAAAGGATGCATTAGAGCTTGCTACTCGTGTGGTGTCATTAGAGCTTACTTACTAGCTTAGGTATTCCAATTTTGAGGTTGTTGTCAACCCTACTAAGGTTGTTGCCAACCCTATTGAGGTTGCTACCAACCTTGTCAAGTTTGCTGCCAATTATTATTTCCACTAAAACTAGTATTTTTCCATTGATTGTTACTATTATAACTTTTAAGATGATCTTGTGGCATACCTCATCTTTGAGCCCATGGTCTTCATTGAGAAACATAGATAAATTTTCCATTTTCATCAATGACTTTAAACTTAGTAGACATTGGTTGTGTCTCCAAGCTTGCAACAAACTTGCATCTATAGTACCTTTTCTTCTCTCTACAATGTGGATAGAGTTTAGCTAACACAACATCAGCTTCATCCCTTTTCCTTCTAGCCTACATGGTATCTAGTTGAGTGGCTACATCATTAATGATATCTTGTTTGAAATTTGATAGTAAATTAGATAGTTCCATCTTTAATACTCTTGAACTGCCATTAAACTTATGTGGTAGATCTCTAAGTCCCCTACCTTTCTTCATAGTGGCTCTGGAATAATTCAAACATATTCTCTATATATCAGTCTAGTTTTTCTAAGTGATATCTCCTCCTACCATTAAATATAGAGCTTCAATACTTCCATCATTTACACCTCTAAGAAAAAAGTGTTTCTTTGATTCTTCATTCAATTGATGTTGTGTATTATGATGTAGGTTAAACATGAATTGTCAAACATAGTCCTCCAAGGTTTCATCATCCTTTTGGGACATTTTGAAAATGTCACCCCCTTTCAAATCTCGACCACTAAAATATTCTTTATACTTTGTTAGAAACAAGTTTCTCATTGTAGACCAATATACTAAAACATTGGCACCCAACCCCATGAATCATCTTAGAGAAGCTTCCTTTAAGGTGGATGGAAACAAATTTAGCTTGTGAGCATCAATTGTATAGTCATAACTTGGTATGAACCATTGTACCAAAACCCTCAGGTGCTAGTGAAGGCCACCCACTAGGATCATAACATCCCACCATGCTTCGCAATCTAGACTTTGGGCTTGATGTGTGTCCATATGGTGGACCCTCCCTTGGATGTATAAGCCACATATGAACATGTAATGTTGGCATTGTCACCCACTCTAAGACTCAAACTTGGGTGGAGGATCTAATACCACATGATACGAACCATTACACCAAAACCTCGAGGTGCTAGTGAAGCCACCCACTAGGATCATAACATAACTTCTGCAAAGGATATCAAACTCAAAGAGAAAGGTTTTAGGGTCTTCAATAATTAGGCCATAGAACTTTAGAAGTGTAGCAAAAGGTATGTTCTTCAAGTTTTGATTACCTTGCTAATGAGGGATAGGAAATGGAAATGTAGGTTGAGACTAAGCCATTCTAGGAAGAGGACCTAATAGTGGCGGTTGATAGATAACAAGGGAAAGTGGATTATCTTGGTATTTAGGTTCAATAAAGTGATCATTCAAACACAATGATTCATCAAAGGATGAGAGTATAAGTTCTTGAGAAATAGTGAATGGATTTTTTGAAAGATTCCTCTTCTTTGTTCTCACTATGAGGTTCTTCAAGCTCAAGATTAAAAATGTCTTTTGGAATATTATAGGGAAGAAATTTCCCAAGGAGGTCTCTTCTTCTATGCATGCAAAATAATGCAAAATTTAAACTAACATAATGACTTCTTCTTCTATGCATGCAAAATAATGCAAAATTTAAACTAACACAATGACTTCAAGTTTGAACTAGATTGACACCTTCCTGACAATGGTACCAAAAAATGTCCGATCAACTTATTACTCTAATAAAAAAGGATTGGAAATCCTTTCACAGTGATTTCATGGTCAAACAACATCATGTGTTTACTTAAAATAGTACATTGACTTCATTTAATTTGTTAACCCGAGAGTGTAAACTTGAGAGGATGACTACAAAGTTTATGCTCTAATTCTCCTTCAACTCATTACAACTAATGCAAGTGAAATGCTGAAGGAATTCTATGCTATCAATTAAAATAATTAACTCCACTTAAAGCTTGAAAGTAATGTTGTAACAATAAACCTATCTATTCACCTATACTATAGGAATAATTCATTGATTCTGTTATCAATGGCTGCAGAAGCAACACAACTCTATCTTGCAAGAAAACAAATAAGGAAATGAAATCTATTCCAAAAGAACAGTTCACTCACCAAGTGGCCCCCCTTGGATGAGTGAATAGAAAATACAATCAAGATAAAAGAAATAGACTTGAACTTCTCATTCTATTCATTCATGTTGAACAGATTACACTTAACTAAAAACTAAATCGCACTCGACCGCTATGAAATCAACCTATATTCTTCTTCCTCCCCAAAAAATTATCTTGAAGCTACAATAGATGTTATTTAAAAGGAAACTACAACTACTCACTAGCTCTACAATCACTCCATTAATGAGGATCAATTACAGACTCGTAAAGTTTGAAACATAATTGCGATTAATCAAGAATAAATGCTCTAAGAATATAGCAATTTGTGAAAGCTATATTGATGCACTATTCCAATAGAAATCATATAATGACTTTCTCCACTAGCAATGACTCAAAAATTCAGTTGGCTCTAACTTTAGTGTTGAGGTGTTGACTCTTGAATTATTCGTGACAAGTATCTAAAAAGTATTCAATGCGCACAACACTTCCACGCACATATATTTATTTTATCATCAATATTAGAAAAGGCGTAAGTTCAAATTACCATTCTTGCAAACCCTATGGCTACAGGAGGAAAACTACCCAAAACATGGCATAAATGAGGAAATATTTATTAGCATGCAACATCACTTCATTATACCATTTTTGTCCATAGATTCAAGCAATTATAGCACATTTGAACTATTCATACCTCTACTTAATGTCTCATCACATATAGAGCATATAAATGAAAACATAAGTTCATTTTCTTAAAACTATAAAGTCATGATTGTTTATGCAAGATAACTGCTTTAAAATAAGATAAAAAGATCTTAAAACAATGACCTTTTAGAGCCCCATCAAGGGTGAAAGAAAAACAATGGGAATAAAAAGAAAAGGAAATAAAGAAACTTGGTGAAAATAAATTGTCACAATTGATGGAAGAGCCACATAAGGTAAATAAAAAATCATCACCTAAAAAAACAACATGAATGATTCAAATGACAAAAGTAAAAATATAGTCAAAAAATTAAAGAAACCATTTGGGGGTAAATTAATGCAAATGGTGATAGGTTTTGAGATTGGTTTGAATTGCAAAAAAGCATTAGATTTATTTATGGGAAATTCAAAGAGTGGGTTGAGAAGAAAATACCTCTTTTTTAGACGGAGAACACTCCACGACAAATTTTAAACTAAATCAACATAAATAGTGACAAACATTTGGAATGAAAGAGAATTCATGACCATGTTCATGCAATAATAAAGACAAGTTGTATCATTCAAAAATTTCACAAAGTAAGGGAAGGAAAGTAATATTTGAACTCATTTGGGAGATAGCTCACCAAGATGAATAAAAATAATAATAATTATAACTCTTGGTTTGTTGAATCCTAACTTACTAACTCATCAAAAAAATTCATCGGAAGGGAAGCTTACCTAAAAGAGTTGGAGGACACATGAAGTCTAAAGTATTCAAGTTTCCTCAAGACACAAATTATGAGGGAATTGTAAATTGCATCAAACCATTGGAAAATATAAATGCACTTTTAGATGCAACATTCTTTTCAAGTAAATCTTCCAAGTATGGATCTATGATAAAGTTGTAGGTCATTTACTATAGCATAAAAAGTGTTGAGATTCAAATCAAAGGAGAATGAAGCATCCTAAAATAGATGGCAGAATCATCTCATAATTGATCAATTATAGATGGGAAAGTATTTTTAATCATCTCCATAGTCTATGTTTTATTACTATTTCTAGTGTCTCGAATTGAATTTAAAGTTTGTTTCTTGAACATGATAAATGTAGTGGAATCCAAATGCTAATTTTTTCAACACAAATGTAAAATGCAAAAATGCTAAAGTTGATGCTACTCTTCCCATGAGGAAAATGGAGATAAATCTATTATTTTTTCCAACTTTCTATAAAAGGGACTTCAGGTTCATTTTTTAACTCTAAGGGCTATAACTTATGATTATAAAAATGGGTATTAAAATTTAACTTTTACAAATGACACTAAAACATTTGGGGTCAAACTGCAATGGCAATTTGTGATGGAAGTGTAATTTGTGTGTGATTTTTATGTTTTTTTTGCAAGTGTCCTCGACACCATTGTAATACCAATGATTTTTTCATTATTGTGATGCATACAAGATTATAAAGAAGAAAAAAACATTTGTCATTTTCCCCAAATGCAGCTACGCATGTGAAGATGAGCTAGAGTGAAGTGCAACTAGGTAGAACTCGAGCTAGGAGGTTGCATTTGTGAAAAAACTTAGTGTTGTGAGGAATTCATCCATAAAATATCGGTGCCAAAAATTGTGCTGCTCAAATATAAAGTGCATTGCAATTTTCTTAGGGTGTAATTGATGGTGTTTTGCACCTGTGAGTTTTTCTTGTTTCAAATGGTACACATACTATTCTTTCACCTAGTTTTTGTGGTTTCAAATGACACATGTTATTCTTTGTACCTACAAGTTTTTGCTATTTCAAATTGTATACAAAATTTTCAATCATTGACTAGACTTGACAAAAATATTGGTTTCCTTATGTAAGATTTTTGTTGTAGGCATCTAGCTCACCTCAAATTGGTTAGGAAGGATCATTCTTTGTGCATTTATTAAGAGATGTCACTCTTTTTCTTTGACATTTTCAATAGCTTCTCTATGTCTAAAAAAATGTGATATAAATCTTTGTAGTTAAAATTTCTTGTAACATGGTCATTATGATGATTTACTTAACAAACCACTCCTCTCTGGTAAGAATATGTTCTCCTAGAATTTATTCTTATAAAGTTCTTTATGAATCTTTCATGGGTTCTGCTAGAAAAATTATAATGAGGGTTTCAACCTTAATCCAGAGCATTTCTCTTTGCCTATAGATTCTATATATAATTTAGAAATATCGATGGGTTGAGCTATAGATTTTTCATTTGCTTCATTATTTTGATGTTACCTGTGGTTGTTATTGCATGAATGCAGGCTTCCTATATTTATTAAAGAATAGCTTTGAAATGGGTACTTTTGGTATTGTAAGATTCAATAAAAATATTGAAATCTTTAGCAAGGGTTTGCAACTTTGAATATTTAGTAGATATTTCTAATTTTTTTCCTTGATATATTTCTTTTCTCTTAGAATGCTTAAAGAAGCTCAGTTTTTGAAATTTCTAGATGTTGTCTATAAATATTTTTAAAAGAGTCTTTTACCTGCTATAGCTATGGATTTTCTAATGTATCCAAACTCTCCGCCTAATTCATTATGTAGATATTGTGATCATTCACTATTTTCCATGTTGTTTATAATTTATTTTCTAGAGCTCATATATGAGCTTACTCCATAATAATAAGAAAAAGTTTATTTTAACATTCTCCCTTCCCTCTTGTAGCATGATGTCTTTGTTGACTAGTAGAAATTTTGTAAACCTACCATGTATACCTTGGTATGGAAAATTTCAATATGTTGTCCTCTATTTTAAAATGCATCTTGTTGATGCTTAAATCACTAGAATCTATGCAACACTACCACACTTTATGTTGCTGGAAACTAAAATAATTTTTCAAGGATTTGAATCCTTTCTATATTTCTTTGCTATTGGCTCTTCTCATTTATTTCTAGTTATTTTATTTACACTATATTCATTTGCCAATATTTCTATTTTTATTAAGAAACACAATTTTGCACATAGAAAGTGAAAAATCTCGCAAAACAACTCCGTTTTGAATAAAATTTAATTAGTTTTTGCATTTTCTAGTTTTCTAACTCCAGTTAAAATTTTAGCCCAACCTAGCTTGCAGATTGGGAGAAACAACCAAAACACGACCTATTGTCTTATACATTGATGAAAGTTACATTGTAGAATATTTTATGTAACCTTTATTGCTAAGACCTTTATGCCTTATTCCAAAATTTAACCTATTGTCATGTTGAATATCTCTTCATGTTGTGATCATAGTTATTTTGTTTGCATAATCACTACCTTGTCTTTAGGTTTTTCATGATAAATTGGGGCTTATCAGTCAATTATTATGAAAAGATTTTTCCCTCTTTTGTAGTTGTTGTAATTTTCATTGCAATTAAAACCATTTCATGATGACTACATGCTAATTTGGGAAAAAATAGAATCCTTCATTGCTTCTATTCTTCAAAGGTTTGACTTCATTGATATATCTATATTAGCACCATTAGTTTTTATTGAAAATTATTTGTTAAGCATAGTTTCAATGTATAATCATAATGATGCTCTGATGATTTTGCATATTGTTACTGATGCATTTTCAAGAATGAAAAAAGGACATTGATAGCATGTTGATTCTCTCATATCTTTCTTGCCACTGTGATCATGAATTTTGTAACAATATTTCCTTTAAAACTTTACCTTGACTGAAATAATTGTATTTGAATGAATGCCATAATAACTTCATGAACACCAAAGCTCATTGTTCATGTGATGCACCTATTTACAAATACATATCCACCTATACCTACACATTGGATGAAATTGTTAAATTAAAAGCATGGTTTTCTAGTTGGTGTCTTTTCATTTCTTTTTTTTTTATAATGTATCTATTCATGCTCTTCACTCTTTTATTTTTTGAAATCTTCATGTATATTTCTTTCTAATTTCTATCCAGCTTGTCATATGATGTGTATTTGTATCAATGCCAAAAATAGAGATAAGTGTTTCTTTTGTTATTGCATAATCTCATGTAGACTAACACCATTATTTTACAACATGCAGGTGCTTTATAACTGACATCCTCTCTTTAATGATTCAACCATGGGTGCAACACATTGACCTCCATCATTCTCTCTAGATAATGAAGGACCTAACTCTTATCCCTAATATTGTCCTCTTGTACAAATACATGTTCTATTGCATATATTTTGCATTATATGTATGGGTTATGTTGATCTTCTATACTTGTTCATCTAAAATATAAAGAGAGATGTTGAATTGAAAAATGATTGAATTTGTAAATATGACTTTATAGTAATTTATGTAATGATCAATTCCATAGATGAAATTACCATTTTATTCCTTTTTTTTTGCATTTGTGTACTTAAACTTCTACATTCAAACCATTTTGTAATATGTATGAACAAAAAATTAGAATATATAGCTCAATATATAGGAAATTTCAACATAGACATTTAGGAGGTAGGCTAAATTGGTAATATTTTGGGTGACCTCTTAGGGGTGTTTGCCTACTACACAAATTAGACTAGTTTTCCTTTAATGCATCCATTGGGCATAGAGTCAAATCCTTACTTGAAAGCTCATAAATATAAGAGCCTTCTCAAACTAAAACTAAAACTGTCACACTTAAAACACAATGAAAAATCAAACTCAAACAAATTGAACTAAAGTCTACAACCTATGATAGGAACCTATATCTGTTACTCTTTATTGTCATTATCTAGGTTTCATACCATTTTATTGGAGTGAGTATTACCTCCTTTGTATAGTCAATTTTATGATATTGAGGTATACATATGTATGATGGCATTGATGGGAGGTAGTTACTGCTTTCTATCATAGCTTGTAGAATTATATGTTTGTAATACTTATTGAAAACTCAACTAAAATTGAAACACATTGATCCTTAATGAAACAAACACACATTCTTAAAAGAAAAATCTAACTACCTTAAGCTATGAGATACCGATCTCTAGCTCAAATAAAACCACTACAAGATTGATCAAAATAACCGCCTGACCTCTTGATGTAGAGAACTTAACTTTTTCATGATAAATTAATAGGATATTAAGTATGAGAATAAACTTAGTGAAATTATATAATTGATCTTCATAAGATGAGTGAAAAATACCTAGTTCATCATGTTGTCTATCTAGAACATTGATATGAAGTAAGCATGCAAATTGTTCTATTGTTTCTGAACTAAAACCTCTCCTTTAGTTACTTTTATCAAATAAGGTGGCCTATTTTCTCCAAATCTGGCAATACATCTTATAGGGCAGCCTCTTGGTACAAATATGAGTGGATTTGTATTAATCCCTTGTTGATTAGGACCAGTCAACCATTTCATTAGGATATAATTGCTTCTTCATTATATGGTTTATTGCAAGTGTATCCAATAAAATGACATGCCTTTCATTTTGATCTTGTTGATCACTACATACTTCAACTTTAGGAAGTAATACTTCATCAACCAAATGAAAACAAAACTTGTTGATTATTCTTTCAAAGTATTCCTCTTGATTTTCCACAGTCTTTTCATGCTTAATGACATCATCATGATTAAAATTTTGAGAATGTGATGAGGTAATTAGATTTGTACATTGTCAAACATGATGATCTCTTTTTCCTTTTTGTGACTGATCTCTAGTATATTTAGAAATTGCTTCTTCCACATGTGTAGATCTAGATTTAGATTCAAGATATACCAAATTTTCCACTCTGACATGCAAATCTAAACCTATCTTTGGTGAAATAATCTAAATATGATCATCATTTGCTTCAATAAAATGGGGGATCTCATTGAACAAACAAAATACAACACCATGTTCATGTTGAATTTAACTAGGTAACTCATCAATCCAAAAAGACTTAATATCTTCATCACTAGAAGCATTTGTACTTTCTAGAGATAACCTAGTCATATCAGCTTGAATTTTATGTACATAATCTTGTTGACCTCAAATTGGTTTTGACAAGTGAGTGTCACCACACTTAAGTTATTTACTTATTTCATGTTGAACAAGTAACATATTTTGAGAAAATCATAGGCCAAGCCAAGTCATAAAGAGTGTTGAGCCCCTCATGTGCCAAGTCACTCAAGTGCCAAGTACACAATACATGTTAAGTGATTTAGGAGCTAAGTAAACAATGGATGCTGAGTAATATAGATGTTGAGTCACAATAGAAATATTAGTGCATACCGACCATCAGAGACTTTAGATGCTGAGTGAAACAGTTTTGACATATTTATTTGTAAACGTAAAAAAAACTATGTAAACCATTTTTGAACTAACTTAAGATTGTATTTTGATATTTTGGAGATAAAGATGAATCTCTAGTTGGATTCCCTATACAATTACATGTAGCCAATCATAAAATGGGAAGGTTTAAGTGACAAAATGGATGAATCTCAACTGTAAATTCATACCTAACCCTAAGTCACTAAGTCTTCTTAAGGAGGATGAAACCCTAAACTCTCAATGAGTGTGTAAGGAATTGAAGGAGTGAAGAGAGAAGTTTTCATGTGCAAATAAAGAATTCATGGTGACTTATAAGTTATGAAGTGAAAGTACATTGTAGAATCAGTTAGAGAAGAACAAAGGATAGAGAGAAAGATATGACATAGAGACATTTGATCAAGAAGGATTAAGAAGAAATTGTTTAGAGGTGATCTATTATCAAGAAAACAAGTGCTAACCATAAGATCAATTTCGAGACATTCTAATAGGTGATTTCAATCAAAATATCTTAATAGAGTAGTCCTAATAGGCTATATGAAATCGTTTAATAGGGTGCTTACTTAGTTGCGAGTTAAAGCCCTTTAGCAAGGCACACTTCTAACAGGGTTTTGAAATCCTCTAACAAGGTGAGACCTAACAGTCTTTGTAAGTCTTTAACAGGGTAGACCTTTCACAAGGTAGATCATGAATCATGATCAAAACATTATAACCTTCATTGGATACATTGTATTACTACAGTAGTGAAGATTTGTGGGTGTCATCCTCACCCCAATTTTACCTTCTCACTTGGAGGGTTTTTGGGTAATCATATATGGTGTTATGTGTGTGAATGCTTATGTGTTTACATGATTTAGATGTATATGTTTTACAAGTTATTTCAGTTTACTCATTGAATGCATGATATATATATGGTGAAAGTTTTATGGGTCCAAGTTTAAACTACTAATATACCATCCCTCCCCCCAAGAATTTTACCTTTCCTATTGTAATTTCAACAATTGGTATCAGAGCCTTGTTCTCTAAAAGAGAAGCTTTGCAGCTTTGAGGAAAGATCTCAAAATGGAGGTCTACAAGTTGGGAAAGATCATTGAGAAGTAGGAGATTGAAATACATCTCATTCTATGTCAACTAAATCAAGCAAGAGAAGACCTAAAGAATTCATTGAAGAGAAGGAAAGAAATTTCTATTGTGGAGAATGAGACACAATACAAAGAGATAAACACTACTAAGCTATTTGTAGATGAATACTCTAATAAATTTGATGCAGTAGTTGCAGATCTAATGGAGAAGAATAGAGCCCAAGCTGAGGAAAATAGAAATCTCAAATTAGAGAAAGAATCAAAAGCCATATTGGTATGTGAGGTGACTAAAAAAAAGAAGAAAGCCATGGAAGACAAAGCCATGATTGAAGAAGATAAAAGAGTTTTGGCTAATAGACTGGAAGATAAATCATCAGAACTAACCAAGATTTCCAACATGCAACTGGATACTCTAAGTCAAATTATGAAAGCCAATTATGAATTAAATGTCAAGGATATTGAGATAACTACATTGAAGTTATAGAACGAACAATTGCAAAGTGACCTAAAGAGAGAGAATGAATTTTCTAAAAATTTCAACAAACCAAATGAAGCCATCAAATACTTTGAGCACATTGAGATCCCCTAGATCTAATAATGATACATCTGGACTGGGATATACAATTACTAAAGAAGGAGAATCATCCAAAAGTGTTGAAGAAATAAAAAATAAAGGTAATAATTCCAAACCTTCTTGTCATAATTGTGGTAAGAAAGGGCATACTACTAATATGTGCAGAAGCAAGACTATAAATTAGAATGTCAAGCCTAAGAACATGGTTCCCTACCATAAGTGCAACAAGTAAGGTCATCAAGTACATGAATGTAGAACTAGGACCATGCATACACAAAGATTTGAAGGATACTATTACAACTATTAGAAGTATGGACATAGAGCTTTTGAATGCAGATCAAAACCTATGTGGTCATCAAATAGGCAAACAAAGGTAAGGAACAATGACAACTCTTATAGATGGGATTACAATACAAGATATAGCTATCATTATTGTCAAGAATATGGAAATTTTCCTAAGAATTGTATTAGGACACACTTAAATGGTAATTACAAAAGGTGGTTGAGCCAAACCACATGTTTCATCTATTTGAAGACTGGTCACATTAGTAGATATTTTCCAACTAGTGTAAAGGCACCAAGTTGTGAATTTGATAAAGGCAAAGGCAAGGTAGATGTTTAACACATTAGAGATAAGATGAATAAGATATAGAAAAATAAAGATGATTGCAACACATCAAATGGAGAAGGGATCACTTCACCCAATGGATCAAGTGATTACACCTCATCAAACTAGGCAATCAAAAGTTATGTGGGACTGATATTTAAAGGCTATATCATACATTGGTTCCAAAAGGAGATAGTACTAAAAATATTACATTAGCATGAATAAAGATACAAGATGTTGTTATGAATTCAAGATAAATCTTTAAGTTTTTTGTGTTGTTGCCAAGCATGAAATATTTCTTATGTATGTCGAGTGGAATGATAGAAGATGTTGAGCTAGCAGATTGGCTAGTTGACGCCGAGCTCGTAGTGGTTGCCGAGTGATGGTAATTTCAATGGATGTTGAGTGAACCTAAAATTGGTTAATGTTGATCTTACAACTATGTAAGAACTTAGCATTTATTGCAAGGTTTTCAAAGGGTATTTGTGCAATTTTAGCTCATTTTTCATCATTTCAAATCTAAGAAAGAGCGAGCAGAGAATAAGGGGATTTGGAAATCCATCCAAGAAGTTGTAGAAAGATTCTATTAGTGATCTCATGCTAGTTCGTTAGATTTCCTAAGGTATTTATCAAGAACCGAGCTACACAATTTAATTTTTGTAAACCTAGTTTCACACAATGGCATCAAGTTCAAAGAATGTTGAAGGGAAGGAAGTTTTAAATGTTTAGTTAGTGACTAATAAAGTTAAGCAGCCCATTTTCAAAGCTATTCCTGACATTACATATAACAAAGAACCTTCTGGCACATTGTCGATGATTCCACCAAATATAATAATGGTACAAGATGTGAGAAGATGTTATAACTATAAAATTGGTAGCATTCAAGACCTAGAGATTAGGGATGCATACAATAGGTTATGTGATAATGTTGTTTTGATGGAAGAGTTCAAAATCATTGAGAGAAAGGGATTAACGCAAGCCCTAGATTTTCCAAATTTTTTTAAGACATAATGGATAAGAATAGTGCTTAGCCGAATCCATGATGGTTCCTTATGGCTGGAGAATGGACCTATCAAAATTACTAATAGAATAATTCATAGGGTTATTGGCTACCCAACCCTAGATTGACCTAAGATACTGAGAAGTGATTCTAAGGAGGTGATTGAGAAGAACACTAGAACTATTTGGAATAAGGGAGGTATTTGGAACAGTAGAAGAGACCAAGAAGGAAATATGTGGCACAAGAAGAGTTTGATGAAGAGAAAATAGAGTCAAGTAACAATAGCCAATTTAGGGTGGTGAGTCATAATCCTCTTTCAGACTTAGACAATTTATGTGAAAATGTTAGAAATAGTGTAGACTTATCAGGATTTAGTCATGTTGATTTTGATAATCTGGGTAAAGTAGAGAAAAATCAAGTGGAGGAGGCCATATATGCCATGATAGAAAAATTCAAAACAACTCCACTAGAGATTGCCAACTCTATACCAAAGAGTCTATATGATAGAGTTGAGCAGAAATAACACTATTGTCTAAACTTTGAGAGATAAATTAGAGAAATATCTCTAGCCCAAGTAATGCTAGAATTAAAAATGCACAAATTTTTTAAGTTGTAAAGAAATATGTAGTTATGTTTGTACCTAAATACATAGCCTTTAGCATTTTGCAAAATAATATTGAGGATGTTGTCAAGAAGATTATTCAAATGTGGAAACTTACTTATGGGTTGACAATAGTAAAGGAAGGAGAGGAAGAACTTATTGAAGTAAAGGATGATGAAGGAGATGATGAAAAAGGTGACATAGTTGGAGGAGGAACAATAATGGAACTAAATGACAAGGCAATAGCTGAGCCTGAGTAGCCAAAAGAACAAAGTGTGCAAGACACACAATTGTTGAGTGTCAATCCTCCACATGAAACAACTAAGACTACTAAGTGGTAACTATCAAGGATTTTTATGATCTATTAGCTCAAAACATCAATCCCCTTAGTGAAGAAGATTTGAAGAAGATCTTAGATTAGTATACACTGTAGGCCAAACTTTGTGGCAATCCTATTTTGGTCAGTGTGGATGAGCTACAAAAGTTAGTGACTAATGTTACAAGGGAAATGGTGAATCCACAAGAACCACCTTCTATCACCCCTTTAGTAACTAATGTACAACCTTTGGTCCAAATTCTAGAAGTTGTATCTACCAAGGTTGATACAATTGCCAAGATTGATATTGTTGAGAAGGAGAAAATAAAAGAGAAAACCACCACTGTAGGACAATAGGAAATAGGTCAGATAGACTTATCTACACCTACATCACAAGAACAAGGTGCAAATCAAGTCATAGAGGCAGAATAGGGAAAGCTTGAAGAGACAAAAATAACACCTAAGGTGAAGAAACAAGTTTCCATTCAAGCTCTGGTAGGCTTACCAACATCTAGCACTCCTTCTACACAAACTCTTCGAAAGTCAAGCATAGATGCTACTCCATTGTAGATCTCAGTGTTGAGCCCTAGTTCATCAAAAGATAAAGAATCAATTCATTATGGAGATGTGAGCCTTGATGAAGAGATAATTTTACCAAAATTTGGTTTTGATACTATGACAATAGAACAAATGGGCATATTGTAGTAGGCTCCAGCAAGGAAAAAGCATTAGAAAATGCTTAGAAGGGAGCACAAGAAGAAGAAAGCACTATAGGTTATCAAAGACATCTTTTTAGATGCATTTAGTCTCCCAACTTAGGATGAGATGAAGCCACTACTGGAATAGCTATCAAATATAATGGAGAAGGTCAGTAATGAAGACCTTGATACTAATGCCAAATTATTAGAATGGTTAGAAAAGAAGTTCCAAAACAAAGTGAATGAGAAAATATCTGGTGGCATATTAGTCACACAATTTGCATTGGCAACTAAGGTTGATGATGTGAAGAAGATACTTGAGAACATATTCTCATTGTACACTAAATTATGCAATCCAATACTCTTCACCCAAGAGACCAAAAGTCACATTCTGAGTCTGAAGAGCCAAATTACTGCATTAGGTGCAAATCTACCAAGGAATCCAGCTTAGAGTGAGAAGCATTTCAGGACATTGCTTCAAACACAGAGTCACTTACTTGTATTGATAGCAGATGAGGCCAATATAAGGGCTAAACTAACTAGCATCCAAGCAACCCTCACACCCCATATGGAAATATTGCATAAGGATCTAGGCTATACTAAAACTCTAATGAAGAAATACCCCAATCTATCTACCTTAGATGGTCTATTCCACCTTGCTACCAAGCTTGCAATCCAAATCAATTCATTGGATGTTGCATGTGAGAACTAGGATGTAACTCTCAAAATTATATTAGATGTCCATAAATCCTTTGTGGACAAACACATAATTAGTATATAGCCCATTTGACATAAGTGTCAAAAAGGGGGAGATATATTTTTGGGGGAGATATCAACTAAGGGAGAGCAAGTATACAAGAAGTGTCAGATGAAAGAGTATCAGCAACACAACACATTGAAGTCAAAGTGTATCAATAGAGACACATTTACTTAGCAGGAGTATAAATTTTTGGTTATAGAACATGCATATCAACTTAGGGGAAGTTATTAGATTTTGAGGTATCTAAGTTATTGCAAAATTTTGAAATTTTGAAGTTTTGTATATAAGCCGAGTCAAGATATGTTATGCAAGAGAGATTAAGGATGATAATGTATACTCAAATGTTTTTGACATTCATGTTAGAGGGGGAGATTTTTTATCTCAGATTGGTTTTGACAAGTGAGTGTCATCACACTTAAGTTATTTACTTAGTTCATGCAAAACAAGTAACATATGCTAAGTAAATCATAGACCAAGCTGAGTCATAGTGAGTGTCGAGTCCCTCATGTGCCAAGTCACTCAAGTGCTAAGCAGATAGTATATGTCAAGTGATTCAAGAGTTGAGTAAATAGTGGATACCAAGAAATATAGGTGTTGATTCACAACAAAAAGATTAGTGTATGTTGAGCATTAGAGACTTTAGATGCCAAATGAAACAATTTTTCCATATTTTTTTGTAAAGGAACAAACAACTATGTAAACTATTTTTGAGCCGACTTAAGATTGTATTTTGATATTTTGGAGACAAGGACAAATATCTAGTTGAATTCTCTATGTAATTACATGTAGCCAATCAGAAAATGGGAAGGTTTAAGTGGAAAAATGAATGAATCTCAACTGTAGATTCATATATAACCCTGAGTCACTAAGTCTTCTTAAGGAGGACAAAACCCTAAACTCTTAATGAGTGTGTAAGGAATTGAAGGAGTGAAGAGAGAAGTTTGCATGCACAAACAGAACATTCATGGTGACTTAGAAGTTATGAAGTGAATGTACATTGCAAAATCAGTTAGAGTAGAATAGAGGATAGAGAAAAGGATACAACATGGAGTCATCTAATTGAGAAGGATCAAGAAGACATTGTTTAGAGATAAGCTAATAATCCTCAAGAATGAATTGTTTCTTTAGTGTATATATCATCTATTCTCAACTTATGATTATGTCCTTCTCTCTTTTATTTTGGTCCAACTAAATTTCCTAGCACCAAATCTTTACATGACCCTTCAGTTTGGCCTTCGAAAATTGACCCTATCAAGATCGTCAATATCTTCATACTCAAAGTACTCCTCTAATTCATTGATCTAATTGATCAACTCCTCTAGGTTAAGATTTCCCAAAAATGTGGGAACCTCAAACTTAGCTCTTTTACCAATCTTGGAAATTGCCCTAAAAATTCTCTCTTCTTTTGGGTTTAGAACTGCCTCTTCTTCAACAATTTTTTATTTTTCTCCTTTATCCTTACTTCCATCTCTTATGACAAGATCTATTCCTCTACACATTTGTTCTTCCAATGATTGCATCTATCTCTGGAGGGATCTAAGACCCTCAAGTGTAAAGCATATGACTCTTCCACCACACTTTCTTTGTGGAGACATTTTGATTCTTTCATTTAAACCCTAGTGCAAACTACTTCACAATCAATTATCTATCTACATGATGAGCCCAAACTATGATCTTAGTGCAAAATGCCACATAGCTGGTGAGTTGTTTATATACGAAAGAACCCCCACTCTTATACCACTTGATGAAGGGTGATCCCTTAGTACCACAAACATATAACAGAATTAGAGAAATAATAATAATTTGTGAGAACAAAATATGGACTTCTTGGTATCATCACAAATGTAGAATTACATAATTTTGAAATACAATATGTAAACCCTTATGGGTGCCTTCCTTCCAATAATTTTTAATATGCAGCTACAAACTATCACCTATCGTTGTCCTAGACAATTTATAGGCCTTTCTTATATAGGAAATTTTATGGCACCTAAGAAGTTTCTAGATATCAAACCCTAACCCTTGAAGCTAACCAACCCCAAAAATACATATAGAGTCAGCCCAATACAATTAGGACATTTATTTTGAAATTTTGGTTGGCCCAACTTCTAAAGACCATAACTTGCAAATAGTTTCTCTAATTTTCTATTATAACCTGATTCCAAAATCCTTAGCTTCTGATCTATAAGGCTGACTCACACAAGCTCCAATCGACCCCATTTCAAAGCCTATTTGGGTCCTCTAAGACCTTCAAAACTCAGCTTGAAGTATTTCTACTAAAATAACATAGTAAAAGTCTACAACTTCATGAATAAATATGATATGGAACTGATCATCAACTCACATGTTGATATATCCAACATGAACCTACACTCTTGAAATGAGGATATTTCAAGCTCATATGACTGACTTACTAAGTAGCAAGCTTGTAGAAACAACTCCTCTACACTAAGACAACCCTTATTCAAGAAATATAAAGGAAATATTTTTGGGTGATGTAAAATTTCTCTTACACCTAGGATGCTCCCACATCATTCATATTGGTTGAATTAAACTAACTATGGGAATGGTATTGTCATTTGTTGGCTTATTAGATTAGAAATCTACACTCAATTTGAAGATTTCATGCAATGATTTGAAGAAATGAGATTGTGCCTAGATATATACTTAATTATTTCATAAATATTGCATCCTATCTTGATATGAAATCTAGAAATAAATGTAAATTATTTCTTATTGGGTCACATTGATTTAGTAATTACAAACTCAATTGTTGCATTAAATTGAATATAGTCTTGGTTGCATGAAGGCATCGTTATCATGGGATTTTCCTACAATCAAAGAATTTCTTAAGTAGATTGTTATATATCTAATTGTTTGTTATCATTACTCTAGAGTAAGGAACAACTAGCTGGAGTTTTTTGATTATATGAAATGATCATGTATATCCGCTATTGTGTGACTGGAACAAATTTGTATTACTCTATCTTTGGAAAATTCTATACATGGAAGAGCTTTCTTTTGTACTATGAGTGTTTTTTGGAAATATGGTCAATTTAGATGTCTTGTTGGTTGTCATTTATGGAAAAATATACTCAGCATTTTCATTTATGCATTTAGAGACATAAAATTGTCTAAATGTTAGGAAATTTGTAGGAGTACAGTCAATAGATCTTAACAATGCAAACGATGCACAAAAAATTAGCTTATGTGTAGTTGAGGAAAGGTTTGTAACATTTTCATGATGATGTGTACTAGTGCACATGTATGTATGATCAATACAATGCAATTTATAGTAAGTTTAACTATGTTGGTATTTAATAGTGCAGAACAAAGCATAGTAGAAAATAGAGCTATATGACTCTAGGAATTGTTTTGATTTCAAAATAATTACTAAGTCATGTTAAGCTAACTATGTGGATATTATTTTATATTATGTCAAGCATGTGAAGACATGGAATCTGAATAAGCAACAATTTATGAATTTGCAAGGTATAAGATATTATGTTGCACAAATAATGTGAGAAAGTGTGTTACGCAATGAATGTGTGTAATGCGTAGATACTATAGAAGTTGCACGATTAGATGTGACATGAAAACTATTGTAAGAACCATGTGTAAGGATTATGTGTTGCAAAATCTAATGTAAGATTAGATCAAGTGTTAGTATAGTAGAAAGTAAGTATTGTATGTATATCTATTCTATGAAGGAACTGAATTGTATAATTGCATGTTAGGGCAATGGGGCCTTCTTGCATACATTGTAATTGATCTACCAACTCCTAATAGGGTTGAGGCTTCTCAAAAGGCCTAGTCCTCTAATAAGGACTTGAGACACTACATGTACTTCACAGACTCCTAAAAAGGTCAATATCCTTAATAGGATCCTATTGTTTAGTGAATCATCTAGTGGGTATCATCCCCACCGCAGTTTTCCCTTGGCCAGGGTTTACCTAGTTAACAAATAATGGTGTTATGAGTTCTGTATGTGTACGGTTATATTTACTATTCAACATTGTTGGTTTACTTTCATATGTTTTTTATATTTACCATTCAACATTGAAGAGGCTTAATAGCTTGAGTAAGATCCCAATGAATATGGAACAGTTGAAGAAGAATCTTGAGGAAGCTCTTGAACAGATTGATCTTCTTGCTTAAGAGAGAGATAACTTGAAAGATAGATACAAAGATGCAAAAGTTTGCATTGGCAAACTAAATGATGAAATTGATGATCTAAAATCTAGTAAGGAACCTTTTATGCAGATAAGTGTTAATGATGATACAAAAAATATCAAGAAAGAGAATGAGATCTTGAAACATGAGTTGAAAATTGTTGAACCTGATCTAAAATCTGAGAATCCAAATCTTAGATCCTAGTTAAGTCAAGTGGCATCTAAATTGGATTCTATTAAGATAGAGCATGTAGAGTTGGAAAAATACAACATCATTGTGAAAGGAGAGTTGAAACAAGTTGAACAACAGTTAGAGAAACTTTACACAAGTTCTGAGAAAATTGATAACAGATAGTTCATCAAAGACCTTCTTATGACAAGGAAGGCCTTAGATATCTTCTTGGAGAGAATTCAGCAAAGAAAGATGAGATTAAGATAGAACCAAATTCTATGGTAGAAATCCCTAAAGAAAAGTTCAAGTGGTCTGATGAACTTGAGAAAACTAAATTGACAAAGAAATTTGATGAACTTAGAACAATAGAGCAAGTTGAAGAACCTAAGAAAGATGATTCATCCAAAGAGGTAAGACATGAATTCAAAGGTAGATGTCTCATATGCAATGAAGTTAGACATATGAAGAGAGATTATACAGGTAAGTATTTTAAACCTATTACTAATTTTTATTGTTATAATTGTCATGGCTATGGACATAAGGTAGTAGAATGTAAGAAACCTAAGTTTTTTGATGATAATAAGAATAGTAGAATGTTTAGGAATACTAACCCTATAGGTAATGGAAGAAGTAGATCACATAGCAGATCTAATGATGGAGTGAAACCTAATGGTGAGAGAAAGTAGTTTGTTTATTACAAATGTAACAATCATGGACACATTGCAAGGAATTGCAGAGCACCTAAAAGTTAGAATGGGAAAAATCAGTGGAGAAGTGCACCTATATGTTAGTTATACAATAACTTTGGACAAATAAAAAGATTCTGTAGAATGGATAGAGGGAACTTTAATAGGAACCCTAATCACAGAAGGAACAGCAACATTAGAAGGAATGAAAATAGAGGTAACAATAGTCAAAAAGAACTAGTCAAGGAACATTTTGAGGAATTCAAAGAAGAATTTGTGAAGGCTTTTAATTCAAAGAGTTCAAAAATATTATTGGAAAAATAATTCTTTGATGCACCTGATGGAAAGTTGAAGTCACTGATTATTTGTAGCTCAACGTGCCTGAATTAAGCTATTGCAGTAAGCAACAAAGCATCAGTTGTTAGAACTGATGTTAGAGAGAGAGTTAGAGATTGTGTAGTTAACAAAAGGTACAATGCATAGAGAGAAATCTATGGTTTAGTTTGCAAGTCTTGATGTGATCGCAGTAAGCAAGAATCATAAGATCAAGGTCACTGGTAAATAGAGACAGTATTCTGAGTTTGTGGTAGATACACATTTATTGTGTAGTGTGATTTCAAATGATTTAAGGATTGTGAGAAAGATTTGATGTACCATTTGTTCATGCAAAGTGTCTTGAGAAAATTGAAGAGTGATTTGAGAGAAATTGAAGTGCGAAGCAAGTTTGTGAAGATGAAAGTTACAAAAGTCCTAAAATTGCAAATTTGAAGTATTTTATGGAATACTAAATCCAATTTCTTGAAGTATTTATAGTTATATAAGAATGGCTAATCAAAGAGTGTATGATGTTAGTGACAGACCAAGGTATGATTTCAAGAAACACCCATTTTTTTCTTTACTAGATGATCATGTAGGTACATTTTTGCAAGTTCCAAAAAATGTGTTACATTTAGAGAATGTAAGGAATTATATGCAACAGTTGCGCAAGTGCAACTTGTAAGAGCAAGCTATGAGAAATATAGGAGGCAATCAAAGGTAGAAGTACCTACTACATAGAGAAAGTCATGAAGACTAGTGAAGGTTAAGCAAGAACCTACACCTCAAGCAAAGAAAAGAGTAAAGCAGGTCAGCAACATGCCTAACAAAAGGAGGAAAATCACGCAAGTGAGTGGTTCTAAAAGCTTAGATGATGATGATGATGATGATGAAGATAAACCTATTGAGAAAGATGCACAAGAAGCCAAGACAACCACAAGAAGAATGGAAACCAAAGATAGAGAATCTAAACATACAGATTATAAATGATGACAATTTTGTTTAGTTGAATAAATTTTATAGCATGTATAGTAGTATGGATGGGAGGCAATTAGAGAATGTTACAAGAAGAAATATGATTGTGAGGAATAAAAGATTTGATAGGATTCAAAATAAGATTCTTGAAGATCTATATAATAGGTTGATCAACAGAAAGAGAAGGGTAGAAGAAGAAGATTTGAATATAAGGATCACATCCATAAATAAGTTATGTGATGTTGGATCAAATTAGGAATCCAAGAAAATTTTGAATGGTATTGAGCCCTTGATAAGGAATAGAAGAACAAAAATTCTTCTGATGGGAGGAAATTATGAGGAGATAAGGTAGGAAATAGAGCAAGCTATAGTGAAATATATGTCCTCAGTACCTAAGGAGAATGCACAAGTAAAGGCAGATAGTCCAATATATGTACATGAGGATACACCTTTCAATGAAGAGGAAGAAGTAGAAGGGACACAACAAGCACTATCTCCATCTCACATTGTTATGGGTACTAAATCCATGCAAGTGGATAGTACACACATAACTGTAGATACAAAGGAGAATCCATTTGTAGCATATGGGGAAAATATTGTTGGCAATATCACTACCTATACCAAATCTGATGATAAAGAGGAAGAGAAAAAGAAGATAGATGAAGAAGAAAAGAAAAGGAAAGAAGATGAAGGAAGAACAGGAAAAGAAGAGGAAAGAAGAAAAGGAGAAGAAGAAGAAGAAAGAAGAAGAAAAGAAAAAGATAGAATAAGAAGAGAAGAAGAAGAAAGAGGTTGAGGAAAAGAAGAGTACAGAGGAACATATGAAAAAGACTATTGTATCTTCAGTAGTATTAGTAGCTAGAACATCAGCAATAGTAACTATTCCATCTAATGATGAAGACCAGTAAGAGCTATTGGGCACTTTGACAAAAATAAATCTGTAAATTCTTTGGAGAAGACCCTTGCTGAAGTCTTGGAGTGCATGCAGAAGATATTTTCTACAACTATAGCTAATTGATACTTGTAAGCTAAGGAAAAAGAGTTGGTGAAGACCTTTGATGGGGAATTCATAACCTTAGCTGAAGTAGTAGCAGTGCAAGCATAGAGTAATCATGATGCAACATTATTCAACATAATGTGCACTAACATACGTAATGATTTAAAGGTACTTGATGGAAACATCAAGGAATTGAGATAGTGTATTGTTGAAGGCAAGAAGTTGTATGGACAGTGTGCAATGTCCTTTACTTATCTGATTTTAATGCAAAGATCAAAGGCTATATGAGTGAACTTTAGTCACTCACTACAAGATTGCAACAACTAGAGATCAGAATTGAAGATTCTGAGAATGAGATTGAGAACATCCACAATTTTTTTAGAAGCATTAAATTTGACAAGGAGAAGGTAATAAGAAGATTCTCTATTCTCAGAGAATATTTGGCATCCAAGGTTGTAATTTTGTAGAGGAAATTAGAGGGATGTCTTTCAACAAATAATTCCTATGACAATTTTGCCTAGACTGACTTGAGAATAGTTGAAGTGGCATCCTATGCACTTTGTGCACTCATTAGTATATTAGATATAGTCAAAGGAAACTGAAAGGACTTTGATAAACTAAAGATTTATTTTGTAGATTGCATATCTAGAATGATGAGCTGATCAACAATAAGTAGCAAGTTTTTGTGATATAGTTTTGACACATTTTCCATTGATGTCAAAGGCAGGGTATTATTAGAGGAAAATTGTATAGATATAAATGTATATGTAAGGGGGAGCTTATATATTTATCAATTTAAAGGAGTGATAGGGAATGTAATGATCCATCAAAATATGAATAAAATTGTTATGTTTTGAAGGCAATTTGTGTATAGTTATTTTATTTGCTTTTGTTTTGTATGACATCATTTTGGGAATTAGTCAATTTTCCCAAATGTTGTCATTAATGCCAAAAGGGGAGATTATTGGAAATATGGTTAGTTAGATGTCTTTTTGGTTGTCACTTATCACAACATATTCTTAGCATTTCATTTATGCATTCAGAGACAGATAATTGTCTAAGTATTAGATAGTTTGCAGGAGTACAATGAATAGATCTCAACATTATGGACGGTGCACAGAAAATTAAATAATGCACAATTGAGAAAAGTTTTGTAACATTTTCATGATGATGTGTACCAATGCGCATGTATGTATGATCAGTATAGTGCAAGTTATGATAAGTTTAACTGTGTTGATATTTAATAGTGCAGAACAGAGCATAGCAAAAAATAGAGTTGTATGACTTTAGGAATTGTTTTGATTTCAAAATAATTACTAATTCCTATTCAGCCAACCATATGAATATTATTTATATTATGTCAAGTGTGTGAAGACATGGAATCTGATTGAGAAATAATTTGTGAATGCACAAGGTATAAGTTAAGATCTTATGTTGCACAAATAATGTGAGAAAGTGTGTTGCGCTGTGAATGTGTAATGCACAGATACTATAGAAGTTGCATGATTAGATGTGACATGTGAACTATTATGAGAATTTTTTGTGAGGCCTATGTGATGTGAAATTTGATGTAAGATCATAGCAAGTGTGAGTTACAGTAGCAAGCAAGTATTGTATGTATATCTATTCTATGAAGGAACTAAATTGTATAATTGCATGTTAGGGAAATGAGCTCTTCTTGTATACATTGTAATTGATCTACCAACTCCTAATAGGGTTGAGGCTTCTAACAAGGCCTCGTCCTCTAAAAAGGACTTGAGGCACTATATGTACTTCATAAACTCCTAACAAGGTCAATATCCTTAATAGGATCCTATTGTTTAGTGAATCATCTAGTGGGTATCATCCCCACCAAGGTTTTCCCTTAGCCAGGGTTTCCCTAGTTAACAAATAATGGTGTTATGAGTTCTCTATGTGTATGGTTATATTTACTATTTAGCATTGTTATTTTACTTTCATATGCAAGTTATAAAGTAATTAACAATATTTAGTTGTGAGAAAAAGTTTGTAGAACATTGATTCACACCCACTCCCCCCCCCCTTGCCCTTCTCAATATTATCTATTTCTAATAGTGTTACCTTGTGAATTCATTGATTTCTTAAAAATTAAGTATTTCTTTTGAGGCTTTAACATGCACATGGAATTACACATGATATCTTATGAGTTGGCTTCATGAAATTCTTGCTTTGGGTTTACTTATTGACTAAAATTTTTCACTAACTTGAAATAATCTCATGTATTAATTTTTGGAGGATATTCTATATTTTGCACAATTTTCGTTACTCTTCTTAGTTTTTTTGGTTAGTCTTCCTTGATGTCAAGCTAGGATTCTTTTGTGTCAGGAAAGATTCTAAGAAATATTAATAGGTTCATAGTAGGGTGGTAAAGAAATCCTACAATATTCTTGCCCTTATGTGTCTTGAACAAGTTCTAGAGTTCTTTTCCATTTGGTTGTCATGTTAGTCCATCTTGGTATTCTTGTATCTAGTTATAGTTTCTTTTAGAACTTTTTGTTTTGTCTCTTATTGTATATTTATTTCCTTTAAATGCAATGATAAATAAAAATTAGTTTTCACTAGTCAATATTCAAATGACCTTGACTATGTATATCCTCCACATTTCATGGGATTTGATGTCATGGCTCTTGTTTTGTAGGGGTAGTCTTTAGACACTAGCATAGTCAGATCCATGTGGGATCATATTTTCCAATATCTTTATATCATAGGGTTTCAAAAGATGTGTTGATATGGGGATTCGTTTTTGTAGAAATATTGATGATGTTGTTGCATTTGTGAAGATGATGTGTTAAATTGCTTATATTATTGCTATTTTTTATGTTTTTCATTGATAAAAACATATTATGTTGGTGGTTGGCATTGTGCTCAGTATTTATAGTATACTATAGATGTGATTTTGACATTTTTCTAGTTTAGAGATTAATTTTCTTGATGATTGGTACTCAAGAAATGTGTTTTGGTCAAATTTTCAATGATTGGTCTATTTGATTGTGGTAAAAAATACTCTATCATTCTAGATGTTGCATTTTTTGTTTAGTTTTGTATATTTTGATTATTTAATATATAATATTCTACATTTGGGTTGCATTTTTACAATTCAAAAGTGTGGTTACTAGCGATGTTTTTTCTATGTGACCTCTAACATTTGTAGCATATGATTAATGGGTGGTTTGGTCAAGGCAGTATGTGTGGTTTGATTGATTTTTTATTCCTCCTTAGTGTCATGATAATTTTGTTTACACCTATTTCAAATTATGTTTTGGGCTAACTTGATGATTCCATGATTAAAATATTAACATAATTAAGATTACATGTTTGATGGATTGGTAAGGAAGCGGTTGGAAATAAATATTTTCGGGTACTATGTAAAGTTGTGAATTTGGGTTGTGACAAAATTATATGCATGTTGCTAGTGTTTGTAAATAATGAGATAGAAATAACAATTACATATAAATACAACCAATATAAAATAATAATAAAACACATAGAAGAGAACACAAAACAAAGATTTAACATGGTTCACCCAATCCCTGGGTTATGTCCACCAACAACAACTACAATATTCTTATTATCCAGTGATTACAATCTGTAATCACTTACAACTCAATACCATAGTAAGAAGCTACAAACTCATCATACATTATGGAATACTTAAACCTAAGGCATTTTATACAAGGATTTTTTCTTCTTACAAAATTAGTGTTAGGATTAACCACAGACATAAATAACAGTTACATGCAAATATAACCAATATCATAAAATAATAAAGTGAACAAATAAGAACACAAGACACAACGATTTAATGTGGTTCTCCCAATCCCTTGGCTACATCCACCAACGATAAGTCCAATATTATTATTATCCAGTGATTACAATTTGCAATCCCTTACAAGTCAATACCATTGCAAGAAGCTAAAATATCACCATACATTATGAAATCCCTAACCCTAATCCATTTTATACAAGCTTTTTTCACTTATAAAATTAGGGCTAGAATAATTCATTCAATAGAAAAATACTAGCCAACACCTTTTACAATATAAGGTTTTTTTGATTTTGGGGGTGTTGCCCCAGAAACCCCCATGGGAGCATTTCCCCTCGACCCCATCTTGTACTACAATAGGGAGTGCATCTGGGGTGTTGCCCCCAAACACCCATAGGAATAATATGGGGAAAAATCATGTTGAATAAACCTTTGAGTTTGATAAATCTCCACATCACAACAATCTGCCACTTGTAGATTGATCAGACTCCACAATAATAACCTCCCACTTGAAGACTAATCAAAGCATCACTGAACCTATAGCTTCCATTGGAATATCAAACTACCTTGGACTTTTTTACTCTTTTATTTTGTTCAGTCTAGAAGACCAATTGAAGCTGAAGAGGAGTTCAACTTCTCCCTTGTTAGCCTTGGTAAACATATATGTTGGATTATCCTCTATATGTATATTCTCCATCTTTAATTGTCCATTATCCAAAACTGACCGAATGAAATGGTACCACAACTGTATGCGTTTTGTCTTTGAATGTAGAGTAGAATTATTTGCAAGATGAATGGAATGTTGGCTATCTATAAATAAATAATTATCCCTCTGTGGGCATCCCAATTCCTCCATGAAGAACTAAAACCATATCATCTCCTTGGTTACCTCTGTAGCAGCAACATTCTCTACCTCTGTAGTGGATAAACCATTAACCTCTACAATCAAGAAACTCAGCTCACTATTGCCCCACCAACAGTAAATACATACCATGTAGTACTTCGTCTGGTATCAATATCCCCTACAAATCTGAGTCAACATAGCCCTATAAATCAGTAGTAGAGCCCCCAAAATGTAAACACTTACTAGATGTTCCTCTTAAATATCTAAGAATCTATTTGACTAAATTTCAATGCTCAATCCCTAGATGACTCATATACCTACTAACAACTCCTACTACATGTGCAATATCTAGCCTAGTACATACCATAGCATACATCAAGCTTCCTATAGCTGAAGCATAGGGTACCATGGACTTTTTTTTTCTTAGCTTCCTATGTCGTGGGACACATCTCCTTAGTCAACTTCAAATGACCAAGTAAAAGTGTGTTGGAAGCTTTGGCATTCTCCATAGAGAAATGTTGCAACACCTTCTCAATATAATTAGCCTGAGATAATGTCAATTTTTTGCTCTTTCTATCTCTACAAATCTGCATACCAAGGATTGTTTTTTCTTCACCCAAATCCTTCATAGAAAATGAATTTGCTACTTTTTGTTTTAGCCCCTTAATGTGATCCATATTTGACCCAGCTATAAGCATATCATCAACATATACACATAAAATAATGTAGCTATCATCATCCAACCTCTTAAAATAAACACAATGATTTGAGTGACACCTGTTATATCCATGCTCATGCATAAAACTGTCAAATTTTAGATACCATTGTTGAGGTGCTTGTTTCAAACCATATAAATTTTTCTTTAATCTGCACACTAGATTCTCCTTACCTTTGACCTCAAATCCCTATGTTGTGTTGTATATATCTCTTCATCCAAATAACCATGAAGAAAGGTTGTTTTAACATCAATGTGCTCCAAATAAAAATCTTTAATTGCCACAATACTTAAAATAGTGCAAATAGAAGTCATTTTAACAACAGGAGAGAATATCTCATCAAAATCAATGCCCTTTTTCTATGAAAATCCTTTTACAACTAACATGGTTTAAATATTTTCTTACCTCCATCTTCTTCTTTCAATTGTAAACCCATTTTTAGAAAAGAGTTTATTTCTTCTTTCATTGTAGACTCCCATTGAATCTTTGTATCCACCTGGGTCCTGCACATCTTCATTTCATAACATTCAGATTCACTAGCATCAGTAAGTAAAATAGAATACAAAGAAGGAGAAAATCTTTTTGGAAGTCTACTTAACCTTGATGACCATCTAACATTCAATGGAGTGTGTGGTATTTGTTGCTACGGTTGTTGTAGATCATGAGAAACTACTAGAACATCATCTTTTGGAATATCATCCAACACTACATAATCATTTTCTTTCTTCTCATATTGCTACAATAGATCTTTGTACAATGCTTTCTCATTGAATATGAAATTGTTGCTTCTTACAATTTTATGATTTTCAAATTCCCAAAGTTTATAACCAAATTCATCAATGCCATATCGAAAAAATACACATTTCTTTGACTTAGCTTCCATCTTGGTTGTATTTTTAGAATATATATGTGCAAATGCTTTGCAACCAAGGTTCCGAGAAAAGAATAACTCACCTTCTTACTAGTACATGCTTTCTCTAGAATACCACATCCCAAAGGAGTAGAGAGGCCTCTATTAATCAAATATACAATAGAATTGAAAGTCTTTTCCCACATGTTTAAGGGCAGCCCATCATGAAACCTCATGCTCCTTATACGCTCCATTATTGTCTTCTTCATGCGTTTGCCCACTCCATTTTCATGTGGAGTCCTTGGCATAGTTTTATGTCTATGAATACCATTAGTGGAACAATAATATTCAAATTCATGACTCCAATATTTACCACCACGTCATATCTGAGACATTTTAATCTCTTACCAATATCATTTTCAACTAAACATTTATATTTCTTAAAAGTTTGAAATATATCAAATTTCTATCTACAGAAATAAACTCATACTTTTCTTGTTGCAGCATTCAAAAATGTAACATAATAATGAAAGCCACCAAAGGAAGATACCTGAGATGGTTCTCATACATTGGTATGTACAAGTTCTAATTTCTCTTTTATTTTTCTTTCCAGTCTTCACAAAACTCACTTCTTCTTTTTTCCATACACAACTTTCATAGAAATCCATATTGACACATTTCAAAGCTAGTAAAACTTTCTTTGAATGAATTAATCATACCTTTCTCACTCATGTGCCCAAGTATGTTGTGCCATGGTGATCTATCAAAATATATAGCAATTATTTGTTCTCCCTGCTCAACTGTGTTGTGGTTTCATAATGCACACCCCATTTCTCCTAGAAATAGGGACCTCCTAGTAAATGTTTTGTCTCCTAGACCCCTAGTCTAGGGCCTAGCTCATTTTAGATATTCTTCCCAAGTTTGGACCAAGTTTGTGTCTCTAACTGAGAAGCCCTAGAGTGTCAAAATTGGAAAATTTTGGGTGAATAAGTGTTTTTTTGCATAAGAGCACACATGCACACCTTTGAAGGTGCACAAACCTATACACACATAAACCAAATTAAATTACACCAAAAGGTGTGCACATGCACACCTTTATTCATGGAAAAACATAAAAAGAAACCTAGAAACTTAAGCCTAACCTAACACGTAAGGAAAGGTGTGCATGTGCACACCTCCTCATTGTGCTCACATGTGCACCTTTCATAACACTCAATGCCAAAGTTAATGGTGCACAGATGTGCACCTTGCTAAGGTGTGTATCTATGCACCATTTTTCACATTAACAATCCTAAGGCAAAACATAAGGGTGCGCTCATGCGAAACCCACTAAGGTGCGCATGTGCACACCCTTTGCACATTAACAAGATTACAACTTCTCCCCCCTTTTTTGCACATGTAAAAGCATGTGTGTATTAGTGCACATGTGCATGTGTGCACCCATAAGGGTGTGCAACTGTGCACAATATGACTATTTAGGGGTCATAAAGCACACCTAGCACACCATGAAGGTGTGCAAGGTGTGTTAATCTACATTTCAAGGCTTAAAATGGGATTTTAAGTGGTTTTTTAAGGTTTTGATGTTTTGGGTTAGATTTTTTTTATAGTTAAGATTTGTTTTGGGTTAGATTTTTAGCCTTCTAGACTAATGTTTGCTTCTTTGTGTAGGTAAAAAGACATCCTTAACTTGTCAGGGTCGTAACTTTTGACCTAATGCTCAGAATTCAAAACTGTTTACACCGTTGAAAATAAGAACTAAAAATCTAATTTCAGTCCCTAAAATAGTGAGCCTTTAGCTACCCTATTTTAGGGATCGGTGAAAGTTTTGACTTGAAATTTTGAGCAGAAGACCTCTGAAAAAGCTAGTTAAAAATGCCTAGAAAATCATGTTTAAAAAATATGAAATTTTTTTAAACATTTGATTGTTCTAGATAATCTAGATCACCTAGTCCCTAACTAGGAAGGATTGGGTGGTCAAAGAGAAGAAACAATCAAGGAATAGACTTCATAGAGCACAAAGATGTGCATAACACAAAGGTGTGGCATGTAATGCGCAAGTGCACATATTATCATAGCATCTTCATTATCAGCAACAATAGAGATCCCACCTAAGCTGGTAACCTTCACCTTCAAAGGAGTCACATGAAAGTTTTCATTCATGAATTTATACTAAATATCAAAGATACAAAGGTTGGACACATGAACCATAACAAGTTTGGCATCGTATGAAACTATGAATGACAAGATTCAGCACGGGTGCCTTGGAATTTCAAATAGAAGAAACAGAAGGAGTTCAAATCTATGAAAATGTTTGGCTATAAAGAGGGTATAAATCATCAAAAAAGGGAAAAATAAGTACAGCTCCCAGATCTCATCCGAGAAAAATCCAGAAACCGTTTTCAAAATTAAGAACATTGATTTTTTGGTGAATTGAGCACCTTGCAAAATTTCACTAGGGTGTGCTTCTCCAAAGGTGTGCCAAATTTTTTTGAAGAAGTCAAAGGTGCACCGACAGTTAACTATTAGTTCCAAATTGAGAGCTTTCCATACACAACCCACTAATGAGGGCATGTGTCATCCTTTGCACATTAACTAGATTAAAACCTCTCCCCCCTTTTTTGAACATGTAAATGTATGTGCACAATAGCGCACATGCACATATGTGCACCCCATAAGGGTGTGCAACTGCACATAATATGACCATTTAGGGGTCATAAAGCACACCTAGTGCACCATGAAGGTGCGCAAGGTGTGCTAATCTACATTTCAGGAATTAAAAGGGGGATTTCAAGTGATTTTTTAAGGTTTTAATGTTCTGGGTTAGCTTTTTTTTTACAGTTAAGGTTTTTTTTGGGTTAGATTTTTAGCCTTCTGGACTAATGTTTGCTTCTTTATGTAGGTAAAAAGGAATCCTTAACTTGTCAAGGTCATAACTTTTGACCTAGAGCTTCAAATTCAAAACCATTTACATCATTGGGAAGAAGAACTAAAAATCTAATTTCAATCCCTAAAATAGTGAGCCTTTAGCTACCCTATTTCAGGGACCAGGGACTAATGAAAGTTTTAACTTGAAATTTTGAGCAAAAGGCCTTTGAAAAAGCCAGCTAAAATGCCTAGAAAATATTGTTAAAACAATATGAAAAGCTTCAAACATTTGATCGTTCTAGATAATCTAGATCACCTAGTCCCTGGCTAGGAAGGATCAGATAGTTGGAGAGAAGAAGCAATAAAGGAATAGACTTCATAGAGCACGAAGATGTGCATAACATGAAGATGTGGCACATAACATGCAAGTGCATAGATTATCATAGCATCTTCATTATTAGTAGCAATAGAGATCTCACCTAAGCTAGTAACCTTCACCCTCAAAGTAGTCACACAAAAGTTTGCATTCATGAATTTATACTAAAGATCAAAGATACAGAGGTTGGACACATGAACCATAACAAGTTCCTCATCTTATGAAACTATTAATGACAAGATTCAACATAGGTGCCTTGGAATTTTAGATAGAAGAAGTAGAAGAAGTTCAAATATATGAAAATGTTTGGCTATAAAGAGGGTATAAATAATTTTAAAAGGGAAAAATAAGTACAATAGAGTGCTCCCAAACCCTGTCTAAGAAAAACCCAAAAATTTATTTTCAAAATTGAAAACTTTGATTTTTTGACAAATTGAACACCTTGCACAAATTTTACTAAGGTGCACTTCTCCAAAGGTCCACAAGGTGTGCAAGGTTTTCTTCTCCAAAGGTGTGCTAGAAGTTTTTTAAGAAGTCAGAGGTGTGCCAACAGTTAACTCCAATTCAAGATTTAGAGCTTTCCATGCACCAAAAACACATTCTGATGGTAGTTCAACCCCTACAAACCTTTAGAGAAGGTTGAGCTTCTATTTTGGCATCTCCAGAGACGCCTGCATCATCTAATGGCTTTCTTCTTATTATTTTCTTGTGTTTTCTTTTTTTTTAAGACATGTAAAGGCTCATGCACCCATTAAATAATATAAACAAGGGTGGAGTTCTACTTAGCACCAGTAAGAGAGTCAATTTGTACATAGATAGATTTATTTTATTAGTTCAGAAGTGTATATTTGCATGAAGAGATCTCTCACTTTCAACACAAATTGAGGAGAATATTTCCTATGAATTGAGGAATTGAATATGTATTCCAGGCTATTATTTTGATGCAATAATATATGCTATTGGTGCTCTCATTCGAAGTGTAGTTATTCTTGCCTGAGTGTGTTATATTTTGTGAATGTATGTTCATGGAGTGTAATGGAGCCAATAGTTTTATTGTGTTATTTTGATTGAGTGATCTTTTAATTCTGGTGTTTTTCACATGTTTACAAATTTTGTTGACATACGTAGTTGGAGAAGAGATCGCCCTATTATTCCTGTAGATATTTTTGTCTTGCATGAGTGCACTTTTTGTGGCCTTGCGATCTAATGAAAAGTGAAACATCTTATGGTTACTAAATTCCCATTGACGATTGCATCAGTAGAATTAAGGAAGTTCTACTCCTATTTTCATTGGTTACCTACCAATCTTTTCAAAAGGCTTAACTCGCACACGTGTTATTTTTGTGGCTTATGTTTGTTAGGGATTTAATTTTCAAGTTATTTTCTTAAATTTCTTGTTACCCTATCTTCATTATGTTTTTTTACAAACACTTGGTTAATTTAGGAATTCCTATAGTTGCATAGTTAAAACTGCATTCATTATAAAATAGAAAAATAGAAAAATATATTTCTTTTTGTGTGGTTATTCTTTTGAGATAGCAAGAAGATTCAACATCTTATCTAAAATTGGTCAAAACCAAAAAAGGCCTCCTCATGAACACTCACATTTATCTTCTTCTGAGTGGATTCTAGTAGGTTGTAAGATCGCTTGGAACCTTTGAGTTGATCCCAGATTAGCTTTTCAAGAGAGGAGTTTGAAAGGATTCATGTCAGTAAGCATCATGCAAAATGATAGCTCAAAAAAACTAGCACTAGAAGAAGGTTCTAAAAACAATTCAACTCAAAAACCCAAGTTGCTATTTAAAAATTCTACAATTTTTGAGAAAAAATGTTCTAGTCTATGAACTATTTGGAGGTGCGCAAGGTACATTGTTTTGAAAAATAGTGCTTTTGCATAGGTGTGTTTTTCCTATAATTGATGCAAGCTGGAAGATCTTGATCCATCATCATTTTCTACTCTATATTCTACTTCACACATTCCCATCATTATGCACCATGTCTTTCTTCAATGCCCAAAGTTCACCTTTGAATGTAATTGGTCCATTACATGACTTTCCCAAAAATCCTAAAAAATTTTGCCTACGGTTCATTTATGGAGAATCACAAACAATAGAAGATCATATTAAAATTTTCAAGAAAATCTATAATCAAAACTAGATTCAGTATATGGATGTGGTATGCCACCTTTTCCTTACAGTTTGGTGGAAATGGCATTCAATTGGTACCTCAATCTACCACCCACATCTATAAGGGATTGGAAATCTTTTGAGAGAAAGTTTCTAGAACAATTCAAGGTCTATATTGATCCAACTATCCTACATCATCAGTTCATCTCAATTAAGAGGGATCCCCACTAGACCATTTCATAGTTTAATCATCACTTCTATAGGATGTATCAAAGAATGGAGTTTCCATACACTGTACCACAAGAGGTTGTCATCCAGATCTATTTGGGAACAATGGATTCAATAACTTCTATTTTTCTAAGAAGGCTCGCACCCAAAGACATTGATAGCATTGGTAAGGTTTTCAAAGAGGTTGTTACATTCACAATGTAGGTAGATACCCATGGTGGAGGGAACTTTGTGTCTTCCTTCAATTTGAATAATATAGTTATTGCTGCTCCAATGCCAGCAATTGCATACTCAAGGTATGAGCCCAAAAAGAATATATTATTTGAGCAAAAGACTTCTCCACCTACTAAATTAGAGAACAATATGCCTAGAGAGTTTAAGGCCATGAAGGAGACAATGTCTCTTTTATCCAATGAACTTATCAAAATAAAGTTGAATTCCTCAAGAAATCAAGGCAATCATCCAAGACAACTTGTTGTCCAGAACAATTATTCTCAAAATTAGAGTAGAAATTTTGGCCCCTATAGTAACGTCGACAACGAGAATAATGGTATTATAGGTATGGGTCCAAGTGAAAATGGATATGGGTACAATGATGTTTCAGATCAGCCTCCCCAAATCATGGAGGAACAACCTTTCCATTTTAGTGCAATGGTGTTTAAATCATATGATAAATATGCAAGAGGACAAAATGATGAAGATGATCAAGAGGAGTTTGTGTTCCCATTCAATGAAGAAATTCTTCCAAGTTTGGATGTTGCAATAAGTATGGATATGCCAAGAAAATTTGAGGACACGAAAAATTTTGAACTTCCAAAACTCCATGGAGTTGCAAAAATTCTCAAAGTAGCAAAAAATGATGGAAATGTAGAAGATCCCAAGATTGGTGAGATTTTTCAATCAAGAAGTCATCAAGAAGAAGATATCAATTTTTCCTATTGTGATATTGATCCCCCATTGAATAATGATAAGATACCTCCCTCAAAACAAGATATGTCATTAGAAGAGATGGATAGAGTGCTTAATTTAGTCTCGAGCTTGTTTGAGGAAATGCCTATTTGTGGGTATTCTACACATATATCAAACCATGCAATAACTGAATCATGTAGAATCCATCCTTTTGGGTTCCATTCAGAAGTAAGTTTCCCTAATTTCTTGTTGGCTTGGGAGATTTCAATGGAGGGAAAGTATAATTTTGAACATTCTTCTTTGGGATATGAGGGAGGGAACACCTTGATTAAAGACATTAATGAGTCCTATAATTCAAAAGGAAGGCTTATGATTCAATTTTCTAGTATGAAGGAGCCTAAAGATGACAATTCATGATTTAAGGCTAATGATGGTGGTAATAGGGACCATAAAAACAATATTTTATCTTTTGGGTCTTGTTATGATAGCTATATTACATCAGCAATGCTAATGTTTCCTTGTCTACATGAAGTTGTGTACCATGAGATAAGACCACCATAAGGAGAAATTACAATGTGTGAGTTTACCCCTATGTTGGGGAACTTAATATATCAGGTGATATTTTCCCATTATCCCTCTTAGTTTGATGATTTTCAATTTGAATATGATAAGGTAAGAGAACTTGTTTGTGGATTAGTCATCATCATGGAGAGTTGCCACAACTCCTGATATTGTGTGATTTATATCCAAAATTTGAACAACAATTGTCCAAATTTTACTTAAAGTACAAAGACAAGTGATTTGTTTTCATAACTATATGGGGTGGTTTATTAGTATTTCACATCATGAGAAATCTACTGACAACCACCCAACATTCTTATTATTCAAGGTTTTCTATATATAAGTTTTTTTTTAGTCTTTTATTCTTTCTAGTTAGGTATTAGTTTTCTTTGAGTCAAGCCTTTTTTTTTGGGTTTTGTTTTTGTTTGCTTCTTTTTTTTTAGTCATCTCAATCTAGGGTTAGGTGCAATCAAGACTCATTCTTGACACATTTCATAAACCACCCCTTATGGTGTCAACTTTTAGGGAGAGGTATTTCTTTGTCAAAGCATTTAGATGAGTTTTGTTTCTTATACCCATTGGAGAATGTATATTACTTTCAATTATAAAGAACTTATAGTGTTGAATTCAGAATCGCAGATCAATAGTTCTCAACACTTTACAAATTTAAAGATTGACTATCTTGATGTTTTCAAATGCAGCAAGGGATAGTATGAAACCTATCAGTTCAAACAAAAGGTCTTTTCAAGGAAATGCTAAGGTCACTATTTGGCATGAGAGTTTCCATAAAGTTTTTAAAAGAGGAACACAAAGGTTATCAACTAAAGAAGGAATATGAGAAACAACACCAATTCCTTGGCCAGATAGTCTAAGCATGGTCAAGGTACAGAAAGAAAAAAAAAATGATGGTGTTAAGAATGAAAGATTCCAAAAGATCTGAGAAAGATAATCTGATAATATGGATATGCCCTTCAAAATGGCTATCCAATACTTATACAAACCACTTCATGGAAAAATCAAATGGAAACATGTGAGCTCCATGAAGTAAAATCCATAAGATTACTAAGGACCTAAAATGCAAAAAATGATAACCCATTAAGAGCCCTCAAAATGGATTCTCTAATCTGGTTAGACAATGATTGATACACATGATCCACAAGGATTCCTGATGAATGGACCAATGGAGTGGAGGATTGTTTCCAAGTTTCTAGATACTTGTGATAGTCTACCCCTCAAGAGAGTTGAAGGTAATGTATACAATGTGGACACATTGGACTCGAAGATTTGATATTCTGAAGTTTTGACTATCAAAAGAATTTTAAAGTTGTTTGAAGTGCTCAAAATCAGTTGTTATTTGATATATTTTAGAAGAATGCTTGGTGGTGAAGAAATGCCTTTGTTATTTCTTCCTTTTTGTTGGGGCTATTTGTTGTTGTTTCACAAGGCACACCCCATTTCTCCTAGAAACATGGACCCCCTAATAAATTTTTTGTCTCCCAAACCCCTAGTCCAAGGCCTAGGCCATTTTAGAAATTCTTCCCAAGTCTGGACCAAGTTTGTGTCTCTAACTGAGAAGCCCCAGAGTGTCAAAACTGGAAAATTTTGGGTGAAAAAGTGTTTTTTTTGCATAAGAGGACACATGCACACCTTTGAAGGTGCTCAAACCTACACACACACACACACACACACACACACACATAAACCAAGTTAAATTACACCAAAAGGTGTGAACACACACACCTATCCATGATGCATATGTGTGCACCTTTATTCATGGAGAAACATAAAAAGAAACCTAGAAACTTAAGCCTAACCTAACACATAAGGAAAGGTTTGCATGTGTGCACCTCCCCATGGTGCACACATGTGCACCTTTCTTAACACTCAATGCCCAATTTAATGGTGTGCAGATGTGCACCTTACTAAGGTGCACATCTACACACCATTTTTAACATTAATAATCCTAAGACAAAATATAAGGTTGCACATATGCGCACCCCACTAAGGTGCGCATGTGTGCACCCTTTGGACATTAACAAGATTACAATTTTTTACCCTTTTTTTTGCACATGTAAATGCATGTACGCAATAGTGTACATGCACATGTACGCACCCCACATGGGTGCACAACTACGGACAGTATGACCATTTAGGGGTCATAAAGTGCACCTAGACCACCATGAAGGTGCGCAAGATGTGCTGATCTATATTTCAAGGCTTAAAAGGGGAATTTTAAGTGTTTTTTTAAGGGTTTGATGTTCTGGGTTAGGTTTTTTTGTACAATTAAGGTTTGTTTTGGGTTAGATTTTTAGCCCTCTAAACTAATGTTTGTTTCTTTGTGTAGGTAAAAAGGCATCCTTAACTTGTCGAGGTCATAACTTTTGACCTAGAGCTCAAAATTCAAAATCATTTACACTGTTGGAAAGAAGAAATAAAAATCTAATTTTAGTCACTAAAATAGCAAGTCTTTGGCTACTCAATTTTAGGGACCAATGAAAGTTTCAACTTGAAATTTTGAGCAGAATACCTTTGAAAAAGCCAATTAAAATGGCTATAAAATCTTGCTTAAAAAATATGAAAAAGTTTCAAACATTTGATCATTCTGGATAATCTGGATCACCTAGTCCCTGACTAGGAAGGCTTGGGTAGTCGGAGAGAAGAAGAAATCAAAGAGTACACTTCATAGAGCAAAAATATGTGCATAACACAAAGGTGTGGCACATAACATGAAAGTGCATATATTATCATATCATCTTCATTATCAACAGCAATAGAGATCTCACTTAAGCTGGTAACCTTCACCTTCAAAGGAGTCACATGAAAGTTTTCATTCATGAATTTATACTAAGGATCAAAGATAGAGAGGTTGGACACATGAACCATAACAAGTCCCTCATCTTATAAAACTATTAATGACAAGACTCAACAGAGGTGCCTTGGAATTTTAGATAGAAGAAGCAGAAAGAGTTTAAATCTATGAAAATGTTTGGTTGTAAAGTGTTAGGAATAAGGTGTCTCAACCTTGGATAATTCCTATTCTTATTATTTGTTTTGTAAATGTATTTTTTACAAATAATGTAATTAAGTATGGGTGTACATGTCTAGTTGGCATGTTGATGTGTCACTCCACTTGTATGTGTCAGTATCTTGAATTGTGTGTAAGGAGATCATGGCTGAAATAGTTATGATAGATTCCTACAACGCATAAGAGCTATCTCTAGTAGATTTGATGATGGGTGAAGACATGAAGACATGTGGCAATTTATCATTGAGTATTGTACACTCTAGTCTCCAACTCATGCACAAGGTTTGGGGCATCGGCCCAAAAAAAAAAATTGGGTTCCTATTTTTTCGGGGAATGGTAAGACCCTAATACGGTTGTTCTTTAGAAGATTCCCTAAAAGGGAAAGTGCATGATATAAGCATTTTTTAGGGTTGCAAATAGGGGAGAGAAAGTGTATTGTTGGTATGGTATGTTTCTACTGGATTGGTCTGTTGTGTCATGAAAGAACTTGCACTACAAGTATGTTGTAACCTTCTATGTTGAAGATAATACATTGTGCAAGTTTTGGAGGGGTGGGGTTGTTTTACCAAAAGGTTTTTCCCCACTGGCATATCTTTGTGTTTATGTGTTTTATTTCTCTATTTTTTTTTTGTATTCATGGTTGACTACAATATTATTGTTTACATAATATCAAATCTAAAATTGTAAGCATTTAATAGGAATTTGCACAATACTTTCCTTAAGGGATTAGTGTAGGAAGTTGTTTCTACACCTGAGTTTCCTTACAAGTGGTATCAGAGCTTGATCAAATTTTGATCCTAGTTGTTGGGTAGGGCTTTTTGAGCTAATCTCAAGTTGAGTTGGAGTTTTGTGTAGAGCATTCTAAATCTTATTTGTAGATTGAGATGGCTAGTACATCATACGAAAAAATGGAGGTGGAGAAATTTAATGGCAGTATTTGTGAGTTGTTGAAACTCAAGATGGAAGACTTTCTTGAAGATCATGATCTATGGGATGCAGCTTCACTTGATGTGAGACCTGTTGAAATATCTCAAGCAGATTGGGATCTCAAGGATCAGAAAGCTAAGGGTCTCATTAGACTCTATCTAGTTGATTCAGTTCTCCTGAATGTTCTTGATGAGAAGACCGCAAATAGTTTGTGGACATGGATTGGGTCTATGTATTAGGCCAAATCTCTGGAGAACAAGTTGTTCTTGAGGAAGAAGTTGTATTCTCTAAGAATGGAGGAAGGAGGATCTATTATAAATCATCTAAATGCTTTTAATTTACTGATTGCACAATTAACATCATTTGGTGTCAAGATAGAGGAGGAGGATCGATGTATGACCCTATTATGTTCCTTGCCAGATTCATGGGACCACCTTGTGATGGCTCTTGGAATTACTTTAGTCGCTTTTAGAATGGATGATTCGGTGTCTTTGCTATTATCTAAGGAGACGTGGAGAAAGTCTTCAAATTCAACTAAGGAAGCTCTTGCTATTCATGGGAGATCCAATGACAAAGGGAAGCAAAATGACAACAAGTCTGGAAAGGGTAGATCTAAATCCCATGGAAAATCAAAGACTCTTGGAAATTCCATGGAAAAATGTTGGAACTATGATAAGTCTGGGCACTTCCATAAAGACTGTAAAGAGCCAAAGAAGATGAAGGCCTCAAATTTAGGATCAAAAAAATCTCAAGAAGATGGTGATGCTTTCATTGCAACCTTGGCAACGCATGCATCTAATGATGTGTAGTTGATAGACTTGGGTTCTTCTTTCCACATGACCTCTCATCAAAGATGGTTCTCAAAATATGAAGTTTTTGATGGTGGAAAGGTGTACTTGGGTGATGATTCTCACCTAAAGATAGTTAGACAAGAGCGGGTCACTATCAAATTCTCTTATGGGCAAGTAAAGGAGATCAATGGGGTAATGCACATCCCTAGTTTTCCATGAAACCTATTATCTGTAAGCATGTCAAATGATGTAGGTGTACAAGTTGTTTTTTCTAAAGATGGATGCAAGATGATGAGAGGAGCTATAGCGCTTGCTAAGGGTACTAGGAGATGTATTTTGTTTCATCTTGATGCATGCATTTTTCAGTGCAATAGTACTTTTGTTTCAACAAAGAGAGAAGCTATCACTTCATCCCCACCATCTGAACAAGCAGTAAAGAAGATTATGTTTATTGGTTTTGATGGAAATGCAGCATGTATACCTAAGGGTGCAAACACTTTGGAAGGAAAGCTTCCTACAAAAAAGACAATATTGTGACATATGAGATTTGGCCACATTGGTGAGAAGGGTCATAGAACCCTGAAAAACAAGAACTTCATTGAGGGGTTAAATGGTTGTAATCTCAAGTTTGACTTCTGTGAACATTGTGTCTATGGTAAAAAAAATCATTTTCAATTTTACTCCAGTTCTCACAAATATTCTAATGTTTTAGATCTTATTCATTCTAATGTATTTGGTTCTGTAAAAGTTCCTTCAATCTCCAAGTCTATATTTTTTGTATCTTCCATAGATGATTACAGTAGAAGGACATGGATTTATTTCCAAAAAAGTAAGACACGAGTCCTTAGTTAGTTCAAGGAATTTAAAGCTCTTGTCAAGAATCAAGCTAGTAAGAAGATTAAGTGTGTGAAAACTGACCATGGTGGTGAGCTTTGCTCAACAAATTTTAAATAGTTCTGTAAAGAATGAGGTATCGAGAGGCATAAGACAACTCCTTATACCCCACATAAAAATGGAGTTGCAAAAAGAATGAATAGGACACTAATGGATAAGGCTAAGAGTATGCTTAGTGAAGCTGGTCTTGAATAGAGGTTTTGGACTAAAGCTATGGCCACTGCTTTCTATCTGGTTAACAGATCTCCTACATCAGCTCTTTTTGGTAAGATACCCATGGAGGTGTGGTCTGGTAAGAAGCATTTAATTAGATATCTTCATGTTTTTGGTAGTGAAGCTTATGCACATGTTCCAAAGGAGAAAATATCTAAGTTGGAAAACAACACTATCAAATGTATTTTCATCGGATATAGTGTTGGTGTGAAAGGATACAAGGTTTGGGAACCTGTGACTAGTAAGGTGTTGTATAGTAGAAATGTTATTTTCAAAGAGCTAACATCTTCTCCTATTGTGCTACAACCAAATGAAAAAGAAAATAAAGAAGATATTTTTTAGTTGTGTCCTACCCAAGAGAAGACTGAACAGAAAGACCATATTGGGTCTAATGATGAGGAGAGTTCTAGTAGCTCTGATATTTTAGAAGAAGAGGAAGAACAACCCCAACCTTAGCCCTTTAGGAGATCCACAAGAGTAAGAAAGAAGCCAAAAAGGTTTGGTTATTCTATGTTAGATTCCAATTGTGTTTTTGCTTTGATTACTAACACTAATGAGCCTAGATTAATGAAAGAGGCTTTGGATATGGAAGATGCAGGTTCCTGAATTGAGGACATGGATGATGAGATGGCTTCATAGGATAAAAACAAAACTTGGGACCTTGTACCTTTTCCTAAAAGATGGAAACCTATTGGTAGCAAATGGGTGTTCAAGAAGAAATTTTGTGTAGATGGCAATGTTGAAAGGTACAAAGTGAGATTGGTTGCGAAGGGGTACTCACAAGTAGAGGGAATAGATTATGGTGAAATATTCTCTCTTGTTGAAAAGTTGACATCCATTAGATTTTTGTTATCTCTTGCTACATCATATGATTTAGAGATATAATAGATGGATGTGAAGACAAATCTCTTTCATGGTGATTTGGAGGAAGAGATTTATATGTCATAGCCTGAGCACTACATTGTTAAAGATAAAGAATTTTTGGTTTGCAGAAAGAAGTCTCTATATGGTTTGAAACAATCTCCTAGGATATGGTACCTTAAGTTTGATGCCTTTATGTTGTCAATTGGATTTGTAAGATCAAAATCAGATCATTGTATTTATTTCAAAGTTAAAAATGATCACCTTCTTACTGTTGCATTATATGTTGATGATATGTTGATGTTTGGGAAGGGTAATGGCATGATTTCTAATTTTAAATCTCAGTTGTTAGCACAATTTGAGATGAAAGATCTTGGGGCAGCAAGGTACATCTTGGGTATGGAAATCAGTAGAGATAGGTCTAAAAAAAAAAAAATTGGTTGAGTCAAAGTAAGTATGTGAAGTTTATGTTCGATAGGTTCAGCATGGTAGATTATAGACCATTGTGTGTTCTTGTTTCTATGGGAACAAATTTATCTATAGATGATTGTCTAAAATCTCCTAGTAAGGTGGAGGACATGAGTAGAGTACCTTATGCTAGTGTAGTTAGCAGTCTTATGTATGCTATGGTTTGTACTAGACCAGACATTACCCAAGTAGTGGGAGTTTTGAGTCAGTTTATGGCTAATCCTAGACAAGTACATTAATTTGCAATTAAGCGAGTATTCAGATATTTAAGGTGTACATTAGATTACTCCATTTGTTATCATGGTAACTCTTTTGGAGCTCCACATTCAATTTGTATTCATGGGTTTGTGGATTTATATTGGGAAAATGATATTGATAGTAGGAGATCCACCAGTGCTTATGTGTTCACTATGTTTGGTGGTGCCATCAGTTGGACGAGTAAGCGACAACTTGCGGTTGCTTTGTCAACTACAGAAGTTGAGTACATGGTTGCTACTCAAGCTTGTAAGGAAGCCATTTGGCTTAGGATATTGTGTTCTAATATTGGTGTTGATGCAGGAAAGATTACTATTTGGTGAGACAGTTAGAGTGCTATTTTTTATGTAAAGAATCCAACTTTCCATGTTAGAACAAAGCACATTGATGTGTAGTTTCACTTCATGAGAGATATGGTGGAAGATGGAAAGGTAAATATGGAGAAGGTAGCTACTATAAATAATGTTGCAGATGCATTGATGAAACTAGTGGGCATAGAGAAGTTTAGATGGTGTTCAAAGTCTATGGGCCTTTTGGCCTATAGCGGTTAGTTCATGTTATGTTCTTGTTACTCTTACAAGATGTTTGAAAAGTGGGAGAATGTTAGGAATAAGGTGTCTCAACCTTGGATAATTCATATTCTTCTTCTTTTTTGTAAATGTATTTTTTTCAAATAATTTAATTAAGTGTGGGTGTTCATGTCGAGTTGGTATGTTGATGTGTCACTCCACTTGTATGTGTAAACATCTTGAATTGTGTGTAAGGAGATCATGGTTGAAATGATTATGACAAATTCTTATGACACATAAGAGATATCTCTGGAAGATTTGATGATGGGTGAAGATGTGAAGACATGTGGCAATTGATCATTGAGTACTGTACACTCGATTCTCTGACTCACGCGTGGGGTTCAGGGCATCGGGCTAAAAAAAATTTGGGTTCCTATTTTTTTGGAGAATGGTAAAATCCTAATATTGTTGTTCTTTGGAAGTTTCCCTAAAAGGGAAAGTGCATGATATAAGAATTTTTAGGGTTGCAGATAGGAGAGAGAAAGTGTATTATTAGTATGGTATGTTGCTACTGGATTGGTCTTCTTTGTCCTGAAAGAACTTACATTGCAATTGTGTTGTAACCTTTTGTGTTGAAGATAATACATTGTACATGTTTTGGAGGGGTGGGGTTGTTTTACCGAAAGGTTTTTCCCCACCGACATATCTTTGTGTTTATGTCAAATTTTGTTTCTCTATCTATTTTTTGTATTCATGGTTAACTACAATATTATTGTTTACATAATATCGAATTTGAAATTATAAGGATTTAATAGGAATTCGCACAATACTTTCCTTAAGGGATTAGTGTAGGAAGTTAATTTCGCACCTGAGTTTCCTTACATAAAGAGGGTATAAATCATCAAAAAAGGGCAAAATAAGTACACTAGAGTGCTCCTAGAACTTGTCCGAGAAAAACCTAGAAACCATTTTCAAATCTGAGAACTTTGATTTTTTAGCAAATTGAGCACCTTGCACAAAATTTACTGAAGTGTGCTTCTCCAAAGGTGCGCAAGGTGCACTTCTCCACAAGTGTGCTGGAAGTTTTTGAAGAAGTCAGAGGTGCACCAACAATTAATTTCTAGTTCTAAATTTAGAGCTTTCCATGCACCGAAAATGCATTCTGACGTGAGTTCAACTCCTACAAACCTTCAAAGAGGGTTGAGCTTCTATTTTTGGCATCTCCAGAGACTCCTACATCATCTAATGGCTTTCTTATCCTTTTTATTTTCTCATGTTTTCTTTTTTTTAAGACATGTAAAGGCTCATGCACCTATTAAATGATATAAACAAGGGTGGAGTCCTACTTAGCACCAGTTAGGGACTCAATTTGTATGGAGATAGATTTATTTTATTAGTTTAGAAGAATATATTTGCATGAAGAGATCTCTCACTCTCAACTCAAATTAAGGAGAAGATTTCTTATAAATTGAGGAAATATTCTAGGTTGTTATTTTGATGTAATAATATATACTATTGGTGCTCTCATTCAGAGTGTAGTTATTCTTGCCTGAGTGTGTTATATTTTGTGAATGTATTTTCATGGGGTGTAATGAAGCCAATAGTTTTGTTGTGTTATTTTGATTGAGTGATCTTTTAATTCCGGTGTTTGCCACATGTTTACAAATTATACTAACATACTTAGTTGGAGAAGAGATCACCTGATTGTTCCTACATAGCTTTTTGTCTCGCATGAGCACACTTTTCGTGGCCTTGTGATCTGATGAAAAGTGAAACATCTTACGGTTACTGAATTCCCATCAATGATTATATTAGTGGAATTAAGGAAGTGTTGCTCCTATTTTCATTGGTTACCTATCGATCTTTTCAAAGGCTTAACTCGTAAACGTGTTGTTTTTGTGGCTTATGTACGATAGGGATTTAATTTTCAAGTCATTTTCTTAAACTTCTTGTTACCCTATCTTCATTATTTTCTTTTACAAACACTTGGTCAATTTTGGAATTCTTATAGTTGCATAGTTAAAACTGCATTCATTGTAAAATAGAAAAATAGAAAAATATTTTTTTTGTGTGTGGTTATTCTTTTGAGATAGCAAGTAGATTCAACATCTTATCCAAATTTGGTCAAAACCAGTAAAGGCCTCCTCATGAACACTCACATTTATCTTCTTTGAGAAGATTCTAGTAGGTCGCAAGATTGCCTAGAACCTTGGAGTTGATCCCATGTTAGCTTTTCAAGAGATGAAGTCAAAAGGATTCCTGTCGTTAAGCATTGTTCACAATGACAGCTCAACAAACTGCAACAATTGTTCCTAAACATTCATTTTTCTCTAAAATAATCAAAGTAGAAGGAACAGTATGACCTATACAAAGATATAAGGTGCCTATTTTCACACCTTTTTCTACTACAAGGGAACCTTTTGAAACCTTCAAATTTTTATCTTTAAAAGTAACTATGCAACCCTCATCACCAAGTTGCCCTACTAAAATTAAATTCCTACTCAACCTTGGAACATATCTTACCTCATGTAGTAGCCAATGATTCCCATTCTGCAACTTAATTTTAACTTTTCCCTTTCCAACAATCTAACAAGGTTCATTATCCTCCAAATAAACAAGCCCAAAATCCTCTTCGACATAATCAATAAAATAACCTCTATGGGGTGTAGCATGAAATGAAACTCCAGAATCTAAAAACCAAGAATAGTTAACACTTTCTAAGTAAAGAAGCAAAGCATCTTCTTGATATTTGTTACTTACCACATTTGCCTCATTGTTCTCTTCTAGTTTACCTCCTTCATTATTTTTTCGAGTCTAACAATCTTTCTTTTTATGCCCCAGTTTTCCACAATACCAACAATCTCTTGGTCCTCTAGATTAAGATCTCTTTCCCTTTGACTTTCCTCTTGATTTCCCACAATTTCCAAAATTATTTCCTCTCTAAGTCATTCTACCTATGCTTTGTGCTTTCAAAGCACTTCTTGGTGTAGATCCACCTAAGGTTTTCCTACGAGTTTCTCCACTCAAAATAACACCAATCACATCATCAAATTTTAGGGTATTAGATCCAGAAACATAATTACTCACAGCCATTAGCAAGCCATTCCAGCTTTCAAGCAAAGAACATAAAATCAAGAGAGCCCTAATTTCTTCATCAAATTTGACATTCATAGAAGATAACTAACTAGCAATAGTATTAAACTCATTTAAATGGTATGTAATGGATCCACCTTCTATCATCTTCATATTAAATAAACACCTCATGAGAAATATCTTGTTTGAAGTGGAGGACTTTTCATATAGTTTCACTAGGGTTTGCATCAACTCTTCCTCATCTTCACTTTTGTAATGTTAAATGTCACTAATGGTGCCAAGCATAATTGAATACTTCCAAGTGCCTTTCTATCTAAAATCTCCCAATCCTCATGTATCATAGTTCTATGTTTTTTTTTTTTTTTCCTTCCAATGGCTTCCATAAATCCGTTTGATAAAGATAGTCCTCCATTTGCATCTCCAATAACTAAAAGTTTTGCCCATTGAACTTCTCAACCTTCAGCTTACCCTTGTCCACCATCACTCCCACTCAACCATTAGACCTTCCTACAAAATATAGCTACAAAAAAAAAATTGATGACGGTCTGGCTAAAAAAAAATGATGAGAGTGTGACTCTGACACTACTTGTTAAGTTTAACCATAGACAGAAATAATAGTTACATGCCGATATAACCAATATCAAAAAATAATAAAATGCACAAAATGATAACACAAGACAAGAGGATTTAACATGGTTTACCCAATTTCTAGGCTACATCCACCAACAAGAAGTCCAATATTATTAGTATCCAGTGATTACAATCTGCAATTCCTTATAGCTCAATACTACCGCAAGAAGCTACAATATCACCATACATTATAAAATCCCTAACCCTAAGGAATTTTATACAATCTTTTTCGCTTACAAAATTAGGGCTAACATAAGTCATCCAATAGAAAAAAATATAAGTTGACACCTTTTACAATATAAGGTCATTTTAAGGGAGTGCACCTGGGGCACTGGCCCAGCAAGGGCACTACCCCTTGACCTTATCTTGGGGTGCTGCCCCCAAACCATCATAGAAATAATCTCGGGAGAAGAAATCACACCGAGTAAAGCTCTAAGTCTGATTAGGCTCCACATCACAACAATTAAGGCTAGAATAAGTCATCCAATTGAAAAATAGTAGTCAACGCCTTTTTATAATAATAAAGTCAAATGAGCTTTTGGGGGCATTGCCCACCAAAACCCCCACAGGGGCATTGCCCCTCGACCCCACTCTATACCATGATAGGGAGCATAAACAGAAATAATAATTACATGCAAATATAACCAATATCAAAGAATAAAAAAGCACATAAAAGAGAATGTGAAACACAAGGATTTATTGGGGTTCACCCAATCCTTGGGCTACGTGCACCAATAGTGAGTCCAATATTCTTATTATCCAGTGATTACAATCTATAATCCCTTACAACTTAATACCACAACAAGAAGCTACAAATTCATCATACATTATGAAATCCCTAACCCTAAGCCATTTTATACAAGAATTTTGTCACTTACAAAATTAGGCTTAGGATAATTCATCCAATAAAAAAATAGCAGTCGATACCTTTTACAATAATAAAGTTAGTTGAGCTTCAAAGGGTGTTGTCCTTGAAAACCCTTGCGGGGGCATTTCCCCTTGACCCCACCCTATACCATGATAAGGAGCGCACTTGGGGCTTTGCCCTAGGACTCCATCTTGGGAGTGCTTTCTCCAAACCTTCATAGAACAATCTAGGGGGGGACCATGCCAAATAAAGTAGGAAGAAATTAACCTCCGAGTCTAATTAGGCTCCATGTAAGAACAACAAGACACCAAAGGTAGTAAGCCAAAGGTTTCTTCTTATAGTTGTGCTTCAATGGTGGATTTTTTTTCTCTTCTTTTGTAGGCCAATGAGGCCACTTAGAGTGAACACTATAGTACTAATCCATCCATTGTAAAAATTGCCTTAACAAATGTTCTTATTCATGAGAATTAGCTTCTTTCTAGTTTTTTCCATCTTGGATTTTCGACTCAAAAATCTAGTGTTCATTATGTTTGGTTCATGTGCATGTTCTTTCATGTTTACATATAATTTAGATGAATGGTTAAAGAATTAATTTTCTATATCTTAAAATCTATGAAATTGATAAAAGAAATTAATCAACAACTAATCCACCTCCTCCTTCATTGTCTAGGACATTCCATAATAGGTATTAGAGAATTGATCCAGACAATGAATCTAACTAATTGGGGAGATTCGATGGTGCATAATGTTTATGTTCCTACCTTTGATGGATCTAACTATGCTTTCAAGAAAGAGAATATCATAGGATAATTAGTTTCTTTGAGTTCCAAGACTTGGAAGGCTATAGAGATGAAATATATTGTGTTGGAAAATGGACGTACTCCTCTAGATAAGATAAATGTGTATGATGTATGCCATTTTTATTACATTATTTAAAATTTATTTGGTGAAGGTTGTTGGATGAGGAATTTCTTATGAAAGTAGAGAAAAAATATAAAAATCTATGAGTGAAATGATAGGGTTAAACAAGATAATGTACAAATTGTTGAAGACAAATGCAAGAATGTGAGAATGGAAGAAGGAGAAGATATTGCAATCTACCTTCAACAATTGGAAATGCTACAAATGAGATGATAATTCTTAGCAGCATTCTGAATGATAAGGATGTGAAAGAGAAAAATTTGAGGACTCTATAAAAAAAACTATTGTAATAAGGTTGGAACAATTGAAGAGGTGTGTGACCTATCAAAATACATGAAAGCATAATTGATTAACTCTCTAAGTGCATTTAAAATGAGAAAGCTTGAAAAATACAACATAGATTTGAGATTGGTTTCAAAGTGATTGTGGTTGATGAAGAATCAGAAGACAAAAGAAAAGATGAAGCAAAAGAAAATTTAGTAAGGAGGTTGAAAGGAACGGGTAAGTATATAGGTGGTGTACCCTCTTAAATGATTGAAGTATCGAAGGGTTGGTAATATTGTTATTAGATATTCATAAAAAGGGACAAGAACAAAACTAAAGTTCAATAAGAAGGCCTATTATGTGGCAGATTAGAAGGGGACTATTTATTTTATGTTGTAGAAGTTGAACCTAAACCTAAAGTTAGCAATATAACAACTCTAGAAAGTAATACTAAAATTGTTTCTACCACAAAGAATGAATAGTTAATTGATAGTAGTTTCTCTAATAATATGGCCAGTAACAAAAACAAGTTTGTGAAACTTGAAAAATATGATAGCAGTTTTGTTAGATTTGGAGATAATTAGATTGCACAAATTGTTGGAATAGGTTCCATTTGGTGAACCTGGCATGAAAAGATTGGAAAAGAGGTAAATTTTCATAATGAAAGCAACCTCAAACTTTCAAATAAATAAAAACTAATCTAATCTACCATTGAAGCCATTGAAATGAAGGTGCATAAATAAACATGAAAAACACCCCCTTTACATGATGCTCCAATGTTATCCTTTCTTCTCCATAGAGTTGATGTTGATGTAGCTCCAATTGACAAGATGCACATACAATTGAAAGCAAGATGATGATAGCAATTTGATAGCAAGATGATATGATAGCGAGAATACTTGTATCGTGATTAGCCAAAACAAGTGCATAATGGCTCAATTTATAGGATTTTGAAGCCAAATGCAAGAAATGGAAAGAAAGAATGCAATGGAGAAAGATGTCATAATTGTGTGTGAAACTTAGAAATTTTCTATGAAAATGAAATTAAATTTGGAAAATTATGACACAATATGAAAAATTATTGCAATGTGTAAGAATTATGCATAGAAATGTGTAAGAAAAATGCATAAAAAATGTAAGAGGTGTAAGCTAAAAATTAGGAATGTGAAGAATGGGAAATTTTGAATTTTAAAAACTCACAATTCCCTCTAAAATGGAATTAGAAATTATGGAATTATGATTATGAAATTAGGAAAATAGAAAATGGAAAATGGAAAATTAGAATTAGAATTTGGGAAATTAGGAATTAGAATTTAGGAAATTAGGAATTCCCATAGTTCATAAAAATGGAATCAATTAATTAATAAAGATTAATTAATTGAAAAAGGTTAGTAAAGAGGAATCATTAATAAGAGGGGATTAAATTAAATGATAGAGAAATAGGAATAGACTATGGGTTATCTAATCCTATGGGAGAAATTAACAAATTTATTGGCCAAGATGATGAAATAAATGCAAGGTAACACTATTGAAGGATCATGATGAAAATGCAAATAAATAGGATCATATTGGATTGATTAAAGCCAGGATCAAATAAAATAAATGACACTAGATGAATGACATGAAATGATGACTTGTCAAAGACATGTGACAAGGGTTGATGACATATGACATTTAATGAACATTGTAAATGCCACAAGATTGATTGAAATTGATTGATAGGGTTGATAATAATAACATCAATAGACATAGTCAATGTTATTAAATTGATTGAATCAGGACATGGTTAGACACTGAAGGACTCAAGAATGTCGAGGCTCGAATTGATGACAAATGATGATATGCCAAGGACACATGACATGTATTAATGAATGTTGATAAGGCACTAAAGGACGTAACAATGCATAAAGGATTGATGATGATAAGATGACACTGCAATGGGTTTGAATTGCTTCTAAGATTATCTACATTTTGATTGAATGATGATCAAGTTGGCCAAAATATCAAAGTTAGTGAAGTGAGAAAATGGGACGAGTTAAGATGTGAAGGTCATGAAAGAGTAGGTGCAAACCATTTTTGAGCCTCTACATCACAATGGTGGTTGTAAAATCCGAAAGGGATTTATAAAGTTCATTGCATGCACAAGGATTACAAGAAATATGCATCAATTGGATGCTACTACAAGACATAAATTGTTATCTCAGTTTGATGAATGTTGGCAGTGTTATCGAAGGATACATTACCTCTACTATGATAATTTGGTGAAAATTAACTTGGAAAGGACAATGAGAGATCTACCAAGATTGATCGAATGTTTGTACAGGTTATTGAGTTGGAGTAAAAACTAAGGGAACATTTAGAGGAAAAGAAAAATCTGCTTCTTAATAGTTGAACTTGATGAAAATAGACCTAAGTGGTCCAACCAAAATACAAAGTCTACAATATGAAAATTATTTTATGCACTTACTTGATGATCATCCTAAAACGACTTAGGTTACATTCAAGATTATCAAAGATAGATTTTAATGTGAAACTAATCGAGGAGAGTTTTTTAGTAATGGATTTAACATCTTTTGTGAGATGCATGGGATTAGAAAACTATTTTTAGCCCCTAAGACACCACAATAGAATGATGAATTAGAAAGTTTACACCAAACAATACAAATAAGATATGAATCTGATGAGTCTACATACAAAGAAATAGAAGGGAAGAAACTAGAAGAAGATGGGAGAAATCACACATAGAAGAAGATGAGGGGAATCACTTAGAAATGTAGACTATTGAACATAAGAATAAAGGAGATGTTCTTTTTGAGATTGAACTTGAGATAATTGAAGAAGCTTGTGGTGATCAAAGTTGGATGAAGGAAATGAAAGAGGAGCAAGAACAAATTAAGAGAAATCTCAATTGAGAAATTGTTCCAAGACTGGAAGACAAAGATGTTATTGGAAAAAAGTGAGTGTTTCAAAATAAAATGGATGACGATGGACATGTGAGAAAGAAGGCAAGATTGGTCTACAAAGGATATACTCGGAGTTCTAACATTAGTTTTGAAGAAGTTTTTGTTTCTTAACTGGAAGTAATTGGAGAGTTTTTGAAATTTTTGGCATTCAAGAATTTTGAAGTGTACCAAATGGATGTGAAGTCAACATTTTTTAGCGAAGAGCTAAAAGAAGAGGTTTACATTAAGAAACTAAAAAGACTTGAGTTGTCAAGTGATCCTAATATTGTTTGCAACTTGAAGAAGGTTGTGAGTGGATTGAAGCAAGTTCGCAAAGCATGGGACATGAGACTAAATATTTATTTTAAAGATCAGAGCTTTTAGAAAGGGTCTATTGGTAGAAAACTTTATTCTAAATTGGAATCTAGAAAATTTATTAATAGTTATGGTTTTTATGCACGGATTAATATTTGGAGAAAATAATGGCTTGTGTGAGGAACTTTTTATCAAATTCATGGTGAATTTAAGATGTCCATGATTGGTGAGTTAAAAAAAAAATTCTTAAATTGCAAGTGACTTAGATTAATGTAGGCATTTTTATCTTTTAGTCAAAATTTATAAAAGAGTTGTCAAAGAAGTTTAGACTAGAAAATTACAAGTTGGTGTATTCATTGGTGTGGGGTGCCCTATCTCTATATCAGGGAGGATACATATTGAAACGCCTTTTGTATGCATGCACATTTGAAAAAATCACCTCCACCTCCACCTCCTATGAGCATTTTCAGAATGAGTAAATCATTGAAAAAATTACCTTAGTTGATATTATTATTCATAGGAATTAAATTTTTAGTGATTTTTGCCATCTTGAGTTTTCCACATAAAGAATTGATATTCATTGTATATAGTTCATGTTACGTTATTTCATATTTACATCTAATTTAGATAAATGGTCAAAAAATTAATTTGTCAAATCTAGATGTGTTAAATGATGACAAGTTTAATCTACAATTGATTCACCCAATCGCTCTCAATTGTCCACAACATTCAACAAGATGAACCTAGTGAAAATTGTAATGATATGATATATTGGCATATGTAATTATTAGTTCCATGTGGACTAAAGAATTTGCTCCCAATTGGTCAAATATTTCTAGCATCAAAGGATTTTCAAATCTAGTCAAAGATATCTACATCATTCAAGATCAAATGTGTGTGTTCCAATAGAGAAATGAATAATTTAAAACTCTTCATCCAGACAAATGAGAAACAAGGGGCGCATGCACCAAAGTTCCTACCTTCATAATTTTATGGTTGATTGAAGTAGATTTTGGTTAAAATATAATGTATTTAATTTAATAAAATAACAAATAAATAGTAATGAAAAATATAACATTATAGTGCTAAACCAAATTAAATTACGAGTATAGTTAGTATATTATTAAATTATATAACTGCAATGATGTATATTAATTAAAATAGTAAAAGAATATATAAATAAACATTATAATATCATGCTAAATTAAAATTAGATGACATTCTAAAGAACATTTATCATACCAAAGATATTTATCAACTAATTATACATGAGATATAGATAAAATTGTATAATTTTTTTTAAAAGGAGTTAAATTGATTAATTTCAATTATTAAATTGTTTGATATATCTTGTTCAAGTGATAAATTCATCCAATTGCAGAAGCTGGACAATATTATTAAGGTTAAATATAATGCATAAAAAATATATATATATAAATTAATTTTAAAATAACATTTATGCTTTAAAAAAACTAAATACACTTATAATAAATAAAGTTGATAATATACCAAGCTAAACAATTTGAAATTTATTAAAATTGATACAAAATTAATATTATGTATTTTAAAGTATAAATTAAAAATATCAATATAGTAAAAATTATATATGTTAAATAAATGTATAATCTAATAAAATTATATATATAAATAAAAAATAAAAGAAAATGTATTAAAAGCATTGGTTTAGATATGTAAAAATAAAAATAATTAAATTCTAATTTAAACTTACATACAAATTAAAATTAAAATAAATATGAAATTAAACTATATAAAAAATAATTTTTGAAAATTGACAATTTAAGAGAGTTAAAATGTCTATATTTGATTAAAGTATCTATATTTGAATAACATTTTACAAATTACAAAGATAAACATCAATTAAAACTAATTGTTTTTTTTTTTTTAAGTTTATCCACTTGTCACAAATGTGGGAAATTAATGCATTCATTAATAGAGGTGTTAAAAAAATGATTATTTTAAAAAAAAAGTTTATCCATTAATGCTTCCATTAATAGAGGTGTTGAAAAAAAAGGTATTTTTTATGAAGAAAATTGAATTTTTTCATTGCCTTTTTCATCATGAACCAATAAAGTTTTAAAAAATTGTATTTTTCAATTTCAAAAAAATATGCAAATTAATAAACCTTTTGCAAACATTGGTATATCAATAAAAAATTTTAATTATAGAACTAATATGGAACTTGGTGATTCCATTAGGGCCCGTTTGGTTGCAAGCGTAGGAATTGAGAATTAGAATAGAAAATTTGAATGAGAATGGAAAATGAAGAATAGGAATGGAAAAATGCAATCCAATCTTGTTTATCCCTTGTTTGGTTATGCAAGCTTAAATTGGAATAGGGTTAACTTGCAATCGGCGCCGTTTGAAAATATTTTGAAGATGCAATCGGCGCCATTGGAAAATCGCTGAAATATTTGAAAATATTGAAAACAAAGTTCCCGCGCTCACCCTAGGTCAAAGCGGATTTGAAAATTTAATCAAATTTGAGAAAGCGAAAATGAATGCAAGAATAGCAATTCCAATTACAGGTATTTTTTGGAATGGACAAAAGCTCATTTTGGGGCTAAAATGAGAATACGTATTCCTATTCCCTATTCCTATTCCACGCACCAAACAAAGAATACAAATCATACTCTAATTTCCTATTCCTATTCCGGTTGTATTCCAGCAACCAAACGGGCCCTTAGTTTCCTGCCAAAGGCAAGAACTAATAATGATGGAAATGATTAAAATCTTCCATGTTTCTCAAAGATTTTGCTCAGAACCGCATAATTGTCATAATTTGCACAATTTCAAGCTCCTTCGTATTCTTAAAAGTCAACTAAGGTTCCTATATGAACACCAAGTTAGTTAAATTTTCTAGCCCTAATTTATTAAATTATTAATGTTAATCTCCAATATAATAGGGTATATAAGGTTAATAAATACCAAAGTCTAATTTTATTGCTTTCCTCTACAATTTCTTGCTCACCTAGGCCTTATTTTAACAATCTCGGTCTCATATGCCCAACATTCTTAATCTAATTCAATTCCAAATTCTTGCTCACCTAGGCCTTATTTTAGCAGTCTTAATCTCACAAATTATTACTTCTTGATATTTTGAATCACAAGTCCGAATTTGGACCTGCATTGAAAGGAGAAGGTTGTCTTGAACTTGCTCCCCACAATTGAGGCCTAAATTTAAATCATTCAATGGTTAACTTGTGAAAGTTGGAAATTGCAATCTTTAAGGCGAGAGACAAAAAGTCTACAAACATCGATGTCAAATCTATGGTGAAAGATCATTCCCACAAGTCAAATTCATAAGCTTCTTGACATTTTGAATCCCAAGTCCGAATTTGGACCTGCATTGATAGGAGAAGGTTGTCTTGAACTTGCTCCCCACAATTAAGGCCTAAATATAAATCATTCAATGGTTAACTTGTGAAAGTTGGAAATTTCAATCTTTAACGTGAGATGCAAAAAGTCTACAAACATCAATGTCAAATCTATGGTGAAAGATCATTCCCACAAGTCGAATTCATAAGCTTCTTGATATTTTGAATCCCAAGTCCAAATTTGGACCTGCATTGCCAGGAGAAGGTTGTCTTGAACTTGCTCCCCACAATTAAGGCCTAAATATAAATCATTCAATGGTTAACTTGTGAAAGTTGGAAATTGCAATCTTTAAGGCGAGATACAAAAAGTCTACAAACATCAATGTCAAATCTATGGTGAAAAGATCATTCCCACAAGTGGAATTCGTAAGCTACCCAATCACAATTTACTCATTTCAAATCTAATATCCAATTTGGTTTCATTAATTATTATTTTCATTCTTAAATTCATTAACCAATCTTACAATTTCAAGTTCATTAGTAAGGTACACGTTTACTTTTTATTATTTTATTTTATTTTCATATCCAAATAAGTAAATATCTCTACTTAATCACCACTGATTATTAAAACTCATTACTCTATATATTTATATAATGATATATAAGAAAAACTATATCAAAAGTCTAGAACGGTGATATATGGAGTTTCACTTTGACAGCCAACTTGCAATAATCATGAGATGTGGACCTAGAGGACAAGTCATAATCAACTCGCATAATCGTGAGATGGTGACCTAGAGGGCAAGTCATAATCAGTAAAAGGGAAGAAACAATAAGATCGAGGAGTACAAAGATAAAGTCACGGTTATGGATGTTTCAACTGATCTCATTTCTATTATAGTCTATTGATGTAATGTAAAAGCTAGATTACCATTTATACACAGTTAGTACCTAAAAGAGAACAGATGCTGCTCGATTTGAAGTCACCATTAGCACATAGAAACACTTGCCAACAAAATATCAATGAACTCTACCTTTGTACGGTGAAGATATTATTCATATTCTTAGTGGTTGGAACCATGGTACTTATTCATTCTTGAACTCTACATTGTCAAAAATGAAACAGAATACCAGTTGCAGTTTTAATGCACATAGTGGAGAAATGGCATATCACAGAGTATGTTCAAAATAAATAGTTTCAATCTAGCACAAAATAAATAATAAGACTCTAGTTCAAGGATTTGTGTATCATTCATGCAACATTAAAGAGCACTTTAACTTTCTAGTCCTCGTAAGTGCACAAACCCATATAGCCAGCCTAATGTAAAACTATTATTAGAAAAGCAGGAAATAAATGCATGCCTCACTCAAGTGAGAAACGTTACTAAAATTCAAAAGCAAGTCACTATCGTAGATTATACGTACAACTAGCAACTTTAGCTGAATGTGCATGCTGTAAACTTCATTTTATATCACTGCTCCAGCATTTAGTGTAAAAAGGAAAATAAAATAATATTCAAAGGCTATTTATTTCCCATGGAAGCAACAAAGAGAAGCTTAACTTGTTGGCCATATTGAAAGCACGAAACCTGTCATATAATATTGAACAAGATTGGCATTAAAATCAGTAGTTTACTTTTGAGGATCAGAGGAAAGCCAAGCAAAATGTATGTTTGCAAACATCAGTATACATGGCATTTGGATACTAATTACTACCATATGCTACTCTCAATAAGGGAAAACTGCAAGTTGCATAATTGTGAAGATGAAAAACGTATTCATGTGAGTAGCCATTAGTTACATGTAGTATGATTCGATGATTTCATACACAAATTCCAAGATAGGGAATATAAAACTACTATAAAAGCATCAAAAAAATTATTCAATATTAAAAACAAACTTCAATATATCCTTTTCTTAGCTTCAGTTTTCATGTATGCTTTATCTAGTTCTTACCTAAGCAGGAAATATATGACAGATGATCCATAGTAAGCAGCGTACACATTCAATTAAGTTTTTGTTCTATCCAACTAGTTAAGGAAATTCACAAAGTGTATCTTAACCATTTGTGATCATGTTCCTGTCAAAATTCAATGTAGTGGACAACTTATAGAGTCAGCATTAGCAGTAGTCCCAAACCATTGTTTGAACTTTGACAGGAAATAGTAAGTCATTGGTTGCATACATTACATCTCATGAAAGTTCTCTGTTGCTGGTTTACTCTTTAAATAAATGTAGCAATGAGTTTTGGAGTCAGAATTTATCTTGATAAAACTTTTATCACCACAAACCTAATTATAGGTTGATTTCTAAGTTGTCTGCCTCCAGAACTCCCTCTCACATTATGCAGTTCATTGCATATAATAACAAATTTACTTATTAGATGATACTCGACATCATAATACAGGAACAGGGTGTACACAATCTTATCCATACCATCAATTATCTTGACATTACATCCCTGCCTGAATCAGAAGCAATTGTAATCCTCCTCACTGTTTTCACAAAATCTCTGCATTCAAATTAAGGATAATTAAAATGATGATTTGGTCAACTGCTAAAACATCTACCTAAGAAATCACTTCTAAAGGCAATCCGCAGGAAAATTACTGCAGAAAAATATTCACATCACATTAAAGAATGCATTTATCATCATTGTAACACAATCTAAATAAATCATGAGTTAATGGCAAAATAGGAACAAAGTTGGATTAGATAGATAACTCACCCATAAGGCTCCTCCCCAGCATGCCTCAGAGTGTTGCCAATGTCCTTGTAGAGAACACGATTTGAAAGCTTAAATTCTTCAATACCAAACATTTTTGCTAAACTGTCATAAAGTTGTTCATATGTACTGAAGAGCGTTAGATCAAGCGTACGGCCTACTTCTTCAGTCTCACTAAAGACTTTACATTGCACAATTGTGTCCTCTGATAACTTTCCTCCCATATTCTTCTTTAAGCTTAAGAAAGCTGACTGATCTTTAAAACTCTGTAAAGTTCCAATAAAGTTGGTGCCAACATCACTGAAGCTTTCACTGCGTTGAGGTCTTACTGTAGAATTGTTAAACATTTTCAAGCCATCTATCCTTTCACTGACTGGTCCTTGAAGCCTATCTAGTTCTTGATTCCCATCACTGGAGCTGTTGCTTGTAAGCCCAGGTGAACCACTGTCTTTGAAGCTTGGAAAGCCTAGCTCATCCGGAGAGTTCGTTACATCTTGCTCCTGCTTTTCGGATTTTGGTGACTGTACCATATGAATAGGCGTCCCAAACAACACAAAGGACGTGGTCTTAGGGGTTGAGCTATCAGTATACTTACTAACTTTTTGCTCACTTTGTGATGAATTCCCCATGGTCAGTGAACAAGAGAGACTGTTCTGAGCCTTTGATTGTTCAACAGAAAAGCTCCCTATATTAAGATCTGTGGAAACAGGAGTCGTAGCTCCTGGATCGTGGTGATGCAGGTTATCTAAAAATAACCTGGATTGGATTTTGTTTTGACGTATGTCTGAGAAACCAATCCCATAGATACTGTCATGCCTGGCTCCCTGCATGCCTACAGGTACATTGTTTGAAAAACTGTGCCATGAGTTGATTTGCCCTAGCACATTATTGGTGAGAGTGGCCATTTGGAGTCCCATGATTCCTCCTTGGCTCTCAACATGAAACTCAGGAGGCTGTGTAACCCGGAGTTTCTTTTTGGGTAGCATAAATGGTGTCATTTGGATGGTAGGCATATTGGAAACAACTTCCACCAACCAAGGACTAACTCGTTTCACATTTTGCAACAGATCTGGCTCATCCCATGCCACCTGTTTCACAAACATCCAAGCTATTAGAGTCTAGAAGTATTAAAAAAAGCTCAGAACTGCCAAATTGTCGTGCATCAACACTTCCCATTTCTACTTATTTTAAGTTGAATTCCTAGGAAAGCCAAAAAATACTAATAGGTTCTGAAATGATGGTGTTCAGCAGTTAATTTTACAGCACACAATTTTTAATTTCCATTATATCTATTCCAGGCATGTGTCTAGGTAAAATCTACAGCCAATATTACACCAGTTACCAGTTAGAGACTTGAATCATCAAATGATTGGTATTTGTTTACAATTACTTGTGTCATACTTGTTTTGAGTCCAAAAATACTCTGAGAATAATAAATAAGAACTTAGAACTGATAGAGAAAACTTTCCACAAAATTGTAAGTTATATGAAATAATTTGATGTGATTTGCTATAAATTTTTAAGTACTATCTGAATATATTTTGCACGGTGGGCTTGCAGTATTGTCTCTCTTATTGTAGAAGCCTGACTCAATCGTTGGTGCTTCTGCTTGGAAAATTTCCACCAATTTCGACTAATATCACAACCATTACAAAGATCTGCTGAAGAAAAAGAGAAGGCTAGCAGAGCTAGACCCTGTTTGTTCATTTGTATAAAATGGTTCATGTGTATTGGAGGTCATCCTGAGAAAGAACAAATGACAAAAATTCAAAGAAATGAGCACGGGAAAAGATAAAACACTGTTGAATATGATAGTAGCAGAAGCCAAGATGGATAATGTCTAGAAGTCCTTGGACCATCAGAAGACATATCATGTTGATTTCAAAGTTGTAACTTCCTGGAGTTTAAAACTGAGCTCAAATTTGGCTATTTTTTAGAATAAAAGATGGAATAGGATCTTTTGAAAAGATGTCACAATTTGATATTGGCATAAGTTCACAGTGCAATCACAAATGCCAGAAAACTATAATGTATGCTGTTTATTGGCCACCAAGTAGCACGTTAGATTTTATAAGGAATTTCCATGTGACGTAGTCATATAGAGCGAGCCTTCAGAAAAAAGGCATACTGGACACCATCAGGCTCATACACACAAGAGTATCAAGGGTATATTTCATAAGAAGAACATTGTTAACCTAATCAAACATGGCAAGCTACCTTGAAAAGCATCCAGAAGCTGAGAAGCATTAAAATAGGTATTATTGATTAAGAATTTAAATTTTGGGTTTACAAACAGTTCAGACATTAAGTATCACACAGAAAGCCAAATCTGTTTGAAACGGATAAGTCATCCAATGTAAGGATATATTTACATCAAAATAGTGAAGGATGATTAAGAACTCTACGTACTGAATGTCTGATACCGTCTGAGGATGTGCAAACTTAGACAATGGTTTAGAGAGAAACTTGAGCAGCACACTATTTAGACATAACTGGCTACATTAAGTCCCATGTGTTGGCTTTGAGTAGACCTTAAGCTATGAAGTGCACTTAACACAACTGTATACTGTGCATAGATGACTATCGTTGCATAAACTTCATTGTTAAAATATTGTCGACCTGATATAAATTTACCTTGGGAGGCTACATTGACAAGCACCCAGAGACAGGGTAGGTCAAAATACATGTTATATTAGATGTAAATTTGTAGATTCTGCAAAAGGGACTTTGATGCAGAATTATAATGTACATTATATGATACTGCAAATATGTTCATTATATGACACTGAAGATCTAAATTGTGCAGTAAAAAACATGATAAAATCAAAATGTTCATTATATCATGGTCAGCGTTTGTAAATTTTGCTAATGGCAAACCAATAAAGAAGCAGGGTGGAATCAATACATACATTGAATCATATTCAAAAGTTGTAAGTTCTGCCAAAGGGACATCAAAAGCAAAAATATAATTATACTCAGAATTGCATATTATATTATATCAGAGAGTTTTTCCAAGGGGTACTCGATTCACAAGGAGTGTAGAATCATTTCTTTAGTTGCATTATCATGCATTGTTGTGCATTTTGCCAAAGGGTTTTTCATTTGAAAATAGTAAAAAATTAAAATATACATTACTTATAATAACATTTTAATATTTCCCAAAAGGGGCTATGCTTCAGCATTAGAGATCAATCAAAATAAGGGGCAAGAGTGCATTTTGAGAAATAACTTTATAATTGTCACTGCTTCAACCTGAGTGGTCCTAATGGTGAAGGTTCTGTACTCCATAGAAGAAAGTGAGGTTTGAGTCTGAAGGTGTGGGAAAGATGTATGTCTCATTTAAAAGTGTATATGCTAAATCAACAAACAGTCTCCTTCCATTATGGGACAGAACAACAATGGTCTTGGACATCAAATTGGTGCTCTGTAAGCAGGAGAACTCACACTGCATTGATTCAATATATTATACTCAGCAGTATATATAACATTATACTCGGCACTGTATATAATATTATAATCAAAGAACTTTTCCAAGGGATAACTTGATTCACAAGTAGGGTAGAATTGTAATGTTGTTGTGTATTTTGTCAACATGATCTTAATGGGGAGATATAATAGAACCAAAATCATTCATTACTAATAATAACAAATTAACAATTAATAAGTTGGCAAAGGGGCCATTATTAATTAACAAAGATTCATCAAAATATTAAAATCTTTGGTATAATAGACAATGCGTCAACCTCAAGTACAACCTGAGCAAACTAGCAGCAAAGATTGAGTGCTACATAAAAGAAATGTGGGTTTGAATCTGAAGGTATGTAAAGTACGTATGCCTCATTTGACAGTGTACATGGAAAATTGATATCAATACCCCTCCCTTCAAGGATTAAACAAGAATCTTGGACGCCAAATTTGTCTCTGTAAAAAAAGGAGAACTCATGCCAAATTGATATCTCTGTAGGTAGAGACTTAACACTACATAAGCCTTTTCTTTGGTATCACAACTTGATTGCAATGAAACAAGCAAAATTTTAGCGTTAGAACCCTGCATTTACTTTGGCCCTAAATGTTAGGTGACAAAGAAGCCTAGTATTGTGGTCTAAAATAGGGCATGTAGCTACATTTTTGTTTGTTTTGAGGTAATAAGAACATAGAGCAAGCGCTCTATCTATATAAAATGCTGGATGTGCTAATAGCTCAAAAAGAGAGTAACTTTCACTAAGGCTGTGGTACAATGGATGCGGTAAACCGTTGTTTATCATGCACCCAGGTTCGACTCCTTGTTGAGCTATAGTTCTTGGACACCAAATTGGTGTCTCTGTAAGCAGGAGTGCTCATACCAAATTGGTATCTCAGATGGTAGGGACTTAATAAACTACATTTACCTTTACTTTTATATCACAACTTGATTGCAATGAGACAACCGGGCATTTAAGTGTTAGAACCCTGAATCTTCTTAACCTTAAATGTTGTGAGACAGAAAGGCTTAGTAATATGGTCTAAGACAGTGCATGTAGCTACATTTTTGTTTGTTTTGAATTGATAAGGACACAGAGCGAGCGCTACACATAAAATGCTAGATGTGTCCATGGCTGAAAAAAAGGACCTTTTTCACTGAGGGTTTGTGGAACAATGGATGAGGTAAGGAATTGTTTATTGATGCACCCATGTAGTATACTCTAAAACACCGCATATAGCTACTTTTTTGGGGTTTTGGGTGATAATGCTACAGAACGAGCGCTCTATCTACATAAAATGCTAGATGTGGCAATAGCTGAAAAAAGAGAGGTCATTTCATTTTAGGGTACGGTACAATGGATGAAGTTAGTCATTGTTCAGGTTCAAGTCCATGTTAGGCCGTTGAACTTCCAAACTTGGACCACACCAATGCTTGGAGATTTGGGGGCCCGGGATGGGGTCCCACCTGATTGGCTAGCTCAAGCTCAGAATTCATGAATCAACCAAAAAAAAAAATACACCAGAGAAGAGCCCCAAAACCCATCTGAAACTGAGAAAAGAAAAGTACCTGAAGAAGACGCCATGGGGAATTAGGCCAAAGCAGGGGGTCAGCAAACTGGACCGAAGACACAGTGCCCATGAACCAACTGATTCTGGACGAGTCCTCAGTCTCGAAAGGCATCTTGAACCGCAACCCTGCAACCCACTGAATCCTCATGGCAGCCGTAACAAGCTGCGCCCTCACACAAAACTCCGGCGTACTAGCCCGGGGGTAATAAACAACCTCAAAAGCCTGTCCCGATGCCGCCAGAGTAGCAGCCTCGACTACAGATTTAGCCCCAACTCTGCCCCTGTTTCTAGCAAACCCAGTCGAAGAATTCGGCGGAGCTCTCGAAAGAAAATCTGACAAATTATCCGTCCCCCCGCCACTCCACCTCACAGACCTCGCAGAGGACTGCCAATGCCAATCGGCAGCCGAATTAGCAGCACCGTTGTTGCCACTCCGCGCCGAGCGGCGAACCCCGACACAGAGCTCGCCACCGGCGGGGTTTCTCAAGAACACGATGGAATCGCCGGCAACGAGCTTCTTGTGGTTAACGAAAGTACTCCACCCGGTCGTAAGAAGATGCCTCCGCGGAGTCCCTCTGTAAATGTGCCGGAACTTCCAGAGCTCGCCGTGCACGTCCCTGGCATAGACCGTCTGAACAGGCGGATCGTTCGAGTACTCCAGCGGCGGGAAAATCGTCTCCGCGCAGTACCGCGGGACGGAAAACCCTCCCCCATTGTTCGCATCACTCTGCGTCAAGGTCTTTGCAAACGAAGGCGCCTTAACATCCCCGCTCGGCGAAACCTCACCGCTGGTCTCGTTCCCCAGCTCATTGTTCTGCGTAGGCTGAAGGCGAATGCGGGCATAAACTTCATCGGTGTCTCCGTCCGCAAGGTAACTCACAGAGACAACGCTGCAGAGCACCAGAGGGGGAACGGCGAGCCCTCGGGGAAACTCCACAGCAGAGGCCGCGTGCTCGGCATGTCCCTGCGGAAAATAGTAAACTTTGGTCCCCGGGGCAGGCATATTCACCATTCCCCCCGCGCAGGCGTGCCAGAGCTGAGAATCCACTCCATTCTCCGTTTTCCCTATTCTCCCTCCCTGCTCGAGCTTCGTCGCCATTGAAGGACCTCGGGAAAAGCTTCCAAACTCTGGATTTGAAGGATTTGAAGGATTTGCAGCACTCGGAGGTCCTGGATTTAAAAAATTGCACAACTCGGAGGAAGTGGATTTGAAGGATTTTGAGCATTCGGAGGCAGCAGATTTTCCTTTTCCTTTTCCATTTCCCTTTCTTTCTTCATCGTCTTTTCTGATTTTCACCCACCGTTGTGAATTCCAATACCGTGTTGTTTTTAGGACCGGGCTGCCCGCGGGCAGCTCCGGCAACGCATGCGCACGTGGATCGGGCATCTCGCCGTGAAGTTGACCGCATTTCTTTCTGTCAGCCCCCAGTTTTCTCGCCCGACACCCGAATTTTATCAAATGGAAAATAAAGTAGTTGTTAACACGCACTCTAAGACACACAAATGGGCAACGAAATATGTTCTCTTTTTTTTCATTTATTGTTTTATTTTCTGGTTTAAAATGAAATGAGATGTATATTTGCATGTGCGGGACCCTTATTATTTGGTTATGTACATTTGCATTCATGCTGTCTTAGTGTTTGTCTCTTTTCCATCATCTCTCGCCCGGCCTTTTTCTCACCCTTTCTCCGCCCCCATGCACAACCGCCGCAGATTTGGCTCGCCCTTTACGCTGTTTTTGGTGGGGGCATTGGCATTGTCTAAACGAGTTGTTTGTGGAGGTGTAGTTTGTTTCCTTGATGTTGTAGATCTAAATGAGTTGTTTGTGGAGGAATGGTTCCTTTCTTTGTGTTGTGAATTGCTTGATCTTGTGATGTTTGCATGTGGGAATGTTTAAGTGAAGATATGTTGGTGTTTGAATGGTTGTGCTGACGGTTTTGTGTAATATTGTTTATTTGAGGGCATGGTATTGTCTAAAGGAGTTAGGTTTGTTTCTTGGTGTTATTGATTGTTTGATGGTGTTGTCTAAATGAGTTGTTTGTGGAACTATGGCTTTGTTTCTTGATGTTATCGATTGCTTGATCTTGTGATGTTTACATCTGGGGATGTTTAAGTGGAGATATGTCGTTGTTTGAATAGTTGTGTTGACAGTTTCGTGTAATATTGTTTATTTGAGGTCATGGTATAGTCTAAAGGAGTTAGGTTTGTTTCTCGATGTTATTGATTGTTTGATGGTATTGTCTAAATGAGTTGTTTGTGGAACTATGGCTTGTTTCTTGATGTTATCGATTGCTTGATATTGTGGTGTTTTTATGCGAGGATGTTTATCTTAGGATATGTCGTTGTTTAAATGGTTGTGTTGATGGTTTTGTATAATATTGTTTATTTGGGGGTATGGTGTTGTTTAATGGAGTTAGGTTTGTCTCTTGGTGTTATTGATTTTTTGATGGTATTGTCTAAATGAGTTGTTTGTGGAACTATGCCTTGTTTCTTGATGTTATCGATTGCTTGATATTGTGATGTTTGTTAGATTGTGGTGACTGATCAGGAAAGTACTGTACATACTTCATAAATAGTGGGGTTCGGGGCATCGCCCCGAAAAAAAAAAAAAATTTGGAAGTAGCCGACATGGTAGCCGACATATTATGGCCGACATGTTATAACCCTAAAGCGGTTTAATACTTGTATAAAAAGGGCTTAGGGTTGGGTATTTTTTATGTGTGGTGATACGAAATTGGTTCTTGCGGCGGTATTGAGCTGTAAGGGATTACAGATTGTATTCAGGTTGTAATCACTGGATTGTAATAAGATCGGACTTGTTGTTTGGTGGACGTAGCCCAGGGATTGGGTGAACCACGTTAAATCTTGGTGCCTTGTGTTCATTTCTGTGTGTTCTATTATTTTTGTTATTGGTTGTATTTGCATGTAGTTTTTATTTCTGTCTGTGGTTTATCCTAACAATGTTTCTATGTGAGGATATTTATCTGAAGATATCTCATTGTTTAAATGGTTGTGTTGATGGTTTTGTGTAACATTGTTTATTTGGGGGTGTGGTATTGTCTAAAGAAGTTAGGTTTGTTTCTTGGTGTTATTGATTGATTGATTTTGTGGTGTTTTCATGTGAGGATGTTTATATGAAGATATGTTGTTGTTTAAATGGTTGTATTGGCAGTTTTGTGTAATATTGTTTATTTGGGGGCATTGGTATTGTCTAAATGAGTTGTTTATGGAACTATGGCTTGTTTCTTGATGTTATTGACCGCTTGATGTTGTGGACATCATTAGAGTTTCATATGGAATTTTATTTACTTTAGATTGGGCATGGTATTTTCTAAATGAGTTGTTTGTGGAAAGTTATGGCTTGTTTCTTGATGTTATCGACTACTTGATATTGTGTACATCATTAGAATTCAAGATGGAATTTATTTTATTTTAGATTGGGAATGGTATTGTCTAAATGAGTTGTTTGTGGAACTATGGTTTGTTTCTTGGTATTATTGACTACTTGATATTGTGGACATCATTAAAGTTCAAGATGGAATTTTATTTACTTTAGATTGGGCATTGTATTGTCTAAATGAGTTGTTTGTGGAAAGTTATGGTTTGTTTCTTGATATTATCGACTGCTTGATATTGTGGACATCATTAGAATTTGAGATGGAATTTAATTTATTTAAGATTGGGCATGGTATTGTCTAAATGAGTTGTTTGTGGAACTATGGTTTGTTTCTTGGTATTATCAACGGCTTAATATTGTGGACATCATTAGAATTTAAGATGGAATTTAATTTACTTGAAATTGATAAGAACTTGAAATGTGTTGGAGTTATGTTTTTTGATCTTATCTAGTGCTTCATATTGTGAATATCGTTAGAATTCAAGATAGTTGTCAATTTGCTCACATTGACAACAAATTGGCAATAGCTTGAAAATGTGTTGGAGTTATGTTTCTTTGATTTTATCAACTCTTTGATTTTGTGAACAACATTGAATTTTAGACAACAATTAATTTGCTAAAATTGAGGAGAACTTGAAAATGTGTTAGAGCTATGTTTCTTGATCTTTAGGACTAATATGGTCTCATAAACATCATTATAATTCGAGATAGTTGTTAATTTATAAACATTGACTAGAACTTGGAAATGTGTTGAGAGTTATGTTTATTAATCTTATAGACTACTTGATCTCATGAATATCATGTTAGAATCTCTTACTTGTTAGAATATCGTCACATTGTTTCATGTAACATTGTTTATTTAGGGGCACAATATTGTCTAAATGAGTTGTTTGTGGAACTATGGTTTGTTTCTTGATATTATTGACAACTTGATAACGTGGACATCATTAGAATTCAGGATGGAATTTAATTTACTTGAGATTGATAAGAACTTGAAATGTATTGGAGTTATGTTTATTGATCTTATCAACTCTTCTATTTTGTGAACAACAATGAATTCTAGACCAAATAATTTGCTAAAATTGTGAAGAACTTGAAAATGTACTAGAGTTATGTTTCTTGATCTTACAGACAACTATATGGTCTTGTGAACAACATTACGATCCAAGATAGTTGTTAATTTACAAACATTGACAAGAACTTGGAAATGTTTTGAGAGTTATGTTTATTAATCTTGTATTCTACTTGCTCTCATGAACATCATTAGATTTCAAGATAGTTGTTTATTTAATATCAAAACTATTTAGGAACCATTTTTTTGGTTTAATTAGTTCCGATCAAAGCTACCTTCAAAAGTAGTTTCGATCGAAACTTTTATAGTTTCTATCAAAACTATATGATTACTTTCTATCATAAGTTTTTTGACCAAAAATCTATCTTTTGCAATTTTGGAGGAATTTATTCCTCCAAAAAAGTGTAACCCACTATTGTGGGCACCATGATTAACATTGACATAAACTTGAAATTTTGTTAAAGTAGTGTTTCTTGATCTTATAGACTACATGATCTCGCAAGCATCAATAGAATTAAAGACACTTATTGATTTATGAACATTCACAAGAGCTTAGAAATATGTTAGAGTCGAGTTTCTTGATCTTATGGACTACTTCATCTTGTGTACGCCATTGGAATTCAAAATGGTTATTCATTTACTAACATTGACAAGAACTTGAAAAGAGTTATGTTTCTTGATCTTGTAGACTACTTGATCTTGTGAACATAATTAGAATTCAAGACAGTTGTTAATTTGTTGGCATTGACAAGAACTTGAAAATGTGTTAGAGTTATGCTTCTTGATATTTTAGATTGCTTGATCTCGTCAACTTCATTAAAATTCAAGCATGTTAATTTATTGAAGAAAGATTCATAATAGAATTGTTTGACATTGAAAAAACTTGAAAATTTATTAGGGTCATGTCATGATCTTATAGACTAGTTGACCTCATAAATGGCATTCAAGTTCAGGATAACTAATTCACTAACATGGACAAGAACTTCAATATGTGTTTAGAGTTATGCTTTTTTGGCTCTACAGACTAAATTAGATCTTGTAAATATCATTAGAATTCATGAAAACTTTTATTGACATGAACAAGAACTTGAAAAATTATTGGTGTTGGTCTCTTGTTCTTATAGACTGCTTGATCTTAGGAGCATAATTAGAGTTCAAGACTATGCATTTATTGACATTGACAAGAACTTGAAAATGGGTTTAGAGTTATGTCTTTTGATCGTATAGATTGTTTTGTCTTGTAAACATCATTAATATTTAAATCAATTATTTATTGACCTTACAAGATGTTAGAGTCACGTCTCTTGATCTTATGGATTGTTTTTTCTTGTGAACATCATTAACATATAGGACAATTGTTAGTTTACTAACATCATCAAGGACTTGAAAATGTATTACAATTATGTTCTAAATCCTATAAATTGCAAGATCTTGTGAGCATCATTAAAATTCAAGATGGCTAATTTATTGACATCAATAAAAGAACTTGCAAATATTTTTAGAGGTATGTATTTTGATCCTATAGACTACTTGATCTCATAAACATTATTAATATTGAAGGAAACTAATTTATTAGCACCGATAAGAAATTGAAATATGCTCGAGTCACTTCTCTTGATCTTATAGACCTCTTGATTAAACCTAAAATTATGCCTCGTGACATAAAAAAATGATTATATAACATTTTCATATTGCATTGATTATTTGAAGGTGGAACAATTTAAATAAATTATTTGAGGAAGCAAAGCTTTACAAGATGGTTGGTGTCTCAATAAAGGGTAGTAACAAAAGGTGTCTTGGTCAAGATTCATAATAGAAGACGCTACATTGAAACTAACTTTGGAAATATTTTAGGTTTATGTATCTTAATCGTGTGAACATGAATAAAAGTTTACAACATTTGAGATGTTGACATAAATAAGAAGATGAAAATGTGTTACAATTACATATCTTGATACAACAAATTGATCGATCATGAGAACGCCATATTAGATTGACAAGATGATTGACTTATTGACATCAACAAGTAGTTAATAATGTGTTAGAGTTATGTCTCTTGATGTTATAGACTACTTATTAACATCATTAAAATTCAAGAGACTTATTTATTGACATATACAAGAACTTGAAAATGTCTTAGTATGGCATCTCTCCATGCTATAGATTACTTGATCTCGAAAGCACCATCCAAATTAAAGATGGTTTATATATTGACATCAACTAGATTAGAAACTATGTCAAGAGTTACACCTCGTGATCCTATAGTCTACTTTATCTTATAGACATTAAAACTCACCATGACTAATTCATCAACATGATAGAAACTTAAAAATACGTCAATTTCTTGATCTTAAAAATTATTTGATCAAAACTAAAGTTTTACTTTACAACTTATAAAATGATTACATAAGATATTTAAATAAATTTATTTACAATTTAACAAATTACTCAATATTTCACAAAATAATTAATTTCTTTATGAAGATGATTAAGATTACATCATATGATCACCTAAAATACTTGATCTCATGAACACCATGAGATTCTTCTTGCAACCACCATTTATAGCTTCACATAGACACTCATGCCGGAAGTTTTTCCGTTTCAAATTTTCTCTTTCATTTATTGGTCGGTTTTGCAAATTGAACCATTTGGGACGATCAGGCCGGCCCCTGTTGCGGTAGAACCGTAATTATCTGTAACCGGCTAATCTCAATGCAATAAAAAGTATTTAACATTTTCTTGCAACCGTTTGAGGCTTTAAACCTGTCTCACTCACATATATCACTAGGCACAACATTTTTATTGTTTGTTTGTTTTCTACCCTTTTCTGACATGAAAGATTGCTGCCATTTTTTTAAGGTCCCGTGCACACATAAAATGCAAATTTGCCTAGTTTATAGGCCAATCACATGGCATGTAATGGAGGTCATCTTAGACTAGCACTTTCATGCTTTTGCTTACTTTTTTAAAAATATTAATAATACCACACATTTCTATAATATTATGCTGAATTTTGTATTGGGCTTGTCTTTTTGATGAACTGTTTTTATATATCATGATAAAGAATAGAATCTTGTGTAAATTTGGGTTCATACTCTATCTTATAAAGCTTTTACACTACCTATATTATAGTTCTTGTTTGTTTTGTGTATTCTACTTGCACATACATATATAGTATGCAGGTATCTCTATATGGATGCATATATGTTCATTAACATTTTGGATATAGAATGTTTTTGTGTATATTTAGTCTTGGGTGTTCAAATCAATCATATTTTCTTATTTAAGATAAATTTGTGGTTACAAGATTAACCTTGTAATTATTTATTTCTAAGTTTAGATTTAAAATTAGTGAAATTGAATAGTTTTTGAATGGGTCTATGAGAGATCAAATCTTGTAGGTTACAAGGCCTTAACACACAAGGAATGAGCCTAAAGGTGGTTTGGTCACATTGGTGAATTAGATACCCTCCAATCATTGGTTCTCAGCTAAAGAGGTTTGAACCTGGGGCTTATGCTCCTTTATCAACTACCAAAATGATCTTGTAAATGTTATAATATCCTCTATGAAAAAAATTGAGCAACTTGTCTCATTTATTATCAATCAATGGCTTTCAGTAATTATCTTAAAATGTATTTATTTATATTTATTACATACATTTAATCAGGTGAACCTAAACAACCCAAAATAAATTTAATTTTGTATTTCAAAGTTTAAAATCATGTCATCAAAATGTTGAAAATATTCAAGACTAAGCTTAACTTACTGAGAGGGGAGGGGTGAATCAGTAACTTTTAAAACTTCAATATTTTCAACTTTTAATCCAACCATTCAATTAGCATTTAATCCATCATATAAATTATGATCTAATTGCATGCATAAGAAACTGAAAAAATAAAAGCATTCATAACACTGAGATGCAACGATTTGGTGACCCAGAAACCTTCCAAATAGAAAGTAAAACTGGGGTGGGGATGATACCCACAACTTTAGTACTGCAGTATAAAGTTAGCCTATTAAAGCTTACATTGATCACTTTTGATGATCTGCCCTATTAGGAGCAATAAGGACTGCTAGGTCCACCTTGTGAAAGGATTTACAAACATACAATTAAGTATGCACTCAGTAAAGAGATTTATAAAAGACTGTTAGCTCTACCTTGTGAAAGGATCTGACTGATCCACCTATTAGGATGAATAGTAGATGATCTCTGATTTGCAACTTGGCTTGCTAAATGAGATTCCTTTAAGTACCGATCACCTTGTTGTGATAGATATGACTTTGCTGCTCCTTATACTAGTGTAGCCTTTGTAATTCACTCCTTCTGTTATTCTCTGATTTAGTTCACATTCACATCTTCATATTTTCACACATATACATATATTGGATATGATACAATGCATTACATATATATTAATCCAATTATACAAGTTACAAAGTCGGCCACAATACAAGTTACCACAAATATTACAAAGTCAGCCCACATGAAGACATTCGGGTTCTGAAGACTGACTCGGTGAGTTTCTGATACTCGACATCCACTGTCCACACTCGACATCATCATGCACTTCGTAGACATAGAAGCTCAATCCATATTGATCACTTCCAAGTAGTCTTGAACTCGGTCTACATTGGTGATCGGGTAGACATTGTGAAACTCGTCATATAAACTGAGTCTCTTGATTTACATTGTATGACTCGGTAAACATTCTCACCCCAAGCTCAGTATAAACTAAGTCACTTGGTTATCATTGAGAAGCTTGGTTAACATTGGACTCTCATCACATACACTGTGAACTCGATGAACACTGCATGGCTCAACTTGCACTAGTAAACTCGACATGTACACTGAGATGCATGGTTTACATTGTTGATCTTCATTGTAACTAGGACTTCTCAGTAACCATTGAGACTTGTCCAAAGGACTCAGTAGGAACTGTAGAACTTGGTGACAACTGAAATACATGACAAACACTGTAAACTGTACAATGAGCTCGGTAACCATATACAATCTGAATAAGTGTGTGTCACTAATAACAAACTTCGACTGATATGTCAACACAAAGCTCATTAACGAGTCTTTTAGAGTTAATTCACTTTATGGTGACAATGAAAAGATGTAATGGAAACTTATGGATCTAGGATGGATCAAAATCAATTTTGATGGTGCATCAAAAGGAAATATGTGTCCTTCAAGAGTTGGTGCAATTGTTGGAAGTGAGGATGGCGATATCTTGGCGATGGCAACAAAAAGTAGTAGATGGAATTAACAACCAAGTTGAATGTTTGGTAGCAATTGAAGCTTATTTACTTGGTCATAAGCTCAAGGCCTGCAAGGTTCATCTAGAATGGGATTCATAATTGGTAGTAAATGGAATTGCTAAAGAATAGATGGAAACTTGGTATTTAAACAAACATATTAGGAAAATTATGTGCTTGTTGGAAAACCTAGAAGACTTTAGAATCTTGCATGTATTGTGAGAGGCTAATGATGTTGCAAATAAACTGTCAATGATAGGTGTAAATGCCCCATTAGAGGATAATTTTGATTTTTTTGAAGATTTCAAGGGTATTATCCCATTCGACCTTGATCTACTAAGTCATTAAAGCCCACAAGTACCCAACCCATATTCAAGTGGAGGTGGAATTGATAGAGGATGTGTGTGGTTCCATGCATTGTGCATGTGTGAATATCTTAGGCAAGTCTGAGCAATGATAAAAAGCACTCATTGGAAAGTGATCCTTCTCGAGGCTCCAATGGATTGGTTTTAAATAGGTCCATGTCTCTCTCCTTGCATCGTACTTATTTGGGTGATTGACAATGACTCAACTTTACAATCATAGAGGAAAACTTCTCTCTATGTACGATAGGTCAAATCCCTTCCTTTGAAGGTCTAATAATAGTGAAACATTTGAAGAATGTCTTCAAGCTTGATGATGAGATTTTCTAGGATGTATCAAAATTGATCTTTGGAGAGGACTACTTGGTATTTGATTAGAGGCCCAAGTCAAATCTCGATATATCTTCTATGTTTTTAGCATTAACCTTAATGGTGGTAGAATCCAAGCCTACAATTATGGGCATGATAAGAGAATGTTTGGAACCTAAATGGGGTGTGGTACTAGAGGATGTCATGAGTAGGGCCAAAATTTGGGTTGTTTTGCACATAGGGCAATGGCCATGGATGTTGATTGGTGATGGTTTAGGTGAGTTGCAACTGCTATTGGTTTTGTCTTTCAATGCTCGAGAAGAGGTTCACTTACCTGTGCCCTAGATGGAGTGGTGCAAGTTTTTGTTTTTTCTTTGGTCTCATGCTCAGGCTTGCACCTTGGTAGGTGAAGGACCTCTGAGGAAGCCAAAAATGGCTCTAGTGAAGTCTTCAACACTAATTGGTAAGGAAAACCACCCACTTGTTTGAAATAAAATCCTAGTGAAATGATAAAGGGTGTAAATGAAGGTGTTAGAATGATTAGAATAACTAAGAGGGGTAGGGGGTGTAGTTATCCTCAGGTCAAGATGTACCAATTTAACAACTTTTTCAAACTCATAAATCCACATGACCAATATAGAAACTCATCAACAACTTAATTTATTCATCTCATCACTAGCTCTTTGTTTAGTATATGTTGAATAACAAAAATAAACAATAGTAAATAACATGCATCACAAAAACAACATTCACACAAATATGAAATTGAGATTTAATGTGGAAATCCAATTTGGGAAAAACCACCAAGTATCATGCTACCACTTTTCACTCTTCTAAAGTGAGCTTGGTTAAGAGTTAACCCTATTAAATGTTACAAAACACATTGATAGGTGTGACCTTATTAAAGGATCTAAATCACCTTGTTAGGAGTGGCTTGGTTAGAGTTCTTTAGATCATTCCATTAGAATGCCACCTTGATTAAATGATTTACAATATGATTTTAGGTCAACCTTGATTAAAGGATTTTATTGCCACAATGGTTAGAAAGTAACAACTAGGTTTGATCTAATAACCACAACTCACTTTGCAAATTTAGATCTCCATTCGGCTCATTCCTAGTTCATTGACTGAACATCATCATATTCTCCATTATTGAGTTGCTTGGAAACCCTTCAAGAAATTACATTTCACCAACTTCTCACTTTTTCTTAGCTACTATGTTCTTCACAAGTTCTTCATAAATTTGCCAATCAACAACCATAACATATTTATTGTGCCTCCTTAAATAGGTAGCTTTGATCGTTATGTTGCTTAAACATCACAGTAGATCTTAGGATTTGATCAGATTCATTGAATTTGTCCATCATTTTGTCCTTCTCTGCCTTTCTTGAAACTTTTGGAAACTTCTCTTTAAACCATTTCCTTGGGTCACTTAACAAACTCAAATCGTGCATCAAATATGCTAGCTCATCAATCCTTATCATTTACGCATTTTGACCAATTCACAAATTCAACTATGTTAGCCTCAAAACTTGATTCTTTCACAAACTGTTATTTTGCTAACACTCGGTCATCACTATGTTCTTCAGTTTAGTAAACACTAGGTATCTCAATCTCTATTATTTATGGCTTGCTTGGCTTACACTGGCTCACACAGCCTTCACTACATTCAATCACTACTTCAGTTTTTTCTTCATCTTGCTCAACCATAACTATCACTCAACTAATAGTATTTGCTCAACTATCTCACAAGTTCCTTAATCTTCTACTTCTACTTTTTCATTGACCTTGTAAATCGTCACTTGGTCAAGCTTAGTGCTTTACTCAACTTCTTGTCTTCTAACAAACATTTGTTCCATACTTCAACTCAACTGTCTTATCCACTTTATATAATGATCAAACAAACATATTATCTTGTTAAAGACTAACTGATCAAGTGCCCACTATAATTCCATCATACTCACTCCTCTTTACTCAACAACTTCACTAGTTCACCTTGTTATCTTTTCTTTTCAAATCCTCTTCATCAATCAACTAATATAACACTCTATACTACTAGAAAATGTCTTATCAGTAAGGTTTGGCATCAATGACAACATAACAATTGTTCCAATTGTAGTTTCGAACAATCTCCCTCTTTCTCATTGATGTCAACACCTTAAGTTACCATGAAAATGCAAAATAATTCACGTCACTTGTATCTCCCTCTATGATCTATATCATATCTTCATTAATATCCTTAGTTTCATTCTAATTCTCATCCATGCACTCATTACACTTCCCCCTCTATGATACCAATTGCATATTCTTCATTCTGACACCAATTTTATTAGCAACTATAATGACTTCCTCTTTGATATATCTTCATACTTCTTCCTTACACATCTTTAGATATTCATATTCTCAACATATTCTCCCTCTTCTTGCAATTAGATGGTAATTGAAATATTCTCCTTCTTTGACATAAATGCCAAATACATCATCCATTTCATACACATCTTTCTCTTGACCAATTTTTTTATTGAATGATCTTTGAAATATCACCCCCAATTTCATCTTTGATCTTGTAGCTTTATCTACCCACACTTATGTTCATCTTTTCATAGTTTTAGACAACTCCTAAATTGTGACCTTCTGCATCAATTTGTAAGATATTCTGATCATAACAATTGATGCAATGCTACATCTCTCCTTAGTTTTCTTTAGATAGGGGAATGACCCCTAACTTACCTCTTAGATACACAAATGCATCCTTAGGTAATTCCTTAGTGAATATATCAATTGTTTGTTCATTTGTGTTCACATATTCTAGTTTGACTTCTTTGGCTTGCACTAATTCTCTCAAGTAATGATACTTAATGGAAATATGCTTGGCCTTTGTGTGCATCACAAGATTCTTAGATATGTTTATAACACTTTTTTTATCACAATATATCACCATATGTTTAGTAATCTCTGTTGAAATCTAATTGAAAAGTTAATTTTTGAGAGATTGTTGAAACTAGATTGAAAGAGGGAGATTGTTGAAGAAAATTGTTTGTTTCAATTATTGTTTTGTCATTGATGTCCAACTTGCTATTTGTTGGTATGACGACTACTTATAAGATTCAAGTATTATCACTTATTTGATTGATGAAGAGGATTTTATCAAAAGATGTAACAATAGCACCTAGAGGAAAGGTTGAGTTATGATTATGTAATGAAGTACAAGGATCAATTAAGATAGTGATGACATCATGTATTGATAATCTACTTAAGGTTATAAAGGTTGGTTACACTAAGAAAGATTAGAAGAACAAGTTACACAAATTGTGTCTGCTAAGCTTGACTGAGTGGATAGTAGGTGCTAAGCAAAGTCAATGCAAGCCGAGCAAAAAATTAGTTAGAGCCAAGTAAAAGTTCATTCTAGTGTATGTCGAGTAGAATAGTGGATGTTGAGTAAAGTTTAGTTGATGTCGAGCAGTAGTAAAATTTAGGTCATGCTAAGTGATTTCATAGTGGATGTCGAGCAACAAAGTATGTGTCGAACATCAAAAATATGATAATGCTAAGCTGTTGCATTATTTAAAAGATCGTGGATTTGATGAAACTGAGCTAACAAGTTTTTTTTCTTGGATTATGTGAACCAAGTGGAAGATAAGGTTGATGAGCTGGTGGCATAGATTTCAAGTTAAACCATTTTTAGACAAATCCAAATTGGATTCTAGGAGAAGTTTCAAGAAGAGATATGAGATATGGGGTAGATACATTGTATCCTACCTAATCCATCTGAACCCTAAATTGGACAATGAAGAATGAGTGGTAAAAGATCTTAATTTCCTATCTATAGGGATGATTGCTCATGAAGCAAGGTTGTCATGTGTGAGAACCTAAGGGAGACAAGGATTCAAGGGTTTTTCTTAATCAAGTGACCTAAGAGAAGAGTCTTCAATGGCATGTTAAGCAAGAAGGCTTAAGGAGATGAATGCTTGAAGGGTGAACAAGTTATCCGAGCTACAAAGTATAAAGGCCAAGTAGAATTGAGGATTGAATAGAGATATGTAATCTACAAGTGAAGTTGTAAGTTGTATTAGATCAAAGCCTTATTGTTACTCTCTAACAATTGTATCAATCTAGGGTAAATCCTTTGGATTAAGGTTGACCTAACAATCATTTGTAAATCTTTTAATTGGGTGACATTCCAAGTGAATGGTCTAAAGTCCTCTAACAAGGCTCACTCCTAAAAGGGTGATTGAAATCCTTTAACAAGGTCACATCTAATAGTGTGTATTGTAACCTTTAACAAGGTTGGTCTTTCATAGGGCATCACTTTAGAAGAGTGAAAAGAGTAGCATGTTACTGGTGGTTTTTTTCAAATTGGGTTTCTACATAAATCATTGTGTCAAGTGTGTTGATGAATTTGTTATATTTCATGCTTTATATTTCTACAAGTTGATTTGATAGTAACCTAAAAGTTTTAAGTGATTCCATAATCTTTTGGATGCATGCATGAGTATAAATGTTTTATGGGTTCACTAAGCTGTGAAAAGTTTTATTTATACATTTGGACCTTGGATAACTGATTCACCCCCCTTCTTACTTATTCAAAAGTATTCCAACAATTGGTATTAGAGTCATCTGCTCGAGAGAACTAGTTTAAAAGTACTAGAAGCATAAAGATCAAGATGTCTAAAAGAGAAGTATCCAGTCTCAATAGAGACAACTTTCCTACATGGCAAAGTTTGATGAAGCTACACCTTGGAGGACTTGGAGATCATGCACAATCGTCCATTTCTGTGGAACATTTTGATCTTATTGGTGCCCCAACTGTTGAAGATATGAGGAAGAAGAAACAACACAATCACACAATGCTAGAGATTGCCTCTACCCTAAGTTATGTTGAATTTGATGATATCAAAGGTCTTGATATTGCAAATAAAATGTGGGATTCCCTAACCAATATCTATGGAAGAGATGCAAATGTTCTAAGATCCAAAGCTGAAAGTCTCAAAGGTAAGTTTGATGATATCAAAATGGAAGAAGGCGAGAATATTGCTCAATATGTTGAAAGGATAAAAGAAGTTGTCAATGCAATAAAAGGAGCTACTGGTAATATAGACAATGATACTATTTTAAGTAAAGTTTTGAGAATGCTATTACTTGTTTATGCTATTAGAGTTTCTGCAATTCAAGAACTGAGATGTATTTCAAGGAATAATCTATCACTTGAAGGTCTGGTAGGTAGACTCACTGCTTTTGAGCTATCTAACTTTGATAATTACAAGCCTAAAAAGATCAAATTTTCTTTCAAAGCTAAAGTATCATTAAAGGGACCTGATGAGAAGAAGAAAAAGAAAAAGTAGAAGTATGTGTCCAGTGATAGTGATATAGATGAGGAAGATGTTGAACAACTTGAAGCACTACTAGCAAGAAGATTCCACAAAGGTAAAGGCAAACTCAAAGGTAAGTTACCCATCCTTTGTTTCAATTGCAATGAGGTTGGTCATATTGCTACTAGATGTCCAGAGAAGAAGAACTATAGAGGTGGTGGCAAGTACAAGAGTAGAAGAGATGAAGACAACAAAGATTACAAAGACAAAGGGAAGAAATCTTGCTACATTGCTGAAGAGGAAACAAAGGATGATTCTGATGAACATGATAATGAGGTGGTATATGTTGTAATGAAGGATGAATCTGATGAAGATGAGGCAAATGCACTTGTGACTTGTGTGAACAAGAATGATAGATGGATCATTGACAGTGGATGTTCACATCACATGACTGGAGACAACAGTAAGTTCATTACCCAAAATTGTTATGGTGGAAATAATGTAAGATTTGGTAATGATGCACCATGTTTGATAAAAGGAAAAGGTTCTATCAAACTCATAGATAAGATTTTATGTGACAATGCTTACTGTGTTGAAGGACTTAACTATAATTTGTTGAGTGTGTCACAATTGAATAATTTGGGATGTAAGGTTGAGTTTGAAAACAAGATTGCTAAGATATATGACACAAATGAGAAACTGATTTGAAAAGGTGATTAAACTATAAGTAATCTATTCTATTTTGATATAGAGGATGCTACTTGTCTTGTTGTAAAATTTGATGATGTATGGCTATGTCACAAGAGGTTATGTCATGTTAATTTTGATAGCTTTGTTAGTATCAGTAGCACAAAGAAAGTTAGAGGTTTGCTTTAATTAAAGAAGCCTAATAATGTAATATGCAAACAATGTCAATTAGGCAAAATGACAAAGTCAAGTTTTAAGAGTAAAACTTATACCTCTAAAGGAATACTAGAGATTGTTCATATTGACTAGTGTGGACCAATTAATGTGCGAAGCTACAAGGGAGATAAGTACATCATGTTATTTGTTGATGACTATTCTAGGATGATGACAGTTATGTTTCTAAAATAGAAATTTGATGCTTTTCAAATGTTTAAGTGGTACTTGTATGCACCCAAAAATGGTCACCTAGACTATGGGCCCCCATTATTCAATTTATCAATTTATCAAATTTTCTGAATCAATGGTTTGTAATATATTCAAATCAATTTCCTTGATCAAATTCGATTTATTTCATTTCTAAGATTGATCATTTTATTCCAAGTCTTATTTAATTAAAAGAAAATCTTCTCTTTTAATTAAATAAAATAAAATCCCCATTTAATTAAAAAAAAACTCTCTTTTAATTAAACAGTTCATCCACATTTAATTAATTAAGAGAAAAACCTCTCTTTTAATTTAATTAAATATCTTCTATTTAATTAAAAAGAACTTACTCCCTTTTAATTAAATAAAAATCCCACTTAAATATCTCTTTTGATGAAAAAAGGAAATAAAATAAATTCTTTTTATTTTCTCTACACTTAAAAATGTGATCTAAGTGGGATTTATCTTTCCGCTTTCTCCTCAACCACTCCTCTTTTCTAATTGGTGGAATCTTGTTTCACATGGATCACCACTTTCTTCTCAACCACTCCTCTTTTCTCATTGGTGGAATTTTGTCTCACATGGATCAAGCTCTATTATCCCATATTGGTTGTGAGAAGCCTCTCACCTCCATAATTTCCTTTATAAGGGAGAGCCCTCTCCTCATGTTAGACACCCATGATTATGCTATCGTTATGCTGCAGGTTTGAAGACCAATTTTTGAAGGAGTTTGAATACAAAAGCTTTTTGTGGAGAACTTCTATTTTCTTGTCTTTTTCTCTCTTGCACCCATCATGGGCTTTTAGCTTAGATCTTGCATTTATAGATTAGATTTTGCTTTCATAGATTAGATCTTATTTTCATGCATATTTGAAGATCATGGAGACTAGCATTCTTGCTTTTCCTCTTTGAATCTCTCATCTCATGGTGTACTTGCATGGGCACAAAAATAGGTCAAACTGAGGGCCTTCATTGCAAACCCTTGCACTCTATGAGTAGAGAGCTATGGATCAATTTGTGAGGGCTCATTCTTGAGTTTTCTTACATGTAATGATTCATAGAAGTGTGACAACATTTTAGCACACATTTTTGGCGCCCACCGTGGGGCTTGAATCAAGTTTCTAGCTCCATTTGCTTTTATTTTTTATCTCTATTTTTTTATAGCATCATATTGGATCTAATCAAGTGCTTTTGTAAATTTTTCACTTTGGTTTTAAGGCCAACCCATATATAGATTGGTTTGCAGGCAAAAAATCTAGTTGGTTTAAAGATTCAATCATATCTTTTAAACCACTTAGAATTTGGTTCTGAAATTTTTATTGTGGGTTGGGTATGTTCCCAACATATCCCAGTTCGATTTTTAGATCATTTTGACATGATTTGCGTGAGTTATGAATTTATCTTTATTTTTCATAAAAAGTCATTTCTGATCGCAAATCAGCGTATTTTTTGAAAAAATTTATATTTTCAAAAAGCTTTTTGAATTCTAAGGGGGGTTCTTTCTTTGTGTTTTGAATTTTGAGGCCGTATTAAGGATCAAAAACTCGATTTGATGAATCTGGCCTATTTTGAAAAATTGGGTCCCTAGAGAACAAATGAAGAGATTTTTTTTAATTTCTTACATTTTTGGAAAGCTCTTTAGTTTTTAGTAGGGGTCTCTTCTTTTCATTTCTATTTTTGGATTCGAAATCATAACAAAAAAAAGGTCTAATCATGTTGACTAGGTTATTCGTATTTTTTTTGCAGGGATTTTTCATGTTTTTCTGATTTTTTCTGCTAACTGCTCACTGTTTTGGGTTTTTCTGTGGTTTTTGATTTTTTTGGAACAGCATAGCAGCAAGTTGTGATTTTATTGGAAAAACGTGCTAAAGTTGTTAAAAATAGGTAAGATCTACTAAGCGCATTGCGAGGACTTCAGGTATTCTTCTTTGGCTGATAACACTTTGATTTGGAACCTTAAAATGAACCTCTCATGTGTCTAGCTTGTGTGTTTTGCTTATGCTTTTATTTTTCAAACACATTGCATGATTGATACTAGGTTGTAATCTCCATTGATTTTTATTTAGCAAGCTTGATTATTAGTGATAGATTTAGATAGCTATATTGGGTTATTGGACTCGCTGAATTCGCCGGCCCCTCATTCCACCCCGTGGTTGCAAGATAAGTGCCACATTAAAGGGGAGGGGTCTACAGGATAGAAGCGTTAAGTGCTCCACTTGGCAAACCTCTTGTGCTTTCTAGAACTCACTAATCTTTGAGTTGTGGACTCGTTTTGGCTTGTGTGAGGAGTTAAGTGTTCCACATCTTTGGACTCACCTTGCATTAGTTAAAGCGTTAAGTGTACCACCTTGTTCTTTTTTATTATTCTTGGATAGATTTGCTTTTGGGGAATTAACATCTGTACACACATAGTAATTAGGCCCCATCAATACTATTCGTGGATCTTGAGGGAGTGAGTTCCTAGTGAAACTCCTCTCAAAGACGGATTCCTTGTAGGTGGGGAGGATACTTTGAGAATCTCTTAGATAGATGGATCTTCAACTTGGTGATTGAGGCATCCTTTCTCCGGAGAGGTTGATAGATCACTAGGGGTTGATATCATAGATCTTGAGATAATCTTAGTTAGCGTGTCGGATTAATCTGGTTGCTTTGATTGGGCTAAAAGTGAAAAGGTGTCAAAACCTTGGATCTGAAAGCTAAGTCCCCTTGTGGTCCACTATTGTGAGTCGGTCACCTTTAGAGAGGGTTAACTATAGCAGACAATCCCTATATAGGGAAAACTGCGGACGAAACCTCAAGCGGTAATAGCCACTTCTGCCGTGGTTGCAACAATCGCTATATAAATGTCCTCGTGGAAGAAATCTCCATGGGGTATGGTTCATTGTGGGTTGTCAGATCTCCCTAGCAGCTCTTGAAGATTAAGTTCTCAGACTGTGTCAAAACCTCGGTGCGCCGAGATTGGAGGTCACCCCTGTGAATCATAAAAGTTGTAGAGTCAAACCATTACTAAAAACCTTAGAGAGGCCAACTTTTATTTTCTAGGGATCTATGCAATGATTGTGAAACTTTTTGAGAACATACACAATTAGCTCTCCTAGGAATTAGCATAAACTAAGTCACTTGATTGCTCATGTGCAAGGTTGCTTTGCCCCTTGTTCATTGTTTGAAGACTGTTTTCTTGAAATCCTTGTTTTCTATCTTGCGTGCTTGGTTTATGATAAAGAATCTATTGATACATCTAGTTGGATATTTAAAATGAACAAAATCTGAGTTCTTGAGTTGAGACTTTATGATCGAATAACTTTGTTATCCCATTATTCCTAGTCTTCCTAGGTTGGTCCTATTTGGATTAGGCTACTTTTCTCATTGTTAAAAGCCTTTTTGCACCATGGGTTATTATGCTTTGACCTCTTGAATTAGTAGTCATTGATTTCACAAGAGACCTTGTTTGGAGTTGGTAAGATAGAAATTGTCCTTATTGAGAAAGATATACACTTGGATCCTTTGATATTACACTTGGAGAGTTTTAGTAATTTCTTGTCCACACTTTCATAGAAGAAAAAAAAAAAATCAATTTTAATTATTTATAATTTGGATAAATCATCCTCCTAGTCCATATGTGCTAGGGTATTCACCCAAAGTTGTGAGCACCTCTGTGGCAGTGTTGATTTATGCCTATTACAAAATTCAATCTTATCACATTTATTTTGGACAAGTGAGTGCTTTTACTATCCTTGTTTGGTACCAACATTTCTTAGGGTTATCCTATCAATTAGTACTTTTTCTTTCATGCCGGTTACAACAAGATATCAAGTAGATCAAGGAAAGCAACCTCAAGTTGTCTTTAAACAATTACCTTTAGTTCAAACTCGTAGAAGACATAAGGGAAAGGAACCTGTGTCTATTCAATCCCCTGAGAGTATTCCCGAAGTTTTGTGTGACCTTAGTGGTGATCTTATTGAGTTGAGTACACCCTTAGCATCACCTCATTCAGCTATGAATATGATTTTTACAAGAGCGCCATACAAGAAGAATCAAAGTAGTGAGTATAATGTTGACCTTTTGAGTGGTGATCCCACTCGTGGAAGTAGACCAACTTTACCTCTTATTGAGGATAGGTATTTGGATGCACATCAAAGGGATGAGAAAGGAAGACATTATGCCTATCAAGAAGAGGAAGCCCAACATGATGATCAAATTGGTGAGCCTTCTAGTGCTCATGTGAATGCAACATTTACTGGTAATCAGTTTAGACAATCAAGACCATGTACACCACTCATGACACCTCTAGTTTATGCAAGTGGAAGACTCAAAGCAATTGATCATGAAAGAAAAGCTCTTCTAGAAGAACAAGCTAAGAAGGAAGAACAATTTCAACGCCTAGAGGAAGAAAGGCAAGTTATTATTGAGATGGAAAGGAAATCCTGTCAAGAGGAACAAGATTTTTTTAAGACTTCACAACTTGACAATCAATTCAACAATGTGCACATTGGTGGTGGAAACAACTCTCCCCCATCTACCCCTCCTAAGACTCCACAAAGTGGGAGAACATCTTCACAATCTCCTACTCCTAGAGGAAGGAAAATTTCAAGACATGATTATTATAGGAGACCAACACCTCCTAGAGTTTCAAGAAAACCTTCACAACAAGCTCATCATGGTTCACAATATGGAGGTGTTAGCTCCAACTTTGAATATAATTCTTATGATTTCATGGCTATACCACAAGATCCACATTTTCAACAACGTATGGAAGCTTATATGGACCAAAATAGAGATGCATGCTTTCAACATTTAATCAATAAAGGTGCTAAGGTTCCTTACAACTTTGATATGGATAAGAAGATTCAAAAGCATGATCCTTCCATAAAAGAAGAAATTTATGAATTGAAGAAACAAATGAAGCAAATATCAGCACCCAAGAGTTCTTTTTCACTAGATTCAATTTGCCCTAATCCTTTTGATAAGAGAGTTGACATGAAAGATTTTCCTAGAAAAGTTGAGATTCCCCAATATGACAAATATGATGGAAATGGGGATCCAAATGATCACGTGCGTCAATTCTATACTATGAGTTTTGAGTTTCATCATGAAGACTCATATCTTATGAGATTATTTCCAAGGAGTCTTAAAGCTCAAGCCATGAAATGGTTTACCAATATAACTCCTCCTGTTAAGACATTCCCTGAGTTAATTCAAAGATTTGTTCAACACTTTTCATACAATCTTTCATGATCTGTCTCACTATTGGACTTATGTCACACAAAGCAAAATCAAGGAGAACCCTTTGTTACTTTCTTGCAAAGATGGAGACGACAGTGCTCTCGTTATTCTAGGACTATTCCTGAGAAAGAAAAGATTGAAATCCTCATTAGTAATATGGTTCCTGAGATGAAGTATGAAGTTAAGAAGATGGTTTTTGAGTCCTTTGATACCATGATTGAAGCTGCATTTAGAATTGAGGATGTTTTGAGAGAGCAAGGTATTTTGACCAAAAATGGAAACAACAACAATAATGGTCATAATAACAACAACAACAAAGATAAAGGAAAGAACATCAATTGGAATAAGAACAAACAAGTGGTCAATGATGGAGTTGTGGATTCCTCAAATCCTAAAGACCAAGCTGTTCTCCATTTGGCTAGTGCTAATCAACATAGTAACAAGCCAAGATATCAAGAAAGGCCTAAAGGAGAGAAATGTAACTTCACCCAATTGGGTGAGACATATGAAGAGATATTTACAAAGATCCTTGCACGTGATCTTGTGCACCCTTATGATGCTGCAAAGTTCTATATTCCTGAAGTTAAGCCATGGTGGTGGGATGAGAAGGCTTATTGCAAGCTTCACAATGACATTGGACACAATATTGAAAAATGTGGGAGATTCAAGCATATTGTTCAAGATCTTATTGAGAATGGAAAACTTAAAATAGATGGACTAAATACCAATGCTGATCACACAGCATTCAAACAGCCTTTGCCCAAATATGAGAAAGAAGAAGCTTCCCAACCTAAGAATGGCAGGGCTGCAATCAATTACACTTATTCAAATGCAGAAAATGTTATCAATATGCTTGAGGTTGTAGAAGAAAGTGTCAACATGATGGAAGATAAAGATCCCAATGGTTATAATTTAAATTTGAATTCTCCTACCTTTGGTGAAAAACCTATGTTGGTGTTAAGGGGTACTCACTCTAGAGAGTCATCTCAAGGTCCCCTTGTCATTAGAGGACCCAATTCAAACCAGTCAAGTAAACCTAAGCAAGTGTCTTCTCAAAGTCTCAATGCTGTTACACGAAGTCAAGGTCCCCTTGTTATCAAAGGACCTAGTTCAAACCAACCAAGTAAACCAAAACAAGTGCAATCCAAGAATGTTTCTTCAAAACCAATGGTTAATCCCGAGTCAAATTATAATCTTGTTGATCAATTACAAAGAACACCTGCTCAGATTTCAATTTTTGAGCTTTTAGAGTTGTCTCCAAGACATAAACAGGTTCTTGAGGATGCTTTGCGCATGGCGAATGTCCCCAATAATTTAGACGTTGATCAATTCCAAAACATGGTTAATCATATTGCAAGCCCTCATCATCTTTCCTTTTCGGAGGAAGATGATAAATCTTTGGGTCATTCGCACAATCTTGCTCTTCATATTGAGGTTATGATACATCGGACCCGTGTTAGGTGTGTGTTGATAGATGGGGGTGCTGGGCTTAATATTTATTCTTTGAGTCTTTTAAAGACATTGGGTTATTCTGAACATGTTATTGATAGCAAAAGAAGGATTAATATCAAAGCTTATGATGAGGCAGAGAGAAGTTCAAAGGGGTTGGCTGTCCTTCCTGTTAGGATTGGCCCTATGGAAAAAGATGTTTTGTTCCAAATAGTTGATGCTGGACCCCTTGCATACAACATTTTGCTTGGGAGACCATGGATTCATGATATGCAAGCAGTACCATCTACTTATCATCAGTGTGTCAAGTTTCCTTACAATGGAACAAAGATATGCATTCCTGGGGATAATACTTTGTCTATCAACTCGATTTCAGAAAGTACTCATGTTCCCCTTAATAGACAAGAAGATGATTTTAATGCAGTTTTAACTAATTGCAAGAACAAGTTTAAGTCCATAGACTTTGGCGTGGGGGGATATCAACTCAACTCCCTCGCTGCATTACCAGTTTCACCTAGGTCTTATGGTAAACCTTCACAAGAGATGAAACCTTCTTCTTCAGCTATGACATTGTTTGACACATTTGTACAGTCATCAGTGCCTATTCAAGATGAGAAAGAAGATGTGGTTATTAGAGATTGGATTTATAGAGAAGAGAAGTATTTGCACAATGAAGATTTCACTCCTTCACCTAATGCTTATGGAAGAGGGTATTCTTTTGTCAAGAAAATGGGTTATCCTGGACATGGTCCTCTTAGTAATAGATTGGATGCTAGAGCTAAACCTCTTGATCATCAACTTTTTGGATGCAAGTCTAAGAAGTCAGTTGGCCTAGGGTATGTGGATCAAAGTAAGAATGTTGCTTCTATCCTTGATAAGTCAGATAGTGAAGAAGAACAAGAATACATACCTAATTCAGAAAACCAACAAGATATGTGTGAAGATTGGGTCCCTTCTACTAATCTCCTTTGGGGAGATTCAAATAATCTGGTATCTCATGAGATAGTTGCCAATTTAGAACAAGAAAGTGTGACTCTTGATGATATTGAAGCTTCCACATCTAGACATCCCAAGCATTCATGGTATAAGTATCCTAGTCGAGACTTTGAAACAGATTCTAATGAGTATGAATGGGATTCTTTCTCAGAATCTTCCACAGTTGATATGGATGTTGATGTTGTTCATACATATAGTTCTCAAACTGAGTTAGTCAATGAATCATATGTAGGATTAGAGGATTTGAACTCGCATGTTGCTTTAGTGGACGATTCTTCGCTTGTGAGGACAAATCTTGATTTGGGTAGTTTAGGAAGTTACTTGACAGACCTTGAATCTTCAAACACTAGAGATATCATCCATATGCACAATCTTGAACCTGTCATTGATTTATCCCTTGTTCATGCTAATCTAATTGATTGGTCCCAATGCAACCAAGAACCTGAGATCTTAACATTTCAAAATGACTATGAAATAGCCTATTATTTGAATGCCATTGAACCTGTAGTCTCTTCCACCAGTGAACCAGCTACTAGTATGACAGAGCTAGATATCAAGTACCTTAGTCGCAAAATAAAGATAAAAGAAAAGAAAAAGAAAAAGAGTTCTGATGGTGAAAACCACTATGTGGCAGTGTCAAAACCAAAAAAAGTAAAAAGAAAGGACGTATCCAAGGGTGAAAACCTCTCTGAGGCACCTAAAGATGAGGTACTTGATTCTCTTCCTAGTTATTTTCAAGATAGATCTTCAGTACTTATTGAACCAACACAAGCAGTCAATTTGGGTACGGATGAAGCTCCGCAAATGGTACATTTGGCTCAGTCTTTGTCATCACAAGAAAAAGAAGCTTATACTAAATTCTTACAAGAAAAGAAGATTAATTTTGCATGGACTTATTCAGATATGCCAGGGTTGGACACTAATCTTATTATGCATCACTTATCCATAGCTCTAGGTGTTAAACCAGTTAAGCAAAAACTAAGAAAAATGCATCCTCACATAGCTCTCTTAGTCAAGGCAGAATTAGAGAAACTTCTTGCTGCAAAATTCATAAGAGCTATTGCCTATGCTGAATGGATATCAAACATTGTACCAGTTTCAAAATATGACAAAACCATTCGAGTTTGCACAGATTTTAGAGATGTTAATAAAGCATGCCCAAAGGATGATTTTCCACTTCCTAATATAGACATGATAGTGGATATGACCGCGGGTTATGAGATTTATTCCTTAATGGATGGTTTTTTTGGATATAATCAGATTAAGATAGCTCCTGAAGACCAAGAAAAGACTGCATTTACATGTGCATGGGGTACCTATTGTTGGAATGTTATGCCTTTTGGATTAAAAAATGCAAGAGCTACCTATCAACGAGCTATGACAACTATTTTTCATGATATGATGCATAAAAACATGGAAGATTATGTGGATGACACCTTGGTCAAGTCTAAGAAAAGAGACACACACTTAGATGATTTAGAAGTCATTCTAGATCGTATGGAACAATTTCAACTAAGGTTAAATCCTAAAAAGTGTGCATTTGGAGTTACCTCTAGCAAATTACTAGGATTCATTATTTTAGCAAAAGGGATAGAGGTGGATCTAGAAAAGGTTCAAGAAATTGTGGATATGCCACCTCCTAAAAACATTAGTCAAATGAGGAGTCTTCAAGGACATCTTCAATCTATACAGAGGTTTATTTCACAATTGGCAGACAGAGCTCAACCTTTCAACAAGAACTTACATAAAGGAGTCAAATGTGTATGGAATGATGAATGTCAACAGAGCATGGACCAGATCAAGACATACTTGGCAAATCCTCCTATTTTAATGCCTCCTATCCCAGGAAAACCACTTATCCTATATGTTTCAGCAACAAAATCTGCCTTGGGGGCATTATTAGCTCAACTTGATGAACATGGGAAAGAAAGAGCAATATACTATATTAGTCGTACTCTTGTTTCATATGAGGTTAATTACACTAGTATTGAGAAAGCTTGCCTTGCAGTTGTGTTTGCTTCCCAAAAGTTGCGACATTATATGCTTGCGCACACTATACACCTCACAACAAAAATAGATCCACTCAAGTACTTACTATGTAAGGTTGCTCTCACAGGTAGACTTGCTAAATGGATGATGATTCTTTCAGAGTTTGACATAGAGTACATTGAGCATAAAGCAATCAAAGGACAAGTTATAGCAGATCAATTGTTTGATTTTCCACTACAAGATGATGCACCTATTCAAGTTGATTTCCCAGATGAGCACCTCATGTATCTGACTGAAAGAACATGGAAGATGTTCTTTGATGGGTCTTTTATGCAAAATGGTTCAGGAGTTGGTGTGTTGTTTGTTTCTCCTCATGGGTACACAATTCCTAAATCTTACAAGTTATTATTCCCATGTACAAACAATATTGCTGAATATGAAGCTTTAACAAATGGACTTAAGATGGCCATAGAATGGAGAATTACAGAGTTACACATCTATGGAGATTCACAGCTGATAATCAACCAAGTCAATGATGATTGTCTAACAAAAAATGATAAATTGGTCTCTTACAAGAAAATGGTTGATTCCTTGAGACTCTACTTCACATTTGTCTCGTTTCAGCAAATTCCTTGAATAGAAAATAAGGCAGCTGATGCTATGGCTACACTTGCTTCACTTCTTCAATTAGAGCAACATGAATCAAGATTTGAATTCTTGGTGGAAGAGCTACATCACCCTATCTATGATTCCCAAGAAAGTCATGTTATTTGTACCCTTGTTGGTCATGAGTCATCTCGTTATGGTGCCATTTACTCATACATTCGTGATGGAATTATACCTGAAACCTTTAACCGATCTGAACGCAGAAACCTTATTCAAAATGCCTCTCATCACTCCCTTATCTCTGGTGATTTGTATAGGAAGGGTCTAGATGGAACACTTCTTAGATGCTTAGAAAAGGACGAATCTGATCAAGCGTTAGTTGACATCCATGAGGGTATCTGTGGGGGTCATTCTAATGGTCTTGCCATGGCTCGAAGATTGCTTAGGGCGGGATACTATTGGCCCACAATGCAGATTGATGCAGTAGCTTTTGCAAAGTCATGTGAAAAATGTCAAAAACATGGTAACCTGATACATACTCCAAGTAGGGAGCTCATTCCTTCTATATCTCATTAGCCATTTCAACGGTGGGCCTTTGATCTTGTTGGGAAAATTCATCCCAACTTGTCATCTGGACACAAGTTTATTATTACTGCCACTAATTATTTCACTAAATGGGTAGAAGCTGTCCCACTTTCTGTTGCCTCGGGAAAGACAATTTCTCTATTTATTTTGAATCATATTATTTGTAGATATGGAGTGCCTTCTGAGATTATCACTAACAATGGAGGTCAGTTTAAAAATAAGGACCTTAAGCAACTCTGTAAGAAGTTTAAGATAAAACAACATTGGTCCTCTATTTATTTCCCACAAGGGAATGGTCAAGCAGAAGCATCAAACAAAACCATTCTTAAAATCTTGCACAGAACAGTTCATAAGAATGGTAGAGATTGGCATTTACAAATAAATCCAGCTTTGTGGGCCTATAGAACGAGTATTCGCACTCCTACTGGGGCTACTCCTTTTGCTCTTACATATGGTGCGGAAGCAGTGTTACCTTTAGAGGTTGAAATTCCTTCACTTAGAGTTTCTCTCAAAGGTCTAGTTACAGATGAAGACTACCGTGCCATGAGACTTCAAGAGTTAGAACTTTTAGATGAGAAACGCCAAGCATCATTTGACCATATGAGAGTCTATCAAAAGCTGATTTCAAAAGCATTCAACAAAAAGGTTCACCCTAGAGAGTTTCAAGTGGGAGATCTTGTCCTACGTGTGAATCATAAGAATCAACAGAATAGAGATCAAAAGGGTAAGTTTGAACCTAATTGGCTTGGACCTTACATTATTATAGCAGCTTTTGGTTCAGGTGCCTATTTACTATCTACAGCAGAGGGAGAGCAGCTCCCTGATCCTATCAATGTCTTGCACTTGAAGAAGTTCTATCCATAATGCCCATTCTGTCTAAGGGCATCTTTGTACATATTTATTGATCCTGAAAAAAATCCAAAAAAATGATATATTGTAAAAATTCTAAAAGTTGAAAAATGTCTTGAAAAAATGATCATCTTAGTGACCACCTAGCAAAAGGCACTTTGATGTATCTTCAAAAAAATTATATATTCCAAAAATACAAAAAAAAAAATTTATATAAAAAAAAAAAAAAAAAATTAAAAAAAAAAAAATAAAAAAATCCAAGTGGTGAAAACTTGGAAACGGGTGCTACTTGAGGCCTTTGCACCCCTGTTTCTTAGCACATGTCCTCGACACTTAGCCTTTCTCCACCTTGCCTTGTCCTTGTTACCTTGCTTTGGAATTGGTCTTTGTCTAGGGGGCATAACTATGTTAGCTTTGGTTTCTTAGATGTGTGAGTCTTTAGGACACCTCGCAAATGGTGTTTTTCAACACCCATTGACATCGAGTGTTTTTCAACACTTATTGGTTTGGTCTTACCCAGTATCATCATGTGATCTTACCTTCCTGCAAGCATTTGATCCTTGTCCTCAGAACTCAGTATCAGTTAACACACTTAAATTTTTAAACGCAACACTTAATGCTTGACTTATGTCATGATTTTTTTTCTCTGTGTACTAACTGTTATTGATTTTTGTTGAGTGTCTTTTTCTGATAAGTCTCTCCATGATGCATCACTAGAAGACTTGAGACATGAGACATGTTTTTATTTATTTTTATTTTTTTGCTTGTGGGTGTGGTCTTGAACTCTAGAGTGTCTTTTGTTGTCCCCTTGAAACACTTAGGAGATTTGAGACATCATCCTTGATTGTTTTTGCACAACCATTCTTATAGTCATCTTGGCATCTATGCCTTGATGCGAGCATAGTTTTTCTATATTAAATTGGGTAAGCTAACATCAAAGTCATCTCGACCTTTATGTCTTTGATGCTTATGTTAGAATCTTTCCACATTTCAATCCAATATAAATCACATTCATATCTTCATAGTTGCATTTGTAACTAGTGATGATTGTGTGATTTTTCGATGTCTGTTAATAATGGCCCAATGATGAAAATAAGTTCTTTTACATTCTCTAATGAATGATGAACACAAAATCCTATGTTACAGTTGCTCTTTTGCAAGTACACCATTGCATTTCATGTAGCTTGCATTATTAGACTTCATGTTAGTTTGCATTTTTAGGCTACATTATGAGTTTGAGAGGGTTCTCCTTTCATCTTTATTGTGGACATTTAATCAATTGTGGTCACGTTTTGATCTTCATTTCCTTATTTTCTTTCGTGATCTCAATCAAAATTTCTAAAACAGTTGATTGATTTTTGGAGCATTTTCTTTTCTTATTTCTATTTCTTTCCATATCTTTCAAACTTCTATCTTCCATTTTCTTTTTCCCCACTTCTTTTCTTCTAAATCACCTTTGGGGCATAATATTTCATGCTTGATGATCTACCTTGGTTCTATGATTCTTATATCTTTCATCTTACATCAAGAACCTTATCTTTTGTTCAATTTGATCAAATTTATCAATTTTTTGTTTCTCCTCTATCTCATTTCGATTTCGATCACGAGGGGGCAGTAATTATCAATTTCAATCCTTGATTCAGTTTTATCAATTTTATCCTCGACTTTTTCAAGTTAAAATTTATTTGTATTCTTTGTCCTGATGTGTTCCTGAGTCGACCACACATCTGGGTTGTTTTGTGATCCCAAATTGACCTCACACTTCAATTTCTTTCTTTGACTACATGTGTTCCCGAATCGATCACACATTAGTCAAAGAGGGGCAAATGTATGCACCCAAAAATGGTCGCCTAGACTATGGGCCCCCATTATTCAATTTATCAATTTATCAAATTTTCTGAATCAATGGTTTGTAATATATTCAAATCAATTTCCTTGATCAAATTCGATTTATTTCATTTCTAAGATTGATCATTTTATTCCAAGTCTTATTTAATTAAAATAAAATCTTCTCTTTTAATTAAATAAAATAAAATCCCCATTTAATTAAAAGAAAACCTCTCTTTTAATTAAACAGTTCATCCACATTTAATTAATTAAGAGAAAAACCTCTCTTTTAATTTAATTAAATATCTTCTATTTAATTAAAAAGAACTTGCTCCCTTTTAATTAAATAAAAATCCCACTTAAATATCTATTTTGATGAAAAAAGGAAATAAAATAAATTCTTTTTATTTTCTCTACACTTAAAAATGTGATCTAAGTGGGATTTATCTTTCCACTTTCTCCTCAACCACTCCTCTTTTCTAATTGGTGGAATCTTGTTTCACATGGATCACCACTTTCTTCTCAACCACTCCTCTTTTCTCATTGGTGGAATTTTGTCTCACATGGATCAAGCTCTATTATCCCATATTGGTTGTGAGAAGCCTCTCACCTCCATAATTTCCTTTATAAGGGAGAGCCCTCTCCTCATGTTAGACACCCATGATTATGCTATCGTTATGCTGCAGGTTTGAAGACCAATTTTTGAAGGAGTTTGAATACAAAAGCTTTTTGTGGAGAACTTCTATTTTCTTGTCTTTTTCTCTCTTGCACCCATCATGGGCTTTTAGCTTAGATCTTGCATTTATAGATTAGATTTTGCTTTCATAGATTAGATCTTATTTTCATGCATATTTGAAGATCATGGAGACTAGCATTCTTGCTTTTCCTCTTTGAATCTCTCATCTCATGGTGTACTTGCATGGGCACAAAAATAGGTCAAACTGAGGGCCTTCATTGCAAACCCTTGCACTCTATGAGTAGAGAGCTATGGATTGATTTGTGAGGGCTCATTCTTGAGTTTTCTTACATGTAATGATTCATAGAAGTGTGACAACATTTTAGCACACAGTACTTAGCAAGAGTTGAAAAGGAAATAGGTAAAAGTTTGAAGTGTTTGAGATCTGACAGAGGAGGAGAATTTACATTAAATGAGTTTAAGATGTTTTGTAATGATAGAGGGATCAAAAGACATACATCTACCCCTAGAACATCTCTGTAAAAGGAATAACTAAAAGGAGAAATAGATCTATAATGGATTGCACTAGAACACTCATGATGATGATGAATGTTGCTTTGAAATATTGGAGAGAATTCGTAAGTACAGGTGTCTATGCCTTGAACCATGTCAAATCAAGAGAGGTACTCATTCAACACCTTTTGAACTATGGTATGGATACTCATCCAATCTAAAATACTTTAAGATATTTGGAAGTAAATGTTACATTCTTAAAGACGTTAGGAATGACAAGATTGATGCAAAAAGTGAAGAAGGTATATTCCTAGGATACTCCACGAGAAATAAAGCTTATAAGTGTTTAAATACTAACACTAACAAAATTGTGGAAAGTGTAAATGTGAACTTTGATGAATATACAAAAGTGTATGAGGTTGAACCTATGAAAGAACTAGAAGAATACAAATTATTTGTATACTTTTATGAAGGTATGCCTACTGAAGAAGATGTTGCAAATCAAGTTAAAAATAAACAACAAGTTTTAGTGATTTCCAAGTCACACCCTATGAATGATGAGTTGCATTCAAGAACCAAGCTACGTTCAGATGTCGAGTTATAGAATGAAGTGGGAGTACAATCTTATTCTGAGATTAGTGTACATGAAAGAGATGTTGAACTACTTGACAGAGATATACACAATGATTCTAAAGTTGAAAGACAAAATAAAGAAACAAGAGATAAACCAAGATTGTCCAAATATGTCAAAAGACATCATCTTGCTGCTCAAATCATTAGAGATAAAGATGCTAGACCAATGACAAGAAATAGATTGAGAAGTGAAACATGTTTTTTGAGCATGAAGGAACACAAATAGTGAGAGATGCATTAGAAGATGATGACTAGATTAAAGCCATGGAAAAAGAGATTGAACAAATAGAGAAGAACAAAACATGGAGTCTAGTTCCTAGACTAGAAGACAAAAATGTGATTGGTACCAAGTGGGTATTTCAAAACAAGCTAGATGAAAATGGTGAAGTCACAAGGAACAAAGCAAGATTAGTTTGCAAGGGATATGCACAAGAATAAGGAATTGACTATGGAGAGACATTCACCCTTGTTGCTAGATTGGAAGGTGTAAGAACTCTACTTGCTTATTCTGCATATAAAGGTTTCAAAGTTTATTAGATGGATGTTCAATTTGCATTTCTGAATGGCATATTAGAGGAAGAAGTTTACATAGAACAACTAGAAGGATTTGATGATGTTAACAATAAGAACATGGTATGTAGACTACACAAGGCTTTATATGGTTTGAAACAAGCACCAAGAGCATGGTATGAGACACTTCATAATTATCTTGTGAAGATTAGATTTGAAAGTACTAATCATAACAACAATCTATACATGAAGACAAATAAAGGAAAAGGTATTTTGTTATCTAAAATATTTGTTGATGATATCATATTTGGAGGTCAAGATGTTTTATGTAAGGATTTTGCAAATCAAATGAAGCAAGAATTTAACATGTCCATGTTTGGAGAGATCAAATTTTTTGTGGGTTTGCAAGTATATCAGATGAAATATGATATATACATCGCTCAGTCAAAGTATGTCAAGGAAATATTGAATTTTTTTGGATTGGAGGATTCCAAACTAGTAAGTACACCTATGGTGATAGGACACAAGTTATCAAAGAATGATGATTCAACTGAGGTGAATCAAACATTGTATAGGTCTATGATTGGAAAATTACAATATGTACTACATAGAAGACTTGACATAACATTATCTTTAGGGATGGTTGCAAGATTCTCTACTAATCCTAGAGAGAATCATTTAATGGCTATGAAGAGAATTATGAGATATCTGAAATGAACATAAGAGTTTGGTCTATACTACAAGAAGAATGATAAATTTGAATTGAGAGCCTACACTGACGCTAATTAGGCTGGAAACATTGATGACAAAAAGAGCACCAATGGAGGAGCATTTTTCTTAGGAAAGAGAGTAGTTACATGGACTAGCAAGAAACAAAATTGTACTTCACAATCTACTACTGAAGTTTAATATGTTGTTGTTGCTATAAATTGCACAAACATTGTATGGATCAAACAACTACTCAAAGGTATGAAGGAAGAAATCACAGAACCAATGATACTTTATTGTGATAATACTAGTGCTATCAATATATCAAAGAATCCAATGATGCACACAAAGACAAAGCACATTGCAATCAAGTATCATTACTTGAGAGAGTTAGTTCAAGATAAAGAGGTGAAGATGGAATATGTTAACACAAAGGAGAAAATTGTTGATATTTTCACAAAACCATTACTGAAGGATGCTTATGAGTATCTAAGAGGTAAACTAGGGGTGATACCTCTATCAAAGGCTATCTAAGTAACAAGAGGAGTGCCCTACATCAAACAAGTTGATATTCATATGTTACATATTAATACAGAGGATCTTACTTTAGGAGCTGCTTAAAGTAATCAAAGAACTGAAACTTCAAATCATTCACAAGCAAGGTGACAAAGGAAGAAATTGAAAGAAGTTGACAAAGTTTATATCTGCATGTTTAAGATGACAAGTTTTTGGCATATGTCTTTGGCATTGTTGTCAAAGAGGGAGATATTCTTCTGATTAAGCTAGTATGTATAATTACTAAGGGAGATGATATTTCTGATCAATAGTATGATTACTAATCAAGATGGAGATATCAAGAGATTACTGTCAAAGAGATGGAAAATGTTATTGATCTTAGAAGGAGCTAATTGATGATATTGATGATCAGAGGAAAACACAAGTATGATGAGAGAGATATAAAAGAATATAAGAAAGAGGGAGAAATCCTAATCTATCTAGCAAGAGGAAGATACAAGAAGAAACTCAGAGGGAGTTACAAAACTTTGTAACCTATTCAAAAGATGGAAGCTACTAATAGAGGGAGAGATTTCAATACAAGGAATTATTTTCTTTTTGGTATTGTCTTACTATTTTAACCTAGTTAGTTTGGTTGAACAAAATGTTTGCCATTTGGGTGATTTGGTTGATCAGTTTGGTTTGCCATTAATGCCAAAGAGGGAGATTTTTGAGATCTAATTGAAAAGACCATTTTTAGATATTGTTGAAACTAGATTGAAAGAGGGAGATTGTTGAAGAAGATTGTTTATTTCAATCATTGTTTTGTCATTGATATCAAAGTTGCTATTTGCTAGTAAGACAACTGCTTATAAGATTAAAGTACTATCACTTATTTGATTGATGAAGAGGATTTGATCAAAAGATGCAACAATAAAACCTAGAGGAAAGGTTGAGTTATGATTGTTAGTAAACAATTTTTCCCTTTTAGATTTAAAGCTTGGAGAAAAACCCTTGATAAACTAATAGATTGAATTCCCTAATGTGTAAGGAATTTGTCTACTTAGTATTATTTCAGAATACTATAAGGTGTAGCAACCAATTTGAAAAGATGTTCATTAATTCCTCCTCTAAGGAAAAATCTTCCCAATAAGTATTTTAAAGAAAATACTAAAAAAGCGTAAACAGTCAATTCATAGAAATGAATTGAATGTGTAGATTGAAAAATCATTTACATTTTATAACCAAGATCATCCATATGATTAATCCCTATAGATGAAAATGATTTAAAATCCACTTCTATCACTTATCAATTTAAATTCTCTCAACTTCAATAGCAAGACTTCAAATTGCAATAAGACTATAAATCTTTTCACAAGTGATAAATCTCCTCAAGAATCTAAATCATTTAATGAACAAACAATATTATCTATTCCAAAAAAAATTTAAAACATAAAATTGTAGAATCTTATATTTCCTTATCACAATCAAAATTTTGCATCCAAGTTTTCCTTTTCAGAATGCAGATATCAAACCCAAAAGTATTTCTGGTTTTGCACCCATCAAGAGCCGACCCTTTTACAAAAAGAATTCCTAATTTTTAATGAAATCCTGCCTGAGTCATTTCTCAACTACCCTAACTCCCTTTCCTTAAAATCCCTTTTTCAATCCCGTACAACTTTTCCACAAATATCTCCTATTACAATAATAATTGATTCTTTAAAGAATTAATCATTTTAATTTTTCTTTCCAATTTACCCTAATTAATGCAAATTACAATAATAATAATTAATTCTTTAAAAAGAATTAATTATTTTAACATTCTTTTCCAAATATAATCTGTTCCATCAACTTACCCAATTAACTCTTTTGCTTTCACCTTCATATTATATTAATAATTAATTTGTTATAGAATTAATCATATGAGAAATTAGAGTAATAGTTTAATATTTAATGACTTTACATTTAAATATTTAATTCATTAAAGAAATAAATAATATAAATGCAAAATAATTTGTAAGTTTTAAAGGTTTCTAATCTCTCACATTATAGTTAAGAGGGGAAATATTTAGGGTTCTAAAACCCTAGGCAACAATGGCTCTCTTTGGGGGCTGCTTTCCGTGACAGGATGCAGAGAACTCCAAAATCTTTGGCTCTCACTTCAATGTTACTATCCAGTGTCTTCCTATTGGGCCATAGAGTCATCATTGCATTGTCTTCAAATTATCTCTAAAACAAATCATTTGTCAACATTTTCACACCAATCTGTCCCATCTACTTCATTCAACAAGATGTGCTTCAAAAAGTATTGCGTGCATATCTGGAATGACCATCCGCAACATAGACCAAAATTTGGGTCTCCCATAATTACAATAATTCTCACAACACTGTCTCACTTGGCTCCTCTACACTTTATGACTTCTAGGTAGCTACTTACCATTGCTTCTCTATTTCAAGAAGTGTCATCCTATTTGTTTGTGAACTGTCATGAAATTCTGAGCATGATCCTAATTTTTTTGGTTTCCCTGACCATGTTTGACTTGTGCCTCAATATCTGTGGCTCTGTTCTTTATTTATGAAGTTGATATATATCTTTCCTTCATATCATCATAGCCAAGAAAGACACTTGGAAAAGTCATTGAATCTTACTTTATATCTAGCTTCTACATTTGTGCACACATCTATCATGTATCTAGGACATAGCTTTCTATGTTAACATGTGGTAAGAAGCATTTCCATACTAATGAGGGTACTAGACTTAGGACATTGAACCTTCACTTCTATGTTTTTATTGCCTGTCGGTAGGCATGTTAGGGTGCTTCTATTCATTATCATCCTAATCAAAATTATGCATTACCTCTTATCTTGCAAAACAAAGCCATGCACAATAATCATTGAGGAGCCTAAAACACCTTAACATAATAGGTTTGAACTTAACATTGCATAGTCTATTGTCATGACACATCTAACCTTTGATATTCACCTATAACTCTTCAAAGAAACTCAATCATTTGTACCCTATTCCCAAAGAGCCAATCTTTTAGGAGACTATGTCTATTGACAACAAAAATATTAACATAAGACTTCAATTTCTAGGCAAATCCATCCTCCACCACGTGGTCTCAATGCACTTCCATTTTAGTAGATTCTAGCCTAGGTCTAGCAATCTTGCACATCATTCTTTAGGATCCTATGTCTTCCTTGTCAAACTCATGAACACTAAGACCTCTACTCGAATGCCAACACACACAGAATAGTTACAATCACCAACACACAAATGACAAACTTTCCAACTTCAAGGATCTCACCGCAGCTTCATATGCCTTAGCTTCTGCTGTAGTCCAATGGTGATAATTGATATGAGGGGCATGCCATGATGAACATAGGTGCAAACTATGCTTACAACCTCTTTTAGATGCAATCATCTAACAACATCCATCAAAGGATTTCTTGCACATTTGGAGTGGCCAGCCACAACACAAATTAGACCTTAAATCTCTCCTAATTATAATTCTTCTCATAGAAACCCATTATCTCTACATCCCAAAAAATCATTATCATCAAATGTTGATTAAGAGAACCAACTCTTTACATGGCATTGATACACTCTCCATCTTTGTATTCAATATTGAGGTGGCAAACCGCAATTTGTTCCATATTTGTCTGGCTTTTTCTATTTGATGGATACTTAGGTAAATCTACTTGATTGAAGTAGGTATGCATTGACGACAACCTATTAGGACTTCCATATGCCTTGTGAATTTGGAATCTTTGAAGGCCCGAGATGCCCCACAATGCTTTAAATTCTTCCAAGGGGACCTTTGATGTTCCGATTACAAACTATATTAGCTGAGCCCTATCTTCTTTATTGAAACTCTGCACAACCTCCCAAAACCACTGAATAATAGGAGATGTTGCACTATAACCAGCATACTATGTATTTTCTCTCAAGTCATCCGAATCAATCTCTAGAAGACCACTAATTAATAATTCAAGCTCCTTGTCATTGAAGATAGAAATTAAATTTCTTGGAGCTAATTCATTAAAACCCTCCAAGAAAGCATTTATTTGAGGACGAATTACTATAGTGAGGTGGTGTTCAACAAGAAGATCAACATATTCATGTTTGATTTCCTCTATAACTCTTATATTTTTCTCACCAGCATCAATACCTTCCTCTCCTTGAAAGTGAACATTCAAAACATCCTTTTAGCTCTCTCTCACCATGGAGTTGTACTTTTGTATTAGTAGATTGTTGAAGTTCATTTGACTTGGCTAAAGACATTTGTGCCTATATTACCAGCTCTAGCTTCCTAGAGGCTATAATCTTGGGGTTGTTATGAGTGTCCACAGATATAATTACTGCTTATAATATCACTTCATGAATTGATGCTAGAATAATTCATCTTATGCTTTTGTTTTATTTATTTTTACTCATGTCTCCAAGAAGTAATTCTAGGAGGCTCAAATTTGGGAATTCAGCTACTCATTTAGAACTTCTAACTTAATATGTTTCCACTAATGACTCCTTCAAGTAAATAATGAGACATAAAATTCCTCTTAGCAAAAAAAACTTCCTATCTCGAGTGCCATCTTTAGAATTACATCAAAAGAATCAACCCTAAATGTCATGAAGTATTTTGTTTTCCTTTTTACTTTTCACTTATTACTTTAGGGATCCCATCTTTATCATGCCACCATAACTAAAGTGTCTTTCAATATAATAGAGGCATTTTAATTTCTTTAAAAGACTTTAGCAGCATCCCATGTATAACAATAATTTCATTCATATCTTCCTTGGCTTTGACCATCAACATATGTTGGAAATATAATAGTATATGAGGGTAGTAAACTATATATTGTATGCTATTGTTGCAAGTTTCTTGCAATTCCCAAACCTAGTTTGGCATCCAAAATCTATGGAAGCACAGACTCTTAGTGGATACATTGCATCTATCATTTCTAATTGATTCTCTTCAAAAATCTCACACTGTCTAAGCACCTTAGGCACAACATTATTCACAAAATCTTAGACCACGAGGAGTTCTTCAAAATGTATTGCCTGCATCTTATGGATAACCAGCTACAATGGAGAATAAAATTTGAATCCCCCCAAATTATAATGTTTCTCACAAATATTAATGTGAGTAAAGGATGTGTACAATTACCAATCACAAATGTAATTTTAACTCCATGATCTAGATGGCCCATCACAAATTTCTATGAAAGCCATAATTATTCAAAATGAGATTGTGGAAAAGGTTCATAGCTTCAAAAAGTACAAATAGATTCCTTCTTTAAAAAAAAAAAAAAAATTTAAAAAGGGAATTTGAAACTGGCAACTTTGGAAGTGAAACTAGATGGGCATAAGGTGTTACCAATAAATTCATAAGGGTCTTCATTTTTGGATACGGGTTGACTCAAGGAAAAGGAAAGAGTCAAGATGATGCAACTGAGGGAAACAACAACAAAATAAAACACGACACAAACTCAAGCCAAAATTGCAAAAAGAGGACAATTATTTACATTGAGGGGAAAACCCTAAAAACTAATTGTGACCATTTATAGGTTGGAGAAAGTATGAGCTTTTCCAAATCAATTTTTGGAAAGATCAATGCATATTTGGTTGAAGGGAAAGAAACATGACCAAATTAAAGCTTATCTCATCTATGAAAGATATATGCATGGGAGGAAAAACAAATAAAGAATTAAAATCTCCTTCTTCATTTTTCAAATCAGCATCTTTCACAAAGGTAGATGAAATGTCAATAAAGGTTTCCATACCTTGAATTTCTTGAACTTTTGATTACTCATGTGATGTTTCCACTAAAAATTGTTGCATTGATTCCTCCAAAGGAAGATAGTGGAAAATATTTGTAGGAGGCTAAAAAATATGTGAATCTTTTTCTTCCTCTTGATTGTCCCCTGAGTCCTCTTCAAGAGCATTTTCTTGTTCATGCATCACTTCACCAATTTCTTTTTCTTCACACATCTCCTGTACTTTTTCTAGCTCTTTCACAAAAAATATTCTTTGGATGAGGATAGCACCATAAAAAGATTTTAAGAATGCTACTCGCTTTGCCACATCCTCTATAATTTCTTGGATTGGATTTTCTCTAAATGGAGGAATAAAAATAAACACATTGACATCATCCTCATTTCTTGTAGGAATCCAATCCTTCAAGATTTCTAGATATCTTTGAAATACCTTCTAGTATTCATCTTCAATAGAGCCACCAACCTCCATCATAGGGGAGGTACCTCAAAATTTTAGAAATCAACTGCACAAGGCACTCTAATTTCCCCAGCGGAGTTGCACAAAACTTTTAGTAAACAATTTTTCCCTTTTAGATTTAAAGCTTGGAGAAAAACCCTTGATAAACTAATAGATTGAAATTCCTTGAATGTGTAAGGAATTTCTCTACTTAGTATTATTTCACAATATTATAAGGTGCAACAACTAGTTTGAAAGGATGTTCATTAATTCCTCCTCTGAGGGAAAATCTTCCCAACAAGTATTTTAAAGAAAATACTGAAAAAGCATAAACAATCAATTCATAGAAATGAATTGAATGTGCAGATTGAAAAACCACTTAAATTTTATAACCAAGATCATCCACATGATTAATCCCTATAGATGAAAATGATTTAAAATCCATTTCTATCACTTATCAAATTCTCTCAACTTCAAAAGCAAGACTTCAAATTGCAATAAGACTGTAAATATTTTCACAAATGATCAATCTCCTCAAGGATAGAAATCATTTATAGAACAAACAATATTATCTATTCTAGAAAAGATTTAAAACATAAAACTGTAGAATCTTATATTTCCTTATCACAATCAAAATTTTGCATACAAGTTTTCCTTTTCAAAATGTAGATATCAAACCCAAAAGTATTTCTGGTTTTGCACCCATTGAGAGCTGACCCTTTTACAAAAAGAATTCTCGATTTTTAAAGAAATCCTACCTGAGTCATTTCTCAACTACCCTAACTCCCTTTTCTTAAATTCCCTTTTACAATCCCTTACAACTTTTCCACAAATATCTCCTATTACAATATTAATTAATTCTTTAAAGAATTAATCATTTTAAATTTTCTTTCCAATTTAGCCTAAATAATGCAAATTACAATGATAATAATTAATTCTTTAAAAATAATTAATTATTTTAACATTCTTTTCCAAATATAATCTGTTCCATCAACTTACCCAATTAACTCTTTTACTTTCACCCTCATATTATAATAATAATTAATTTGTTATAGAATTAATCATATAAGAAATTAGAGTAATGGTTTAATATTTAATGAATTTTCATTTAAAATATTTAATTCATTAAAGAATTAAATAATATAAATGCAAAATAATTTGTAAGTTTTAAATGTTTCTAATATCTCACGTTGTAGTTAAGAAGGGAAATATTTAGGGTTCCAATACCCTAGGTAACAATGATTATGTAATGAAGTACAAGGATTAGTTAAAATAGTGATGACATCATGTATTAATAATCTACTTAAGGTTACAAAGGCTGGTTACACTAAGAAAGATTAGAAGAACAAGTTACACAAAGTTTGTCTGCTAAGCTTGACCGAGTGGATAGTAGGTGCTGAGAAAAGTTAGTGCAAATCGAGAAGAAAATTAGTTGGAGCCGAGTAAAAGGTCATTCTAGTGTATGCTAAGCAAAATAGTGGATGTCGAGTAAAGTTTAGTTGATGCCAAGCACTGGTAAACTTTAGTTCATGCCGAGTGATTTCATAGTGGATGCTGAGTAATGCAGTATGTGTCAAGCATTAGAAGCTTGATAATACCAAGCTGTTGCATTATTTAAAAGATCATGGATTTCATGGATCTATGCTGACCAATTTATTTTCTTGGATTATGTGAACTAGGTGGAAGATAAGGTTGATGAGTCGGTGGCAAAGATTTCAAGGTAAACCATTTTTAGGTGAATTCAAATTGGATTCTAGGAGAAGTTTCTAGAAGAGTTATGAGATATGTGGTAGATACATTGTATCCTACCTAACCCATCTGAACCCTAAATTAGATGATGGAGAATGAGCGGAAAAAGATCTTAATTTCCTATTTATAGGGATGGCTGCTCATGAAGCAGGATTGTCAAGTGTGAGAACCTAAGGGAGACAAGGAGTCAAGGGTTTTGTTTGATCAAATGACCTAAGAGAAGAGTCTACAGTGACATGTTAAGAAAGAAGGCTTAAGGAGATGAATTCTTGAAGGGTGAATAATTTGTCAGAGCTACAAAATATGAAGGCCAAGCATAATTAAGGACTGAAAAAAGATTTTTAATTTGCAAGTGAAGTTGTAAGTTATATCAAATCAAATCCTTACTATTACTCTCTAACAATTGTATCAGTCTAGGGTAAATCCTTTGGATTAAGGTTGACCTAATAGTCATTTGTAAATCCTTTAATTGGGTGACATTCCAAGTGAATGGTCTAAAGTCCTCTAACAAGGCTCACTACTAATAGGGTGATTGAAATCCTTTAATAGGGTCATATTTAACAATGCGTATTGTAACCTTTAACAGGGTTGGCCTTTCATAGGGCATCACTTTAGAAGAGTGAAATGAGTAGCATGTTACTAGTGGTTTCTCCCAAATTGGGTTTCTATGTAAATCATTGTGTCAAATGTGTTCATGAATTTTTTATGTTTCATGCTTTACATTTCTACAAGTTGATTTGACAGTAACCTGCAAGTTTTAAGTGATTGCATAATCTTATGGATGCATGCATGAATATAAATGTTTTATGGATTCACTAAGCTATGAAAAGTTTTATTTATACATCTAGACCTTGGATAATTGATTAATCCCTCCCTCTTAGTTTTTCAAAAGCATTCCAACAATCTCTTCCTTCATACCTTCTAATAATTGCTTGATCCACACAATGTTTGAACAATTAAGTTCTACAATAACATACTCAACTTCTATTGTGGGTTGAAAAATACAATTTTTCTTCTTACTTCTCCATGAAATAAATGTCTTTCCTAGAAGCACCTCCACTTGTACTCTTTCTATCATCAATTTTTTAGCCCAATCAACATCTGTGTACACTCTTAGCTCAAACTTGTCATTCTTTTTATACCGTAAACCATAGTCTTCTATATCTTTCAAGTATCTCAGTATCATTTTCATATCCATCAAGTGATTCTCCTTAGGATTAGTAGAAAATGTTGCAACAATACCAACAACTAATGCAATGTCAAGTCTGCTATGAACAACATATTGTAGTTTGTCAATCGTTGGCCTATACAATGTCTTATTTACTTCAACAGAATTATCATTCTTTGAAAGTTTATGTCCAGCAACCATAGGTGTTCCAACTGGTCTTGAATCTTCCATTCCAAATGTCTTTATTATCTCCTTGATAAACTTTGATTGTGTAATGTAAATACTTCCTTTCATTTGATAGACTTGCAAACCAACCAAAAAATTAATCTCTCCAAACGTTGACATGTCAAATTCTTTCTTTGTCTCATTAGCAAATGATTTGCACAATATATCATGTCCTCCAAATATAATATAATCAAAAATTATTTCAGCTAGAAATATCTTACTCTCAGATGCACTTTTCAAGTAAAACTCACTATTATTATTAGTTCTTGCAAAGCCAATTTCACCAAATAATCATGCAAGCTTTCATACCATGCTCTAGGGGATTGTTTCAAACCATGCAATTCTTTGTGCAACTTACATACCATGTTCTTTTTTCTAGGGTCAAAAAATCCTTGAAGTTGTTCAATGTAGACTTCTTCAAAGATTCCATTCACAAATCCATATTTTACATCCATTTGATAAACGTTAAAAACTTTGTAAGAAACATATGCAAGTAGTGTTCTTACTCCTTCCAAATTTGCATCTCGCTATAATGTCTCTCCATAGTCAATTCCTTCCTCTTGTACATATCCCTTACAAACTAATCTTTCTTTGTTCCTTGTGACTTCACCTTTCTCATTCAGCTTGTTTCTAAATATCCACTTGGTTCCAACCACACTTTTGTCCTTTGGCCTTGGTACCAATTTCCATGTCTTGTTCTTCTCTATTTGATCAATCTCCTCATTCATTTATTTAAACCAATCTTCATTCTCCACTACATATTAAAGTGTTCTTGTCTCAAACTCACCTAATAAATATGTATCATTCTTCAATTTTTTTCTTGTCATGAGTCTCGAGTCTTTGTCTCTAATGATTTGGTTTGGTGTATGGTGTCTTCTCACATATTTTGCTAAGATAGGTTCATGTCTTGTTTATCCTTTTGGTAGTTCACTTGGTCCAGCTTGCTCATCTTTTGTAGGTACCTCTTGTTGTAACTCAACTTCCTTTATCTAGTGTTATATCTCCTCTCTCTGATGTTTGACTTCCTTTCTTAGTAGCTCAGCTCCTACATCCCAATTCTTGGTAGCTTGCTAAGACTCGACATAACTTGTCTTTTGATGCTCGACAATGTCAGCATGCTGATGCTCAACAGTCTCCTTCTCTGGTTCAGGTTAGGTACTTGGTTCTCCTTCATAGATATAGAAAAAATTTCTATAATATTTAGGTTCCTTCTTGCATTCCTCTTCATTTTTCTCTACAAATTCATCAACTCTAACATTTGCACTTTCCACAATTTTGTTAGTGTTATAATTCAAACACCTGTACATGTCTTTATTTTAATGGAATATCCTAGGAATATACTTTCATCATTCTTTGCATAAAATTTTCCCTTCCTTGCATCTTTTATTATATAACACTTGCCTCCAAAAATTTTGAAATATTTGACATTAGGTGGATAACCATATCATAGTTCAAAAGTTTGTACCTTTCTTGACTTGAACTCAATTCAGTGTATAAACATCAATACTTACATCTTCTCTCCAATACTTTTGAGAAACATTCTTCTCCATCATTAGTGTTCTTGCATAGTCCATGATTGATCTATTTCTTCTTTCATCTATCTTATTCTATGTTGGAGTCCTTGGTGTTGGCATTTGTCTTTTGATTCCTTTGTCATTGCAAAATGTATTAACTCCTCAGATTTGAATTCACCTTTGCTATTTGATCTCAAGCATTTCAAACTTTTACCTTTGTCTTTTTCAACTCTAGCCAAATACCTCTTAAACATTTGAAAATCATCAATTTTTTCCTTTAGAAATATTATAGTCATCATTTTAGAGAAACGGTCACCAAACATAATAAATTATTTGCCCCCATAATAGATTTGCACTCAAATAGGACCACACAAATATATATGAACCAGCTCCAAAATATCATCAGAAGAATAGGTCTTTCTCTTGAAACTAGACTTTGCCATCTTTACCATTTGACATTGCTTGCACATCACTTTATTAGGTTTTCTCAATCTTGGTAACCCTCTAACTCTTTCCATCTTACTAATGCTTACCAAATTATCAAAGTTCACGTGACAAAGCTTCTTATGTCATAACAAAATATCTTCAAATGAGGCAAATAGGCATGTATCTTCAGCTAGGTCTAGATAGTACAAGTTACATATTGGTTTCTCTCCAGTCCTAATTAGTTCACCAGTAGCATCATAGATTTTTTCCTTCTTATGTTGGAATTCAACTCGGTAGCTTGAACTATTCAACTATGCCATACTCAACATATTATATTTCAATGTATAAACCCAATATGCATTGTTGCATTTGATCTTGTCATTCAATATAATAGATCCTATACCTTTCACATAATATGGAGCATCATTTCCAAACTTAACACAACTACCATTATTGTGTTCTAACTTTTCAAACTTACCTATATCACGAGTCATATAATATGAGCAACCACAATCAATTATCCATTTATCATTCTTACTTACATGTAAGATTAGAATAATTTTCTCAAGTTTTTCATCTTCATTAGATTCATCTTTCATTGCAACATAAATAACTGCTTTATCATGTTCATCATAATCACTATTAGAACCATCTTCTTCAACAATGTAACAAGATTTCTTACCTTTTCCTTTGTAGTCTTTGTTACCTTAGTTGTTTCTATTGTCTCTCCTTCATCAATACTTTTTATCTTTCCTTTCCTCCTTCTCATCTGTGTCAAAACATCTTGCAACAATATGACCAACTTTGTTACATGTAAAACAAATTATAGGAAGTTTACCTTTGTATTTTTCTTTTTCTCTTGGTAGCCTTCTTGTCAATAATGTTTCTAGATTTTTAAGATCATCATCTGATTCACTATCACTATCCATGAGCTTTTTCTTTTTCTTTCTTTTAGATCCATCAAGGGTTAGTAGAGACTTGAAATCACATTCAAACTAAAAGATGTATAATTATCAACATTTAACAATTCAAATATGAGTCTACTAATTAGAATATCCAAGGTCAGATCATTACCAAGTGTACATCTTAGTTTTGAATAGGGTGAAAATAGGACCTATCCTCAACCCTAATTTCCAATAGGAATGATCCAAATTGATTAAGCACAAGAAAGTGATCAATGCACAAATAGATAATGTAATGGAAAATTAGGAAAAGGGAGATCCTATTGTCTTCCTATTTTGAAAATTATATGCTTAAATATTGAAATAGATAAAAAGACAAATACTAACCTTGAAGTAGAATAATTTTGGAAAAAAGATGATTTATGGTGTCTATGTACAATTTCAGGGTCTTTGCAACCTATTCTGGACTAGAAATGTCAAGACAGAGAAAACTTAGAAAACTTTTGTCCTTTTAAAGGGAGGTCAATCTTGACCCTAATAGTGGGGCACAATCTTAGCTTAGATTACAATTATACCCCAAAAAGTTGACCTTGACCTGCACTGCTTTGACAAATTTTTTGTTCATGGATCCCATGAGTTTGACGAAAAGGGTATCCAAATTTTCTCTTCAATTCATGTTTCCACACATGTATCTACAAGAAAAATAGTTTTTTTTTTTTTTTGATGAGGGGTTTGCTTGGGTCAAACCCCGATTTGGAATCAACCTTAATAATTGAATTGAAATAAGGAATGCTAGCAAGTAGTAGGAGTAAATCTAACAATGAATCTATGCTATTCAATATATATGCAATTGTATTTGAAATGTAAATAAGTATATTGATATGAAAGCTTGAACATAACATTAACAAATGCAAATCAAAACCTTTATTATTGTATACTTAGAATCCACCTTGATAGAAGAATGAATAGATCTTGAAGATGAACAAAGGATCTTGAAGGAAGATCACACCACCATGATGGCTAGATCTAGGGTTTAAATGATGAATCTTGAATTCTTTAACCAAATCCCTTCAAAGGCTTGAGTGTTCCAATCCTTGATCTTCAATGGAAAACTTGAATGCTCAAATGATTAAATGTTTCATAAAATATCCTTATGAAAAGTAGGTAATTGCTCATAGTAAGTAGATAGTCATTCGTGTGTGATAGATCCTGGATGGTAGATAGATTGTCGATGTCAAAATGAGGGAAGAAGACTTCCTTATATAGAGATCTAGGGTACAAACTCCTAAAGAAGAACAATATAGGAGCACTAAATCCCATTTAACCTTAACCCCTAGAAATGGACCTAGATTAAATGTAATTTAAGAGTCTACCATTTTGAAACTTGAAACAACCAACTTAGAAGTAGGAAAAATGAAACTTTCCAAAGCCCAATGTCCTAAAACCTCCAAAAATTAAAAAATGGACTTGGGGTTAGGGACGAGGTTGACCCTACCCTAGGTCAAGGTCTAGGTTGACCTTGACCTAAAAGGTCATCCTGGACCTAGAAAGTCAAAGTATTTAGTGTTGGAATACAAACACCACTAAGGGTGGGGGTGGTGGTTGAATCCGTGGTTTATAATACTTTTCAAAACTTGAAACAATTAGAAGTAATAAAAATTTAACACATAAGTAGTATAGTTAATGAATAATAAAGTGACACAATATTTTAATATGGAAGACCCCTTAGGTTAAAAAACCACTTTGAATCTAAAACTTTATTGGCCTCTTGGGAAAATCTTGTAGAGCTACAACTTTGGGAAGCACCAACACACTATTTTGGAAACACCAATTTTGAGGAACACAAATCCCTTACACCTAAAGCACTAACTTCATGAATACAAGAAGCACCAACTTCAAAAATGCACATATGAGATATAAAATTAGAGGATCGTCTCTATTACGACACAAATCATGAATCACTAGTTTCAACTTGTTGAAAACATAATGCAGGATATACTTCTATTCTCCTCAAAACATCCAATATCTAAATATTTTTTCTTTTTCCATTAAAATATTTTATCAAATACTAATATGAAAAAATTAAGTAGCAATATATAACCCTTCTTCTACCTTTGATAAAATTTTGCAATGAAAATCAAATAAAAAAAATGAAAATAGAGACATAAAGCATTACCCTCTTCTTTGCTATTAAAAATCTGTCTGCAAACTATTTAGTCTACAAGGAATTCCACACCAATCTTGTAACTTCTATCAAAACCGCATATTGGATGTTTTAGAGGAATGTATCCTCTACTAATAAACCAAGAAAGTCAAAATTTTGGAGGCAAGTACATACCCCAAACTTCCATTAGACGAAAATCACTCAAAACTGCTAAAATTGTCATAACAATGTTGTAACTGTTTCTGATAAATAGACCTTTTCTCTTTCCATGCATGTGTTATGCAAAAACTAACAAAGACCCATTTTAGCTAACTCAAAGAGATTTCCAAAAAGGTATGATAGTTAGGTGTTATCTAATAAAAATCTTATTGAATTTCTCATAGACCAAAACTATTTTTTTATAACCATTTTCTAAACCAATGTGAACATTAAGTGTTAATTGTATAACACTTAAGTGTTTGTCTTGAATATGTTTTGAACAATATTTAAGGACACCAAATAATTTAATTGCATGATGTTAAGCATACCATATGCTCATTATAATTACATTATTGACGTCAATGACAATAATGAATGACCAAATACCAAGGGTTCAACACTCAATAGTTGTCAAAAAAAAGATGGAAATAGAGAGAGAGAAGTAGAACAATGGAAAAACTACTAGATCGATGCAAAAATTTATATAAGGCACTTGACATGACCCTAGACCACTTACTCAGAAGGCTAAACACTCTTTACATAACAGTGCTTCCATTTTAAGATGATACAAGTTCTTGAATTGTAGATACTCTAATTGCATAGATAGGAGGTAAATTCTTTAAAACCTTGCTTATCATAGTCTCATTAGATATACATGTTCCATCCTCTAATTGCATTCATCTTTAATTCAGCTGCAAAAACTATGCAACAACTTCTCCTTCTTTCATTCTAATGTCATAAAACTTGCCTCTTGAACTTTCTACTTTATCCCTCAACACATCTTTGTCTCCTCCATATATTTGTGCCAACTTATCCCACATTTTCTTTGCTTTAGTGCAATCCTTCACATCATCAAATTTAGAATAACCGACGCAAGATGCCAGATCTATCATCATTTTATTGTGCTCTTGCTTCTATTTAATTTTCTCAATAGTCATGGGTCTAGGCACTTCAATATTCATTGTTCAAGTAATATAGTGTAGAATCTCAAATTCTGTCTAGATGCAATCTCATGAATCATTTCATGTTGGGAAGTTATCTTTGTTCAACTTGGTTACCTCTCTCTTGTACATTTTGATCTTTACCTTAAGTCCCTTCAAACTTTCCTTACAAGCACCAAAGCTCTGATACCAATTGTTATAATGATTAGAATTGTAATGCCCCACCAAGGGATCCAAAAGAACTAACCTAAAGTTTTACTAAGTTTGCCAAACATTTGTTGTTATAAAGATAACATATAAAAATAATTATAAAATAGCAGAAGCAATAACATACAATCATACACAAGCAACACATAACAAATTACATTCCTTAAGGATCCCAGGATATTGAATCATATTTAAATTTAAATAATACTAAGTCCAATAAATAAAACATTCAAATTAAAGAATAATCACAAGTTCAAATCCATTTAAATAATATACATCTGTTCTGAATGCCACTTTGCAATAATCAAAATGCACAATCATCCACTATACATGTCACAGGGTATGAAAGGCTGAAAGAATATGCATTTATAAAATAGATTACATCATCCCTTTTGGATCCATGAAACAAAATACAATACAATAAGTAAAATCATTCATCATATAGATATAACCATCCATCATAATACACAAAGATAGAATGAAAGGAAATGCAAAACAAGGAACTCCAGCCACAACATCAATAGATGGATCTCAATGGTAAAAGTAAACGAACACTACCACCCGACCTCATTGTGACCCAAAAAAAGTCCACTCCCATCATGTTGAGGAGATAGTATCAAGTCCCAAATAGGATAACAAACCCAAAACTCAAAAGTAATATCTAGGTCAAGGAAAACCCTAAAAGTAATCTAACTCAAAGGTTCCAAGATAAAATGACATCTAAACCTAGAGGCAAACAAAGACACGTAGGGAATCTACTATGCAAGTAGGCAAATGTCATCGCATGAGTCAACTCTAGAGTTACCTTGGCAGTGTGACTTGACCCCAACCCCTCTAATGACTCTATGCAACACTAGTATCCTTTTGTACTAACAAAACATACTAACAATGCATGGTTGCAACCAAGCATCCTCTCTACTCCCATCCTAGTCTATACTAGCACTCGAGGCATAGGTGAGGAAAGACAAAGACTCTTATTAAGTTTATTTTACTTTCATTTAGTGTAGTGTTTTCACTTATTAAAATAACCTACAATGGGTTACCCAGGCAACCACTTTGGGCTCTAACCTCCATTGCAAACCACTTCCTAACATTACATATAGATAACCTACCCCAAGCTCATAAATGTACAAATCAAAGAATCACCCCAGCGCTATACAAGTAACTATAAAGCATCAACAAATAATTCATAATAATACCTCAATTCTTTACAAGCAATTGGAAAACATCTAAAAATAAATGATTGAAGACTCAATGGTTAAATCAAATAGGTCACACTATTCACCCCAGTTTCACACAAGAACACTGTAAAGCAATAACAATCAATAGATCATAATTCTTCATAGAGCATACAAGACACATTAGCATGGTTGAGTATAAAAGATCGAGATCAAAGCATCATCATGATATCACAAAAATAGAACTCTTGAGCCTTTAGTAAACATCTTAGGACCAATCAACGCTCTAGTCAACCCAAACCCAAAACATAGGACAACATACACTTAACAATGTAGTTTCATAGTTTTGTTTGATTTTGAAGACACAGTCTAAGTTTTATTTTTGGATAGGTAATTGGCCGAAGTGTAGATTATTTTTTATTCATTTTATTATTAATATTAGATTAATTATTATTATATATTAATTTCAACTAGATTCAAACCCAAGGCCTCCCTAATGAGAGGCTTGCAATTTACCGATGAGTTGTAGGCTCTTGCCTACATGACACATAGTCTGAGTTAACAATAAGATTTAAGTTTTTGTTTCAATGTAAGTCTTTAAGCAGATAAGATTTACATTTTACCCTTACAACTTAACCCATTTCTCGTGTTAGAACATATTGCACAATTACACTTAACTTATGAGATTACAAGGATCACAATTAAATATCATAAAATAATTTAAAGCTAATTATTTATTAAATTATTAAAATAATAATTATTGATTATCTAATAAAATAATTACAATTTTATTAATAATAAAAATCATTAATAATAATAAAATAAATAATTTTAAACTTTATTAGATAATATTTATTTTTAATCAAAACTTAATTAAATTAAATTAATTAAATGAATTAATACATATTGAATTGTAACAATAATTATTAATTATTAATATTTAATAATTAATAAAACTAGTATCAAATGATTAATAAAATTTAATTTAATAAAATTGGTTTTTAATTTTTTTACATAAAACATAAATTAAAAAGACCTACGTTTTAAGGCTTGTTAGCCAACCTTTAATGGCTACTGCCATAGTAGCTCGCAGTTGCATCAACAGTACAAATTAGTGTAGTTGCAGTCGTAGTAGTTACTGTAGGTAGCCATGGCTCAAATTGCTACCGGGAGGGGAGGTGAGGTATGGGTCTCGCCTCCTTCCTTAATTTTTTTAATTTAATTTTTTTTGTTGAATATAAAATCTTTTTAAAACAAGACCCCCAAATATATATATGATATACATGTTTTTTATAAATAATGTGAATTTAATCTAATAGGGAAACCTAGATAAACCAATCAAATTTTCATTCTAAATTTTGATTTCATTTCAAAATTATTCCTGATTAAAATAATCAACTATTCAATTTATAAAATGAAGGTTTCCTAATCTTTCAATCCTCATATATAGATAGAATTCGATATGAATACCAATAAATTCACAATGAAAGATTCATCATAACTAAAATTTGGAAAATAGATTTAATAAACATGATGTAGACAGGAATTTTGAAGAACATAATTCATTATGCGAATAGAACACAAGACTCTACCCAAATTTGATGCTAATACGCAACCGCTCGAAGATTGTGAGAGAATTCTCTTTTCTCTCAAAACCTTCTTTCTGAAAATCCCTCCTCCAAAATCTCAATCCCTATGAAATGAATTCTCAATCTTTGATAAGGAGTTCTCCCCTAAATTTGGGGTGCTAATTGTGTAATCATGCAAGGGAACTTATTGATCACAATCTTTTTAATATTTTATTACTTTTTGGATATTCATGCACGCTTTTTACAATTTAAAATATCTTTATAAAAAATAATTTCTCTTTGTCTCTTTAACTAATTTTTGAAGCATTTTTTGATAAAATATTTATTAAGCAAAGTAATAATAATATTTAACATTTAAAAAAAAATGATCTCCTAAATATATTATTATTAAATTAAATAAATATTATTACACTCTAAAATTAGAACTATAAATTTCTCTTTAAATTTATTTCTTTTATTTAATTAATTTTCTAATTAATTAAATATACTTAAATGTTGAAATTATCTTAATAATTTTCCATTAAATTAAATCATTAAATATACTTTTAATTTGACTTAATTAACAAAAAAATCACCAAAGACCTACAAGATGAAATGTGAAAACCCATCATAAAATACCACATACAAGATCAAAATCAAGGGTTATAATCACAAATTTACATCATATGACGAATTCAAAAGGGTAATCATCTTAGATGCTTTTCCTAGTTTCTAGGACAATTGGTTTTAAGGTTAGGATTTGGACTCAAGAATTTGTCTCCTCTCTCTTACCATTGAGATATAGTGATAAGGTATGCTCATCCTAGCAATTTAGGGAAGTGAACACCTGGTACCTGCAATCTGCATAAAATCCATGCATGGACAAAAACATATATTCTAAACTAAATAGGCAATAGTAGGAAGTGGTGCATCATGTAGATCCCAACTAGTAGGTGACTATGACTGTCTTCCTTAACCACATCAGAAATGCCATACATAAAGAAAACATACATGCACACCATACACATGAAGTATGGGGTAAGTATCCATATAAAATACATATAAATAATCCATCTAACTAATATTATTAAATAACTAAAATCACTATAGATAATCATCATCAAAGTATAGTCATGCATATAGGAAGTAACTAGTACCAAGGTAGTCGCATCATATAATCAACTGAGTATGAAAACAATATCCAATAATTTGGAAAATAATGTTACTAATCATCAAGCATAAACATAAATTGGCCTAAAAGAGTGTGACAATAATAACTAAAAAGTAAAGTAGGGGTAGGTACTACATCCAGCCCCCTAGACTTAGGTTTACTCCTGGAAGCCTATAAACAAGTAGGGATATAATTCTCGTAAACTAGATGCATCCTCTCATGTAGCTAATAACTCATCAATAGGGCCCCATTGGAACCTTACCTACTCTATGGTTTGACCCCTTAGGGTCAACTCTCACTACTGCAAAATGCGAACTAACTCCAAAGCCAACTGCTTATCCTCTACCTATAACACATTCCAATCAAGAACATGTATCAAATCAGGAATATACTATCTAAGTACATAAACATTAAAAACATCATGAATATGAGCTAGGTTGGGTGGAAATGCAAGATGGTCGGCAATTGGTCATATCCTCTCAAGAATCTCAAATGGTCCCATAAAGCGAGGTGCTAGCTTTGAACACTTTCCATAATAGATCGAACTCTTCTATAGACGCACTCTCAAGAAAACTTTCTCACCCACTACAAACTACTTATCCATCCTATGAGCATTGAAATACTTCTTCTGTCTATCATGTGATGTAGACATGTGCTTGCGGATGTGCACTACCTATTGCTCCATATCTCAAACCATCTCAAGACCCAATAGGATGTGATCCTCAAGACTATCCCAACTCAAAGGTGTATGGAAAGGATGACCATACAAAGCCTAAAAAGGTGCCATCCCAATAGAACTGTGATACTCGTTGTTATAAGAAAACTCCATTAGGTATAGATAATCTTCCCAAAGAGTCTATATGTCCATCACATACATCCTCAACATATCCTCCAGAACCTAATTCACTCTCTAGGTCTAACCATCTATCTATGGGTGATAAGCTGAGTTGAAGTTCAATTGTGCTCCAAGATCATGCTATAGTGATGTCCAAAATGAAAAGGTGAATACAATATCCCTATCCAAAATAATCTTTTGAGCAATTCCATGTAATCTCATGATATCATGTATGAAGACATTAGCTACAAAAGCTATAGTGTAGGATGACCTCATCGGTGAAAAATGTGCCACCTTAGTCAATTGATCAATGGTGACCATGATAGAATCATGTCAAAAAGAAGTCATAGGCAACCCTATAATGAAATCCATAGAGATGATATCTTACTTCCATGAAGGAATGAGATTAGGCTAGTGCACAATGAGCCTCTGATAGGATCAATGTACAAAGATCATCCAATAGTGGTATATAGATCCTTCTTGAATATCACAAAAGGCCATTTAACTCCAAAACATAACCTAAGAACTTGCCCTCCAATGGGCTCTGTGAATCTATCTCCCTACTCACCTCCTAATACCAAATATCTATAGAAAGTGCCTGAAATATATAGCTTCTCAAATCCTCACTAAGAGTCAAAGATAGTGTCACATGTCTCCCATGACTCAAAGCATCAACTACCACATTCTCCTTTCCCTAAATATACTTCACCTTAAAGTCATACTCACAAAGAAACTCCATCTAATGCCTTTGTTTAGCATTTAGATTAGGCTTCTTGAATATGTACTATAGACTATGATGATCACTATGAAGTTCAACTTTGTGTCCCAGCAAGAAGTGTCTCCATCTTACTAGGGCATGAACTACCACAACTAACTCAAAATCATGCATATGATAATTCATCTTGTGATCCTTGAGTTTGTGTGATTCATATGAAATCGCTCATCCATCTTGCATCAATACTACTCTAATCCCCTTTAGGGAAGCATCCATACACATCATGAAGTCACCTGTTGGATTAGGTACTAATAAAATAGGTGCACTGGTTAAAAGCTCCTTGAGCTTCTGAAATTCTTCCTCACATTTCTTTGTCCATAAAAACTTATTTCCTTTCCTTTGAAGGGAATTGATAGGATGTGCTATTCTAGAAAATTTTTGGACAAACATGTGATAGTAACCAGTTAGGCCCATGAAGCCATGAATTTTTGACATAGTAGTGGGTGTGGGCTAATCTACCATTGCCTGAATCTTCACAGGTCTATAGAGATACCATCACCTAATATGCTATGCCCTAAATACTAGATCTCTAATTGAAAGAAATCACACTTCATTGAGTTGGCATAAAGTTGATTATCTCTCAAGCACTACAAAACCAAACATAGATGTACCTCATGCTCCTTCTATGATCTAGAATATATCAATATATCATCTAGGAACATAAGTACAAATTGATCAAGATAGGAATAGAACACTCTATTCATTAGACACAAGAAAACTGATGGAGTGTTTGTTAGCTCAATTGGGACTACTATGAACTCATAGTGCCCAATTCAGAAGGTGGTCTTATGAATGTCAACATCCTGAATGCAAAGGTGATGGTATTCTGACTTAAGATTGATTTTGGAGAACACTGTAGCTCTCTTAACTGATCAAATAAATTTTCAATCCTTGGTAAAGGATACCTATTCTTTATTGTCACTTGGTTCAATTGCCTATAATCAATACAAAGGTGCAACAAACCATCCTTATTCACAAAGTGCACTGGTGCTCCCCATGGAGATACTCTCGGTTGGATACTACCCTTGTCTAGAAGGTTCTCAAGTTGTAGATGCAACTCACTCAATTCCTGAGTGGTCATATTATTAGGATTAAACCTCAGATAGAAATAATAATTACATGCAAATATAAACAATATCAAAAAATAATAGATCACACAAAAAAGAACACAAGACACCAAGATTTAACATGGTTCACCTAAACCCTGGGCTACACCCACCAAATAGCAAGTCTAATATTTTTACGATCTAGTGATTACAACCTGATTACAATCTATAATCCCTTACAACTCAGTACCACTGCAAGAACCAATTTTCATATCACCTTATGAAACAATCCCTAACCCTAAGCCCCTTTATACAAGTATTTTTACTACTTTAGGGTTATAATTAATAATTACATGTTAGCCCAAAATCCCAATAAATTAGGGCCCAATTTTATTTTTAAGTATGTATAGTACTTCCCTGATTAGTCACCGCAAACTAACACATAACATTAGGAGCTTTAGAAATAGGCTTCGCTCTTGGAATGAGATCAATGTTGAAATCAACATCCCTCTTTGGAGGCATGCCTAGAATCTTGCTAGGAAATACATCCACATATTCTTGTAGAATAGGGTGGTCTATAGTCTTTCTTGCAGGGTCTTCTTCTTCCAGTTCTCTTACTGTAATGGAAAATACCTGACATCCCTTATGAAAGGCCTGCTTTAATTTCATAGCAGATATCATTCATAGAAATATAGGTCTTTGAATATCCACAATCTTTGTATCCTTCCCTTGGTCATCCTAACACAAAATGGTCTTTTTTCTGCAATCTATACTAGCTCTATGAGAACCAAGCCAATCCATACCTAAGATCACATAGTAAGAGCCAAGAGGAATGACTCAAAGGTCAACTAACATCACAAAACCTTCTAAGCTTAGTTCACAGTTCTATACTACAAAATTTGTGAAAACCCTAACGTCTAAGGCTAGTTCCACTTGCCAACCAAAACCTTGTTTTACAGCTTCCAACTTACATTTAGCAACTAAGGATGGTGAAATAAAATAGTTTGTGGCACTTGAATTAAACAAGATGGAGAGAAGTGTACCTTATATAGTTCCCATAGTCTCAACCATGGTCCCCTAATGATCTGCTTGACAGTGATCCACTATCGCAAATACCTTGTGAGCTTTACCTATATCTCTAATTGTAGGCTTAGATGCTACTTCCCTAGAACCTGAATAGTGAGGTGTACATTGTGGGTAGTGGGCTATAATGTGTCCAAACTATCCACAAGAATAACATCCCGTGCCTTTCCTAGATCCCCTCTGTTGGAGGCACACTCGACTACTAGTGGCTATCCCTACTAGAAAAAGGCTCATTTCTCTATGCAAGTTGAGTGTTCTAATTTTGCCTATTGCATTATGCATTGTGACAGTTCTTAGAGATAGAACCATTGCCACCACTTTGTGCCGAAGAGTATGATCCCTTCTGTTGCTACTATTTTTGAGATTTCTGTTGGTTCTAGTTTCCCTTAGGAAATGGAGGTTTCCTATTCCCACATGAGTTGTAGTTACCCTTAGATCCTGATACTATAAGTGCTTCGACAAAACCCCCATGTCCTAGGTTAACACTTTTCTCTACAAGTATGGCTCAATGTACTACATCTTTGAGGGTTTTAGGTTCAAATACCTTAACACCCCCAACTAGATGGTTGTTCAAGCCTCTGATGAAATTTTGTGTGAACTGTGATGGGTTATCACTAATTCTTGCATAGGGCATGAGCTCATAGAATTTGTGCTCATACTCTACTATGGTCATAGTGAATTGTCTCACATTGTAGAATTCATCTTCTCTCTCCTGATTGCATTCCTCTAGTAGGAATTGCTCATAGAAGTTTTCTAGAAATACCTCCCAGGTGACATTGTTTATATTTATAACTAGTTTCTTCTCTTCGATAGTTTACAATGTGGCTCCAAAGAGTTCCAAGTTGGTAATAGCAAACCTCACTTTGATGTTAGAGTCAAAGTCTTGTATAGGAAAAACCTCTAAAGGTCCTTCATCTGAGTAGCTACAATTGATCTCTATCAATCCCTTTGAGGGCTCCTAGACCTAGGTCTATTCTCATTCCCTATCTAGTGTGCTCCATCCTAACCAACACTCTGAAGAGGAGGTAGGTGATCCATGATGGTCTTCATCATTTTCCTTAGGTCAACCTCCTCTAAGTTGGCCGACTGCTTTCTATGGTTCTCTTCCTGATGTCATTGACATGCTCTTCCCTATCCTCTTCTTGATTAAGGCCTTCATGGATAGACTCATGTACACTGCTATTTTTGCCTCATCCACAACCTCTACCATGACCTCTAACTAAAGATCTCATCCCAGATACCATCGTACAATAATATGCAAGATAACAAGATGCTATAATAACCATAAAACATATTACTATAAGGCATACATAAAAGACACATGTTTTAAAAATAGTACAAGTTCAATTTTTATTTCTGCCTAATTTAGGTTTAAGTATATTCCAATTTTGAAGTTTTAAGTGTTCAAGTTTGAGAATATTCAACTAATAGTTTAAGTTCCATTCAATTTAACTAGTTTAAGTTTTCAGTTTGACAATTCAAGTTTTGTTTCACTTCAAATAGTTCAATTTTTTAGTTTGTAATAGATACATAACATTTTAAATTTCATTTTAGTTCAACTAGTTAACAACTAGTGACATTCCAATATGCGAAGAGCTCATAATGTAGAACTCAAACTCTGATACTAGATGTAATGCCTCACTAAGGGATCCAAAAGAACTAACCTAAAGTATTGCTAAGTTTGCAAATTTTTTTTTTTTAAAGATAACATATAACAACAATTATAAAATAGTGAAGCAATAACATACAATCATACATAAGAAACACATAAACAAATTACATTCCCTAACGATCCCAAGACATTGAATCACGTTTAAATTTAAATAATACTAACTCCAATAAATAAGACATCCACATTAAATAATATATATTTGTTTTGAATACCACTTGGCAATAATTGAAATGCATAATCATCCATTATACATGTCACAGGTTATGAAAGGCTAAAAGAATATACATTTATAAAATAGATTACATCATCCCTTTCAGATCCATGAAACAAAATACAATACAATAAGTAAAATCATCCATCATATAGATATAACCATCCATCATAATACACAAAGATAGAATGAAAGGAAATGCAAAACAAAAGGAAATGTAGAACAAGGAACTCTAGGCACAACATCAATGGATGGATCTCAATGGTAAAAGTAAAAAAGCACTACCACCCCACCTCGTGGTAACACAAAAGGGTCCACTCACATCGCGCTAAGGATATAGTCTCAAGTTCCAAATAGGATAACAAACCCAAAACCCAAAAAGTAATATCTAGGTCAAGGAAAACCCTAAAAGTAATCTAACTCAAAGGTTCCAAGATAAAATGGCATCTAAACCTATAGGAAAACAAAGACAGATAGGGAATCTACTATACAAGAGAGCAAATGTCATCACATGAGTTAACTCTAGAGTTACTCTGGCAGTTTGACTTGACCTCGGCCCTCTAGTGACTCTATGTGGCACTAGTATCCTTTTGTACTGACAAGGCATACTAACGATGCATGGTCACAACCAAGCTTCCTCTCTACTCCCATCCTAGTCTATACTAGCACTCAAGGCATGGGAAAGGAAAGAAAAAGACTCTTATTAGGTTCATTTTACTCTCATTTAGTGTAGCATTTTTACTTATTAAAATAATCTACAATGGGTTACCCAGGCAACCACTTTGGGCTCTGACCTCCATTGCAAGCCACTTCCCAACATTACATATAGATAACCTACCCTAATCTCATAAAAGTACAAATCAAAGAATCATAATTTTCACCTCAGTCCTATACAAGTGATTGGAAAGCATCAAAAGAAAATTCATAATAACTTCTTAGTCCTTTACAAGCAACTGGAAAGAATCCAAAAATAACTGATTGAAGACTAAAAGGTTAAATCAAAGAGGTCACACCATTCACCTTAGTTTCACACAAGAAGACCATAAAGCAATAATGATCAATAAATCATAACTCTTCATAGAGCATACAAGACACTTACCATGGTTGAGTATAAAAGATCGAGATCAAAACATCATCATGATATCACAAAAATAGAACTCCTGAGCCTCTGGTAAACATCCTAGGACTGGTTAATGCTCTAGTCAACCCAAACCCCAAAACATAAGACAACATATAGTTAACAATGTAGTTTCATAGTTTTGTTTGATTTTGAAGACACACAATTTGAGTTAATAGTAAGGTTTAAGTTTTCATTTCAATGTAAGTTTTTGAGTAGATAAGATTTACATTTTGCCTTACAATTTAACCCATTTCTTATGTTAGAACATATTGCACAATTACCCTTAACTTATGAGATTACAAGGATCATAATTAAATATCATAAAATAATTTAAAGATAATTATTTATTAAATTATTAAAATAATAATAATTTATTATCTATTAGGTGTGACCTTGTTAAAGATTTAAATCACCCTATTAGGAGTGGCATGGTTAGAGGTCTTTAGATCATTCCATTAGAATGTCACCTTGATTAAAGGATTTATAATATGACTATTATGTCAACCTTTATTAAAGGATTTATAAAATGACTATTATGTCAACCTTGATTAAAGGATTTTATTGCCATGATGGTTAGAAAGTAACAACTAGGTTTGATACTCTATCTTAACACTTGGCAATAAGTAGTAATAGTCATCAGTAAGACTCAAATGACAACTAAAAGTCTAATACTCTATCTTGACACTTGGCAATAATGAGTTGACACCAGGAAACATTTCTCGGGAGGATTTGAAATGGTGGGAGCTTTGGTAGGTGGGAACTTGAAAGGAAAAAATTTAGTGGTAGGGACTAATCCTAGAGGGATAGGGATACTTAAAGTGGGTATCTCAATAAGAAATGTAGGGAAGTTGGAGATAGATTGTGATGGTCTATTGGATCCAGAAGAAGATATAGATCTATTGGGATCTTACTCTACAAGAAGTGGGGCCATTGATGTTCTCTCTAATCCTCGGCCCAAGTGTCCTATCTAGAATAGGGACCCATTGTAGGAAGGAAATATATCAGAGGATGTGGGTAAGGATACAAATGTTTCATGTGTGAAGGAGTAGGAGGATCTGGAAGTGGATCAACACAAGTGGTCATCATTGTTTGGAAGAAGGCCAAGAGGAAAGTCTTCTTTTCCAATGATAACCTCAAAATCTTGTTAGGAAAAAGGTGAGTTTCAAATTTTCATTCTAGATTTGATTTTTGATTACTCTATTTTGACTATGGATTTTACTCTAGTTGGAAATTTTTTCGGCAGCAGACCTGATATTGATGCTTTGAGAAATATGATCAAAAGGAAACAGGCTCTTCATGATCAAGTGGATATTTCCCTTATGATGAATGGGTTCTTTTTCTTTATATTTACATGTAAGGAAGATTTAAATATGGTGGTATGTGGAGGACCTTGGCCATTTGGTAATAGTACTCTGACAATTAAAAAGTGGGAACCCAATATGGATATGTTTGATGCTTTCTTCCTTACTACCCCAGTTGGGTTAGACTACCAAGATTACCCCTTGAGTTTTTGCATGAAGACACCTTTAAAGGGATAGTTGGATCTTTTGGTGAGCTTATAGCTATTGATAATGCTATAGCTTCAAGGTCTAAACTATAGTGTGCCAGAATCTTTGTGAAAGTTGCTCACTTGAAGAACCTTCCCCAGAAGATGGAATTAAATTTAAAACTTGGTAAAAGGATGCAAGAGATAGTATTTGAAGATTTTTCAAATGCATTTTTTGTCTATAAAAAAAAGGGTTCGAAAAATTATCCATTGAAAATTAAAAATCAACCAAAGATGGTGAATGTGGAAAAAGGATAGAAACTAAGATTTAGAAAAGGGTTTGGAAACCTAAAGCTATTTCTAAGAAGGCAATTGAAGGCAAAGATATCCAAGGTAATCAAAATATGGGGGTGCATATGGAAGTAGAGGAGACTACAAGGATGCAAGATAAAGAGAAGAGTGAAGATCCAATGAACTAGATGGTTATATTTCATAAAAAAGAGCCATAATGGGAAGATATTGAAGAATTACAAGAGGCAAAGGAAGGAGAACTTCTAGAGGAAAGAAGTGGCCAACTTGACACATTAGAGGAGTTATAGAATAAATAAAATTAAACTCATTTGATTCCTCTTTTCCAAGGGTTTATTACAATTTAAAATGTTTTAGATTCTAAAGGTTTGGATATGATTATAGACAAGAAAGAACCTAAATACAAATAGGGTCAAAAGAAGAAATTAGAGAAAAAATGCAATAATTTACCCATAGGAATTGAGACCTAGAGTAGTAAATTGGAATTTGGCTTTCCTAAACTAAAATTGAATGTTGGAACTCTAGAGGAACCTGGAAGAAAAACTACTAGGAAGACTAGAGAAAGTGAAAGTTAAAAAAATATTGCTAATGGGAAATAAACAACTAATCTGGATTTTACCCCAAAAAGGTTATGATGAAAATAACCACTTGGAATATTAGAGGGTTGAATAGTATTCATAAACTTGATATTGTTTGAAATTTTGGTAGAGAGCATTAACCTGATATTTTAGTGCTCCAAGAAACCAAAATGGATAAAGAAAAAATTGAAAAGCATAAATCTTTTAACAATTTTTGTATAATGGCTGGTAGCTCAAAAGGAGCTTCAGGATGAACGATGATATTGTGGAAGTAGTCCTTGTTTACTGGTACTTTTTTGGATGCTAATAAACATTTTATGGTGGTTAAGATTAAGAGTATTACCTTGAACAACCATTGGTATATTGTTAATGTGTATGCACCTAATAACAAGAATGCTAGAAAAAGGTTTTGGTATACTTTATCAAATATAAAGAGTGATGATTACTATGGCATATGGATTTTCTTGGAGGACTTTAATGTTCCTCTTTATGAACATAAAAAAGGGGGGAAATGATAATCAATTGGATAGAAGATTGGATTTTATAAATAAGGGAGGATTAATGGACTTAGATCTTCATTGGATTGGTTTTACTTGTAGCAATAAAAGAGTTGGAAGTGAATGCATCCACGCTCATTTGGATAAAGTCCTAATATCTTCAGATTGGACTAAAGAGTTTTTGTCTAATCTAAAGGCCATCCAGAAGATAGGTTCAGATCATTTTCCTCTATCTTTTATAATAGAGGCAATTCAAGCTAGGAAAAACTTCCCATTTAGATTTGAGAAAATGTCGATGCAACACTCATAGTTTGAGGATCGACTAGCAAAATTGTGGAAAATAAACATTGAAGGAATGACTTTATTTAGAGTGGCTTCTAGACTCACAAATGTTAAAAAGAAAGTTGGAGAATGAAATAAAATATATTTTGGGAATATTTTTGAAATTAAATCAAATATTAAAGATTATCTTCAATCTATCCGACACAAAATACAATTGGAAGGGTATTCAATGGATTTGGTGATGGAAGAAAATGAGAAGTTGGTGGAGTCTCATGACACTATTACTAAAGAAGAAATTTATTGGAGATAGAGGTCCAGGTCCATTTGGCTTGAAGAAGGAGAAAGAAATTTTTTTTTTTTCATTTGTCTACTCTGAAACATAGAGCCAAAACTCGTATATCCAATCTTAATAAAGGAAGAATCAAGATTACTAATGAAAAGGAAATTTTGATGAAATAGTTTCCTTTTTCTCCTCTTTGATGTCTTCAGACCTTGGTATTGATTTGACTAAGTAGGTTGAGCTGTTGGATGCTATTTCTTCTTTGGTTTTTGAAGATAAGAATAGAGTGCTATGTGCTATTCCTAAGGGTGAGGAAATATATAAATCTATTTGTTCATTAGATGGGGACAAGTTACTGTTAGTCTCAGAATGGTTTTGACATTTGAGTGCCAACACAACTTAACTTCTTTCTACATTGAAGCTAAGTACACTATGTATGCCAAGCTATAGCTTGTGCCGAGTTAGGAAATCCATCAAGTGCCGAGCAGCCTTCAGGTGTTGAGTGAAGATCAAGTGTTGAGTGACTTCAGGTGCTAAACATGATACAAGTGTAGAGTAATATTTAGGTGCCAAGTCATAGACGATGCCGAGCATCAGGAATCAGTAAGTGCTGAGTAACATAGAATGCACATATGAGTTTGTAACTTCACTAATTTAGATGTAAACCATTTTCATGGCTTACATATGATGAATCTCGAAGGATTTAAGTGATAAGATCGAATATTTTCTATTTCCTATGCAATCTACATCCAACCAATAAGAAAAATTGAGAAGGCATGCAACCAATAATAAAAGTGCAAGGAATGAGCAAAAAATAGAGATTCAATATGGATCGTAGATCCATGTCTAACCCTAAGTCTTCGAATGTCTTTATAAGGAAGACTAAATCTCATTGAATCATGTAGATGGATGAGGGAGTGTATGGAGAAATTATAATGGAGTTCAGAGTAAAGAATATAAAGACTTAGAGGAAGAGAACAACAGTTAAATATTCAATTGATTAGAACAAAGCAAGGGATACAAACGAGTATTAGATCTCAGAGGATCAAGATCAAAGTAAGCAGATCAAGTGCCTATATTCAGAAATCAAAGGATTGTAAGCTATCAGGTTTATTATGTCTAATACTCTCTAGCCATTGTATTAGAAAGGAAATCCTATGGTGATAGGTTAGTTTAACAGCTATTTTGAAGATCCTTTAAATAGGTGAGTAAATCCTTTAACAAGGTAACACTTCATGTAAAGTTTTTGTAAATCCTTTAACTAGGTCACTATTGACATAGTGTAAAGCCTTTAACAGGGTAGACCATTAGAAGTGGTCAAACATTATTGCTGCAGTGATTTTGTGGGTATCATCCGCACCCCAATTTTACCTTCTTATTCCTGAAGGGCTTCTGGGTTACCAAAATCTCAAGTGTTATGTGGTGATGCACATGTGTTTCTCATGATTGCTTAATGTTGATATGCATGCATGTTCACATCAATAATATGTTATTAAGGATTTAAAAATAGGCCAAAAGCTAATACTTCTGATTCACACCTCCCCCCTTCTTAGAAGCATTCTTTCCATTAAGACATTCCAACAATTGGTATCAGAGTTGAGTTCTCTCAAGAAAAAGCCTAATGGCTTGGAGGAAAAGATCTAAAGATGGAAGTTTTCAAACTTGGAAAGATCATTGAGAACCAGGTGATAGATGTGCATCTCGCTCTACATAAGGTAGAAGAAGCTAGAGTGGAATTAAGAAAATCCTTGAAAAGAAGGAAAGAGATAGCCATAGCTGAAAATGATATAAACTACAGGGATATTGATACCACACGAGTGCTTGCCAATGGAGAAAATAAAGAGTTTGATGCAACAATAGTAGAACTGATGGAGAAAAACAAAGTTCAATCAGAAGAGATAAGATCTCTCAAAATGGAACATGAATCACAGACCATAATGTTATGTGAAATCACTGAACAAAAGAAAAGAGTAGTTGAGGATATAGTCATGATGGAAGATAAAAAAAAGAATCTTGCAAACAAACTTGAAGAAAAATTTATTGAATTAACAAGGATCTCAAACATGCAAATGGATACACTTGCCCAAATGATGAACCTTCATGATGAACTCAATATGAAAGATATTGAGATCTCTACTTTGAAGATGCAGAATGAACTATTGCAAAATGAATTGAAAAGAGAAAAAGAGATAATAGAGAATCTTAACAAGTCAAGTGAAGCCATCAAGTACTTTGAATAGTTGATGAAATTCCCAAGATCTACCCATGATACATTAGGACTTGGATACAACAGCACTGAAGTTGGAGAATCATCAAAGAGTGTTGAGCAAAGAAGTGAAAAAGGTAAGGATTGTAAACCCACTTGTCATTACTGTAATAAAAAGGGGCATACTGCTAATGTTTGTAGGAGTAGAAGAATCAATCAGCCAAACACACCCAAAAGAAAGGGTTACTGTCACAAGTGCAACATGCAAGGACATATGCCACAAGATTGTAAGACCAAAGTCACAAGCACACAAAGATTTTATGGACATAGAGCATTTGAATGCAGATCAAAGCCTATGTGGACATCAAATCAACCAACAAAAATAAAAGGGAATGAAAGTCACTACTGTTGGGATTATAACACTAGGTATAACTGTCATTATTGTTAGGAATATGGACATATCCCTAAAAACTACATAAGAACACATTTCAAGGGGAATTATAAAAGATGGTTGAACCAAACCACATGTTTTAGTTGCTTGAAAATTGGTCATATCAGTAGAAACTGTCCTACAAGGTCCAAAGCACCAAAAATTGAATCCAACAAAGGAAAAGAAAAGATTGATGTGGAATACATCAGAACAGACATGAAAAAGACATGGTAGAGAAAGAATGAATCAAGTACATCCAATGGAAGGGTCACTTCACCCACAAGGTCAAGTGATCATTTTTCATCCAATTAATCACAAGATGAGCCTATGGGGCTGATACATATAAGGAAGTATCATAAATCAGCCCTAAACCATGAAGAAGCAATGCAAAGTATAAATCTACATGAGACAAGATGCCAAGACAAAATGATGATACCGATTTGTCTTTGGATGCCGAGTAAAACTCTAGTGGATGTCGAATTCCTAACAGCGATCAAGTTGACAACTGATGCTGAGTTAAATAACTCCAATGGAAGCTGAGTGAAGTGGAAATGAAGTGCAAGCTGAGTGTGCAGTTGAACATTTAATGCGATGGAAATAGGGTATATTATTGCAATTTTAATCACTTTTCTTCATTGTGAACTAGAAGCAAAGGAGAAGAAAAGAGAAAAGTGACTTCATAGCAGAGAATCCAGTGTTCCAAATAGATTTCAACCTCTTTCAATAGTGATTAAGCATAAATCTCATCGATCAAAGGTATTTCATTCAAGTGTCGAGCTACATAGAGTTTGAAATCTTGTTTATATTTTAAACCCTAGTTTGGAAAACAATGGCATCTAGGTCAAGAACCACTAAAGGGAAGGAAAGTCATGAAGTAAAACTAGTTAGTAATGAAGTCAAACAACTTGAATTCAAGCCCATTCTAGAAGCTGCCTACAAAAATGACCCTGCCAGCACATTATCCATTATTCCATCCAAAGTAGTTATGGTGTAGGATGTAAGAAAGTGTTATAAATGTAAAATTGGCACCATAGGTGATCTTGAAATTTTCCAAGCCTATGACAAACTGTGCGAGAATAAGATTTTGAAGGATGAATACAAGATAGTCGAGAGAAAGGGTTTGACCAATGCCCTAGTTTATCCTATAGTATTCAAAATTGAATGGATATAGATTATTTTAAGCAGAATCCAAAATGGATGTTTATGGTTGGAAACAGGTCTCGTTAAGATTACAAAAGCGATAATACATAGGGTTACAGGTTTCTCAACCCTAGATCAGGCTAAGATCCTGCACAATGATTCCAAAGAGATCATTGAAAGAAATACAGGGGCAAAATGGAATAAGAGGGGTATGACTATTGATACCATCACCGATCCTCTTCTAGATTTTGCTATGAGAATAATATCCCACAAATTCTATCAATCTAGTCGATTGAACAGTGTGCCATGCATAGCTAGTGATGTAGCATACAAATTGGTAAAGAAAGACCACACATATGATTTGTTAGAACTTATGTTGCAATAGATAAATGAAAACCTAGGAGCTATAAGGAGATCAAAAGGTGCTCAATGCAAATTTGGTTCAGTTCTTATGTGTATGTTCTTTTATGTTATGGAAGAGTTTGCTTCTATAGGAAAGGTGAATTGGGACCCTAACAAAACTGCAATAAAACAAATCAATGAGTTCATTGATCAGATGGGTGATAACTTTGAAGCCCAAATGACAAGTGATTTTGAGGATTTCAAGAAATCCATGAAGCAAAGGGTAAGAATACCAGTTTTGCTAGTGGAAAAACATATCAATGACATATGTTTCCTAGTTGATATTGATTTCACCTATATCCAAGTAGTAGTTCCAAGGGTGAGATGGCTAAGGCCATTTGGTTATGAACTAGATGTGGATGAAGCATCTACAACTATCACTGTTTTTCTTGCAGAGGAAATAGATAAGTCTACCAAATCTTTTGGCACATATGATATGGTTAAATCCAAGATTGAAACAAAATTAAAGATAGCCTCTATAATTAAGAAGAAAGATAAAATGGTGAAGAAAATAAAGAAGAAATTTGGTAAAGGAATTGAGGAAGTAGAAGATGAAGAAGAAGATGAAGATGATGATGATGATAATGAGGATGAACAAGAACAAGGCCCAATAGAATTAACTCAAGGTCTGGGTGAAGATAAGGAGGAAGGTGCTAAGGAAGAAGAAGCCAAGGAAGCACCAACTCAAGCTAAGCCAAAGAAAAGAAAGGCAATAGTATAGCCTTCAGCACAGCCTAAACCAAAGAAAACTGCCATGCCAACAACCCAAAAGCCAACAACCAGAGCTGCAACAAGGGCCTCCACACAAAAAACTAAAGAGGAAGCTACAAAGGAGAAAACAATCAAGATGACACAAGAAGAGCCAAGGAAAAGAAGAAAATATGTGGCTCAAATTGATACTGATGAAGAAGATCAATCTGAAAAGGCAAGCCATTCTCCTAAGTCTTCAGTTGATACATTATGTGAAAAGATTGGAAATGGAGACTTAAGTAACATGAGTAAAGTTGATTTCAATAATTTCACTAAAGAGGAACAAAATAAAATAGAAGAATCAGTTTATGGAATGATGGCACAGTTCAAGTATACACCTCTTGAACTAGATGGACAATTGCCCAAGGGACTGTCTAAAATTGTAGAAGACAAATGGCACTTTTGTTTGAAAATGGAGAAGGTGATGACAGAATCAACTGTAGCAAGCATATTGCTTAATTTGAGTAAGGAGCAAATAGCTAAAACAGTCAAAAGGAATAACACTAGGTTTACACCTAACTACAAGGCATTCTTCATTCTCCAAAACAAAATTGAAGAAATTGTACAAAGAACAACAAAATCATGGAAGAATTTGTACAAAAAGGTTGAAGATGTTCTTGAAGAAGAATACAAGGAAGAAGGTACTACTAAGCCAGAAGAGAGAAGAAAAATGAGAGAAGAGAAGATAGAAGTAGAGAAAAATATTGAAGAGGAGGAAGGAAAAGATGAAGACAGGGGTACTAGTGAGTAGCAAGAAGATCAAAGTGTGCAAGACACACAACTTCCACCGTCTAGTCCTCCTTACTCTATTGCCACACCTATAGAATTCATAAAAATTAAGGATGTTGTTGACACCTCATGTCAGAACATCAACCCATTAACTGTAGAAGATCTCACTAAGATCCTCGACCAAATAACTCTACAAGAAAAATTATGTACAAGTCCAATTTTGGTCGGTGTGAATGACTTACAAAAATTAGTAGAAGAGATAGTTAGAGATAAGGTCAAATCACAAGAACCACCTTCCATCATCTCTATAGCTACTAGTGGTCAACTTCAAATGCCAACAAAAGTTACATCAGGAATAATTGACACTACAGTGCAGAAGGAGACAAAAATATAGTACAAACATGATAGACTGTTGCTTCTGATCCTATAACACAAACACAAGGTGCACCTCCTCACATTCTTACTATTGATCAAAGTAGTAGATAGGAGGAGAAGGAAGTAGAGAAAACCCCCAAAGAGTGAGAGGCTATACAAGCATTGATAAATTTTCCTACCTCAAGGACTCCTCCTAAATAGCCTAGAAATATTGCAATGCCACTACAGATGTCAGCACCAGGATCAAGTACTACAAAATTTACAAGGGTGCTTAACTATGGAGACCCTGAATTAGATGAGGAGATACTCATACCAAGTTATGACTAAAAAACAATAATCATTGATCAAATCATCGAGGTGCAAGAAGCATTGAATAGAAGAAAGTGGCAGGAGATACTTAGGAAGGAGTATAAACAAAAGAAAACATTACATGAGATTAAAGACATCTTTATGGATGCCTTCAATTTGTAGTCACTAGATGAGTCAACGCATATAATGGAACAATTATCAGACATTTTTGACTAGATAACAAATGTAGACCAAGAGACAAATGTAAAACTTATGGAATGGTCTCAAAGAAAATTCTAGGGGAAAGTAAATGACAAAATATCTAGTCAAATTGCACTTTCCTAGGTTGAATTGGCAAAGGTAATAGACAAAGTGAAAAAGGTTCTTGAGAATATATTCTCATTGTACAAAAAGTTGTGTGACTTTTCATACTTCACACAGGAGACAAGCCAAAAAATAATGAGCATGGAGAGGAATCTGAATATTTCAAGCATGCAGCTACCAAAAGATCTAGCTCAAAGTGAGAAGCATTTTGCTCAAACACTTCACACCCAAAGGGAAATAGCTGTAGTAACAGTAGAAGAGGCCACCATCAAGGCCAAACTAATGTAGCTCCAATCTTCCATTACTCCACATTTGGAAATACTCCATAAAGAATAGGTCTATGCTGAAACTATTCTCAAGAAAGATCCTAATCTTTCTACCTTAGATGGACTTGTTCACCTTGCTACAGAGACTGCCATCCAGCATAAATCATTAGAAATTACCTTGAATAATTGGGATGCAACTCTCAAGATGATTATGGATGCAAATAGTACATTTTTGGTGAAATATGGTCTTAACCCTTAGTGCCCTTTGACATTTGTGTCAAAAAGGTGGAGATATATATAAATAAGTAAGGGGAGATATAAAGTTGTAAAGGGGGAGACAATGATAAAAAAGGGAGATATAATGTTTTGGGGAGCTGTAAATAGAGAATAGACAAAGAGTATTAGTTATATCAGTATAAGAGACATATTTAGCACAGAATTTTGGTCACAAAGACAAAACAAATAATGGCTCAATTAACTTAGGGGGAGTTATAATAATTTTGAGGAATATATTGTAAGTTACAAAATTTTGATCAAGTTTTTTAAAAAAACCTCTGTATATATACTAAGTAGATTAGTGAATGTACTCATAAGGTTAGACAAATAATGCTTAGTTAAGTGTTTTTGCCACTCATGTCAAAGGGGGAGATTGTTAGTCTTAGAATGGTTTTGACATTTGAGTGCCAACACAACTTAACCACTTTCTACATTGAAGCCGAGTACACTATGTATGCCGAGCCATAGCTTGTGCCGAGTCAGGAAATCCATCAGGTGCCAAGCAGCCTTCAGGTGCCAAGTGAAGATCAAGTGCTGAGTGAATTCAGGTGCTGAGTATAATACAAGTGCTGAGTAATATTTAGGTGCCGAGTCATAGAAGATGTCGAGCATCAGGAATCAGTAAGTGTCGAGTAACACATAATGCACATATGAGTTTGTAACTTCACTAATTCAGATATAAACCATTTTTATGGCTGAAATATGATGAATCTCGAAGGATTTAAGTGATAAGATCAAATATTTTCTATTTCCTATGCAATCTACATGCAGCCAACAAGAAAAATGGAGAAGGCATGCAACCAATAATAAAAGTGCAAGGAATGAGTGGAAAAAAGAGATTCAATATGGATTGTAGATCCATGTCTAACCCTAAGTCTTCAAATGTCTTTATAAGGAAGACTAAATCTCATTGAATCATGTATATGGATGAGGGAGTGTATGGAGAAATTATACTAGAGTTTAGAGTAAAGAATATAAAGACTTAGAGGAAGAGAATAATAGTTAAATATTCAGTTGATCAGAACAAAGCAAGGGATACAAACGAGCATCAGATCTCAGAGGATCAAGATCAGAGTAAGTAGATCAAGTGCCTATATTCAAAAATCAAAGGATTGTAAGCTATCAGGTTTATTATGTCTAATACTCTCTAGCCATCATATTAGAAAGGAAATTCTATGGTGATAGATTAGTTTAATAGCTATTTTGAAGATCCTTTAAATAGGTGAGTAAATCTTTTAACAAGGTAAAACTTCATGTAAAGTGTTTGTAAATCCTTTAACCAGGTCACTATTGAGACAGTGTAAAGCCTTTAATAGGGTAGGCCTTTAATAGTGCAGACCATCAAAAATGGTCAAACATTATTGTTGCAGTGATTTTGTGAATGTCATCCCCATCCTAGTTTTACCTTCTTATTCCTAGAGGGTTTCTAGGTTACCAAAATCTCAAGTGTTATGTGGTGATGCATATGTGTTTCTCATGATTACTTAATGTTGATATGCATGCATGTTCATTTCAATAATATTTTATTAAGAATTTAAAAATAGGCCAAAAGCTAATACTTCTGATTCACCCCCTCCCCCCCCCCCCCCCCTTAGAAGCATTCTTTCCATTAAGACATTCCAATAGTTACCAGGGCCAAATGGTTTTCCTATGCTATTAACTGAGAGGGGGGGTGAATCAGTTATTCACGATCCAATAATGTCCAATAAAACTTTCTAATAAAATAGAGGTGAATCAAAAGTATTATCCTTTTTCCTTTCTTATCATGCATGCAATTAAACATTAAACAATCATGAAAAGTAATCATGCATCACCACATAAGAAAAAGAATTTTGATGACCTAGAAACCCTCTAGGAATAAGAAGGTTAAACTGGAGTGGGGATGACACCCACAAAATAACTACACAATTGGTTTCAACCACTTCTGATGGTTTTCCCTGTTAAAGGCTTTACATAAAGCTGTTAGGTTCACCCAAGTCCATGGGATTTATAGTCACCTTCTCAAAAGAATCTTTTATCCCTCTCTAAGAATCTCCTATTTATCCTAAGGATCTCTTATCCTTCTCCTGGGAATCTTCTATCCTTTTCCTGAGGCTTATCCACCTAGTTGTTAAGCTAACCTAGCAATGTAGGATTTCAATATCTAATACAATGGTAAGAGAGTATTAGAAGGGTTTTGACCAGATAAAGATTGCAACCCTAACCTTGCAGATTTCAGATCACTCTTTAGTTCCTTTCTTTGCTTGGCTTTTCTCCCTTGCAGTGCTGATACCTTGTTCACCCTTCAAGATTTGTCTCCTTGAGTTCTTCTACTCATTATGTCAATGCACTCTTATGGCCACTTGATCAACTCAGAGTCTTGATGCTCTATACTTACTCCTCACTGTGTCCTCTTCTTAACACTTCACACTAGCCTTCTCTTGGCTTCTTCACATGATCACACTCATGACCAACTCCCTCTCACACACTTTTGATCTCTGACCTGTAGCTCCTTATAAAGAAGTTCTATTCTTCATTTCCCGCTCAAATCTTGATTTGATCTTGAGAAAATAGTATTGTTTTCCCTCCAAATTGCTTCTTCTAAAAATTTCATGATAAGTCCACCAACATTTGCCTTGAATTGTTTTGCATGGTTTACATAAAATTTTGTGACATCTACTCATCATCCTTATCATCCAACTAATTCATAAAATTCAATGTAACAAACTTATCATTACAGATCTGGCAAATCTTTGACTTAACAAATAATGCAACAACTTGGCATCATTGGTTTATTGATGCTCGACACCTTCTGTGTTACTCGGCTCCTACTATTGTTTTACTAGCGTCAGCACCTATATCATTTCTACTTTGCTCGACACTTGAAGACTTCCTTGGCATCCATTACATTTTTTTTGATGCTCGACACCTGGACAATTATGTGTTACTTGACACCTAAAGGATTTCTTGGCACACACTAAAGTTGAACTTGCTCGGCTTCAACTAAGAATCTGCTCGACTCTAACTAGCTTTCTCGACTCTCTCTAATGAACTTAGTTAAGCTTTACAAATGACTTAGTTAAACCTTACATCTTTGATGTGTCTTAGTGTGTCCATTCTCTGTGTCTTAGAGTATGTCATCAATACACTATTTCATCAATGGCTTAGCTAATCCTTATACTTCTTTTGAACATCATAACTTCAACCTTTCTCTAGGTGCTCTAGTTACATCTTATTGATTGTCTCCTCCTTGTCAATCAACCAATTGATAGTACTTGGATCACTCAAGTAATTGTCATTCCTACAAGTAGAAAATTTGACATCAATGACAAAATAATGATTGAAAAAATTCTTTACTAGTTCCATTATTCTTCATTCATGATCCTTTCAATCATTTCCAACAATTTTTTCAGAAAGAATGGAAACTAGTTGGAAAAGATGTGTATGATGTTATCAAAGAATTCTTTGGGGCTAAAAGAATGTTGAAGGAAATTAACTCTACTTTCCTCTATTTGATTCCAAATAAGATTGGTGTTGATTCCCAGATCAGTTTAGGCCTATTAGCCTTTGCAATTCTATTTATAAAATCAGAACTAGAGTCCTTACTTTGAGATTGTTGTTAATTCTTCCTTCTCTGATTTCAGAGCAACAAAATGGTTTTATTCATAGTAGACAAATCTTTAACTGTATTATTTTTGTGCATGAAAGTATCCATTCTCTATCTCTTTCTAACAATCAGGCTTTTATAATTAAAGTTGATATTGCAAAAGCTTACAATAGAGTTGAATGGTCTTTTCTTTACAAGATCCTAATATCTTTTGGTTTTAGTGTCAATGTGATTAAGCTTATTATGAAAATGATCTCCACTACTACTATTGATGTACTGGTTAATGGGAAATATACATTTTTTAAAAAACCATCTAGGGGGTTGAGGCAGGGTGATCCTTTGTCTCTGATCATCTTTACTATTATGGCTGATTGCTTGGGCAAATATATCAGAAAATTTGTTTCCAAAGGGGAAATTTAGGGATTGAGAACTTCTTCTCATCCTCTTATTTTTTCTCATGAGAAATTTTTGGATGATACCATTTTTATAGGTAAATTTGATGTTAGGGAGGTGAGAAATCTCAAAAAGGCCCTTAATCTTTATTCTTCTACTTTTGGGTAGTTGATTAATTGGAATAAGAGCTCTTTATATTTTATTGACACTCTAGTTATTAGATAGGGAAAGATTGAAAATATTCTTGGTTGTTATATAGGATCTTTTCCTTGTACTTACCTCAGTCTTCCCTTGGGGCAAAGTCCTTCAGAATCTTTTTGGCAGGATCTTATTAATAAATTCAATAAAAAAATGGCAAGGTGGAAAGGTAATTTGTTGAGTCAAGCTGGTAAAGTGACCCCCCTTAAAGCTTGTCCCCAAAGTATTCCTACTTATGCCTTGAGTCTCTTTAAGATTCTAGTTAAATTTGTTGATACTATTGACAAAATTCAAAGGAATTTTCTTTGGTTTGGAATAGATGAAAAGAAGAGAATGGCCTTGATTGCTTGGGATAAAATCTGTAAGCCTAACCTACAAGGTGGATTGGGTATTAGGTCTATAAGGACTATGAATAAAGCTTTACTAGCCAAGCAAGGCTGGAGAGTCTATCATGATAACAAGGAATGGAGTTCCATCTAGAAACATAAATACCTTTTATAGCTCCTTCTTTGTCTAATTTTCTATCTTACCCCATTATTCCTTCATCTTTTGCCATTTGGGGTGTTGTTTATGGAGCTAAACACATCTTAAATAAGGGATATAAATGGGAAGTGGGCAATGGGGAAAAGATTAGGTTCTGGGATGATGTGTGGCTTCTGGATCACCCATTAATTGAGGATTTTGAGGTTAAGACTCTTGTGTATAGATATAAATAGATTTTTGGTGTCTTAATGGAGAATTATTGGGTTAACCTTGTAGAGAGTAATCTAATTTTTACTAGTATCTAGTTGGCTCTGAATGCTTTTACCCTTTATCCTCATAAAGAAGATATTATGGTGTGGGGGATAGAATCAAGAGGATGTTTTAAAGTCTCTTCTATTTTTAGATAAGAGGATAAGGGAAACACACCTTTATGGGCAAAAGCATGGACTAAAGGACTCATTCCTAAAATCAATATATTTTTCTGGACTATGCTTCAAAAAAAATATTAACCTTGGATGATTTGCAAAAAAAAGGGGTTTATTTGGTCAACGGATGATATCTATGTAAAATGGAATCTGAAGATAGGAATCACCTTTTCTTAAACTATAGTTTCAGCTAGAAAGTATGGATTTATCTCCTTCTCTATTGGAATATAGATTGGGTGCATCATAATAACATTGAACAATGTTTCCAAAGTTTGACTTGTCCATCTAAGGATGCTAATATTGGATTCCTTTGGAAGATCTCTCGACCTCATCTTTGGTGGGGAATTTGGAAAGAGAGGAACAATAGATTTTTTAGAAATAAAGAGACTTCTAAATGGGTTCTTGGTCAAAATATAATTAGAGATATCAAAGAGAACTTCAAATCTCAGAGAAAAATGATGGATGAAATCCAAACAAGTAATCCTATGAAGACTGAAGGCAATAAAATAAAGATTAATGATCAGAGACATAATGTTAAATGGAATTCTCCTCCTATGGGATGGATTAAAGGTAATTTTGACAAGTCAACCAAAGGAAATCCTAGAAAAGATGGTTGTGGAGGCATTTTGAGAGACCAATCTAGTAGAATTGTAGATGCTATTGCAATATCTATAGGCAAGTCTACAAGCCATAAAGCTTAGGCAATAGATGCCTTGTATACTATGAGGATGAATCTAGATATCAAAATCTAGAATCTGTGGTTGGAAGGAGATTCACTCAATATAATTAATATGCTTAATAATAAGAGTCTGATAACTTGGAGCAATGAGGTAAGTATATTGGAAATTAAAGATATTATGAATAAATTTGATAATTTTTTTATTTCTCACATATTTCAGGAGGGCAATACAATAGCTGACTAGATTTCCAACCAAGTAGTCTATAAGGCAACTAAGCTTAGGTGGCAAGATGACCTATGTAAGGAAGTGGAGCTGATGACAATTGTTAATTATGACAAGAAAAATGCAAGAGAAGGAAATATTAGTTAAGATTGAGAAATTTATTAAGGGAAGTGATGGGATTATGACAAATAGATTGAGTATCCCTATGAAGTACTATGGTGTAATTATGATTTGTACTGAACACGTATGCAAGGTTAAAAGTTCCTCAAAAATTAGAAACACATTACTCTTTCTTTTGGTTACCATTTCTTAGAAAAATTACAGGTGCAAAGAAGAACAAGAGATGGAAGGGGAACCAAGAAGAAAGAATTGAGTAACTATAAGGAATGGAAGGAAAATGCTCATGTGCAGGAGATTCCAAAAAAAGGGAAAGTAACGACTTATATCGAGAAACTCCATGGGTATAATCCACATATTGTAGAGAATTTCTTCAAAAATTGGATTGAAGAAAGGGTCGCTTTAAAGGGGGTCACGATGAATCCATATGAGGAATTGATAGATGGGATTATTGGACTACCCTTAGAGAGACTAAAACTCAACAAGAAGACATGTATCTTGAATGCAACCTTTATGAAATTCCCAAAAATAGATGGAGAAGAGAGACGACTTCTATGACCCGAGACGGATCAAGGTATTCTTGAGGGATGTGTTGTGGTGCATTCATGAGTACTTTATTCTTGATGGTAGAGCTAAGAGGGTCCATAAGTTTCTCTTTGTTTTCCTAAATCATTTTAGGTATAAAGATAGAATGTCTTTCCTATTTTACTTGAAATACTGTCTGTTACAAAGCCTCCATGCCCATAAGAAGAAGAGTCTTGTCCTATGCTTCATGAGGGTTTAATATTACTAATAGAAAAGTTCTATAAAAGAAAGGATATTAAACCTTCTCTAGTTGTGGAAAAGAAGAGGAAAGTGTTTGGCAATGATCCTCATTCTAAGATAATTAAGGTCAAAAGTGAGGAAGGTACTAGTGATAGTAAGAGTATCAAAAAGGGTAACAAATGGGTGAGTAAAAAGAAAAATTTGTAGGAAGTTACAGAGTCTGAGAACTCTATTGATGATGATAAAAAAATGGAAATGGGGTAATTCAGCTCCAACCTGAAAGGTTATTTTGGGAGAAAAGGAATTTCAATTGGTAAGGATAATGTGGAAGGTAGAAAGGATAGAATAATTGAGTCTCATGCTATGTTAGAAGCTTTAGGGGATGATGAGGAGAAATAGAGTGTTCACCCTTCTACTTCTAAGAGAAATAATAGAAAGGAGAAAATGGAGAAGGATACTAGAAAGGAAAATGAGGGTAAAGTTCCTGTCATGCAGGATAACAACTAGAGTAAAGAGAAGAAAGAGGAGAATATAGAGAAGCAAGATGTTAACACTGAGATCCAGATCAATACAAAAACAACTAGTATTGATACTATTATTAGGGCTAATGAAGGGTGTAGGGAAGAGTCTCATGAAGAAAAATTATCCTTCCTTCATACTGCTAAGCTTAAAGCAAAATCATACCTTCAAGGTGATTCTTGGCTTTACAATAAAATCATGTTGCTTAAGAAAAAATTTGGGGTTATTCAGAAAGAGCTAGACCATGAACCAACTATAAGAACACAACTAGAAAGACAAATTGGTAACATTCTTGAAAAACTCAAGGAGTATGAGCTGGAACTCCACTACTTAATAGAAGAAAGTGGGAAAAGAATGGAATAGGTAACATCTAGTTTGTGTGTAGCGGTAGCCAGTTTGAGTAAGAAGCTAAGATAAGATAAGATAATTTTATTACTATCCAAAAAAAGACCACAACATGGGTCTATGGGACTAGAAGCTTACATCAAAAAGATAGAAAACAAATGGAGCACCAAACAGTGTCCAAAAAAGAACAAGTACAACAAATGAAGAAGAAAGCAGGAGACATAACAAAAAATATTAGGTATCCATCCTCACTGGGAAAAAGTTTAACAATGATTGAACTAGGTGGCTACCAAAGGCCCTGTGATGAGGCTGAGTGCTATGAGAGGAGTGTCACTAGTGAAGAGGTCCCCTGTGGGGTCTCATAGATCTAAAATGACCTATGTTAGGGAAACTATATGGTCACTTCACACCCTTAGCTAGATCTAAGGGTGAGAAGAAGGTCATAATAAGCTATGCCTAGGTCTGACTCATAGGAAATGATAGCTATAAAGTATGGTTGTGAAGTTGTAAGGACTCATGGAGATAGAACACAATGAAACATTGATCTATGCACTTGAAAAAATCTGAAAGGGATCTGCAATATCTAAATAGAAAATAAAATCTCCCTCTAATCTTGTAGTATATGGGGCATCTAAAGAGGATATGGATCTCAAATTCTACCTTTTCTAAGGTACAAAGTCTACACACCTGATCCTCTCTAGCAATATGGTGATCGACCTAGATCTAGAGTCTATACAAGCCCACCTTGAAGGAGCCAAAAGAGATACACAAGGTGTGTATCCAATATCTATGTAAGTACTCAAGTCATAGAACAATCCCATCTTGAATATCTAAGAAGTGCTCAGTGTAGAAAGCCATTCTCAGACATAGTCCCCCTAGGGGATCAACCTAGGTTTGTATAATATACTAAGTATGGATGTAAAGTCTGACATGCCAGTTCAACTCCTACCAAGAGGGGAGTAGATGAGCATGAGCACCCAATGAGAACTGGTAGGGAGGGAGATGGTTGATGTCGATCCCAAATTAACTCAAAAGGATAGTAGCCTAAGCATACCAATAGTAGCCTCTAGTGGCTATATCAGAGTTTGTAATAGCTGCTGAGGAGTAGTAGGCTAAGTAAGGGTATCTATATAGGTCTTCAACCAAGTCTACAAAGCCATAAAGATGATGGAGAAACCAGATCAGGTCAAAAATAGCTACAAGCTTGAATGGGAAAGCTCCAAACTTAGCCAAAATAACACTATGGAGGGTAGATCTATGACATCTAATAATCTGATAGGGGAGCAGAGTTTGGGTGTACTTGATCATGGCCCAAGCTGAGTCTAAAAGGGAAGGACCCCAAACAACCAAACCATAGAGCATTGTGGGTCTTACTAAGGAATCTAGGAGGGATAGCTTAGATGATGTGTCTTGAAAGTAGTGTCTGAAACAATATCTCTCAAGCATGGCAAGGGAACCCAACCCTTTACTAATTTGAGGCTGAATGGCTAATCTCAAGCTAAAATGAGATCTAGAAAAAGTAACCCCAAGGTATGTGTAAGATGATGCAATCTCAACTTCCTAACCTTGGAAGTGAAATGGAGATGTGAGGTCTTCAAACCATTGAAGTTCATAACATGAGTCTTCTCAAGGTTCACCACCAGCTATCTCATGTCACAAAAAGATGCAAGTCTATCTAGAAGCCTTTGAAGACCCTTAAGAGAATAAGCAAGAAGAACCACATCATCAACAAAGAGAAGGATGGAGATCAATACCTGATGTAAGTGACAACCATCACCTGGAAGCAAGGAGTCACTGAGAAAAGCTTCAAGCTCATCAATGTAGATCCTAAACAAGGTGGGTGAGAGAGGGCAACCCTACTTCACCCCAATGGTTCTTTGGATAGGGTCAAGGAGGCCCTTGTGGTCCTATGTCTACTAATAATTGTCTCATATAACCTCATGATAGCTGTCAGCAAGATCTCAAAAATACTGATATCTCTAAGTCTTTGAAAGAAGGCCACTTTGGGGATGGAATCAAAAGCCCTACAAAAATCCACAAAACAACAGTAGACTTTCTTCAAGTGGTTCCAAGCCTCCTTGATAATAACATGTAGATTAAAGATATGATCCATGGTCTAGTAGTCTTCCCTAAATCTTGCTTGACCCTTAGTCCTGCAATTCCTCCTGTCAAGATCACTGGATAAAATAGTATTCAATATTGTAGCATAAATTTTGGCAAATATATGCCCAATCGTGACGGTCTTATAGTTTTTGGGATTGGAAGCCATCCTAGACTTATGGATTGGGTGAATAATGTGTCTCCACCATGAGTCCAGAAAACCAAAACAAACCACTCCATTAAAGAGTGTGGAGAGATTAGGGCCTAGAATCGTGGCACCAGGCTTGAAGAACTCATCCTAAAAACTCTCCTCATCAGCTACCCTACTGCATCTCATAAGTCAATGGCCTTGTAAATATTGGAGGTGGGGAATAGATGATAATGGGGGGGTGGGTTGGGAAGGGGAGAGAGTTTACCTAGGATGTCATACAACATGGAGACATGGGAGGCAAGTAGGCAAAGGTCAAGGGTGGATTTCAGTTGGCTACATTGGGGGAACATGATGCACCAAAACAACTTGGGATACTAAATAAGCATGTCATAGAGGGATCTACCCTATGAAGCAATAAATAACTTCTTGTGGTGAAGAAAGCATTTGTAAGAGAGTTGTAAATTGGGGAAAGTGGGGAATGAGTATCAAAAGTGAAGTGCAAGGAGCAATTGAAAGTTTTATAGGTATCATCAAGCCACTAGTTCATGGGGCAAGTATTCTACCAATAGATTTGGGAGTGCTAGGGGATAGAGAGGAGAACTGACTCCCAAATCATGGTGGCTAGTGAGTGAAACATGGTGGACACCTGATTGTGATCTATGAAGCTAGCTAGATAGAGAAATCTTCTCAAATGAAAAATGAATAGTTCTTGATTACTATCCTCCAAATAGAAATGGGTATGAAGGAAGATCTAAGTAGGGTGACTAGATATGGGTGGTAGAGGGTGGGAAGAAACACAAACTAAAAGGCTAACGAGGGCATGATCAGCCAAGGGAAGATGGGAGATAGTAAAGTCATGGAAGGATAAGAGTAAATAAGCAACAATGAGGATATAATCAAACACTCTTTCACCCCCACTATGAGGCTACCATGTAAAAATATCAGCACCTAGGAAGCAAGAGAGGCCATTCAGAATCACCAGGTTAGAGGACTCACAAAGCTTGTGAAGGTGGCAACCATAACAAGTGAGAGGCCCACTGTGATCCTTAGATAATCACTAAAGCCCCATAATCAGACCCACAATTATACTAGGGGGTTTGGAGATCTTTAGTTTGTGCATTATAATATCCTAAGATGATGATGTCACCCATAGCCCCAAACTTGGAGATGCTCTTGAATAGGTTTGTAAAAGAGTTCCTGTCCTCAACACTATACATGACATAAGGTGAGGAAGTTAGCAAAAAGTAACATACAATAATGAAGATATCTCTTTGATGGAAAATGGTGCCTCCAACTTGGATTCACATAAATTTGGCACGAGTGTCAAAAAGAACCAATGTGGTAGTAGTATATAGATCATCTCTAATCAAACAAGAAACCCCACCAGAACCATGCACACCACCTGAAGTGTGGACCTCCTCTCTACAAACTAAAAGACACTAATACCTTGTATAACTTGGAAGGGGCTGAGTAGGACTCTCACAAGTCTTGGTAACAACCAAAAAATCAACAAACCAAAAAATCAACCAAAAAATCATGAAGTAAGCCTAGCAAAGACCATAGGGAGCCATTTCCATTCAAATAGTTGACAAGCAGAGAGCCAATGGGGGCTTAGACCTACCCAACTATTGGTGCTTAGACCATCATTTGGCTTGGGTATGTCTCGCATCCCAATGATTGGGAGGTGAGTCACAAATAACTGCTTTTAGATTCCTTATTACTACCCATTTCTCATTACTACTTGCCTCTACCACAAGACTCCTAGAGTGCTTCAGTTTAGATACCTATGATTTTGTGATGTCCTCATCAAGAAATATCTTTGTGGGAAGATAGAAGAGCTTCTTATTTCCCCTGAGAGCTTGTAATCAATGAACCAATGAGAGAAACCTAAGAAAAATGGTGCCATCATGTCCAAACCATGCTCTTTCTAATGTAATATCTAAATTATCCAGTTACTCACTGAGAAATAAGTAGCCTATAGGGATAGAGTCAATAGAGGATGGAGGAAGACCTCTAACCCAAAGGTTGAGTTTTCGGAAGCGCCTAACCAAGTCTTCTACCAACTTTTCTTGGACAATTTTTTTGACCTCAGGCAGAGGTGTAGTGCTAGAGTTTTTGCAAGTGGAGGCCCAAAATTTAATTTTCTGCTCTATTTTAGTCAAGAGAGATGTTTTTTTATCAATGAGCTCGGTTTGCTTATCCTTGAGGTTTCCAATATGCTTGAAGTGTTCAATAATGGAGTTGATATCTTTTGTAATGCTTTCTATTTATGTGGTAAAAGTTTTAGAGAGGTTTGTAGACACCTAAAAATCCTTTAGAAAATAAAGTATTTTTATTTTCTAAAAAAGTCCCTGATGACATCATCATTAATTAATTAATTAATTAATTTTTATGCCATTAAATCCCTTTATCTTAATTAAAAATATTTAATTAAGGAATCCCTCCCAAAAATGTTTAAATCTTATTTAAACATTATTTCCTTATTAATTAATTAATTAATTAATTGACCAAAAATCCCAAAATAAATTATTTATTTATTTTTTGCCCAAAACTTGGCCAATTTCCTTGAGACCACTAACCTCTTCCAAAATCTTCTAATCCTTCTTTAATTTTGATTAAAGGCTAATCCCATCATTTCCTATCCCTAATCCCAACTCAAAATATTTAATTAAGATTAAATATTAATCCTCATGTTTATTAAAAATGTTTTAATAAATATCTCCTCAACCCAAACCCTTGAAATAAATAAAACTTTATTTATTTTCTAAAAACTTTTTTTATCCTCATCCTAGGAAGTTCTAGACTCTTCTAGAAAGTCTTCATCCTCATCCAAAGCCTAGACTCTTCTAGAAGATGTCAATCCTTATCTTTAATCCTAATCCTAATCCCCTCCTAGCCTTGTCACATTCCCTAAACATGGGTTAAGACTTGCTAACCCAAGCCAAAGTTAACAAATATCTCCTCCTTCACCCACCCTCATTTATTGCCATCCACTTGCATATCCCTAAGCTAATCCTAAACCATCCTAATCCATCCTCTAATCATTTGCACAATCCTAAGCAAGCTTCAAAGCTTCCTAATCCAACCCAAGTTGAAATTCCTCACCCTCCAACATAAATGACCTTCAAATATCTCTTACACTCTCCTTCAATGCTCTTACAATGCACTTATGAAGGGTCTTTAGTAAGATATTATCTCTTGAGCCTCCTTTGTTGACTCATCTTTGCCCTTTCCTCCATCCTCTCACCCTATGACATGTGTCACTCCTTGATTGGCTGTAAGGAAGCACAATCCATGTGCTCTCCTCTCATTCAATCTGAGCCCTCCATAAGCTTTCTCCTTTCCTTCCATCTTAGCCCTCCATCCCTCAAGCTTCTTGCCTATAAATTGGATCCTTCCCATTTGCAAGAAAAACACAATCTAGAAAGTAAAGCCATAATGCCATTTTGAGAAGCAATTTTTACATCTAATCCATTCACCAAAATCTATCAAAAATCCTCCATTGAAGCCCATTTGAGAATTTGAGCATACATAAATAATCAAGCCATCTTAGCTATTAGACACACCTCTACATCAAGTGATCATCCTCATTAAGAGAGCCTATCCATGGCTCATATTCTCATTTGAGGACTTCACTTTGTTTCCCATGAAGTTATGTTAAATTAGTATGGAAATGCTTTTTGATTGTTTTAATTTAGTGTTTCTAACATACTAAAGTAGCATATACAAGGTCTTGGATGCGTGAATAATTAGCTACAACCTACTGGTTCAAGTCATTTAATGATTCAACTAGGGAGTGAATAATGTCCTAGAGAGTTTAGTTCACTGATTTGACCTTCTACAACTATACTAAGAGACTTTGGGAAACTACAAAGAGAGAAAGAGTTGTGACTTTTAGAGCTGCATTATCCTTCTCTAGTAATGTCAAGCAGTCAACTATCTACTAAAATGTTGTTGGATTGGGTTGGGGGTCCATGATATAAAATAATACTAAGCAATATTTGAATTAACAATACTACACAGTATTAGAATAAACTGAAGCTAATACGATACTAGACATTTTTTCAAATAATTCACATGTAATCTGGTCTTGATATCTATTTACAGTGGATAATTTTCCTAAAGAGGTATATTGTCAAACACTTGGTCATCAACCTGTACACATAGAGAAAGCACCAAAAATTGGCATACTAGCACCTCCACAGTTCAACGGCTCTGCTACAACCCATGTCACTTGGCTCGGATACAATCACACTTGGGAATAACAACAGCTTCAACTTGTAAAGGCATGGGGGCATGAGGTCCTTTTCTTCTACATTCTTTCCTTGCATATGGCATGAGCTCCTTGTTTGCTCATGGCAGAGGCAAAAGATAGGGGAGAGGATTTTTCCATGATAGGGGCTCATGACAAGGGCTCACGATAGAACACAGACAAGTTTCATGATAGAACACAGACACTATAATTAAAACTAGATTGGAGTTAGTTTGAGTACAATAATTAGTCACTATCATCTTCCATAGTTTGAGCAATGAGAAGATTATGTCTCCAAAAAATTTGGGGTGGGGAGTCCTAGAGGACCAAGTAAGAGAACGAGGTAGAGCATGAGGGAAAATGTCATTGAGACTCTAGAGGCTCCTTATTTAGCTATGGCTAATATTATACAAAGTACTATAGAGGTAGGTAAAGAGGTGGCAAATATCTTTAAAGAGCTGTTATCAGTGCTGGTCGTGGGTGTTGCCGTGCTGGTAGCTTGTCCGTGTGGTTTTTCTACTCTTTCCTTTTTTTCCAACTTTGTTCAAACTTTAGGTTCTAGATCCTTGTAAAACTTGGTTGCTTTATTGTTTGGTGTAAAACCTAGTTTTTGTGTGTTTTTTGCTATAAATTCAAGTTTCAAGTCCTTACAAAACCTGGTGGTGCTTAATGCTTACTTCTACCTTTTGTTAAAGGGTTTTGGGTCGCTTCAAAACTTGTTTTTACCCTAATCTAAAATAACTAGGTTTGATCTAATAAAATACAACTCACTTTACAAATTCAAATCTCCATTTGACTCATTCCTAGTTCATTGGCTAGACTTTGTCGTATTCTCCATCATTGATTTTCTTGGTAACCCTTAAGAAATCACACTTCACCAACTCCTTAGTTTTTCTTTGCTACTATGTTCTTCACATATTCACCAATATATAACCATAACACATCTCTTGTGCCTCCTTAACTAGGTATCTTGGATATTTTTACTGCTTAAACATCATCACAAATCTTAGGATTTGATCAAATTCATTGAATTTTTCCATCATTTTTCCTTTTCCTCCTTTCTTGAAACATCTAGAAAAATCTCTTTAAATCCTCTCTTTAGATCACTTAACAAACTTAATTTGTGCATTAAATATACTAGCTCATTAATCCTCATCATTTATGCATTTTTGACCAATTTGTGAATTAAAGTATATCCTCAAAACTCATTTCTTTCACAAACTATTATTTTGCTAACACTTGATCATCACTATTTTCTTTAGCTTAATCAACATTGGGTAGCTAAGACTCTACTATTTCTCTCTCTCTCTCTCTCTCTCTCTCTCTCTCTCAACTTACACTAGCTTGCTTGACCTTCATTATATTCAGTCACTATAGTTTCTAGTTTATCTTTCTTGGCCATAACTATCACTCTAATATCAACCGAATAATACTATTTGCTCAGCTATCTCACAAGTTCCTTAACCTTCTACTTCAACTTCTTCATTGGCCTTGTGATCTATCAGTTAGTCAAGCATAGTTTTTTACTTAACTTCTTGTATTCTAACAAACATGTCTTCCATACTTCAACTCAATTGTCTTCTTTCACTTAATATAATGATCAAACAACATATTATATTTTTAAAGTCTAGCTGATCAAGTTCCCAATGTAATTCTATCATACTTGCTCCTCTTTACTCAACAACTTCACTAGTTCACCTTGTTATCTCTTCTTTTCAAACCCTCTTCATAAATCAATTGATATAACACTCTATACTATTAGGAAATGTCTTATCAGTAAGGTTTGACATCAATAAAAACATAGCAAATGTTCCAATTGTAGTTTCCAATAGAAGGGTGACATCATGTGGATTTGGCTCAATTTTTACTTATGTGATGGGTGTGTTGATATATCATTTTTGGTTAAACATGAATTCAATGATGATTGCATGACATGGAGGAGTGGTAGCTCTATATTTGGAATATTTCATGGAAAAACAAAAGAAGAGTTCATTTCCAAGAAAGATATTTACTGCATCAATAAATTTGGAGATTGTGCACATAGATTTGAGTGGTCCTATGAGAATAAGAGAATTCTATGTTGAAAGGTACTTTATGCTTTTCGTTGTTGATTTTACAAGAATTATGTGGGTAGCATTTCTTAGATAGAAATATGAGGCTTTGAGAAATTCAAATTATTCAAAAGTAGAGTAGAGAATGAATCAGGATTGAAGATAAAATTTTTAAGATTAGATAGAGGAGGAGAATTCATTTCAAATGAGTTTAATATCTTTTGTGAAGATAATGGAATCAAGAGACAACTTTCAACTCTTGAAACACTACAACATAATGGGATTGTAGAAAGGAGAACTAGATTATTTAGTGAGGAAACTAGAGCTATGATGTTTTGAAATAATGTGTCATATACTTTTGGAGGGAAGCAATAAACAATACAATAAATACAATGAATAGAGTATAGATCAAACATGGTAATTGCAACACCTTATGAGCTTTGGTTTGGACATACACCTACTATGAAATATTTAAAAATATTTGGAAGAAAATGTTATATAAAAAGAGAAGACAATATTGGAAATCTTGACCCTAGAAAGTATGAAGGTATGTTTCTTATATATTCTTTGAAAATCAAGGCATTTATATGTTTTAATCAAAGATTAAGGACTATTATTGAAAGTTTTAATGTAAATCATAGATCCCTTAGATGTCAATACAAATCAAAACATAAACTTTGATTAAACTATATTACTCGGTAAACAAATAGGCACTCGATTTACACTAGCAAATGTTGTAACTCAAAAAGCACTGAGAATTAACTTTAACTTGGAAATAACTAAATATAATGATGTTAATATGATTAACCTTGATTTTAACTTAGTTGAATACTCATAAAAGAAATAGCATAAACACAAGTGACATCAATATTTAATGTGGAAACCCAATTTGCAAAAAACCACCAATTGCAACTAGTTACTAATTTTCACTCTTCTAAAGTAAGCCTTGTTAGGAGCCAACTCTATTAAAGGTTACAAAACCCATTGTTAGGTGTGGCCTTTTTAGAGGATTTGATCACCTTGTTAGGAGTGGCCTTGTTATAGGTCTTTAAGACACTTCAAATAGAAATTCCACCTTGTTAGAGAATTTACAAATAGCTATTAATCCAACTCTATTAAGAGATTTATATCATTGCTACAATGGTTGGAGAGTAACAATGAAATGACTTGATTTCTGATGCAACTAAATTTTAGAGTACAGATCTCAATCTATCTTGTATACTTGATCCTTTTTGATCAAATATATCTTTGTAGCTCAACAAGGATATTTTTCTTATCCTTCTAATTCGCTTCCTCTAAGCATCTTCAAATCTTTTGTTATGTTCCACACATTCAATTCTCAACTTGATCTTATATTTATATCTTACACATTGTTAAGTTGGCTTGAATACAACTTAGAATACTTAGTATTCATCTCCTCAGTTTTCTAGAACCAATGATCAAATCAATTGAGCTTAATGTGCCAAAACAAGAAAATCCTTCTTTAACCAACCCTGCTTGGTAGAAACTAACTCATAAATGATTTTCCCATGTTAACCAAGTTAAATTAATTAACACTACATATTCATAAAGTTCCTTTGGTAACTGAGTGAGCTCAGTTAACACTGATTCCATCCAACATTTCCTTCATTAATCATGTGAGCTCGATTAACACTTAATTTCTACAAACTTTCCTTTGATTCTTGAGTGAATTCAATAGAAATTGTCTTTTGAACTTGGCAAACTTTGGAATGCTCGATAGACATAGAAAACTATCTTCATTGCTCGAGTGAGCTTGACATACAATAACTAGCAATGATATGACATTTTGTGTAATATCAAAGACAATACATAATTAAAAAAATTATTTTCAACAATCTCCCTCTTTGGCATTAATGACAACACAACATGTCATAATACAATGAAATTTTAGAGCTAGAATAAAGTAAGGATCATATCCTTAGTTTCATTCTGATTCTCATCGATGAGAACTCCCTCTATTAGTGAGAACTCCCTCCACCTTCAGTTTTGTTAGTAAACTCTATCTTCGACATCTTCTTTTGATAGAAAACATTCCTTCTTTGATATTAGACCAAGTTCCCCCTCTTTGACATCTCTAGAAGTAATATAATTTCTGTGAAATATATACTCTCCCTCTTTAGAAATTTTCTATGAGATATGACAACAAACTCCCCCTCTTTGAAATCTCGTGCCAAAGACAATATTCAATGAATATCAATGTACCCCATGTAGTAATTCATTTGCAATGTGCCCTTGTTAATACTGCATCAACTATCTGATCTTCAACATGCTTTGGTTGATGCATCACTAAATTACATTTAGTAAACTTCAGATAGGGGAATGACCCCTAACTTACCTCTTAGATAAAAAAAATGCATCCTTAGGTAATGGCTTAGTGAATATGTATGTAATTTGTTCTTTAGTATTCACATATTCTAATCTTACCTTTTATCTTGTACCAATTCTCTTAAAAAATGATATTTTATAGCAATGTGCTTGGTTTTGGTATGCATCACAGGATTCTTTGATATATTAATTGCATTGGTGTTATCACAGAATATAATCACTGGATCCTTGATCTCTACCTTCATACCTGCCAATAGTTGCTTGAACAAAACAACATTGGAACAATTAACTGCTATTGCCACATATTCTATTTCTACTATGGACTGAGAAATAAAATCTTGCTTCTTTCTTGTCCAAGACACTAGTCTTTTACCAAGAAAAAATGCTCCACCACTAGTGCTCTTTCTGTCATCAACACTTCTTTCCCAATTGATATTTGTGAGTGCTTTCAAATCCAAATTACCTCCTTTTTTGTACCATAATCCATAGTCTTTAGTACCCTTCATATGCCTCATGATTCTCTTGATTTCCATCATTTGATTTTCTTTGGGATTTGCTAAGAATCTTGCCACCATACCAATGGCTAATGCAATGTCAAGCCTTGTGTGCATTTCATAGTGCAATTTTCCAATCATTGATCTATATGTGGTATAATCTACCTCTTTGGAATCATCATTTTTGGAAAGCTTATGTCTAGTAGACATAGGTGTCCCAACTAGTCTTGAATCTTCCATTCCAAACTTCTTGAATATCTCCTTGATATATTTGGATTTAGTAATATAGATGCCATCTTTCTTATATTGGATCTACAATCCAACAAACAATTTTATCTATCTAAACATGGACATCTCAAATTCTTTACTCATCTCTTTAAAAAATGCCTTGCATAAGTCATCATTTCCTATAAATAAAGTGTCATCCACAAAGATTTCTGCTAACACAATCTTCTTGTTCGGTCCTTCTTTGATATAAAGGCTGCTATTATAATTTGTTCTTTGAAAATGAATCTTTATCAAGTAGTTATAAAGTCTTTCATACCAAGCTCTAGAAATTTGTGTAATTTGAAGATCATATCCCTTTTCCTAGGATCCAAAAAATATTTAGGTTATTCTATCTATACTTCCTCATCAAGAATTCCATTCAAGAATGCAAATTTTACATCCATTTGATAAACTTTAAATCCTCTATGTCCTGCATATGCTAGTAAAGTACTAACGCCTTCTAATCTTGTAATAGGATCAAAAGTTTCACAATAATCAATACCTTCTTCTTGAGAATAACCTTTACAAATTAACCTTTCTTTGTTTCTTGAAACTTTTCCATTTTCATTTAGCTTATTTGTGAAAACCCACTTTGTGCCAATTACATTTTCATCCTTGGGTCTAGGAACAAGAGTCTAAGTCTTATTCCTCTCTATCTATTCTATTTCTTAATTCATAGCCTCAATCCAACTTTCATTATCCAAAGCATTTTTAACATTTCTAGGTTCAAATTCAGCAAGCAAATATGTACCTTTCAATTTGTTTCTTGTCATTATTAAATCTTATTTGTCTCCAATGATCTGATCAGGTGCATGGTACCTTCTAACATATCTTGCTAACATAGGTACTTTTGATTTATAACATGTTCCAATAACCTTTTCATGATCTTCTATATCAATATCGGGTCCCACGTTTGTGAATTGGGTCCATCTGACCTAGTTTACTCTAGCACTAGCTCGGTAGCCTCTAATTGTGACTTGGGTCTTTTAGATTGTGACTCAGTAGTAGCTTTTGGAGATTTTGGGGACTTGAGAAGTGAGGCCTCTCAACTTCCAAATAGATTTGGAAATGTATTAGGTTCATAGTAAACAAACCTTTTGTAATCCTCAAGTTCTTTACTACTTTCTTCTTCACTCTTTTATACAGAATTATCAATTTTCACATGTGCACTTTGTATGATTTTATGAGTGGATAAATTCAAAAACTTATATGCTTTACTTCTACAAGAGTATCCTAAGAATATGCCTTCATCACCTTTGACATCAAATTTACCTTTCCTAGATTCCGTCAAGATATGACATTTGCTACCAAATACTTTCAAGTAACTTACATTAGGTTTGTAGCCATACCATAGTTCATAAGGAGTTTGATTTGAGTCTTTATTCAACTGTACTCTATTCAAGGTATGCATACAATACTCATTGCTTCCTTCCAGTATTTGATTGCAACATTATTTTCTATCATCAAGGTTCTTGCACAATCCATGATGGATTTGTTCCTTCTTTTAGCTATACCATTTTCTAGTGGTGTACCAGGGGCCAATACTTGTCTCTTAATTCCTCTTTCAATGTTGAATTCATTGAACTCATTGGAAATTAATTCACCACCTTTTTCTAATCTCAAACACTTCATCTTCTTTCTAGTTTCTTTTTCTAATCTTTCCAAATACCACTTAATTTTTTGAAAAGCTTTAGATTTTTCTTTTAGATACATTATAGTCATCATTTTGGAATAATCATCAACAAATAAAACAAAAAAATTGTTTCCACTATAGCTCTCTATTTGAGTAGGTCCACAAAGTTATGTATGAACCAACTCAAAGAGTTCTTCTGAATGATAGTTCTTACTTTTGAAACTAGTCTTTCCCATCTTTCCATTTTGACAATTTTTGTATAGACCCATATCAGGTTTTCTCAGACTAGGAATACCTCTTACTATTTTCTTGTTGCTTATCTTGATTAGATTATCAAAGTTTATATGACATAAGCTTTTATGCCACAACCAACTTTTCTCTACTTGAGCAATAAAACATGAACTTTCACTGAGATCTAGGTAGAATAGATTACCTTTTATTTGTTTGCCAAACCCAACTAGATTTCCTTTTCCATCTAGAAGCTTGGGCTTCCCATTCATGAATTCTACCTTGAATCTAATGTTATTCAACTATTCCACACTCAGTATATTATGCTTTAGTCCTTCAACCCACTAAGCATTATCACATCTAAATTCATTGGTTAGTGAGATACAACCTTTTCCCTTTATGTAACGAGGTTCATTGTTTCCAAATCTCACACTACAACCATCATAATGTTCCATGTGTTGAAACTTTGTTTTATCACCAGTCATATGATGTGAGTAGCCACTGTCAATAATCCATGTGTCATTCTAGTTAACATGAGAGATAAGTGCCATTTTATCTCCTTCATCATCAGATTCATCTTTTACAAAAATATATACCATTTCATCATCTTCACTACTATCAGACTCTTTAGCTATAAAAAAAGATTTCTTACCTTTGTCCTTGTAGTCTTTGAAGTTCTTGAAATCCTTCTTGCCTTTGTACTTGTTGTGCTTCTTTTCATCTCTATCTTCTATGTTTGGGAACCTTGTAGTAATGTGTCCAACTTCTTCACAAGGGAAAAAGATTAAAGGGATTTTACCTTTATACTTTCCTTTGCCTTTGGAATACCTTCTTGCAAGAAATACTTCAATGGCTTCAAGATCACTGTCAAAACTATCTTCCTCTTCACTTTTAGATTGATTACTTTTAGATCTTTTAGCTTTCTTCCTGAGTGATAACTTGGCTTCAAATGCAAAATCAAGATTGCTAGAACTAGGAGTATAATTATAATAGTTATCTAGTTCAAATGCTATCAATCTTCCCACTAGAGCATCCAGATTTATCTTATTATTTGGATCACATCTCATCTCTTGAATAGTAGAAACTCTAATTGCATAGATAGGAAGAAGCATTTTGAGTACCTTGATTACAACTATCTTATCATGAATGTCTCCTCTAGATTCTTTGATTGCACTTACACTTGCTTTAATTTGCTTAACATATTTTGTAATGTTTTCATCCTCTCTCATCTTCATTTGATCAAATTGGCCTCTCAAGCTTTCCATCTTGGCTCTTTTTACATTGTCATCACCTCCATAGATATCTTTTAGTTTGGTTCACATTTCATGAGCAATAGTGCAACCTTTGACCTCATCAAATTCAACATAGTTAAGAGTTGATGCTATGTCAATCATCATGATGTTATGATTTTTCTTTTCAACAATTTCTTCTATAGTCATTGTACTAGTAGGAGCTTTGTAAGAAATGTTTAAGTATTTCAAACCTAAATTAGTGATGGCTACTAGATGCAACTTCATAAGGTCTTGTCATGTTACAAAGTTATCTCAGTTCAACTTGAGAATCTTTGTTCTGTAAGACATCTTGATCTTTATCTTAGGGCCTTCAAACCTTCTCTGCAAGCACCAAACTGCTTTGATAACAATGATTGGAAATATAAGAGGAGTAATTAAGAGGGGAGGGGTGAATTAGTTACTAAAAAAATAAATCCCAGATCCCTTAGGTGTTAATATAAATCAAAACATAAACTTTGATTAAACTATATTACTCCGTAAACACACATGCACTCAATTTACACTAGTAAACATTGTAGCTCAACAAGCACTGAGAATCAAATTTAACTTGGAAATAACTAAATATACTAATGTTAATGTGATTAACCTTAAATTTAGCTTAGTTTCATACTCATAAAATAAATAGCATGAACACAAGTGACACCAATATTTAACATGGAAACTCGATTTGGGAAAAACCACCAATTGCAACTAGTTACTAATTTACACTCTTCTGAAGTGAGCCTTGTTAGGAGCCAACCCTATTAAAGGTTACAAAACACACTGTTAGGTGTGACCCTATTAGAGGATTTGATCACCCTATTAGGAGTGGCCTTATTAGAGATCTTTAAGATACTTCAAATAGAGATGCCACTTGTTAGAGGATTTATAAATAGTTGTTAAGCCAACTTTGTTAAGAGATTTATATCACTTCTACAATGGTTAGAGAGTAACAATGAACTGACCTAATTTCTTATGCAACTGAATTTCTGATTACAAATCTAAATTTTGGCTTCTATACTTGGTCTTTTCTAATTGAATGTATCTTTGTAGCTCAACAAGGATATTTTGCTTATCCTTCTAATTTGCTTCCTCTAAGCATATTTAAATCTTCTATTATGTTCCACACATTCAATTCTCAACTTGACCTTATATTTATATCTTAAACATTGTTAAGTCATCTTGAATACAACTTCGAATACTTAATATTAATCTCCTTAGTCAGCTAGAACCAACAATCAAATCAATTTAACTCAATATGCCAAAACAAGAAAATCCTTCATTAGCCAACCCTGCTAGGTAGACACTAACCTAGAAATGTTTTTCTTGTGTTAACCAAGTGAACTTGGTTAATACTATAGATTCAAAAAGTTCCTTTGGTAGCTAAGTGAGTTTAGTAAACACTAGTTCCATCCAAAATTTTCTTCATTAACTGAGTGATCTTAGTTAACACTCAACTTTTGCAAACTTTCCTTTGACACCCGAGTGAACTTGGTAGACACTATCTTCTGAACTTAGAAAACTTTGGAATGCTCAAAAAACATAGAAAATTGTCTTCATCACCTGAGTGAGCTTGGCATACACTGACTATCAATGATATGCCATTTTGTGTAACATCAAAGAAAATACATAATTATCCAATTGTTTTCAACAATTTGATTTTAATTCAAATGAGGATACTAATCAAAGGCCTAACAATAAAAATATTGAGTAGGAACTATTTTATGAAACTGACAATAATTTATAAACAAAAGAACCAAGAACTAAACTTAGAGAAAAAGTCAGAACATATCAAGGAATACCAAAGTATGTTGTAAGGAATTACCATATGTATCAAATAATTGAAAGTAAAAACAAGGGAGTGATGAAAAAGAGAAAGGTGAGTCAAGGTTTATTTTTGGTATGACAAGTTGAATCTAAGAATACCAATGAAGCTTGTAAGTATGAATTTTGGATAAAGGCCATGAAAGAAAAACTTTAGTAGATTGAAAAGAACAAGACATGGGAATTGGTCCCTATTGAAAGAATTGTCTACATCCAGGCTTGAGGTAGGACCATCAAGAGACCTTATGTAACATGGAAACCTCCAAGTGTGGGACTTGCACTCTAAGGTTGAATCTCTATAGAAAGCTGACTTCCTTACAATCAAGATGCACCTAAACTAGAACCTTTGAGGAAAAGGTAGAATGAATACATGAAATTAAATGTTGAAAGGGAAAGGGGGGTGATGAACCAGATTGAAACTTGGTTACTACTTCTTCTTATGAATTCCCTACACATCAATGAAACACCCAAAATACACTAATCTTAACTCTATTCTATTTTCCAAGAAACACATGTAGGTTTGGAACTGATCAAAGTGCTAAAAGGAAAAGGAATTTCACTATGCAATAACCATCAATAGGTTAAACACAACATACAAATATAAGAAAACACAAAAGAAATGTTCAAAACAAGGTAATAAATATACACAAATTAATGAATTGCAAGAAGAGGTAAGAAAAAAAGATCTCATTAATGGAAGGAAAAGGAATACAATTACAAAGGATAATGTTGTTGCAAAATACAAATAGAAAAGAACCCATAAATTATTTACAAATTTTGTTTTTAAAAAGTTCAAGCATAACTCGAATGAAATTTGAAGTTAAAACCCCAATTGTGGTGGAGTTAGATTACAAAGGAGAAATAAATAAAAAATCAGAAATAAATTTGATCTTGTAAGCAACTTACTCATGGAAGTGATAGGAAAAGACCAAAAATGAATGAACCCCAAAAATGGAAGAATAAATAAAAAATATTAGATCCTTACAAGTAATTAAAAGGCATGAGAATACATTGGAATCATGGAAAAAGCCTCCAAAAGTAGCTCAGCAATAAAGAACTGGCATTAAAGACATGCATTGGGTGTAAGAGATCAAATCATGTTGCTATCAAAAAATGTGGAAAGGGATAAAACATAGGGTTAACCCACCTAAGTACACTTGTAGATTTGACTTGCATGGAAAATATTTGACTTGCCCCAAAATATGGTTGACTATTGATGTAGATATTTCATTAAAAATGGGCATCCCAAATGCTACGAAAATCCCAATGAATGATTAAAAAAAAATTATTGACGAAGAAACTTTAAAATATAATGGTTGGCACATTTCCCCATGCATGGTGGAAGAAATAATGAAAGATTTTTTTATTTTTTAGGTTTTTCAAAGTGACCTCCTATGGAACAACAAAATGGGTTAACACACACTCAATTAAACTTTTGCCAAATCTGGGCCACTTGATAAACCATAACAAGAACACTTCAGTAAGAAACCAAGAGCAAAAAACTAAGCTACATGGTGAAAGAACACACCAAGCCACTCAGTGAAAGAGAAATAGAGACAACGAAATTTTTTAACCACAACTTTGATGTTGTAACCCACCACAAGAATCCAAATCATTGAATATCTCTTAGATTGGTTATAAGAGATGGGCTGAATGGGGGCAAAAATAGTCAACATTTCTAGCAACTCACAGGGGATGCTCATTTGCAAAGCATAATATCAATGGACTTAAGTAGTCCTTTCAACATAGAGTCACCAAAATAGAATAATATGTTATCCCCCCTATAAATTTAGCCAAAACTATAACCTTTGCAACCAACCCAACTTACAAAACTTGCTATTTATAGGAGGGAATAGTTGTGCATGTGCACTTCTTGGAAAGATAGAAAACATAATCTACTATGTACAAGTATTTAAAAACAAGGAAATCAAACAAATCCATTGACTGACTTGTTAAAATGGCTACCCTTCGTTTCTAATTGATTATTTCTTTCATGCATGTGAGAAAACAAATGGATCAAAAAGTATGACAAGCATTTTGTTGAAATGTGAAACACCTTCCTAATACTTAAAACAATGAATCTTTCCAACACTAAGGCATTTTATTTTTGATAAAGACATACTTTCTCCTTGTGATCTTCAACTTCATGCTTTTGAATGAGCATGATTGGGGGCAATTTGCATTGTTGTAGAGCTAGATACCTTATGGGGAATCCTCTTGATGGCTTTGTGCCTAATAAATTGACCTTGACTGTGTTGTGCTCTAGAACACTTGTATCCTCTAGGCTAGCAAGGGTTGGATTTGATGGTATGGATAGTAATGTGTGTGCCTCCTTATTTTGCAAAAGGAGAGGACTTCTCTATCTAAAGCTAGCAAATTTTTTCTTTGGAGGCTCTTGCACTTCAATTTCTTGTGATTGGGGAAGCTTGAGCCTAGTCTCTTCCTCTACTACAACAAACCTTTTGTCAAGGACCTTCTTAAATCAAGCCTTAAGAATCACCCACTCTAGAGAGTAGATAAGAGCCAAAAAATCATATACATTCTCATAATATGGGGGCCAATTATAGAAATATCTATGAAGTGGGTCTATGTTGAAGGATTCAAACAAAAAACTCCATAGAAAGCCTGAAGAAATATAAGATAAAAAAGATCTTTAAACATGTCAATACTTGATTTGTGAAACTAGCAGATGCATAGAGTCACCATGGTGTTAGATAGACTACCTTCAAGGACTAATTCCATTGAGAAAACACCCAAATTATCAATGAATCAAGATTAAAATGATTACCAACAGACTTATATAGCTGAAAGTATCCCACTAGGTGTGCCAAAAATTATTGGCACAAAAGTCTACACCCAAGCTTGAGCTATGATCCTCAAGTGACCTTGTGTTACATGGAAAAACCTTCAAGTTTGGGACTTGTTCTCTAAGGTTGAATCTCTGGATAAGATCGACTTCCTTATAATCAAGATGCACCTAAATTAAAACTTTTATGAAAAAGGGAGAAGGAATGCATGAAATTAAATGTTGAAAAGTGTAGGCACACTAAAAGTATCCCAATTTTAAAAACTTCTAAGTCGCCACCCATGATAAATTTCCACTAATGCATCCCTTGATTCTAAGAAAGTCTCTATGAAGGATTGAATTTTATTGAGTCTAGATATGCAAATGTGAAAGCAAATGGAAGTCAAAGTTCATTTTTTTGCCATGGAGAAGCACTTCTTGAATTTTTTGCAATGGCGTAGTCAACTTGGTGCACTTCTTTTGACTCGGTGATTATTTTTCTAATTTCTTTTTTTAGAATGTAGAAAATTAAGTTTGGAAAGACATATCCAAGAATGAGCTCGATCTAATGGTGGAATAAAAAGATATGCCCCATGAAACATGACCCATTTTTACCTAGCAGCAATATTTATTTTGTTGTCCACCCAACAAAGGAAAATTTTTAATATTGATTTAACATATTTAAATGTCAATTGTTAAAATACAATTTAAATATGTTAATATATATCATTATTAAATTTAAAAGTTAATAAGCATATTAGTTTTCAAAAGGAAAAAGATGAGAAGTCAAGAAGACAAGAGTTGGTTACAGAACTGAAAAGTCACCAAAAGAAACCAAACAATTCCTAGAGAATGTATTTATTATAAAACCCTTTCATTTGCAAAGGGTTCTTCTTTTCTACAAGAGACAGAGAGCTGGAGTAGGGGGAAGGAACTTAGTTTAGTTTTTTTTGCATTTTCATTATGCATGTTAAGAGTTTGAGCTTTTGTAATAGATTTGGCATAAGCTGTGAGCAAATAAAATTTGAGCATTCTTATTTGTGATGTTCAAGGCAACATGGGTTTTATTTTGAATCAGAGCATTTAGTTATTTTTCTTTTGATTATAATCAATCTGAGTATTGTTATCTTTAGTTTTGGGCATCATCTTGCATCTTGTGTTGAATAATGAATGGGTTGTAGATCAAAGTATTTGCAGACATTCCTATTACAATAATTGGGATTATTTAACATTCTCTTTCATTTCATTTTTCACTACATTTTCATACATAGCATTCACATAGCATTACCAATGTCAAGGAGTCATAGGAAGTGTGAATTCCTGGGGTTGGCTAAGTGTAGAACTAAATTCTTTGCCTAAGTTAGTTCTGTCCAGGGGTGGCTTGGTTTTCCTCTTTCATTCTTAGGTTAAGAACGTACCCAATTAGTTTAGGAACAAACAAATTCATTGAATATCATTGATAAGAGAGATGTACCTTTCAATTCAGAGGAAATCTATCAACCTCATGATAGATTATCCAACTATTGGTATCAAATTGTTTGTCATAGGTTTGAGCAGTTAAGAGTTACATTGGAAAGAACAATCTATTTACCAAAAAAATTTGGTGACTCTATTAGGGAGCAAAAAAGAAGATTAGTGCTGAAGTTTTACTTCTTCAATTTTTATTATTATCTCTGCTTGTAGGAGATTGGTGACTCTATTATTAAAAGACCATGCCCATTAAAGTTGTGAAAGGAAGAAGGCCAGATCCTTCTTTGATTGAACTTCATCAAACACATAATCTAGTATTGCATGATTTTTTTGATGCTTTTAGAGAAAGCATTACTCGTGAGAGAAAAATGAATTTAAGCATTGAAGAAGATCATGCACCAGTTCTTTTATTAAGAAGTGTTTGTTCCGTATATAACAAGATGAAGGAGCTAGAGGTAAAAAGAAGTTATTGCAGCATTGTGGGGAAAGGGTATTGCAACTAAGCAATGAATTAAAGGTGGATGATGAAGTGGTTTCAGAAGTCCCACCTAATTTTTTCTCCTATAATTTTTCAATTTTGAGTGAGCAAGAAGTTCAACTTAGAAAGAAAATCAAAAGGAAACCCACATTTGAAGAAATAAATGTTGAGAGTGACCCTAACTTACAATTCCTTTGGATTGCATTTAAACAAAGTATTACTGAAGCTGAAAGAAAAGGATTAAATCCCTCAGAAGATCATCAATCCACTTTACTATTAAAGTGTGTGATCTAAAGATATTTTAATGTCCAAGATCAAAGAAAAGGAAAATTCATTTGAAAAAATTTGTTTGGAGAAAAACCAATAAAAAAAGAAGAATCTTTATTCGCAAATTTCTTGGTTCTTGGAGAGCAAGAAATATCCCAGTTTTGGGATGTGCCCACTTCGATGAACATGGAGATTCTCGAAGATGGTAATAAAATGGTAAGTGAATATGAAAAAGAAAAAGAAAAATTTTCCGTACCCTCTTTTCTTCCTATTTTTGAAAGTTTTAGATTTGAAGAAAATGATGAAGATTATATTTTGCATAACATTCTTTATGAAAGTCAACCTTTGGTTTGCACACAAGTAGAATATGGGACTTATAAGTTTGAAGAAGATAATAGAAAAAATGATGTTCAATCTGCAGTGTTAGAATTATTTTCTTTTATAGAAGATGCCATGTTGAGTATGGGCACATGCAGGATCATGGTGTACCAAACTATGGCCTTAAGTGGCAGTGAAAAATCAGCAAATCAGGGTTATGTCAACTTGACACATAATTTTGAAGTGGTTATGGACTTTATATCAAAAAGTTGTAAGAAAATAATCTGTAGGAAATTGAATGTAATTTCTAAACTACTAGGCCTTATCAAGAGAAAACAATAATTGATTGGTCAAAAGTTTGAATTTTAATGCAGTACTATGAAAATTTTAGTGCAGAAATAAAAAGTAGGTGTATGTCTGACCACCTTAACTAATAGAAAATTTTACCAAATTTATTATTATTATTTTTCTTATACTAGGCGAACCATAAAATGTGACGCAACTTTTAGATTTAAAAAATGTTATACCGTTTGAAAGTTATAGCTATTTTTCAATCAGTATGTCAATCAACACTTTACAATAATCTTCGTTGATAATTAACTAATAAATACTTATCGAACTCAGAATTTGACATAAATTATATTGATAGAATCTCAAGAGCGATATTAAAAAAACCCTTTTTGTTTCATTCAATTTCGATCAAAATAACATTGTCAAATGGCTACCCAAAGTCTGAGTATCACTAAAACCCTCTTCAAACATGTCTTTTGGGTTGACCGGGTAGGCTTGGTAAATACCAAGCCTAATCGGATATCCGATTTCAAATCGGATATCCGATATGCTTCGACAGAATTTGGGTGAGAAATTTCAAATCCCAACCCATTTTGGAGGAAAAATTGCGTTTAAAAGTTATAGCTTATGATTTATAAATTATTTCACTTATATTACTATGTAAAGACGTATATATATATATATATATATATATATATATATATATATATATTATAACGTAATGTAAAGATATAAGATATAATCTATTAATATATAATAATATATTATGTTAATCTTATTACAATCTATAGATATAAGTTATATTATTATTATTTTTACTAAATATAATAACATAATATATATTATATATATATAATATGTATTATATATTATTATATTAATATGTATGTTATTAATATATATATAATTAAGTAATATTTTCATTAAATATAATATGTATTATATATTATTATATTAATATGTATGTTATTAATATATATAATAACGTAATATTTTTATTAAATATAATAACATTATATATATATATATATATGTTATTAATATATATAATAACGTAATATTTTTATTAAATATAATAACGTAATATATATATATATATATATATTATTAATATATATGTATATTATTAATATATATAAGTCAAAGGGGGTCATAGGTCAACCATTGACCCCCTTTGATGCATTAAATGATGACATATGTCCCTAGGGGTCCTAAGACCCCTAGCGACATATTACAATGGTTAATATGGGTCAAAGGGGGTAATAGGGTGATCTGTGACCCCTTTTGACCCATTAAATGATGACATATGTCCCTAGGGGTCCTAGGACCCCTAAAGACATATTGGAATCGTTCATATTGGTGAAAAGGGATTATAGGGTGACCTATGACCCCCTTTGACCCATTAAATGATGACATATGTGCCTAGGGGTCCTAGGACCCCTAGGGACATATTAGAATTGTTCATATAGGTAAAAGGGGTTCATAGGGTGACCTATGAACCCCTTTGACCCATTAAATGATGACATATGTCCCATGACATATGTCCCTAGGGGTCCTAGGACCTTTAGAGACATATTAGAATGGTTAATATGTGTCAAAGGGAGTCATAGGTTGACCTATGACCCCCTTTGACCCATTAAATAATGAGATATGTCCCTAAGTTTCCTAGGACCCCTAGGGACATATTAGAATGGTTAATATGGGTCAAAGGGGGTCATAGGGTGACCTATGACCCCCTTTGACCCATGGACATATTGGAATGGTTAATATGGGTCAAAGGGGGTCATAGGGTGTCCTATGACCCCCTTTGACCCATTAAATGATGACATATGTCCCTAAGGGTCCTAGGACCCCTAGGGACATATTAGAATGGTTAATATGTGTGAAAGGGGGTCATAGGTTGACCTATGACCACCCACGACCCACTAAATGATGAGATAACATATTATAAAGATTAATATGTTTGAAAGGGGGTCATAGGTTGACCTATGACCCCCCACAATCCATTAAATGACGAGATATGTCCCTAGGGGTCCTAGGACCCCTAGGGACATATTAGAATGGTTAATATGGGTCAAAGGGGGTCATAGGTCCCATGGACATATTGGAATGGTTAGTATGGGTCAAAGGGGGTCATAGGGTGACCTATGACCCCCTTTGACCCATTAAATGGTGACATATGTCACTAGGGATCCTAGGACCCCTAGGGACATATTAGAATGGTTAATATGTGTGAAAGGGGGTCATAGGTTGACCTATGACCACCCACAACCCACTAAATGATGAGATAACATATTAAAATGATTAATATGTTTGAAAGGGGGTCATAGGTTGACCTATGACCCCCCACAACCCATTAAATGATGAGATATGTCTCTAGGGGTCCTAGGACCCCTAGGGACATATTAGAATGGTTAATATGGGTCAAAGGGGGTCATAGAGTGACCTGTGACCCCCTTTGACCCATTAAATGATGAGCTATGTTCCTAGGGGTCTTAAGACCCCTAGGGACATATTAGAATCATTCATACCCTTTGACCCATGAAATGATGACATATATCACTAGGGGTCCTAGGATCCCTAGGGACATATTAGAATGGTTAATATGGGTCAAAGGGGGTTATAGGGTGACTTATGACCCCCTTTGACCCATTAAATGATGACATATGTCCCTACGGGTCCTAGGACCCCTAGGGACATATTAGAATCAAGATATGTCCCTAGCGGTCCTAGGACCCCTAAGGACATATTAGAATGGTTAATATGTGTGAAAGGGGGTCATAGGTTGACCTATGGCCCCCTACGACCCATTAAATGATGAGATATGTCCCTAGGGGTCCTAGGACCCCTAGGGACATATTAGAATGGTTAATATGGGTCAAAAGGGGTCATAGGGTGACCTATGACCCCCTTTGACCCATTAAATGATGACATATGTCCCTAGGGGTCCTAGGACCCCTAAGGACATATTAGAATGGTTAATATGAGTGAAAAGGGGTCATAGGTTGACCTATGACCCCCCACGACCCATTAAATGATGAGATATGTCCTTAGGGGTCCTAAGACCCTTAGGGACATATTAGAATGATTAATATGTGTGAAAGGGGGTCATAGGTTGGCCTATGACCCCCCACGACCCATTAAATGATGACATATTTATATACTATTAATACTATTGTAGCATAATAATAATAATAATAATAATAATAATAATAATAATAATAATGATAATATAAACACTAAATATTAATACTATTATATCTATAGTAATAATAATAATACTTTTATAGCTATAATAATAATATATATATTAATACTATTGTAGCATAATAATAATAATATAAATAAACACTAAATATTAATACTATTATATCTATAGTAATAATAAGAATACTATTAATCGGTTTCCCTGCAATAATTATTCTAATATTAATACTAATATAGCAAAGGCTATTTTCCCTCCAAATCTCATTGGAAAGGATTGGATATCCAATTTTATATTGGATATCTGATTTTTCATGGCACTAGTTTCCAACATATCCCTGTCCCTACAGACCCGACAACATCACTTTTTCTGTTCTTTTTTCATGAGTTTTGCAAAAAAGTGCATTTTGGGGCCCAACCAATAGAAAAAAATTCAAAAATATAACCTTAAGTGTTTGAATTTTTCATCTCAATGGGGAGCAGTAGTCGTCGAAAGGATAAACACAAAAGGAAGATATCCAATTAAGACATTGCAGCATATGGGAAAAGAGACAAAATGGAACACTGAAGAAAAAGACAAAGTATGCTAAATATCAGTCAAGTTGACCATGAATTAGTTGAAGGTGAAATCACATACTCAAATAATGAGTATGTACAATTGGGGAATGAAAATGTACCTATTGAAAATGATAATGCCAAAATTGAAAATTTAGAGAATGAAAATTTTGAAGATGAAATGCTACCAAGTCATAATCCAAATTGCATAATTGACCATGTCGAACATGACAATGCACAGGAACCTAATGCATAAGAACGTTACATATCTCCTAATTATAATCAACATGAAGGTTCTAAAAAACCAAAATGGATAATTGAAATTGATGAAATGATTATTACTAGTTTGGAAGGGAAAAAATTAGAAAGAACCATTTAGTTATGGGCTTCAAGACTATATCAAATGTTTTTCGACAACAAGACAATGGTAGAGAAATGTCAGCTTTTCATGCACTTATTAAAGATGTGAAAGATGAGACCTATGCTTTCCAAATTGAAGATTCATGTCAATAAAAAGTTGGAAAGAAATGCCATTATTGTGAAGAATCTTTTCAGTGCTCTCAATAGCATTGATAAAAATAATAGGGAGAAGGATAACAAAACTGCTCGAAGGGTTATTACAACCTCTCTGGTAAGTCATCATTTGAGAAAGGGTAGATATATGAGACAAACTTGTATTGATTTGAATCTAAATTCTACTACTTTGAGAAGAGCACTTAGTCGACGAGAGAAAATTGATGATCCTCTTCAAAATGAAACATGGGCATTTGGTGGGAGACTTCCACATTTTGATAAGAAGCTATCTAATGATGCAAAGGAATAAATTACACAATTTTGGCACTCTAATTCACGAGTATCACCCAATGCTAAAGACATGTTAAAGTTGAGAATTGGCATCAGAGACCACACACCATATCCTAAACACTATTTGGAAGTAAGTCAAACTATGTTGTTCAAACAATTTAGAGAGAGTCATTCAAGTCTTCATATATCACAAAGGGCTTTTGAATCTTTGAAGCCATTTTATTGTGTGCCACTCAAAATTCGAAATACATGTTGTTGCAAATATCATGTTGAGTTTTCTATGCACTATGAACTATTACACTCCATCTGTTCTACTTTGCATAGTAAAGAAATGTTGGAGGATGTTGGAGGATTGTGGTGCTAGTGAGCTTCCAAAATCATCAAGAGACTTGCTATATCAACTTTTATGTCGTAGAGTTGATGGTTGTTTCTTTTATAGAAATGCTTGCTTAAATGAGAAGTGTTCAGAATGTGGTGGCTTATCCAAGTTTGACACATGTTTCCATGAGGGGTGCAAACAAGATCTTGGAAAGACAATAGTGAAAAAAAAGGTATATGAAATGGTGAAATACACATTGAAGAGTGGAGGTGAGAGCTCTAGATGTGAATTTGTTGGAAAAGATATTAGTGTGGCTAGTTTTATTTCAGATTTCAAGGTAAATCCTTTTTACAAGTATGCAAGACGTAGTCACAGGTCTCAGTGGTTGGATGAACAATTTAGAATGTGCAAGGAGACTTTTCCCATTGGCACTATTATATCAATTGTTGATTTTGTTGAGAACTACACATTGCAACCTCAAAATGAGACACAATCTCAATATTACAACTCTATTTAGATTGCTATTTTTGTTCACATAACATATAGACATGCCCCTGATAGTGTAGAAGATAATCGAAAGATTATTAGAGAGTATCATTTTTATATGAGTGATGATAGATCTCACTCTCATGAGTTTTGCAACATTGTTTTGAGAATTATTTTGATTTCTTACATGAGCATGCAATTGCTATGGATAGACATATCATTTGGTCAGATAACTGTATAGGTCAATTCAAGAATTCCTGCATATTTTATTGGTTGTGTAGGATGCACGTAGAGAGATGGGTGCCTCATATTTGGAGTTTTTTTGAGTCCAACCATGGAAAAGGGGAACATGATGGAGCAAGGGCATGTGTGAAGAGAGCTCTAGTCAAGGAGCAATTGAATATTTTAGCAGTAGAGCTTCTTGATGCTAGTAGCATTGTTGATTGGTGTAGTTTAGCATTATCACAGGGGGGGACTCTTGATTCAGTGGTGCATAGGTTCTTTTGGTTGATTGAGGAAGAGTTCATAGCTGATAGATTAAATTGTGCTACAGTGAGAGACTCATCAAAAATGCATTCATTCTAGAGCTTTGATTCTAGTACATGGACCATTTGGACATGATAGCTAGCTTGCTTTTGTCCTAGTTGTTTTCAATGTGATTGAGATCACTGTGAGTCAAGTGAGTGGGTGGACACATGGGCTCCACATTATCTTACTCCATTGTCTATCATATCCTCTACCAAAAATGATGACATGGAAAGTTCACTTGAGCATAACCATCTATCATATCTACTTTAGCCAGGACATGTCTTTGCATTGGTTGCACCACAAGGGAATGATGAGAAATCTGATTATTGGTTAGCACGTTGTGTAAGAGGTAAACAAAAACTTGCACAACCAATCATAGATGATGATGGATTCACATATCCTACTGGTTCAATGGTTTTTGCTGGGACATGGCTGCGGACATACATACTTAGAAGGAATGAAATTCCTGCATTCAAAGACTATCAGAAGCACAAAATAATTCTCATATATTCGCATCTTATTATAGCAAAAAATTTAAATTTGTTGAAGCATCAAGGAAGACCAAAAATAAAAGAACTTTTTACTATTCCTAATGTTGATCATGAAGCCCTGTTGGAGACCGTAAAACAAAGAGAGGACCCTATTGGAACACTTGACTAGGTATATTTACTTCTTATGTTATTTTCTTCATAATGATTCAATGAACTGATGATTATCTGTTTAATACAATAAGTTACTAATTTTTTTATGATATTGGAATGTAGGTACAACATGAAGAGTTGGGGGGGGGGGGGGGGGGGGGGGTGGGGGGATAGTATTGGGGAGAATTCCTAAGATTTATGATGTATTATGACGTAAAATGTGAACTTTTTTTGTCTATGGTTTTTGTAATAATGAAAAAGACAGGTTAAATTAGTTGCACATTTTAATTTGTATTTTGGTAGGTTCTTTGTAAGGAATTATAAGAGGAAGATATTGAACAAGTTCTTCCAAATCATATTTGCATGTGATACAAGGCTATAAGGACAATTTTAAGAACATTTATAACTATATGAAAGATACTTGCTTGCAGATATCTTATTACAAATTTGGTTTTTTCCTTATTTGACATAAAGCTGATATTATGATTATGAAAAATATTTTTATCAAACTAATCAAATAAGAAAAATCTAGAAAGTATGGATGAACAATTAGAATACTTGATGAACCATGAGATTTGAACTTTAGTAATGTCTAGGTTTGCATAGGGTAAGTGAGTCATTACATAGGTCCTAATCAGGTCTCATAATAATCTCAAGTCATTTCATAAGTTGAAACATTCAATAAGTCACTTAAAATTTAGCTTATTGCTTTAGGGCCCGTTTGTTTGCTGGAATTAACCTAGAATAGGGAAACGAGAATAAGAAAATTGGAGTAAATCTATTCCAATTTTGGCCCAAAATGAGAATAAATCGAATTCTAGGTATTTTTTGGAATTAGATTTATTCTTGCATTGGACCAAAATTGGAATAGATTTATTCCAATTTTCCTATTCTCATTTCCCTATTCTAGGTTAATTCCAGCAAACAAACGGGCCCTTAGAAAATTCAAATCTTGAATATAACGGCTACATGAGCATTTTGGAAGGAAACTCTATAGTTTAAATTTTATGAAATACAGGGAACACTAGTGCAAACCACCTAATCATTTTTCTTTTCTTGATGTAATAAGGTCTAGGGATAGATCTAATGATCTCCCTATGACCATCCACATTTGTAATGGACACAAGACCCCATGGTGCAACTATAAGCCTTGGCCATCAATTGGTCCAATAAAGTGGATTTTTGGTAAATTCCATGTTTTTTAGGTAAGTCTAGATGTTTAGAACATTATTAGGGTCCCTAGGAGTTTGTAGAGTCTATTTGCAATCAAATTTGCAATAAAACTTGTCTTAGCGCAAAAATTGCAAAAAGTTGCTCAGCAACTTTTGCAATTTTCTTGACAACTTTTCAAAATCTAACTCCTAACGGCTAGAACTATTTGAATCATCAATTGCATTAGCTTCAGGTGGGTGGGTAAACCCTAGTGACACCCTTGTTCCAACCACAAAGACCCTCTATCATCCGTGGCCACCCCATACCGAGGAGTCCCCAAGGTTCTCTAAGTGCATTTTGAGGTTGATCTTCTGAGGGTCATAACTTAGAGCTCATGAGGGCTATTGATAAACTATTTAATGCTATAGGATAGTGACGTTGAGGCCTAAAATAACCTATCTCATTTTTGAGAGATCACATTCTGTTTGGATTCGGCACAACGATCTTGCTCGATGCCAAAACTCGCAATGTGCCTTAGTTCATAGGTGCACCATAGCGTAACTTTGAAACCATTGATCATGGCATCAAATTGTCAGCACTATTAGCTTTAGATGGGTGGGTGAACCCTAGTCACACCCTTGTTCCAGCCACAGAGACCATCTATCATTTGCAGCCACCCCATACCAAGGAGTCCCCAAGGTGCTCTAAGTGCATTTCGAGGTCGATATTTCAAGGGTCATAACTTGAAGCTCATGAGGGCTATTGATGAATTGTCAAATGCTACATGATAGTGATGTTGAGGCCTAAAATAACCTATCTCATTTTTGAGAGATCACATTCTATTTGGATTTGGCACAGCGATCTCGCTCGATGCCAAAACTCACAGTGTGACTTAGTTCATAGGTGCACCACAGCGTAACTTTGAAACCGCTGATCGTGGCATTGAATTGTTAGTGCCATTAGCTCTGGATGGGTGGGTGAACCCTAGTCACAATCTTGTTCTGGCCACAGAGACCATCCATCATTTGCGGCCACCCCGTATCGAGGAGTCCCCAAGGTGCTCTAAGTGCATTTTGAGGTTGATATTTTGAGGCTCATAACTCAAAGCTCGTGAGGGCTATCGATGAACTATCAAATGCTATAGGATAGTGATGTTGAGGCCTAAAATAACCTATCTCATTTTTGAGAGATCACATTTCATTTGGATTTGGCACAATGATCTCACTCGATGCCAAAACTCACAGTGTGCCTTAGTTCATAGGTGTACCACAGCGTAACTTTGAAACTACTGATTGTGGCATCGAATCATTAGTACCATTAGCTCCAGATGGGTAGGTGAACCCTAGTCACACCCTTGTTCTAGCCACAAAGATCATCCATCATTTACGGTCACCCCATACCAAGGAGTCTCTAAGGTGCTCTAAGTACATTTTGAGGTCGATCTTTCGAGGGTCATAACTCAAAGCTCATGAGGGCTATTGATGAACTATAAAATGCTATAGGATGGTGATACTGAGGCCTAAAATAACCTATCTCATTTTTGAGAGATGACATTTCATTTGGATTCGGCATAGCGATCTCGCTCAATGCCAAAATTCACTATGTGCCTCAGTTCATAGGTGCACCAAAGCGTAACTTTGAAACTGCTGATCTTGGCATCGAATCGTCAGCGCCATTAGCTCTGGATGGGTAGGTGAACCCTAGTCACACCCTTGTTTCAGCCACAGAGACCATCTATCATTTGTGGCTACCTCGTACTGAGGAGTCTCCAAGGTGCTCTAAGTGCATTTCGAGGTCGTTCTTTCGAGGGTCATAACTTGAAGCTCGTGAGGGCTATCAATGAAATGTCGAATGCTATAGGACAGTGATACTAAGGCCTAAAATGACCTATCTCATTTTTGAGAGATCACTTTCTATTTGGATTCGACACAACAATCTTGCTCGATGCCAAAACTCGCAGTGTGCCTCAATTCATAGGTGCACCACATTGTAACTTTGAAATCACTGATCTTGGCATCAAATTGTCAGTGCCATTAGCTTCGGGTGGGAAGGTGAACCTTAGTGACACCCTTGTTCTGGCCACAGAGACCATCCATCATCCGTGACCACCCCATACTGAGGAGTCTCCAAGGTGCTGTAAGTGAATTTTGAGGTTGATATTTTGAGGGTTATAACTCAGAGCTTGTGAGGGCTATTAATGAACCATTAGAGGAGACAAGTTTGTAAGAAGTAGTGGCTTAGTGTTTTATCTAAAATAAGTTAGTGGGAAGGCTTTATTAGAGGGTCTTGGCCAAACTAGTTGTGGGGTGTCTACCCTCTCTCTAATTTTAGAGACAATTAGGTTTTGGAGGGAGATTAGGGGAGCTCTATTAAAACTATCCTTACCCTAGCTTGGACCAAGGTTGGTATCTCAAACTTGCTTCTTTTCCATTTCTTTCTTTAGCATGGTTAAGAAAATATGCAAGTGTGGAGTTTATCTATGGAGTATGCATTGCATTGCATTGTGGAGTAGTATTCATGTGAGTGCTTGAATGGTGTTCATTCCATGTAGATTAGTGTGACACCATTGTGCATCTTGTTGTATTGTGTGGAGTATTGTGAGTATGAGGTTTGGATTTCCTGTATTTCCTTGTTGTATTATGGGTGTTGATATTGTGTTGTGCTCTTGCAAAGTTCTTGTTTTATTTCTACTTGGTTTTGTTTTCTTGTTTTGTGCTTGAGTGTCATTATGGGCGTGGGACTTATACTCACCCTTGTGGGAAGGGAAGAGAAGTCCAAGGTGAATGGCTTAAGTTGGGTTCGAAAAATGTATTGAGAACCTTGGAGTATGGGCTCCATTGTATGCCATAACCATTCATATCTTGCTAGGGGTGATAAGGAAAGTATGGTGTAGAAAGGAAGTTTGAGGAGTTACAGCTGATGGTAGTGGGTTTGGAGGAGGAAATGTGGAGGCCCCGAGAGGGCATTAAATTGTTGATTTATGATAACCCTGAGAGGGCATGAATTTTTTTGAATTATGATAGCCTCGAGAGGGCATGAAAATTGTTTATTGCAGATATGGTTTGGTATGGCAAGTCTCCATTTTAGAACACACCTTCACCCTATGTTTATGGTTCCATCTGTGAAGCCATTGTGAAATAGCCTTGCAGGGAAATTGTTCAAGTTTTAAATGTAATGTTTATGCATTGAAAGATTGTATGTGTATCCCAGTTTGAGCCTTGTTCCCTAGTACGGGGGTGGTCTCTTTGAGGCCAATTGTTGGGTGGAAAGAACCCATGGTCCTTGTTATTTTGTTGTATTGCATATGCAAATTTGAGTCCAAGGGAGCAATGGAAATGGTATGGAATGATCATCTTGCAGATTGATGTTGGATGAGAAGACTTGACATTGTGCCCTCATTTGTGAAGAAGGATTCACCAAATTGTTCACATTCTCAACGATCATGTTGGAAAATGTTCATGCTACTCATTGTCCATATCTTTTAGTGTTCATGTTCCTTATGATTTTGAAAAGTCCCTTATGTTGCCCCATTGTGATGGAAGGAGATTGTATGATTGTTACCTAATGTACGTGTAGAGGAAATAATTGATAAGGTTGTATATGCATGTTTCATTTGGAGTTTATATTTTTATGAAAGCATTGGTATGAGTCGCAAATTTACTTTGACATCATTGTTATCCTTTGAAAATGTGAAAGAAAGTTTTCTCCTTGTGGTATTGTAAATGATTAGTTGATAATAACAATCCATAGATGTTATGTGATACCATTGATTGTATAAATTTAAAACTTAGTAGATTGCTTACAATCTTGTTGTGCACTCAATAATTTGGAAGGAAAATTTTATATTCATATCACATGCACTCAATAAAAGCCAAGATTGATCTTGATTGCCCTTCTAGAGTAGCCCCGAACATTTCCTAAGCCATCATAATGCAAAAAAATTTCTCCACTCCCCAAGGCATATTGTTAAATCTGACATTCATTCTGACATATGTCATGTCAAAACTTTTATCCTTGAGCTTGCCTTCTTGAAAAGGGGTTTCATCCCCATTAATATAATTGGGTGCATAGGAGAAAGGGTTTATGCCACATCCTTGTCTTATGCACTAGTCGTCCCCTCCTTGTAGCAGTGGCCACATGTTCCTAAGCATAGGTAGTCAACTTGAAATTAAGGGGGAGTGGGATAACAATCCCAAGGGATTTTTACTTAGGAGAATGTCAAGTTGACATTTAATATGACTTGTTCACATTATGATTGATGATTGGAGGGATGGGAAAAAGATGTCCTAAGGCTTGGATTAGTCAAAATTCTGCACATGACCCATGTGGGACCTTGTGGGGACCACATGTAGGAAGAAATGTGGCCTTGGTAAGAGTTAGGGAATGATGAGGATTTAAGATAGATAGGAGATTCACCCTTTAGATTTGTTTTTATTTTTATCAGTTAATTATTTAATCATTTCAAGTCTTGAGTAGAGGATAATGACACTTAGTGTATTTGAGCTTAGTTTAAGGGTAATGTTTATATCAAGGGGCTCATTTAGAAACATGTAACAATTGAACCATATGGTAATGGAAAATCTCAATATAGGAAAGTAATTTAAATGAAATAAATAAGTTTACGAGAATGCATATATAATTGAACATGATGTTAAGTATAGAGGGTTTAATTAAATTAGTGTTAAGACTATAAATTAGGATAGTTGGATGTAGATATAATAGGGTTAATATGAAGTAAGTTGTCAAGATGATGGGATTGGAGAATCAAGGATAAGGATGGATGGTGGATTAAAATAATAACTCAAATCTAGTTTTATCTAGTCAATAAAGCACATTGATAGATAAGAGTTACTAGATAGAATTGAATGCATGACAAACCTGTGTAGATGTTGGATTTAATGTCAAGTGAATTTTATATTTGGCTTGAGGGAATGTTAGTTAGATAATGAATGTTGTGGATTCGATTGAAGATATTAGTAGAATATCAAAGTCGATAGAATATATATACCAATTTGAAAATGTAGTGTAGGAATAAAGCATTAGTTAGCTAGTATGTAATAATGGTCAATAGGCATGTCATTAGAGGTAGCTCATTAGCTCATGTACCCTATGTATAATTAATGACATTTTACTATGTTAGTTACATGAAATGATGAATACATATATGTTAGAATGACAAGGTATGTTATATACAAACCTTATTTATACGCTTGCACCTAATCCTTGCATAAATAATTCATCTAAAAAATTTAAATTGACACACTAAATATGATGATGTAGTAGGATGTGTTTAAATACTGATCGTGAATTATTATTGAGTTAAGTACTTTGAATTGGCCCTTGACTTACTAAGAGTTTCTCATTTTATGTGCTTACTAATTCATACTATGAAACTACTTTGAATCTTAACATGCTTTGATAATAATAATATTGATAATGAGAAAGTAAGCTTATGGTGAATAATTAGATGTAATAATGTAAAAAGTAAATGTAACAGTATAGTAATTATAGTAATTACAATAGTAAATGTAAAAGCATGGAAATGTAGCTAGATTAGTTAGTAGTTGATGAGCTAGATAGTTAGTAATTATCTTTTGTTAGAGTGAGTTTAATTTATGTATTGAAATAGTAATTTTTGTGTTTAGGAAACTGTAGTGAGTGCTAGTTTGGTGAAGAAGCAATGTTGATAGAATGCATAAGGATGACTAAATAGAGTAAAGAGGGAGAAAATGACTCAGTATTGGTCCAATCTTTGAGAGGACCTGTAACCAGTAAGATATGGATGCAAGTACATGATACACGTTTGGCACATAAAACAAATTGTTTATTCCATAAGTTGTGTATAGTATGTGTTGAATGATGGATACTATCAATACAAGTGGCCCATTCTCCATCATGTAGACTTCAAAGCTACCTTTGGGGCATATCTTTTCTAATTTCCAATGGTTAGATCCGATATAGTGTGGTAGATAAGTGTACATTTTCTTATTTGACTAAGGGTTCTCATGTGATGAGTACTAAATCTAAATTCTCTAGATACATGTGTTTAATTGATTAAGATATACTACACTTCCACACCATATAGTAATTGTCACATTAATATATATTGTACTGATTAATGAATGTGTGTACATTGGTAATGAGGCTAATAAGTAATTCTGATCCACTTCCCTTACATGCTAGAATCATGATCTAGTCCATATGATACAATCGAAAGACCTTAATAGAATATTAGTATTAGAGGCTTGTTAGGATATGAATTACCTCATTAATTTATGAGTGTTGTATCTTGAACTTTCTCTTTTGACTCGTGATGCTAACTTGAACTAGACTGTCATCCAATTTATTTGAAAACCACCTGTGATTAAAATGTTACAACCGGATGACACTATCCACATGAGTCTTGCACTCCTATTCAATGATAACCTTGTTTTACAATATGTAATTTCTTATGCGACTTCATAAGCTACAAAAAAAAAATTGTTGTGTTTTTACTAGTAAAATTTAGGGCATGACACATGATCCACAATAAATTGAACAATACTAGATACTAAATTAATATGTATATCATTGTGCACATAAATGAAAAAAATATATATCAAAATACATGTATCCATAGACAAAATTTTACACAAATATATATCAAAGATCATGTTTCCATAGACAAAGTACTCAAATATATTTCAAAATACATAGATCCATATACAAAATGTGGCTGATCATGCCATCAGAATGTGTATAATATCAATGTTTCTGTATACAATGTGGCATATGCCATCTCAAAATGTCTCATGATGCATCCTATGACAACTATACTATCCTGGGATGCTGGTGGATGATCAAAATGCAACCTCTTCACTGCACTAGGTGGATCGGATGCCTCCTACATAAACAAAAAAGGAAAAACCAAAGTTAGACTACTAAATTTATATGATTCTACATATCTAACATTGAATTGATTAAATGCATAATGATCTTTTTTGTAATGGAGATTAATACTATCAAAATTTCATAATAAATACCTCTCTCATTGACCTTCTGTGCAGGTTAGGAGTCCTCTCGTATGCCCTCGGCAATGCTGGTACCTCTTTGATTGTGGGCTGTATATGTTCAAATACGTTTGTCAGATGAATCTACAATTTAAACTATAACATTATAATTCATAGCATGCTAAATTTATAACATATTTAATCATGAATTCAAACTACAACTTACTATTGTAGGCTCCTCCTTAGGAGTGAGTGGCCATGTCATCAAATCTACATAACTCTCCCATCGGACCTCATTTGCACTAGGAGTCTCCTATGAGATACAAAATAGTAGTTGTTAATATCATGAAAATCAGTTTTGAATTTATTTATGAAGATAAGGATAATAAAAAATAAATGATACTTATACATACAATGGGGCTCTTAGTGCGAATGGAAATTCTTGATTGTCTATGATGCGGAATCTGTACATGCTCATCACTAGTAGTGATGCCCTATATACAATAAAGAATGTAATTAAATGGGATTACCAAATTTTTTTTACAAGAATGCATTGATATTTAATCAAATAGAAAGTGCCTAATTACCTTTCCTTTGTCAATGCATGTTGGCTCACCCTCCGCACTTTGTCCCTCCGGGATAGGTGCTACTTGCAAGATAAAAGAAAGATTAGCAACCATATATGCTACAATATCAAATAGAAAAAAAATGCAAACACAACATAATGTACCATATATGTCTCAAGTCCAAATGAAATGGTTGAGAGTGTGGCATCATCAATCTATCTGAGCTCCTCCTCGGTCATCAACTAAATGTGAATGAAGATCACATACATATAAAAGTCAATATGGCTTAAAAATTAAAATTACTCTATTATAAAAATTAACTTTAAATCACATACGTCATAACAAAAAAATATATACATGTGCCAACATCGAAGGAGTCCATGCCTCTGCATTCCCCTCCTCTCTCGCATTAGGGTCTGTAGCCTCTGCGTGTGTGTTTGGTGTATCCTCGTCTAATACAAAATGATACTTAAGAAGATCACCTATGGGACCAAGACAAATATTCTTGCATGTAATGCAAGTGTGAGGCATACACACATGTGATGAGCTAGCTGATGATGAACTAGCACCAACATCATCAACAAGAGGAGGCAGGATTGACCTAGCCTAAGATATCATTAGGCTACTCAGCCTATGAATGGCTTTGATAGTATGAGAGCTAGCCTCTATCATAATATTTGGATGCTGCACTCGAGGAGGAGGGGAGATATCAGTGGGGGGGACAAAAGTGCCAGCTTTCTTTTGCTAGGAAGAGGGTCTATCTTTAGAAGCTCCTAGTCCTAAGCCCATGTTGGGGTTCATGCTCCAATAGTTCACTTTAAGTTTCAACACAAATTTATCATATAATTTTCTAAGGAAATAAAATGGTATGTCTAAATTGCCATGTGGAGGGATATCAAAGACCATCCACCAACGATCCCAAAAGTTTGCACGTATGGCGTCATTTTTCCACCATTTAATTGATAGTTTGGATTTTTTTGGGTCAACTGGTAAACCCGTTTTTAGGTTTGCAAAAAGGTTGGCCAAATTGTCTTTGCTTATGTTGAGGGCCGCAACCTCATCATAATCCAAACCATCATCAAACATCTCGTGCATTTGATCATGCCAACGAAGAGTGGCATTTTGTTGGTTTGTAAGGGTTTCAAGGTTATCATCCACTATGGTGTTTAACATGGATAACATAGGAGCCAATGCGGGTACATTATTATATGTTCTATGCAAACCTCTCAACTCAGTGAGATTTTCATTTATCAAATCCTTGATTCGAGGAGGGTTTTGAGGGGGTAGAGGATCATTTGGTGGACGATTTTGTGGGGTACTAGATTGTTTGGTGGGGGGTTATGAGGAATATTATTCCCTGCCTTAGTTTCATCATTCTGATCAGCCATTCCTATTGAATTGCAAAATGTAATATATATTTAGAAAAAAGCTTAATTTTAACATTTTTTTTCAAAAAAACTCTAGATTCAACTAAAACAAACAAAATCATGCTAAAATCTATCAAATTTAGATTAAAAATTAGTTTTTTAAAAAAAGCCATACCTTAATATCCGATATCCGATTTTATAACTGATATACGGTCACACGTCAATACTGGCCCCCAAAATGTGAGAAATAAGGGCCCGTGGGTCTATTCTTTTTTAAAAATGTAATGCTTCAGGTATCAGATATCCGATATTGAATCGGATATCTGATCACTCGAATATCTTATATTTTATATATAAGATATATAACATATAGCTTTGAAATATTATATTATATTATTATATTATTATAATATAATATAATTATTATATTATATTATTATAATATATTATATTATATTATTATAGTTTATAATATATTATACTTTATTATTATTATATTATATTATATATATATTATATTACATTACTATATATTATAATATTAAATATTATATTATTATAATATAATATTATTATTATAGTATAATATTATACGATTATAATATAATAATAATAATATTATTATATTATAGTATAATAATAATTATTATAATAATATTATATTATATATTTAATAACAATATTATATTATAAATTATAATATAATAATAATAATATTATTATTATATTATAGTAGAATAATAATAATTATTATAATATTATATTATATATTTAATAATAATATTATATTATAATGCATTATATTGTTATAATATAATGTTTTTATATTATTATAATATTATAATAATGATGTCATATGATTATTGAATATCCGATAAGGCTCGGCCTTTCCTTCCAGGTTTGGTACCTGGATAGGTGGAAAAAAGTTAGAGCAAATTTTGAAGCACTTTTAGACATGTTCAAACTCTATTTTTTTCACATCGCCACTTTTTGGCACACCATGATCCTGCACATACCCGTATTCTTGATGAATTATGTATTGATGAAAAGGCTGAAACATGTTTTGATGAGTATCATTTTAAGTCTAAAGACGTGGTTCAAGAAGTGGTTGCAAGGAAAGATTTTAGACAAATACCTTTGATGGCTAATGAAGTGTTGCAACACCATGAAGATGATTTAGAGCTAGATTATGTTTTTCTTTATAATGTGGAAGTTAATCAAATCTTGATGCCAGACAAATGTAAGTCTTCTTCTAAAACTTATTCAAGTACTGAGATTTTAAATTTGGATGAATTTTTTTTAGAATTGATAACCATGAAAAGTGATGAAGTTATTCTAGTTTAGTTTGACCCTATGTGCGATAAAAAATCATTCTATTTCAATCTTGGTTTGAAATCTAGAATTTCTATTAAATATGATTGTAGTGAATGTGAGTATGATGCAACATATGTTTAGAATTGTGTGTACATTAAGATTTTTACAATCTCAATTTATCCATTAGGATTCCTCTTAAGAGTGATCAAATCAAAAGTTACGAGTGTGAAAATGTTGCAGTTCCATTTTCAGAAGTGTGTGATCATTTTTCTTTCCAACAAATGATGGTTGGATGTATGAGAAATGATGTGCAGGAGGGTACAAAAAAATTAGAAGTCTATGATGAGGCATGGTTGTTTGGAAAGTATTTTTGGGTCACTAATTACTTACACTATGGTGATTTTGTTTTCAGAAATAGAGAGTTTGCCAGGAGATCTTGGTTTTGGTTCGGCCTAGAAAAGCATAATGCACTTCACTAGATGGACTCATATTTTTCTTTGCTAGTTAATGGCCATGTGTGAATTTCTTCCTGCGTTCTCTTCTTTTGGTGAGGCCTCCTCACTTATGTTTGTAAATAAGCTTTTGTTTCTGCTATTTTGGTGTGCTTAGCTTAGTGTTTCCCTCTTTCTCAATTTTGGTTTTGCCTTGCTCCCCTCTGCCCTCTCAACAAGCAATTATTTGATAATCCTATTTGTGCATAGACTCTATAGCCTAATGGATAGGCACAACTATAATTTTAATACATATTATATTCATTAAGACTCAAATATGAGTTTAACTCATTATAGTTTCATTAATAGTTGAACATCAACTAACTTTGACACTTTCAAAAAAATTGTAAATTAGGTCAATTTTTTTTTAAAAATATCTAGGTAATAGGTTGCTGAGATTTATTTCTATTAAAAAATAAATTAGATTTATGATAAATTGAGTTCAAGTTATTTGTGTCAACACGAACATATGTCTGAATTACAATTGATGTCACTTCAAAACTTCATAAACTATACAATATTCAACCAAATTGAATCAAACCAAATGCATCCTCTAGATATTGATGTTACAAATCCAACACTAAAAGAATTTCCTCATTATCATTTCTAGAAAAAAAAAACATTATGTGTGTCAAACAGACTATCACTCTTTAAAAATATTGATTTTTCATATGTACCACTTTTCGGAGGAGAAGAAAAAATTGACTTATATAATTTTTAAAAAAAAATTAAAAAATATGATTACAAAGTAAGAACAAAGTACTAGAAATCACTAGTTTACATCATCTTGAAATTATTCATAGTTTTAGAGATATAGTCACTCGAATGTGAGGTTTGTTTCAAAAATATTGATTTCAGTTTCAAAAATATTGATTTCAGTGTCAAAATTGGTCAAAAAGTGGAACCCATTATTGTGGGATCACTCAATGCACAATGGAACAAATGGAAGAATATTTTCCTATTTTTCAAGCTACCCAAAGTGACCTCTTATGAAATAGAAAAATGATTTAACTTGCACTTGGTTGAACTTCTACCAAAATTGAGCCACTTGATAAACTATAGCAAGAGCACTTCACCAAGAACCCAAAAGAAGAAAATCGAGCTACTCATGGAAAAAACATATTGAGCCATTGGGTGAAAGACAAAAATAGACGACATGAAATGTTAACCATAAATCTAACATGTTAACCCAACAGAAGAATCCATCCCATTGAAGATCTCTCATATTGGTTATCAATGATGAGTTAAATGGGGGAAAAAAATAGCTAGCAATTTCTAGACCTAAAGATAAGAACATTACTAGCACTAAGTGGCTATTTAGAAACAACATGAATGAATAAGGAGAAGTGGTAAGAAATAAAGCAAGGGTAGTATGCAAAGGCTATTCACAACAAGAAGGAATTGACATTGAAGAATCTTTTTCCCTTGTTATTAGACTTGAAGTAGTAAGAATGTTTTTGGCTTATGTATGTAACAATAATTTAAAGGTATATTAGGTGGATGCTAAGTCATATTTTCTAAATGGAGAACTTGAGGAAAATATTTGCATTGAACAACCTAATGGTTCTCTACTAATTGAAGATGAAGACATGGTTTGTAGACTAAGGAAAGAATGTATGGATTGAAGAAAACACCTAGGTATTTATATATAAGATTATAGAAGCATTTGAAATTTTTTGGATTTAAGAAAGGTAATGTATATAGTAATATGTACTTTGAGAAAAAATGTAGAAGGATTACTGATTATTGTATTATTTGGTGATGACATTATTTTGGAAGGAAATGATGAAGCTAGTGAGAATTTTTTAGAATAAATGAAAAATGAATTTGAGATGAGTATGATTGGTGAGATTAACTATTTCATGGGATTTCAAATAACTCAAAAATAAGAATGGAATTATTTTTATCACAAACTAAAAATCTTAATGATTTTTTGACAAGATGTGGATTGGATAATTGTAAACCAGTTAGATCACCTATGGCTATATGATGCAAATTATCAAGGCAAGTCTCCTAGTGCAAGACAAATAAGATACATATCAATGATAGGAGGCTTGTAATATTTTACTCATACAAGAACAGATATAGCTAATAGAGTTGGAATTGTTATAATATTCCAAAAAAATCCTAAAGAGACACACTTAGAAACATTAAAGAGAATATTTAGATATTTGAAGGGAACATTAGATTATGGATTATGGTATGACAGATCACACAAATTTACCTTATGTGAATACACTAATGCAGTTTGGGTAGGAAATGTATGCAAAAGGTTATTAAAAGACTAAGAACATTGCAATAAAGTATCACTATTTGAGAGAGAGGGCAACATAGAAGGAAATTGGATTGGAGTATGTTAGCACAAAAGAACATATAGTAACATATTCACTAAACCCTTGCCTAAGGAAAATTTTGAATTTTTGAGACGTACACTTGGGGTTATTCCCCAATCTTCTTCAGAGTAGTTGATGTGGGATTGCATCAGTCCAATATATTTAGAGATTATTCTTACAACTGAACTATATCTTTGGTGATGCTTCCTTAGGGGAGTATGTCACTTTTTATGAAAATTTATTGAAAATTCTTTAGTAATGTGTATAATAGTTCCTTTTGGCAATCTTTTTCATTAGTTTATTTTGGAGATGATTGAGTTTTGAGAACTAGCATAACCTTATTCATTGATCTCAGTGGGGACAGTAACACATGAAAATACCTTATATATGAATGGGGGAGAACAACATACAAGGAAACTTATACACCTATGGAGGAGAGTAAAGTATGGGGAAGAATATTTCAATTTGATAAATATTTAGTTTATGTTGATGTTAGTAAACACTTTTTGATGTCAATAGGGAGTTTGGTATTTTTGGCATATGTTTTTCCGTCATATATTACCATCAATGCCAAAGGGGGATATTGTTATCATGAATGGTGAGATTACTCCTTTTGGGAGTCTATTTTCATGTTTGGAGAGATGATTGAGTTTTGATGTGTTGTGATCATGACTTGGTTTGTCATTGAAGTCAACATAATGGCTTTCTAGATAGAATAGCCAGAGTTGTAGAAAGAGTTTTGGTCAGAGTAGTCAGTAGTTGCATAGTTATGTTTTGTGGGGTTAGAATCATATTTGAGGATATTCCTTTATGACGTACCTATATTCATGGAAATATTTATGAAGATTTTATGAGTTGTGATAGTTCTACATAAGACTAGTTGCAAGACAATAGGCATACAACATAGTAACAATATTTGAGTTGTATCTATTCGGTAAGGTTGAATCCTATATAGTGGACTTAGATTTAAGTTAAATACTTGTTGAAGATGATATGTTCAAGTTAGTAGAATTAGAAGATTATTCTTTGATGTTCGTTGAAGTGTAATGTGTTATATGTTTATTGTTAGGTTGATTTTTGTTATGAATTGATGTGTTATGTATTGTAACATGTGGAACTTGATTGTAATATCTCATGATCATCCTATACTATTCATTGTACATTGGGGAAGCCTCAAGGATGACTCAAATAGTTAATTTTGGACTTGGTATAAAGGAAATATGTTTTCCTTTGTTGTAATAACCATGTGTATACTTATTGTATTATGTGATAGTTCGATGCAAACTTGATGAGATTAGAGTAGAGGATGATGTTGATGTATTTAGAACTTTAAAGGAACTATATTGGCAAGATAATTTTTTGTATTAATTAGTTTACCCTTGGATATGTTATCTTGAGAGTTGTTTAGTGAATACAACTCTAAAGAAAATTGAATAGTGGGTTCAATTGAGTTCCTATAAGCTCCCACTATGGTTGAAGAAGCTCCTAACAAGATTGGAATCTTCTAGCAGGGATTCATAGTCTCTTAAAAGTGACTAAATGTACTCATTTTATTTAGTTTACTCCTAAATGGGTCTTATACTTTTAGAAGGAACTTTTATATTTGTACATCATCTTGTAGGAATAATTCCTAGCGAGGTTTTCACTTGGATCAAGGGTTTTCCTAGTTAACAAATCTTATGTTTCTATACATAGTTATCATCTTCTGATTGTTGCATATATTGGTTATATGCTTTAGATTTGATAAAGTTTATTTAAGTTGTTTAAAATGCACAATTGATTAACCCCCCTACCTCTCAATTGGATTGGTAGACTTTACTTTCTAACATGTATATTATTGTAAACTCCTTAATGGAGTTAGGAATGAGTGGTATTAGTAGGTGGTATGGTGGAATTGCCATGGTCCTAGATGCACCACATATCAATATGTACTATTTCATTTTCTATTGATATAAACTTCTCTATTACTGATTCAAAAAAATCACCAGATACACATTTCATAAACATATAACCTAAACAAAATATTCAAGATTATGATGATCTATATATTTGTAAAGGAATAAAATATAATCTATATAAATATAGGTTGATCAAGTAATTGCATACAAGTGAAGCAAAATCAACCTAGATTAATTACTCATTACTAGAAATTGATAATCATTATAAACAATTGAAATTTAAATGGGAAATATTGACTACATAGTTCTTGGAATGATAGTGAAGAATCATTTGGATTCATGTAGAATAATAGTTTTTTTGAATCTAGTCACTGGTATGAAGTTAAATAATTTTTTTATAAATTTGTAAATGTAAAATTTAGACTATGTATCATTGATATCATGTCCCACAAAGAAAAATATATATATCATATTTAAAATTGTTTTTTGATCTACAAGATTGAAATAGCTTATTATATGTTTATGTGACATGATTCACCCATGGATTTGATGTTAACTAATGTGAATGGAATAGTGAGATTGAAACTATCTCAAGGAGATCACTAGATTATGAAAACCACCTTCTCCAAGTTTGAACCCCTTAATTGGACCAACTTTATGACCGTGAATGATTATTGAAGAACACAACATCATCCATATAGGGATGATACAATGCAAGATGTGATCCCTTTAAGTGCTAAAAATGAAATGTTATTAGATAGATTTTTTATTTTCAATTACTATTTGGAAATGTTCATCTCATTATGTTTAAATGCACAAAATGAAGACATAATAATTAATGATATGAATATCTTAGCAAGGTGGCACATAATATTAGTGAAATAGGTGGAATTCAAGAAAAAAAATTAGTTTCAAATTTTGAACATAAGGGTCAACTTTTTTTGGTAGAAAAGGAAACTTGCACAAAATAGGATTAATATGAGAAAAGGAGGCATAACTATTAAGGTGAGGAATGGATATTTCTAATGAATGCATATCTTTTTGTTAGAAAGTAAAGTCCACCAAGATAACTATGGGGGGAGGGTGAACCAGTTATGCATTTAAAGTAACTCTTAATATCTTTATTAATTATGAAACATGCAAAGAATAAATGCAATAACCAAAGAAAGAACACCATGCACAATAACACTAGATATGTTAACTAGGGAAACCCTATTAGACTATATAGTCCACTAATATAATTGAGAGGTGGGGGGGGGGGGGGGGGGGGTGTGGGGGGATGAATTAGTTATCCAATTATTATCACAATTATCAACCTTAAATAAACTTAACCATGTGAGAAATATAATTAGAAACCACAACAAGATACTCATGCATAATAACACTAGATATGTTAACTATGGAGACCCTTGATCAAAGGGGAAACCCCAATGGGGATGGTACCCACAAGATAATGTACTAATATAAATATTTCTTGTTAGAGGATGGATGCTATTAGGAGTCTATAAAAAAATTCAGTACATATCAGCCCCTATTAGGAGACTTTGAATCCTTGTTAGGAGATTCCAACCCTGTTAGGAGTTGTGCCAACCCTGTTAGGAGTTGTGCCAACCCTGTTAAGAGTTGTGGAAGACAAATGGACCCACTATCCAAATAGCTTCAAGGGAAAGACCAATGAACCCAATGTGCAAATATTTGTATTATTCCTTGTAGAATAATAGAATAGAATTACAATTCCTTCCTCTTTATTTTTCCTATTCACCAGACTTCTTCTCCTTCTGATCTTATAACCAAATTAGAAATATCACATCAAATAATCCCTTGCATCACTTACTCAAATTCACCACACACTCTGTTCCTTTTCACACTTCACATAGAAAATATATTACACCACATATATGAATAAGGAAAACATATTTCCTTTATACCATATATTCAAAATAATTCCTTGAGTCAACATTGAGGATTTCCCAATTGATTGTAATAAGATAATTAATTAATTCACAATTACAATAGCACTTTTGGCTTACAGTCTATACAAAACCTCACACGTATGAGACTAGGGTTTGTGCACTCACTAACAGCACCATAAAACTATCTTCAATCATTGGCTAAATGTGCATCACCATATTATATATCAGCTAGAAGATATAATAGGATCATCAGAAATTGCTTTTGATGAACTCTCTCTCTATACTGCTATCTATAAACAACTTATAACTTTTGTACATCATCAACTTAGAATCTACACATTTAACCTCATCATTAAGACACAAGGTACAACATGTTCTTAAATGTTCTTCACTTGAACATAAAAAATTTGTCTATACAAGTATGATCTTTTTTTGCTACTCTACTAGTCTTCACAGACTTACAACTATGTTGACATCAATGACAAACATAGTTATGAATGCAACATCTCAATACTCTCTAATGCTTAGGATACTACCCCAAAGAAATACAATCAAAATTTATGTTAACAATCTCCCCCTTTGGCATTGATGGAAACACAAATGAAAAACATCTAAGTTCCAAGAATACCAAACAACACTCTACTGCTATTGTTGTTCTCATATTTTCAAATCCTCTTCATCAATCAAATCTAAAAATCCTCTGGAACACTACTTATTTTGAATCTTCATGAATCTTTCTAAATCTCCCTAATAAAGTATCTCTTCCCCATACATACATAAGATATTTTTTTTTCATGCTCTCTTCTCCCCCATTGACATCAATGACAAAGACCTTATTATGTCAATTGTTGCTTAAAGACTTTAACTAGCTCAAGTGTCCAAAGACATTGTCCAATACAAAATAACAAGAGTCCTTAATGACTCTTCTCATCATAGATAATCCCCTATAAAGGAAGCATTAGAATTTAGGCCCATCAAATAATGGTGTCCTATACCACTAAACTGATGCAATCTCTGCATCGTCTACTTTGAAGTAGGTAGGGGCATAACCCCAAACATACCTCCCAAGTACTCACATGTATCTTTAGGAAAAGGCTTCATAAAGATATCTAAAATTTGATCTTTAGTACTCACATACTTCAATCTAATCTCTTTTTCTACCACCTTCTCTCTTAGAACATGATATGTAATAGATATATTCTTAGTCTTAGAAAGCATTCCATGACTCTTAGAAACACTCATTGTACTTGTGTTATCACAATATATGATAATAGGTTTTAAAAATTCTATCCTAATGTCTTTCAACATCTACTTTATCCACATCACTTGTTTACAATTATTTGTTGTCGCCATATATTCTGCCTTAGTTGTAGTTTGCAAGATACAATCTTGTTTATTGATCAGCCAAGAAACCAATCCTCCTCCAAGAAAGAATTCTCCACCACTGGTGCTCTTTCTATCATCCATACTACCCGCCAAATCCACATCAGTATATACACATAGAGTGAAATCATTCAATCTGTCATACCATATTCCATAATTAGATGTCCCCTTCAAATATCTAAATATCCTTTTACTGATACATAGTGATACTTCTTAGGATCATCTTGAAATCTAGCTGCAATCCCAACTGCATTTGCTATATCTAGTCTAGTGTGAGTTAGATGTTACAAACCTCCAATCATTTATCTATGCTTCTTTTACTCAAGTGTAGGTGTCTCATCTTTACTAGATAAATTATGATCAATTATCATTGGTGTACCAATATGCTTACAAATTTCCAAGCCAAATCTCTTCAACATGTCTTTCAAATACTTAGCTTGTGAAATAAAAATGCCATCACTATTTTGCACAATTTACAAATCTAGGAAAACCTTCATTTCTCCTATCATGCTCATCTGAAACTTGTTCTTCATTTCTTCAACAAACTTATCACTTGCTTCATCATTACCTCCAAATATTATGTCATCAACAAATATTACTATTATCAAACAATCATTCTCTATTTCTTTCCAATACAAGTTGCTATCTGCCATAAATTTAGCAAATCTAGGTTTTGCCAAACAACTATCCAACATTACATACCAAGTTCTACGTGCTTGTTTCAGACCATATAGATTTTTCTTCAGTCTATATACCATGTCTTTTTCTTTTATCAAAGAGAAACCTTCAGGCTGCTCAATGTATACCTCTTCTTCAAGTTCTCCATTTAGGAAGGCTGATTTTACAAACATCTGATACACTTTGAATTTCTTGTTCACTATATAAGCTAAGAACATTCTTACTACTTCCATTCAAGTTATAGGGGTATATATTTCCTCATAGACTATTCCTTCTTGCTATGAATATCCGTTACACACAAGTCTAGCCTTGTTCCTTACAACTTCACCTTGCTCATTCATCTTGTTTCTAAATACCCATTTGGTTCCAATAACATTCTTTTCTTTAGGTCTTGGAACTAATTCCCATGTTTGATTATTCACAATTTGATCTAATTCTTTCTTCATTGCTTGAATCCAATGATCATCTTTATAGGATTCATTTGCATTCTTTGGTTCAACTTGAGAATTCAAACATATCTTTTTATTAACTCTATTTCTTGTCATCAATCCTTTTTCTTTGCTTCCAATTATCTACTCTGAAGGGTAATTATTTTTCAAATTCCTATTAGAGGTTGAAGTTGCTAACTCAACTCTTATCTCTTCTCTTGGTTCAGATATTTCTCCTCTTTTCTCAACAACTTGTACATAATTCTGGAGATCATTGTCAGTCTCAAAGAATACTTCTATATTTTGTCTAACACTTCTAGTATTATATTCTTCTTCATCAAAATTGTAATCCATCATCTTTTCCAAAATTGTCATCAACTTTTACATTTGTGCATTCAACTTTAGTCTTACCTCTATGTTTAAAATATCTGTAAGTTTCACTCTTCAATGAATAAAGAAGAAACATACCTTCACCACTTCTTGGATCAAACTTACCAATATTATCATCTCTCTCTATCTGTATAACAATTTCTTCCAAAAATTTTGAAATACTTTAGTGAGGCTGAATGACCAAACCATAATTCATAAGGAGTCTTACTCATACCTTTTTTGATCTGTACTTTGTTCATAATATACACAACTGTATTGACCAGTTTTGTCCAAAATGTCTTTGATACATCATTCTCAAACATTATTTCTCTTGTTGCCTCTACTACTAATATGTTTCTTCTTTCAACAATCTCATTCAGCTCAGGTCTCTTGGGTGAGGACAACTATCTCTTGAGTCCATTCTCTTCACAAAATATGTTAAAATCTCTAGAGTTAAACTCTCCTCTTCTATCAGATCTCAAACATTTTATCTTAACACTAGATTCATTGTCAAATCTATTCTTAAATATCTTAAACTTCTCAAATGCTTTAGACTTTTCTTTAAGGAATGCTACCCACATCATTCTAGTGAAGTCATCAACCAAAATCATAATATACCTTTCTTCATAGTATCCTCTTGTCCCTGAGGGACCACTCAAATTAGTGTGAACAATCTCAAGCTTCTCTGTAGTAGTGAACTTCTTATTGGGAAATGATACCTTCTTTTGCTTAGCCAAGATATATTCTTTGCAAACAATATTAGTAGGATTTTTTTTTCCTAGGAAGATCTCTAACTACAAATGTGCTACTAACCTTCACAATGTTATCAAAATTTATATGACAAAACCTCCTATGCCATAGCCAATAGTTATCCACTTTAGCAACCAAACATGTTATTTCAATAGGATTCAATTGAAATACATTACCTCTAGACTTTGTTCTAGTTCCAATCATCTTGTCATCTTTGTCTTTGATAATGCAAGTCTTCTCTATGAATTGCAATAGATAACCCTTATCTACCAACTATCCAACACTCAACAAGTTATGCTTTAATCCATCAACAAAGTAGACATCATTAGTGTTATTATTTCCATCTAGAGTAATAGATCTTATCCTTGTGATTTGATAGGCTACATTATTACCAAATTGAACACTCCATCATGATTCCTAAATTTAATAAACTTATTCATATCATCAATCATGTGATTTGAACATCCACTATCTATTATCCAATCAAACTTCTTTTCAGCTTGGGAAACTAGAGCTTTTTCTTCTCTAATTTCTATGTCAAGATCATCTTCCTTGATGGATACAAATCCTATCTCATCATCACTTTCACTGTAAACTTTTCCATTAGATTCCTCATCTTCATTTGCATATAGACAATTTCTACGTCATCTAGGCTTAAACTTTCCATTATGCTTTTTCTCTCTTTTAGGACATTTAGATGCATAATGATTGAATTCATTACAAGTCCAACATTTAAAAATACTCTTACAATTTGGTTCTCTTCTTACAAGAAGGGCTACACCTTCTTCAATTTTTATTATCCTCATCAGATTTGGTTCTATTACTACTAGAAAAATCTCCACATGTGCTCACACTTATAGTCAAATTAGGTTGAACACTTAAAGCATTGAACACTATTTCAACTCTTATCAACACTCCAGATTGTCTCAAATTTTATTTTATTGATTTTAATCTTCCAAGAAAAGTGTCCTTGAAAAATTCTAAGTATAGGGTATTAGAAGTTCAATCATCTAGGCTACTTGCTTGAATGGTTATGTTAAGGTTTTCAAGATCTTCCATACTACCTCATCTTATTCTTTGGATCCATGATATGATTTAATTCCTACAATAATCTCATATACTCTACCAATATATCTTCTTATAGATTCATCTTCCATCATTTTAGCATCTTGAAATGCACAAATCCAATTCTGTAATCTTATCCTCTTTGTATGTATATCACCATCAAAAGTATATGCTAATGGTTTCCAAATCTTATAAGATGTTAATAGAGATTTTACCTAAATATACTCATTTTTTGGAAGGATTGATAGTAAGGCTTCTCTGGCTCACATATTACACATAAACAAATCTCTTTCTACTTCACTACATTCTTCAATCTTCTCTTCTTTTACAATTTCCCTCTTTCTTTTTGTATAAAGCTAATAACTTGGACCCATACACAACATATGAGTCTTCATCCTATCTGTCCAACTATCATAGTTGACCAGATCAAATTTAGGACTACCCTTTCTGAAAAGATTTTCCATAGATCTTCCAAAGTTGTTAAGCTTTCTCTTCACGAACCTAAAGCCCTAATACCAATTATTATAATATATAGTCCACCAATATAATTGAGAGGGGGGTGGGGGGTGAATTAGTTATTCAATTATTATTACAATTATCAACCTAATAAACTTAACCATGTGAGAAATATAATAAAAAACCACAACAAGATACTCATGCACAATAACACTAGATATGTTAACTAGGGAAACCCTTGATCAGAGGGAAAATCCTGGTGGGGATGGTACCCACAAAATGATGAAATAATATAAATATGTTGATAAAAATTATTCAATTTTATATTTCATTGATATTACACAAATGTTATAATCTAACTAAGTATTGTAAATTGGAACCGAGCTTAGAAGACTCCTATATCAAGCGAGCAAAAGAAAATTTCAGTGATCCAGTTGAAGCCAAGCTAGGTCAGTCACCAAAGGAGTTAATTTGTAAATGAGTTAGAAGTTTAGTGTAAACTGATTTAGGTTGGTTACCAAAGGACTTAGTGGTAACTAAGTGACTCAGTTTCAATTCAAGCCAACTTGCATCAAAATAATTTTATTTATTTATTTATTTTATGCAGGTTGACTTAGTGGATGTTAATTATTTATTTGTAAGGATATTCAAGATGGCTTGACATTATATTTCATATATATGAAAGGTCAAGTTGTGGGATGATAAAAATAGAAGCCGTGAAAGAGAAAATGGTGCCAATTAAGAAGGATATTTGATTAAGAGAAAAATATCCAAGGAGTTGCAAAGAATATTTTGATCAGGAAGGATCCAAAGGATATACCAAAATAGTGATCTATATCTATAATCTAGTTGCTTCAACAATTAGGTCAATCATTGTTACTCTCTAATAATTGTAGTAGTGAAGAAATCTCTTAATAGAGTTGACTTAACAATCATTCTATAAATCCTCTAGCAAGTTGGTATTTCTAGATTATAGTGTCTTAAGACCTCTAACAAAGCCACTCCTAATAGGGTGATTTAAATGCTTTAATAGGGTCATACCTAAAAATTTATTTTGTAACCTTTAATAGGGTTGGCTCTTAACAAGACTTACTTTAGAAGAGTGAAAAGTTGTAACTAGTTGCATTGGTGGTTTTCCCAAATTGGGTTTCCTCATTAAATCTTGGCATCTCATGTGTTCATGTTATTTTCTTATTGCTTTATCTTTTTACAACTAAGTTACTAAGATTAATGCACATTAATATTTCAAGAGTTCTTTGTTAGCTAAGTTGCCGTGGATTTGTAGTTCTAACTGAGTTGTGAGTTATAAGAGTGTTTGTATTGACATCTAAGGGATTTGGAATTTTTTTAGTGGTAACTAATTCACCCCTCACCTCTTAGTTACCACTCTTATATTTCCAACAATTGGTATCCGAGTTTTTGTTGCTTGCATAAAAGGTTCAAGGACCTAAGCTAAAGATCAAGATGTCTTACAGAAGAGAGATTCCTAAGTTGAACAAGGATAACTTCAAAGTATGAAATAATCTCATGAAGCTACATTTGGGAACCATTGGAGATGCAGGTCTAAAATTCCAAAACACCAACTATGTGTCACCTCCTAATACTTTGACTATGGATCAAATGGTAGAAAATAAGAATCACAACACAATGATGATTGACATTGCTTCTGCTCTCAATTATGCTAACTTTGATGAAGTTATAGGTTTTCCTACTGCTCATGAAATGTGGAACAAGATGTAAAAGGTCTATGGAGGAGATGACAATGTGAGGAGAGCCAAAGTAGAAAGTTTAAAGGTCAGTTTGGTCAAATGAAGATGAGAGAAGATGAAAACATTACAAAATATAATGAAAGAATCAAAGAAAGTGTGAGAGAAATTAGAGCCTTAGGAGGAAAAATAGAAGATGAAACTATTGTCAACAAGGTATTAAGAACTCTTCATCTTATTTATGCAATTAGAGTTTCAGCTCTTCAAGAGATGAGATGTGATCCCAAAAATGATATAACTTTGGATGCACTAGTGGGAAGATTATCAACCTTCGAGTTGGATAAATTTGGTAACTATCATCCTAGATCTCGTAACATGGAATCATCTTTCAAGTCCAAACTAACCCTTGGTAGAAAGGGAGGAAACTCAAAAGGCAAACAGTTTGACAGTGAAGAAGAAGATCAAGAATCTGATGATGATCTTGAAGCTGTTGAAGCCCTACTTGCAAGGAGGTTACCAAAAGACAAAGGTAAATATAAAGGCAAAATTCCATTGATTTTTTTTCCTTGTGAAAAATTTGGTCACATTGATGTAAGGTGTCCAAACAAGGAAAGTAAAGATGATAGAGAATCCAACACATTCAAAGGCAAGAAAGATTTCAAAAGCTACAAAGACTACAAAGACAAAGGTGAGAAATATTGTTATATTGCTATAGATTTTAATAGTGACAATAAAGATGAAATGGTATACATTGCTATTAAGTATGAATTAGTTGATGAGGATAATGAAAAGATGACACTAATTTCTCATGTTAGCAAGAATGACACATGGATAATAGATAGTGGCTGTTCTCATCACATGACTAGTGATAAAACAAAGTTTGAACACTTGGAGCACTATGATAGTGGAAGTGTCAAATTTGGAAACAATGAACCATGTTATGTAAAGGGAAAATGATGCATTGCATCGACAGATGGAATCTGATGTGATAATGCCTATTGGGTTGAAGGAATGGGACAAAATCTTCTAAGTGTGGCACATCTGAAAAACATTGGATTGAAGGTAGAATTCATGAATGGGAAGGCCAGGCTTTTGGATGGTAAAGGAAACCTATTTGGAACTAGCAATCAAACAAAAGGTAATCTATTCTATCTTGATCTCTCTGATAGTTCATATTTTTTGGCACATGTAGAGGAAATTTGGTTATGGCATAAAAGGATGTGTCATGTAAAATTTGATAATCTAGTTACTATAGGCAAAAATAGAAGAGTAAGAGGTATTCCAAATCTGAAGAAGCCTAAAATGGCCATATGCAAACAATGTTAGATTGGAAAGATGGGTAAAGATAGCTTCAAAAGTAAGAATTACAATACTAAAGAAGTCTTGGAAGTAGTCCATACATATCTTTATGGACCAATAGGTACAAAGAGCTACATTGGAGACAAATTCTTCATTTTATTTGTTGATGATTATTATAGGATGATGATAGTAATGTACTTAAAGGATAAATCTGAAGCTTTTCAAAAATTCAAGTGATATCTAGCTGGAGCTGAGAAAGAAATAGGTAAGAAGTTAAAATGCTTAAGATTAGATAGAGGAGGAGATTTCATCACTAATGAATTCAATGAATTCTACAATGAAAAAGGAATCAAAAGATAGGTATTATTTGTACTTGGCACACCTTAGTAGAATGGCATAGTAGGAATAAGAAATAGATCCATCATGGATTGTGCAAGAACACTAATGATAGAGAAAATTATTGCAACCAAATATTGGAAGAAGCACTAAACATAGTAGTTCATACCTTGAACCAATTTGAATTGAAGAAAGGTACAAATCAAACACCATATGAATTATGGTATGGCTATAAATGTAATTTCTATTATTTCAAAGTATTTGTAAGCAAATGTTCTATCCATAAAGAGTCAAGAAAAGGAAAGTTTGATGTGAAAAGTGATGAAGGCATTTTCGTAGGATACTCCAACAAGAGAAAAGCATACAAATCTTTGAATCTTGCCACTCACAAGCTTATAGAAAGTCCACATGTAAAAATTGATGAGTTTTTAGAAAAGAGAGAAGAACAAAGAAACATGGAACTTGAAGATTACACAAACTTTATGTACTTTGAACCTGATACATTACCCAACATTCAACATATTACCCCACCTGAGTCACCCAAGGCTAGAGTGTCAACTAAGTTGCAACCAATGCAACCTGAGTTGGAGATAGTTTGAACTGAGTCTCAGATAGAGGTACCCAAGTCATAGTCTACGGGAATCAAGTCTCAAACAATAAAAAAAAAACAAAATTTAGAAATTCATATAACCTTTAAGCATGGCGAACCAAGTGAATCTAGTCCATAATCTAAAAGTACGCTACATGTACTAATGCATCATGCACCTAAGAAAATAATTGGAGATTATAAAAAAGGAAAAATGACAAGGAACAAACTAAAAGCTACATGTTTGCTTACTAAATTTGAACCTAAAACTATTAATGACACATTGAAAAATGAAAGTTGGATAGAGGAAATGAATGAAGAGATTGAGAAAATTGAAAGAAACAATAATTGGACTCTTGTTCCTAGACCCAAGGATAAAAATATAATAGGTCAAAGTGGGTATTCAAAAATAAATTGAATGAAAATGGAGAAGTCTCAAGGAATAAGGCAAAGTTAGTGTGCAAGGGATACACTCAAGAAGAAGGCATAGACTACAAAGAAATATTTTCTCTTGTTTCTAAACTTGAAGGAGTTATAACACTACTTGCATATGCTGAATTTAAAGGATTAAAAGTGTATCAAATGAATGTAAAATCAGCTTTCTTGAATGAAATTCTAGAAGAAGAAGTCTACATTGATCAACCTAAAAGTTTCATTGATCCAAACAAAAGAGACATGGTCTGTAAGCTACACAAAGCTTTATATAGTCTAAAGCAAGCTCCTAGAGCATGGTATGAGAGACTACATGGCTATCTAGTAAAGATTGGTTTTCAAAGAATCAATGATAATAATAGTCTATATATTAAAGAGGGACCACAAAACACAATTTTGTTACAAAAAATATTCATGGATGATATCCTATTTATAGGTCATGATGAATTATGCAAGTCATTCTCTAAAAAAAGAGGAAAGAAATTTAATTGTCAATGCTTGGAGAAATATGATTCTTTGTTGGTTTACAATTTCATCAAATGAAGAATGACATTTATATTACTCAGTAAAAATATATCAAGGAGATATTCAAGACTTTTAGAATGGAAGATTCCAAACTAGTTGGAACACCTATGTCTACTAGACACAAGTTATCAAAGATTGATGATTAAAAAGAGGTAAATTAGACTACCTATAAATCTATGATTGGAAAACTTTAGTCTGTTCTTCACAAAAGACTTGATATTGCATTAGTAGTTGTCATAGTTACAAGGTTCTCTACAAATCCTAGAGAAAATAATATGATGGAAATAAAAAGAATGATGAGATATCTAAAAGGTACTCAAGACTATGGTCAATGGTACAAGAAAGGAGGGAACTTAAAGTTGAAATCCTTTACTAATGCTGATTGGGCTGGAAGCATTGATGATAGGAAGAGCACCAATGGAGGAGAATTATTTCTTGGAAAGAGGTTAGTATATTGGACAAGTAAGAAGCATAATTGCATGTCTTAGTTTATAGCAGAAGCTGAATATGTTATAGCAGTAGTTAATTGTTCCAACATAATGTGGTTCAAGCAACTATTATCAAGAATGAAGAAAGAAATCAAGGATCCAGTGGTTATCTATTGTGATAACACAAGTGCAATCAATAAATCTAAAAATCTAGTGATGCACACCAAGACAAAACACATTGTAATCAAATATCATTTTCTAAGAGAATTAGTTCAAAATAAAGAGGTTAGACTAGAATATGTTATCACAAAGGAGAAGGTTGCTAACATATTTACCAAACCATTATCCACCGATGCACTTTTATATTTAAGAGGAAAGCTAGGGGTCATTCCCCTAAGTGATGCTCACTAGAGTACAAATTAGTGATGCATCAATCGAGCTTCATTGAAGAACTATAAAATTGATGCAAAGAAGTTAGAGCTCATTGCATATGAAAAACTACATTAGGTACATTGTAAAAAAACACCATGCCAAGTCTTTGGCATATGATGTTAGAGAGGGAGAGATTGAATCATGTCATATATTTATTTAAGGGAAAGATTGATGTATTTAGATACAAATTAGAGGAAGTGATTTGCATATCAGGAATAGGGAGAACTTGATTTGATGGAGTCTAAAGATAAGATGACAGAGGGAATTCTCATGGATAGATAGAGAATCAGAATGAAACTAAGGATATTATAAAATCTTATAAATCATTTGTTTGCTCCAAAGTCTTCTTTACATAATGACATGTTGTGTTGCCATCAATGCCAAAGAGGGAGATTGTTGATAATAATTATTCAATTGTATATTATCATTGATATTACACAAATGTTATACTCAACTATAATGCCTACCCTTAGTTTGCATTTTGCTATCATTGCCAAACTCTTTTAAGCTAGTTTTATGCTTGATTACTAGTAGTATTGTCTTGAGATTATCATATATTGTTTCACATTTGGTTGATTATATAATGAGATTACTTGGTACTCTATACTTCACGTATACATGATGACTATTCAGTGATTTCAATTTTTGATGATGATTAGTTAGATGGATTATCATGTGTTTTCTTATGGATACTTACCCCATACTACATGTGTATGGTGTGCGTGTATGTTTTCTTTATGTATGGTGTTTCTGATGTGGTTAAGGAAGGGATTCATAGTCACTTGCTAGTTGGGATCTACATGATGCAGCACTTCCTACCATTGCCTATTTAGCTTAGTATATACGTGTTTGTACATGCGTGGATTTTATGCAGATTGCAGGTACTAGGTATTGACTTTCCTGAATTGCCAGGATGAGCATACCCTATCGCATTATCTCAATGTTAAGAGAGGAGAGATAAATTCTTAAGTTCAAATTCTAAACCTTTGAACCCATTTTTCCTAGAAAATTAGGACAAGTACTTGAGTTGTTTACATTCCGAATGCATCATATGGCATTAATTTGTGATTATAACCCTATAGTTTGATCTTGTATGTATTTTTCTATGATGGGTTTTCGTATTTTGTTTTATGATTCTTTGGTGATTTTTCTATTAATTAATTCAAATTAAATTATTAATTAATGATTTAATTTAATAGAAAATTATTATGATATTTTAATATTTAATTATATTTAATTATTTGGAAAATTAATTTAAAAAAAAATTAAATTGAAAGATAAAAGTTATAAGTTTAATTTTAGAATGTGATAATACTTATTTAATTTAATAATAATATATCTAGAGTTCATTTTTAAATAAATGTTAAATACTATTATTATTTAAGTTAATAAATATTTTATCAATTAAACATTTGAAAATAAATTAAAAAGTGAAAATATATTAATTTATTAAAAGTTTTAAGATAACATAAAGTATGGATGAGATTAAAATATAAGAAATTAATTAAAAAGATAAAACAAGTAAATTTAATATAGGTTATTTTAATTGCATAATGTGTGCATAAGATTTAGATTTAATACATTAATTGAAAAGAGAAGTCAAGTGAAATTAAATAAAGTTATTTTATAATTCATTAACATGCATGGAAAAGATAATAAAGAGTTAATGTTTGGTGAGCGAAGAGTCCTCTCGGGTGATCACACAATTAGTGCCCCGATTTTAGGAGAGAACTTCTTATCACCAATTGAAGGTTCATTTTTCAAGGAACCAAAGTTTTGGAAAGGAACAACGAATTTTGGAAAGAGAATTTTGGAAGAGAGAAGGTTTTTGAGAGGAGAAATTTCTCTCACAATCTTCTTGGGCATAGTGATTAGCATCAGAGTCCAGGTAGATTCTTGTGATTCATTTGCATAGTTAATTATGCTATTTATTTTCTTGTCTTCTTCACATCTATAAAATGGTTATCTGAATAATTCTTTGTGATGAGTGTTTCAATATTGTGGATTTCTAGTATGCATGTTGATTCTTCTATATGTGTAGAGATCAAAAAATCAATTAGATACCCTCATTCTGTAGATGGAAGAAATTTGTATAGGGAGGGTTTGAAATAAATGGAAATTTTATATTGGAAATTTGAATTGTTGACTGTATTTTTCCTATTAGACTAAAATTGAAATTGTTTATATATATATATATATATATATATATATATATATATATATATATATATATATATATATATATATATATATATATATATATATATAAATTTTATTGAGGAAGGTTTTGTTTTTATAAATTTTTTTATAAAAGCTTTTATAAAATAAAAACTATAAAAAATATATTAATTAAAAAAAAAATGTGAAAGTGGGGAGGCATGACCATGACATCCCCACCCCCCCACCTTACTTGCAGCAACAACAAAGGTTGTGACAGCCTTTATAAGTTGCATGATAGGCTTGCTGTCGTGGTAGCAGGTACGCTTGCTATCCATAGCAGTAGGGCTGCCGTGATCGTGGCTTACCCTGCATATTGCAGGGTATTTTGTTAAAAGAGTTTACTAAAAAGTGTTTTAAAATTATTATTAAAATTTTTTTATTAAGAGTTTTATTAATTATTTAACTTATTATTTATTATTAATTTTTTTATTAATGATTTTTATTAATATTTATTATTTTAATAAATAATTAATAAATAATTATATAGTTTTAAATGTAATAATGAATTAAATTAAATTAAATATAATTTAATTAAGTTTAATTGAAAATAGGAGTTATTTAGTAGAGGGGTAAATTTATTTAAATTATTATTAATAATTTAGATTTTAATGTAATTGTAATTATTTTATTTACAATTGATGAGTATTATTTTAACATTTAAAAAAGAAAATTATCCTTAAGTCTTTTTGAATCATGGACTTAAAATTGAATAGGGGTAATTGTGCAATTATCTAAATATAAGAATGGGTCAATTGTAAGGGTGAACTATGAATCTTATCTACTTGAAACATATATTAAACTGGAAACTGAAACCTTACATTTAACTCAACTACATGTTGTCAAATCAAACCAATCTATGAAACCTACACTTTGTTTTATCTATATGTTGTCCATGTTTTGGGTTTGGGTTGACTAGAGCATTTACTAGTCATAGGATCTTACTAGAGGCTCAAGAGTTCTATGTTTGTAATGTCATGATGATGTTTTTATCAGAATTTTTTTAATCCAACCATGGTAATGTGTTTGGTATACTCCATGATGTGTGTTGATCTATTGATTATTATTGCTTTCTAGTGTTCTTGTGTGAAGCTGAAGTGAATGTTATGAACTACTTGACTTATCCATTTTGGAGTCTTCAATCAATATATATGGATTGCTTTCTACTGAGGTGTTTGGTATGATTTGTTCTTGGTGATGCTATGTTATGACATATTTGATTTAAACATTTTGAACTTTCAATTAGTTATTTTTGGGATGCTTTCAAGTTGCTTGTATAGAATTGATATGTTATTGTGAATTATCTTTTGATGCTTTCCAATCACTTGTATAGGATTGAGTTGATTTTATATGATTCTTTGATTTATACTTTTATGTGCCTAGGGTAGGTTATCTATATGTAATGTTGAGAAGTTTCTTGCAATGGAGGCCAGGGCCCTAAGTGGCTACTAGGGTAACCCATTGTAAGTTTTTTAATAAGTGAAAAAACTACTCTAAATGAGAGTAAAATGAACCTAATAAGAGTCTTTGTATGTTCTCACCCATGCCTCAAGTGCTAGTATAGAATAGGATGGGAGGAGAGAGAATGCTTGGTTGCAACCTTGCATCATTAGTATGCCTTGTCAGTACGAGAGGATACTAGTGCTACATAGGGATCACTAGGGGGCTGGGGTCCTGCAAGATTACTAGGATAACTCTAGTGTGATTCATGTGATGACACTTGCTGACTTACATAGCAGGTTTCCTACATGTCTTTGTGTTCCTCTGGGTCTAGATGTCGATCTATTTTGGAACCTTTGAGTTAGATTACTTTTAGGATTTCTTGGACTTAGAGATTTCTTTTGACATTGGGTTTGATATCCTATTTGGGAGTTGAGACTATCTCCTTAGCATGGTGGGAGTGGACCATTTAGGTTCCACATAGTAAAGTGGTAGTATTTTTTACTCTTACCATTGAGATCCATCTGTTGCTACTATGACTGGAGTTTCCTTGTCTGCATTTCCTTTCATTCTATGTTTATATCTTTATGATGGATTTTATATCTTTATGATGAATGGTTTCATTTATTGTATTGTACTTTTTTTCATGGATCTAAAAGGGATGACACAATTCTATTTTTATAAATGTATATTCTTTTAGCCTTTCATACCTTGTGACCTGTACAGTGGATGATTGAGCATTCTAAATTTTATTACCAAGTGGCATTCAAAAAAAATATATATTATTTAAATGGAATTTGGAATTTTAATTATTCTTTCATGTAGATGTGGTATCTATTAGACTTAGTATTAATTATATTTAAATGTGACTCCACGTCTTGGGATCCTTAAGGAATGTAATTTTTTATGTTTGCTTTTGCATGATTGTATGTTATTGCTTCCGCTATTTTATGTTTGACATGTATGTTATTCTTCCTTTTTTAAAATAAAATTGTTTCGCAAACTTAGTAAAAAATTAGATTAATTCTATTGGATCCCTTGGTGAGGCATTACACTAACTGAGAACTCCTAGTTGGAACTGAGCTCAAAAGACTCCTGTATCATGTGAGTAGAAGATAAGTTTAGTGATCTTGTTGAAGTCAAGCTAGGTTGGTCACCAAAGGAGTTCAATTTTAACCAAGTTAGAAGCTCAATGTAAACTGAGTTAGGTTAGTTACCAAGGAACTCAGTGGTAACTGAGTGACTCAATTTTAGTTCAAGTTGACCTACATCAAAATAATTTTCTTTATTGATTTTTTTTATGCAAGCCGACTTAATAGATGTTAATTGTTTATTTTAAAGGATATTCAAGCCAACTTGACATTGTATTTCATATTTATAAAAGGTCAAGTTGTGGGATGAAAAAAACATAAAAGATGGGAAAGAGAAAATGATGGAATTAAGAAGGATATCTAATTAAGGATAGACAATCGAAGGAGCTACAAAAAATATTTTGATTAGGAAGGATCTAGAGAATAAACCAAAATAGTGATATGAATCTACAATTGAGTTGCTTCATCAATCATGTCAATCATTGTTACTCTCTAAAAATTGTAGTAGTGAAGGAATCTCTTAACAGAGTTGACTTAAAATTCATTTTCTAAATCCTCTAGCTTGGTGGAATTTCTAGATTTAAGTATTTTAAGACCTCCAACAAGGCCACTTCTAGCAAGGTGATTTATATCCTTTAATAGGGTCACACCTAATAGTGTGTTTTGTAACCTTTAGCAGGGTTGGCTCCTACTAGGGCTCACTTTAGAAGAGTGAAAAGTTGTAACTAGTTGCATTGGTGATTTTTCCAAGTTGGTTTTCCATGTTAAATCTTCATGTCTCATGTGCTCATGTTATTTTCTTATTGCTTTATCTTTTTACAACTAAATTACTAAGGTTAATGCATATTAATATTTCAAGATTTCTTTGTTAATCGAGTTACAATGGATTTGTAGTTCTAACCGAGTTGTGAGTTTATGAGAGTTTGTATTGACATCTAAGGGATTTGGAATTGTTTTACTGGTAACTGATCCACCCCTCCCCTCTCAATTAATCCTCTTATATTTCCAACAAAAATATTCCTTGTTAGATGGTGGACCCTATTAGGAGTCTATAACAACATTCAATACATATTAGTCCCTATTAGGAGATTCCAACCTTGTTAGGAGTTGTGCCAACTGCGTTAAGAGTTATGGAAGGTAGATGGACCCACTATCCAAAAAAATTCAAGGGAAAGACCAATAACTCATTTTCCAAATGATCTATGTATTATTCCTTGCAAAATAATAGAATTGAATTATACTTCCTTCCTGTTTCTCTATCCTGACAACCAAACTTTTTCTCCTTCTCATTTTGTAACCAGATGATAAATCTCACATCCAATAATCCCTTGGATCACTTACTTGAATTCACCAAACACTGCTCCTTTTTGCACTTTTCATAGAACATATATTACACCACATATACAAGTAAGGAAAACATCTTTCCTTTATACCCTATCTTCAAAATAATTCCTTGTGTCAGCCTTGAGGCTTTCCCAATTAATTATAATAAGCAAATTAATTAATTCAAAATTAAAATAGTACTATCTTCTCATAGTCTATACAAAACTTTACACATGCAATACTAGGACTTGCACACTTCCTGACATCACCATCAGAGTATCTTCAATCACTAGCTAACTATGCATCACTAGGTTATATCTCAACTAGAAGATACAATAGGATCATTAGAAACTACTTTCCATGCATTCTATCTCTACACTACTCTCTGTAAATAACTTATAACTCTAGTCCTTCATCGACTTATACTCTATGCATTTAACCTTGTCATTAGGACAGAAGGTAAAACATGTCCTTAAACACATTTCACTTGTACATCAAAACTCTATCTGTACAAGTACGATCTTTTCCTACTACTCTACCAATCTTCACAAACTTACTAATATGTTGAGATCAATCACAAACATAGTCATGAATGAAATATGTTAATACTTTCCAATGCTTAAGATACTCCCCCAAAGGAATACCATTAGCATTCATAATAACAAATTGTTGATTAGAGGGAAAACCCTAGTGGGAATGATGCCCACAAGATAACATACTAATATAAAAGTTCCTTGTGAAAGGGTAGACTTTGTTATGAGCCAATGAAATAGAATTAGTACATATGAGTCCTTGTTAGGATACTTTGAATCCCTGTCAGGAGATTCTAACCCTATTAGGAGTTGAAAGGAGGACAATTGAACCCATTGTTCAAATAGCCTCAAAATGTCTTCACTAAAGAATCCTTAGATAATGTATCCAAGTTTTGAACTGACTAAACACAACCTCCTTTACCAATAAAACTCCTTTGAGGTTCACAATATATCTTCAACATCAATCTCTTCTTATGATTCGCATCCAAAAGATCACATAACTAATAACCATCCACATAGGATCACATGGATATTTTACTACAAGGAAAACAAACTTTCCTTTATAAAAAGTCTTAATTTTTTTTTTGATTTTTCCTTAAGACTTTCTCAATTTAAAATAAATAATATGGGACCTCATTAATATGTTACATTACACATTACATTACAATTAAACTCTTTCCTCAAAGATATATAGCAGTAGTTGACACATAGGGACAAGCATGTTGAAAAAATATCATAAGAAAACCAAAAATGAATATCTAATTTTTCCATCTTAAATATACCATCTTGACATTGTCTCTAACCATCCTCTAAATATGCTAAACAAACTTCCATCTCTAGTAAAATATATAACCAATCTACTAGTACTACTTTCGAGAAACTCTCTCTGAAAGCTACCTGCAATTTTTTTTGCATAACTGTGACATGTCTTCAAATTTATTTTTGTGCATATAACTATAACATCTATACACATCACAAAATATTTTCCTGAGAGTGTAGAACCTAAATTGGTGACCACTGGGCACACCAAATGTTTCTTCCTCTGCAACTCTAATAATCCTCATTGAATAGTGTATATGTTGACATCAATGACAAACATAGTCATGCATGCAAAATATAAGAACATAAAAAAACATACTCCCCCATAGGAATACCATTAGCATTCATGCTAAGAATTTTATTCAAATATCAATAAATGATGCACATTCTTGTGGAAATTTAAGTTCATTGCACAATTTTGTATCCACCTTGTTTACACGTACTACACATTCAAACTTATTTCATTCGTATTTTCATTTATTCTTCAATTTTTTCCATAAGTTTGAATTGGAATGACATACATGTGGGGATAATAAAAAGAGGGAAGAAAATATGTCTAAACATATAGAAGTGTAAACAAGATGGAAAATTATTGTGAAATGAGCCCACCTTTTGGGAATAATGTGCACAATTATTGGAAGTGTAATTTTCAAGTGCATTTCATAAAAAAATACCAATAATTAAATGAGGACTTACATGGGTATTGGAATTTCACCATCACATAAATTTTAGAAACAATAGTCCACCAAGATAGCTAAGAAGGAGTAAACATAAATGATAATGAGATGCACATACACAATTACACCGGATTTGTTAACTAGGAAAACTCTTGATCAAAGGGAAAACCCTGGTGGGAATGATGCCCATAAAGATATAGTAATATATTTTTCCCTTGTTAGAGAATGGACCCTATTAGGAGTCTATAAACACATTAGGTACATAAGATTCCCTGTTAGGAGACTTTGAATCCGTGTTAGGAGTTGTGCCAATCCTGTCAAGAGTTGTAGAAGACAGAAGGACCCATTGTCCAAATAGCTTTTGGGGCAAGACACTGAACTCACTATCCAACTAATCTCTCAAATATTACTTTTAGAATAATTTTTCATACTATGCTTTAACCTATTTCCTCTATCTTGTCAACCAAACCAATCACTATTAGACCTTGTAGACTAGGTCATGAACCTCATATCCAAATATCAAACCTTGAATCTCACAATAAAACCTTGGTAACAAAATTCTCTCCAACTTCACTCTACTTTACTTATCTTTATATTTTTCTCTTCGTGCTTCTTTCAATCATTCCTACATTCATACATAATGAAGGAAAATTTCCTTCCTTTATACCAAATCCAATAAAACAATTCCCTAAGTCAGCTATTACACCTCAATTAATCATTATAGGACCTCATTAAGAACACATTACACTTAGTGATAATATTAATCTGTCACCTTGTAACTTGAATGAAATTTCTTATGTGTACTATCATAATGAGCAAGCTTATCCATGTCATCTTCAACATGTCTTCTATACAAATTTAACCTTTCTTCTCAGAATAAAAGCTCTACTAAGAGATATAACAAATTTACCAAAACATGCTTCTGTAAACTCTATCTCTAAACAATCATCACCAAAACTTGCATAGCTTCTTCCAAACTTGATGTCTTATACTTTCAAGCTTAGCTACAAATACTAAACACTTAGTAGTATCTCCCTTTAACCTCACTTAGTGAAAATACTCAATCATCTATCCATACCAACTTGATCTTTTTGCTGTTCTTCTATTAGATACCACAAAAAATTGCTATGTTGACATCAATGAAAAACACACTCATGAATGTAACATATCATCATGATAATGATGTAATAATGTTTCTATAATACCACCCATAGAAGTATCATCAACATTTATGCTTCCAACAATCTCCCCCTTTGGCATTGACAATGACATAGATATAAAACATCTAGTTCCAAGAATAGCAACATTAAAAGATTGTTATCCTTTCTTTTCAAATCCTCTTCAACAATCATTCTCCCCCATTGATATACATCAATGTGCTCTATATAAATTGCAATAACTCTCTTCAATGTACTCTATATCAAATTGTTTTTCATTTTATAACCTTTCCCCCATTGACATCAATGTCAAAGGTTTCAACAACCATCTCTCTCTACAACAACTGTCTCTAACTTTCTTAAGTGTCCAAAGACACTATTCAAAACAACATCTATCAAGAGTCATAGATGACTTTGTCCATCAAAGATACTCCCCCATACAAGAAGCATCAACATTTAGTCTAGAAAAATAATAGTGCTCTATTACATTAGACCATGCATCTTCTACTTTGATGTAGGTAGGGGCATAACCCCTAGCACATCTCACAAATACTCAAAATTCTTTTTGGGAATGATAGTTCCTATTTTCACTGAGCTCAATTTTCAATTTTTTTGTGAAAATACTGAATTGATTGTTAGGGTTGTATATTTCTTGTTCTCTTTTGTAGAGGAAACCCTAGCATGTTTTTGCCTTATCCAATTATTTTCATTATTATCCTAATTGTGAGGTTTAGTGCTTTAGGGTTTCTATTTCATCCCACATTGAAAAAGCTTCATGAAATTGCTTTAGGACCAAACCCTAGGTTTTATATTTGAGTGGATTTTTATTTTTTCTTGAACATCATCTTCTATGATGTTACGATAACTAGGTTAGCGAAGCATCATAATGAAGAGTTTTCTATGTCTTGATCTTAAGACAAATGTGTTGTCTTTGTATTGTAAATGGTAAGGTTTGTCTCTATGATCTTATGATTTCCTTTGTCTCGTAAGATCGTATCAAAATTTAAATGATTTACTTTTCGGTTATCTCTAATCTTATGACAAGGGAGGTCATCATGACATTGGGAACAATAAAAATGGGTGCTATGATATTGCAAAGCAGTGGACATCATAGGGTCATGAAGGGAATATTGGGATGCTACGGTGCTACAAGGTATCTATAGTTGTAAGATATCAAAAGCAAGCAATGGTGATGGTGCACTAGAAAATAGTTGTCCAAGTTCTAACTGGTCAAAATAGAGGTACGAATACCAGGTATGTGCTTAGTCAGGATCAGTGGGATTGAAAGGGAATTTTATATTATTATTGTGTGGCATGTGGTGTTTCCACTCTTATGACAAAATGGTTCTTCGTAAAATCTCAAGGTAATAAAAGATGTGTTTTGATGTTACATAGAAGTAGTGATTGTAAGATCACACATGAAAATTGTAAAGTCTGTGATGCTATGGTGTAAAGGATTAACTATCTATCATGATATCATAGAAGCTTGAAAGATCACTGGAGATGTTATGAGATAATAAAGTAACCATGATTGTAAGGTCGTATGTTGAGAAAAGTCAAGCTATGATGCTACAAAGCTATTTTCCATGAGATCATAGAAGAAGAAAATGTCAGTGCCAATGCCATGACAATGAAGGAATTGTTAGATCATAAAGGGTTTTGCTATTATGTCTGACTAGTTGACAAGGGTTTTTCAAGGATTTTCATAACATCAGAAGATTGATTTTTCAGTTGTAAGATGATATGAAAGGTCTTTTCATTAGTCATGGTCATAGCATCATAAGCCCTATTTTGAAATTAAAATGTTAAGTCACTTTCTTGAGTAGGAAAAAATAATAAGCTTCTCAACCAATAAGATTTAACTATAGTACAAAAAGTGCATTGCTGGATATTAATGGCAACACTCCCCTGAGTTGACAAAATGAGTTGCTATCATGTTTCAAGCATGTTAAAATCAATGCAAAGTGAACATTGATTTTCATATATTAATTTGTAAATATTTTCCTACTTTACAATTATAAATTGCCATTTTCAAAAAGAAAGAATTTTGAGCAGTCTTAGAGCTTCCAGTGCATTCCATATTGTTATTTTTAGAGCTTTTGAGAATAGAGCAGTACCTATATCTTGTGTTTGCTAGCGTAGTGTCAAGATATTTGACAAAGAAGTGTAAGAAATTCAAGCTTTAGACATGGCAGTTGTAGAGCCTTCAATCTCTAAGGGTGGGAAAACAAGATAGAATAAATCAAATAGATTTGCTGAGGAATGGATGAAGCTTTTTCCTGGTTCTTCTAATGCCAATGTTGCAAATGATCAAGCTTTCATTGATCCATATGCTCTCTATATAGATGCTATATGCCCTAGTGTTACTATTTTGGAGCTTTTCAAATACTTCTATTATAATAGGGAGAAGAAAATTCTTGTGTGCAATTTGTCGAGGAAAAATCTTGCCAAATTGATATTTCTAGAAGTCTTTGTAGATGTAGACCTAATGAAGGCTTTATTTTGATGCTATAATCCAGCCACAAAATCCTTCCATAGGAAATATGGAATCATCCTTTGCACTCTAGACCAAGAATCATTCATTGAGGCCTTTGGATTGGATGGATCTATGGGTTAGCCTATAGATTTGAAATATTTATAGAGAAAATTTGAATCAAAGACCAAGGCATATACTAGGAAATATATGCTATAGAATATTCCCATGGAGTTGAAGGAAGTGTGTGATTACCCTAAGAAGGTGGAAAAGATGATGGCATTAGAAAAATTTAAGAATTATTTTGTAAAGACTGTATATGGTTTCCATAAGGTGGTTGGGAAAGATGGGACTGATATGGCCTATGGAGCAAAATTTATAATTGCTAGAGATGTACATGAATCCTACCATTGTGGGGAGTATGATTATGTCAATTACATTTTGGAGGTAATGAAAGAGAAGGGCTCAGAATGGGGAGTTAAAGGACTTCACGTTCCATCATTATTCACTACTGATGCACCTAATTCTGTACAAGAATGTAGGATATATAAGCTATGATTTTTTTGATGATAGTTTTGATGGGAATGGAGACCTACCAGTTCAGTTGTGGACATGGGTATAGGATATTAATTATCATTTTTCTAATTTTGTCTCTTTTTTCAATAATTTTAGTGCTGTAATTATGAGAATGTTAAATCCAAGATACTTTGGGCTCTTGATATTCTAAAAAGCCTTTTGAGACTAGTTTTTCTTCCTGAAGGAAAAACACTTGACTACAGTTGGGGAGACATTTCTTATTCCCACTTTTTCTTTAATGAGATTCTATGGTTGTCCTCAACCAACCCATATACTGCCAAAATTTATCCCTCCTAGGTTAGGAATAATTGAATTTATATGGTGATTTTTTATGGTCAATAGGGAGTACCTAGGACCCAAAGTGCATAGAGGAACAATTTTGTGTATGTGTTTTAGGGTTGGTGATTTTACAATTGGGAAAGAGGCCTTGGACTAGATCCATTCACATCTCCACCACTACAATTTATCCACTGGCCCCTATAGAATGTATGACTCTGACAACTGGATGAGGGTCACTCTTAAAGAGATGAGAAATTATGTACTGCCCAGCACCAAGGAATTTCCCCATGAGGATGTCATTCCAAATATTGTTGCAGAGGGTGTGGTAGTTGACAAGCTAGCTAAGCTAGATGAATTTTTAAGGTTGGAGAGAGAATTGAAAAGAATAGATCCCAAATTCTTGGGATTCTATATGGATATTCCCTATCTTTAGAGGATTAGGAAGAAGGTTATTGACCATGCTAAAATTATGGCTAAGATGCCAGAGGGACCATTATGGGAAGAACATAGGGTGTGCCCTAACAACCTTGAGCTTGATGTAACCCTTGAAGTAGAAGATGATGATGTCCCTAAGGCATCATGGGTAACAAAGGGAAACAAAAGAAAAAAGATTTTCCACATCCCTGCTCAAGTGAAACAAAGGACACTACAAATCATGCCTGGGAGTACTAAGTATTTTGCTGAATTGAGACAAAACTAGCTCCAAAACAAAGAAAGTGCAGCTAATAATACCATTAAAAACTTGGAGTTAGCAACAACAATGCTAGATGATAGGATCATCCAAGCCCAATAGTTCCTTGAGGATGATGAATTCATAAAATCCACTAAATTCAAAGATTTCTTATACAAAATAAAATAGAGTGAACTAGTGCTAAAGATTAATCTAGGGGAGTCTGATGAATAGAAGATAGAATTAGTAGAGAAGTTGTAGGCCTATAATCCTAAGAGTGGAGTAATGAATCTAGATGAGGCCAGGGATATAGTACAGAGGAGTGGCATGCTATTGGTGCCTATATGGGACTTAGAACAAGCAATTATGTTTGACCAAATAAGGAGACAAGAGAATGGAATTTCATATGAGGCATTTGGTCCAGATGGACTATAGAGAGGAGTTGGTTTCAACATTGATACAAAATATGTTGTAGTCTAGAGTATGGCTCCTTCCACCAGTAAACCAAAGTTGATGGATGTACAGAGCACTGAGAAAGGTAACATGATTATATAGACTCTACAGGGCACCTCTGGAATAGATATTTCCAAGGCATTAAAACATTTTTCATTTATGAATGAAGCCAAGGTAGAGGACATGGAGACAAGATTGTCTAAATCCATACATGATTACATAGATGTGAGGAAGCTATATGAAGATGAGCTTAGAAGCAGCCATGTTATAAAGAAAATATTATGGATCTTGAGGCCAATATCCAAGAATTAGATAATGAAGTTGCATATCTCAAAGAGAAACTTACACAGGTAGAGTAGGTACAAGCTACATAATAGAGGGAGGAACATGAAAGTCAACAACAACCAACTGGGGATACAGTTGAGGCTTCAATAAAAATAGAGGATTTGGGAGAAGAGGAGGCATTAGAACCAATAAGAATGAGCATTAATTCTCCTTCTACTTTGTAGGAAGGTGATGTAAGGACAATTGTCCTTAAGAATATGACAAGCCATAGAATTGAAGTGTCAAAAAACATGTCACAGTAGGCTCATAATTTTTATGTTTCTTTACAAAGTGATAAGTAGTTTTTCAATGAGGTACTTTCATGGCTATCACCCACATTTAATCTTTAGGAGCCATATATTCAACTTCTAGAGAGACTAATTGTACTAATGGCTAAAAAGCTAGATCTACCTCATAAAATAATTATAGTAAAGGAAAGCCTAGAAATAGTGAAAGAAATGATGGGTTTCTTTACTGGAAAATTAAAAAATATACAAGGGAAGTTGAAGGTTTTATCTCAAGGTATAAAACCCTCCATACCATAATTTTGGATACTACTAGCATAGTGATAGTCTGGCAAGAGTGGTCTAATTCTTTTGATAATATTTTGACTCAAGAGGCAACGGTATAAATTTTTGAAGACATTACTGATATCCCATATAATAAATTAATTGATTCTCTATTTAAGGTAGAAATCAACTTAAATAAATTTATTGTTGAATCAAAAGTAGTCATGGATGCTAGGTAGACCAAAGCCACTCAGGATTTGCAAGAGGTAAAAACTACAGAGTGGCCCACCAAAAGGGAAATTTATGTCTAGAAGGCAGTAGGAGAAATTAAAGCTCTATTGGCAGGAAGTAGTTGAGATATTTTTCATACAAATCAATGAAGGAAAAGGAGGAGAAAAATCAAAGCCCTGATATAAATGTTCTTTTACTGCCTCAACTACTTATCTTTTTCTAATCGATATTTTGGAAGAATGTTCTGTATACCTTTTTGTTCCCATCTTCCAAAGTTTTTTGTATCCATTAACTTTTTGACATGTGTCCTCCTCTCATCTATATCTTTTTGCAATCCTATATATGGATTTCCAACATGAAGAGTAGAGGTCAGTTGTCTGTATAATTTTTGCATGTGAGATGTATTATTTTGTAGTCCATCCATTTGTTCTATAGTTAAATGAATGAGTTTAGTTGTTGCATACTTAAATATAAAAAGGTGAACATTTGGTACCTATTCTTTTTCTTTATGTAATATCATGAGTTTCTATTAGTAGTATTAAGCTCTGAATAAGAAGGATTTTTCCTTAATTATCATTATCTTTGAGTTTTGTCTCCTTTCTCATATATCCATAATCTTGGGATTGAATGAACAAGTTTCATTTTGTTCAATGCAATTTAAATAGTTGTATATCTCTTATTGATTGTTGCTGATTTAAAGAATTAGGTAATTTATTTCTATAATGGATAAGGTTTAGGGTTTGTGAAAAGGATGAGAATTAGAATGAAACTTAAAGTTTAATGTTGACAATTTTAATCACAAGTTGATTGAAAAGGTCCAAATCTGCTAATCTTTGACTCTATATCCCATTGGATAAGACATTGGTCCATTTAAGAGTTCAAGAATACATTGACGATTCAATTGATTGTAGAAAATTCACAACAACAAATCAATTTTCCATTTAATGTATCAAGAACTTAAGTGCTAATCATCACTTATTTGCATCTACTTTTTGGTTGTAGTTAGCTACTATGCTCAAAGAGTTTATTAGAAAATTATAAAAGGAAATTGACCATTTTTGCTAAAGGGAATAATCTTGAAAGAGAAAGCATCAAGTTAACTAGATTAATTTCTTAGGTTTGCTTGCAGAGCCTAAAGTGAAGTGAGTCCTAATGAATCTATTAATGTTGGCCTAGAACTAAGATTTAGCCTTACTAAATATAGTATTTATCTCATCCTTAGGCTTGTCCCTGTATTTTTTTCTTGGTATCAAGTTTAAATCCACTTGATATATTCCTTACCTAGAAAGAACTCCAATAGGGAAGAGGCTTGGTGAAAATATCTACAATCCTCACTTTGGTGCTTATATACTCCAATCTGATTTCCTTTTCTAGATTCTTTGACATATTCACTGTGCTTGTGTTATCACAATGTATGACAATAGGTTCATTGAATTCTGTCCTTATATCCTTTAGCATCTACTTCATCCAAAAAACTTGATTACAATTATTTTCTACTACAACATATTCTACCTCTACTATACTTTGTGAGGTACAATCCTACTTCTTTCTTAACCAAAAAACCAATCTTCCTCCAAGAAAGAAGGCTTCACTACTGGTGTTGTTTCTGTCATCCATACTACTTTCCCAATCAACATTAGTATAAAAATATAAAGTGAAATCATTAGATCTATCATATACATAATGTGATTCTCTAGGATCAACTTGAAATCTTGCAACAATTCCAACTACATTTGCTATGTCCGACCTTGTGTGAGTCAGATATCGCAATCCTCCAATCATAGATCTGTACTTCTTTTGCTCAATAGTAGGTGTCTCATCCTTTGTAGATAATTTGTGTCCAGTTACAATAGGTGTTCCAAGTGGTTTAAATATTTCCAAACCAAACCTTTTCAATAGATCTTTCAAATACTTAGTCTAAGAAATAAAGATTTCTTCTTTATCTTGCACAGTCTATAATCTAAAGAAGTATTTCATCTCTCTTATCATACTCATTTCAAATTCTTTCTTCATTTCTTTGCAAAAATGTCACTTTCATCATCATTTTCTCCAAATATGATATCATCAATAAATATTACTAAAATCATTAATCCATCATCTATCTCTTTCCAGTATAAATTACTGTCTCCCATACCTTTGCTAAATCCAAGCTTGTCAAATGCTTGTCCAACCTTGCATACTAGGTTCTAGGTGCTTATTTTAAGCCATACAATGATTTCTTCAATATATATACCATGTCCTTGTCATCTGTTAAAGGAAAACCTTTAGCCTATTCTATGTATACATCTTCTTCAAATTTTCCATTCAGAAATGCTAACTTGACATCTATCTAATACACTTTGAATTTCTTATGTGCTACATAGGCTAAGAATACCCTTACTACTTCTATTCTAGCCATAGGAGCATAGGTCTCATCATAGTCTAATCCATCTTGTTGTGAGTAACCTTTACATATCAATCTTTCTATGTTCCTTACAACTTCACCTTGTTCATTCATCTTGTTCCTGAATACCCATTTTGTTCCTATCACATTCTTGCTTGCTAGTCTAGGGACCAATTCCCATGTCTCATTCTTCACTATCTTATCCAATTCCTCTTTCATAGCTTTCTTCCAATAGTCATCTTTACATGCCTCATCTGCATTCTTTGGTTCTACTTGAGATATTAGACATAATTCTTCATTGATTCTACTTCTTGTCTTCACACCTTTATCTTTGCTACTGATGATATTTTTGGGTGTATAATTATTTGTCACATTCTTACTAGAAGTAGGAGTTTTTAACTCAACTCTTAGCTTTTTTCTAGGTTCTAAACTCTGTTCCTCTCTATGCTTAATAGATACATCATTCTGTAAGTCATTGTTAGTCTCAAAAAGAACTTCAACATTATCTATCAATTCTAGAATTATCCTCTTCTTCTTCATCATCAATAATAGTTACCAAAGCTATCTTTTCTACTACTTTCCTTTCCCTAACCAATTCAGGCTCATTATCTTTAACATCATGGCCATTCAAGAATATTTTTGTACTATCTTTAAATTCTTCATGTTCATCAAAAAGAAAACTTTTCTAGTATTTCTTACTCTCTTCGGGCATGTAGATGAAAAATGACCAAACTCTTTACATGTCCAACAAGAAAAAAATTTCATACCTTCTTTCTCTCTTTTCATAAGTAGATCAATACCTTCTTTGATCTCCATGTATTCTTTGGATCTTGATCTATCTTTAGTTGTGCTACTATCTAGAAACTCAATGCTCAATTCTGTACATAATTCTGATCTCTCACCAAGAAGTTCCATCTTTTGGGTGTCAAAATTTCCTCCATCAAAATTAGTACTATCTTTTCTGAAATAACTTGCCATTGATCTCCCAAAGCTATTAAGCCTTATCTTTAAGGACATGATGCTCTGATACTAATTGTTAGAAACAATAGTCTACCAAGATATTTGGAGGGGGGGGGGGGGGGGCATGAATCAGTTATCCAATTAAAATAATTATCAACCTTTATTAATCTTAACCATTCAATCAAAGTAAAAAAAAAAACATAACAAGATAGACATACACAATTACACTAGATTTGTTAATGAGGGAAACCCTTGATCAAAGGGAAAACCCTAGTGGGAATGACACCCACAAAGATATACTAATATATATATTCCTTGTTAGAGATGGACCCTATTAGGAGTCTATAAACACATTTAGTACATAAGAGTCCCTATTAGGAGTTTCCAACCCTATTAGGAGTTGTGCAAACCCTATTAGGAGTTGTAGAAGACCGGACCCACTGTCCAAACAACTTCTAGGGAAAGACCACTGAACTCATTGTCCAACTAATCTCTCAACTATTTTTTGTAGAATAATTTTTCATGCTATGCTTTGACCTCTTTCCTATATCCTACTAGCTAGACCAATCATTGTCAGACCTTATAGACTAGGTCACGAACCTCAGATCCAAATATCCAACATCAAATCTCACAATAAAACCTCAACAATGAAGTTCTCTCCAACTTCACTATGCTCTAATTATATTTGCATTCCTCTCTTAATTATTCTTCATACATTCATAAATAATGAAGGAAAATGTCCTTCCTTTATATTGAATCCATAATACAATTCCACGAGTTGGCTATTACACCTTCTCAACTAATTATTACATTGCCTCACTAAGAACACATTAACTTAGCGATAACATTAATTTATTGCCTTGTAACTTAAATAAGTTTCCAAACATGTACTATCATGACAAGGGAGCTTAACCATGTCATCTCCAACATGTCTTCTACATGCCTTTAACCTCACTTCTCAACTCTTCTAAGAGATATAAAAAGTTTATCAAAACATCTTTTTGTAAACTCTATCTCAAAATAGTCATCACCAAAACTTGCATAACTTCTTTCAAACTTAATATTTTATGCTTCTAAGATTAGCTACATATACTAGACACTTAGTTGTATCTCTCTTTAACTTCTCTTAGTGAAAGTACTCAATGATCTATTTGTTCAAACTTGATCTTTCTGTTGTTCTTCTCTCAGATACCACAAAAAAGTGCTATATTGACATCAATGATGAACACAATCATGAATGTAACTTATCATCATGATAATGATCTAATCATGTTTCTACTATACCCCCGCATAGAATTATCATCAACATTTAGGCTTCCAACAATAAATCACTCCCAATTTGAGGTATACATGAATCCTAGAATAAACATGTACATCACAGTTTATAAGTGTATTCACAACCATGCATAAGTAGATAAATACTTAAATATAAAAGAATATGGGCTTCATTTAAAGTAATGAATACAAGTTTAGCTCATTGTGTGTTTTATATGTGGTATGCACACTCCATATGAACATATTTTAGTAAGGGGTTTGGTTGAAAACAATTGGTTAATTGTGTACTATATTTTATGTTACACGAAATGTCATATCATTGCCAGTTAGTGTATGCCAAGATCACTTAGGTGATGAATGTTGACTTTAAAGTCATGATCGTTATTAGTGAGACACACTTATTTAGAAAGATAGTATCTACTGAGCTTCTTGTATAGTTACCAGTGTTAACCAAGCATTTCAAGCTTTACCAAATTCTATAGTTGTTTTTAAGTTCAAGTAATAGTATTTAGTTTGTGTCGAGTAGTTTCTAAAAATTTGGGGATCAACAGTGTAAACCAAGCATCTCAATGTATGATGAGTTCCTCACTACAAACCAAGTTCATTAGTGCTTACTAAGTTTGCAGTTATAGTGATGTGAATCTAGTGTTGACCGAGCCACTCAGTGTTAACCAAGTGATTTAGTTTATAGTGAGCTCATTGTGATAGCGCTGACCGAGATATATAGTGTGAATCAAGTGATTTAGTTTATAAGTCAATTTTCCTAGTATTCATTGAGTCACCAATGTAGAATAAGTTCAAACTACTTGGAAGTGATCAGTATAGGCCAAGCTTCAACATCTACCAAATGCATGATGATGCCAAGCATTGACAGTAGATGCTGACTATTAGAACCTCACCAAGTTATTCTTTAGAACCCAAGTTCTTGTAGTTGGGCTGACTTTGTGTGTTTTGTGTAAACTTGTATTATAGCTAACTTTTTTTTATTGTAATTTGGATGGTATGCGTTATGTATTGTATCACATCCAAAATATAGTATGGAAGTAATGTAATAAGTAGAGAAGAATAAAGAGTGCAAAGTACAAAGGCTACAATAGTATAAGGAGCAACAAATATTTATCTATCACAACAAGGTGATCATTACACTCAAAGGAATCTCATTTAGCAAACCAAGTTGTAGATCAGAGATTAGCCACTATTTCATCCTAATAGGTGGATCAGTTAAATCCTTTCACAACATAGAATTAATAATCTTTTGTAAATCTCTTTACCGAGTGCATACATCATTCTATTTTTGTAAATCATTTTGTAAGGTGGACCTAATAGTTCTTATTGCTCCTAATAGGGAAGATAATCAAAAGTGGTCATTGTAAGCCTTAACAGGCTAACTTTATACTGCCCTAGTAAAGCTTGTGGGTATCATCCCCACCCCAAGTTTACTTTCTATTTGGAAGGTTTTTGGGTCACCATATTGTGTGTCAAAAGTGTTATGAATATTTTGATGCTTTTAGTTTCTCATGAATGTAATTAGATTAGAATATAAAAGAATGATTAATTGCTAATAAATGATTAATTTTTATAAGTTATTGATTCACCCATCCCCTCTCAGTAACTTAGCCTATCATATATATTTACAACAATTAGTATTGGAGCATGGTGGTTCTTAGGAAAGAAGTTTAACAGCTTGAGAAAAGATCAAAGGCTATGGAGGTATTTAGACTTAATAAGGCTATTGACAATGAGAAGCTAGATTTCGAATTGGCTATTGGATATGTTAGAAACAATAGTCCACCAAGATAAGTTTTGGTGATGCCTCTGTAAACTCTATCTTAGAACAAGCATCACCAAAACTTATATAACTTCTTCTAGACTTATCCTTTCTACTTTTGACATTAATTTCATATGTCAGATACTCAAAGATATCTCCCATAACATCACGTGGTTATCATGCTCAACTAGCTATCTATACCAAATTGATCTTTCCATTATTCTTCTATCAGACACCATAGAAGACATCAAACATGATATGTTGACATCAATGACAAACTCAGTCATGAATGTAACATATCATCATCAAACCAATCTTCCAACAATCTCTCCAATCTTCTAACAATCTCCCCCTTTGGCATTGATAGGAACATAGATGAAAAAACATCTAGTTCCAAAAATACCAACAAAAGACAGACAATCTTCAAATCCTCTTCGTAATCATACTCCCCCATTGATATACCTCAATGTACTCTATATAAAACTATTATTATGCTTATGCTAAACATCTTCCTCAACATACTACCAAAACTTTCTTCGAGTGTAATACTTTCCTACAATATTTCTCCCCTATAGTATGATGCCAAACATATCCTCTAAAGTATGATGTTTTTCATGTCAATCTTCTCCCCCATTGACATCAATGTCAAAGGCTTTTGAAACCAACATCTTTGCATCAAACTCTACAACACCTGATACTTACTTAGCTTGAGTGTCAAAAAAAACTATTCAAAACAACATCAACAAGAGTCCTAGATGACTCTATCCATTATAGATACTCCCCCATACAGGAAGCATCAACATCCAGTCTAGAAAAAACAATGGTGCTCAGTTACCCTAGACTAATGCAGTCTCACATCTTCTTACTCAAAAGTCCCTTTGGGTAAAAGTATCATATGTTACATATTTTTACTCTCAACAAATGATACTTAATAGAAATGTGCTTAGACTTTGAATGCAACAATGGATTATTAGACATATTTACCATGCTTGTGTTGTTACAATGTATAACAACATGTTCACTAATTTCTATCCTTATATCCTTCAGCATTTTCTTCATCCAAATAACTTGATTGCAATTGTTTGCTGCTGCAACATACTCTAATTTTGATGTACTTTGAGATGTACAATCTTGCTTCTTGCTTAACCAAGAAACCAATCTTCCTCCAAGAAAAATGGTCCTTCTCTAGTGCTCTTTCTGTCATCCATATTGCTTGCCCAATCTGAACTAGTATAAGCAATTAGAGTAAAGTCATTAGCTCTATCATACCATAATCCAAATTCTAAAGTTCCTTTAAGATATCTAAAAATCTTTTTTACTGCTACATAATGTGCTTCTTTGGGATTATCCTAGAATCTTGCAACAATTCCAACTACATTTTCTATATCCGACCTTATGTGAGTAAGATATTGCAAACCTTTAATAATAGATCTGTACTTCTTCTTCTCAATAGTAAGTGTCTCATCCTTTGTAGATAACTTGTGTCTAGTTATTATAGGTGTTCCAATAGGTTTACATGTTTCCAAACCAAACCTTTTCAGTAAGTCCTTTAATTACTTAGTCTGAGAAATAAAGATTCCTTCTTTATTCTACACTATCTACAATCTTAGGAAATATTTCATTTCTCCTATCATATACTCATTTCAAATTCTTTCTTCATTTCTTTTGATAACTTTTTGCTTTCTTCATCATTACCTCCAAATATAATGTCATCAACAAATATTACCAAAATCATTAAACATCATTAGTTTCTTTCCAATACAGATTGCTATCTACCATATCTTTTTTGTATCCAAGCTTTTTCAAATGCTTGTCCAACCTTGTATACCAAGTTCTAGGTGCTTGCTTCAATCCATACAATGCTTTCCTCAGTATGCATACTATGTCTTTGTCATCTGTTAAAGGATATCCTTTAGGTTGCTCAATGTATACCTCTTCTTCAAGTTCTCCATTCATAAATGCTGACTTGATATCCATCTAATATACTTTGAATTTCTTCTATGTTGCATAGGATAAAAATAGTCTTACTAATTCTATTCTAGCCACTGGAGCATAAGTCTCCTCATAGTCTATTCCTTCTTGCTTTGAGTAACTTTACATACCAATCTTGCTTTGTTTCTTACAACTTATCCTTGTTTATTCATATTGTTCTTTAATACACATTTGGTTCCTATGACATTCTTGTCCACTAGTCTAGGGACGAATTCCCATGATCCATTCTTTTCTATTTGATCCAATTCCTCTTTCATAGCTTGTTTCCAGTGGTCATCTTTACATGCTTCATCTATATTATTTGGTTCAACTTGAGATATCAAACATAGTTCTTTATTCAATCTGCTTCTTGTCATCACACCTTTGTCTTTGCTTTTGATGATCTCTTCAGATGCGTAATTATTTATCATGTTCTTTGTTGAAGTAGGAGTTGCTGTCTCAACTCTTGGTTCTATTGAAGGTTCTAAGCATTGTCCCTACCTTGGCTCTCCTTCATTCTACAAATCATTGTTAGTGATAACTTCCACATTGTCATGGTTAGCCTCTAGATCAACTATAGTTACAAAAGCTACTTCCTTTTCCTTAACCAATTCAGGCTCATTATAACAGTCATTAAAAAATATTTTCATACTTTCTTTAAATATTTCATCTTCATAAAAAATCAAACTCTTTCTAGATTTCCTTATTCTCTTAGGGCATGTAGAAGAAAAATGACCAAACTCTTTACATGTCCAACAAGAAAAAAATTTCATACCTTCTTTTTCTATTTTCATATCTAGATCAATACCTTTCTTGACCTTAATGTCTTCTTTAAATAACTCATCAAGAGCTTTTGTGTCCAAATTTCCACTATCCAACTTAGGACTATCTTTGCTTGGCACTGATCTCCCAAAGCTATTAGGCTTATCCTTCAAGAACCTGAAGCTCTGATACTAATTGTTAGAAATAATAGTCCACCAAGATAACTTGGGGTGGGGGGGTGTTGGTGAATCAATTATCCAACGATTAAAACCCTTTATCTTCTTTAAACATTCTTAACCATTCAATCAAAGTAAATAGAAACTATAAAATAATGCACATAAGCAATCACAACAAATATGTTGACTAGGGAAACCCTTGATTAGAGGAAAAATCCTAGTGGGAATGATACCCACAAGATGATGTATTAATATCAATATTCCTTGTTAGAGGATGGACCTTGTTAGGATTCAATTACAATATTTAGTACAATGAGTCTTTATTAGGAGAATTTGAATTCCTGTTAGGAGATTCCAACCCTGTTAGGATTTGGGGTACAATGTATGCAAGAAGATCCCACTTCCCAAACATGCAATATCAACTACAAGAAGAGCTCACTACTCAAAAAAGAAATTTACTATTATTTGTTTTCCTTGCTTTTTCTTTCCTCTATCCTATCTGTATATGAGCAATGTTAGTATGCTAATAGAAAACAAATTTAAATAAAGCTTCTACAAACTAAACAAAATTTATAAACTTCAAGATAGACTAAGATGAGCTCTCAATTGAGAATATGAGCCATTAATGGGCTCTCTCAATGAGAAGCTCTCTTGTTGAGTGGCTTTGTCTAAATAGATATGATGTATGCTCAAGCTTTATGCTTCAAAAAGGGCTTCAAATGGAGTTGGAATTTGGGTGTGAGTGTATGGTTTTGATGTAAAATGGCTTCTTAAAATGGCATTATGACTTTACTTCATGGATTATGTTATTTTGCAAAGGGGAAGGATCCAATTTATAGGCAAGAGGCTTGAGGGTTTGAGGGCTAAGATGCAAGGATGGGGAAAAGCTCATGGAGGGCTTAGATTACATGAGAGGAGAGCACATGAATTGTGCTTCCTTACAGCCAATCAGGGAGTTTCACATGTCACAGGGTGAGAGGATGGAGGAAAGGGGAAGGATGAGTCAACAAAGGAGGCTCAAGGGATAAAATCTTCATAAAGACCCTCATAATGGCTTGTAAGAGCAATGAAAGGGCTTTAGAAGAGTCATTTATGGCCTAGTGGGCTTCATAAAGTTTTATGGTTGGGATATTTTGAGAGAGATGAGAGGAATTTTGACTTGGGCTTGATTAGGAAGGTTTTAAGCTTGCTTAGGCTTATGAAAATGATTAGAGGATGGATTAGGATGGTTTAGGATTAGCTTAGGGATAGGCAAGTGGATGGCATTTAATAAGGGTGGGTGAAGGAGGAGATATTTGTTAGCTTTGGCTTGGGTTAGTAAGTCTTAACCCATGTTTAGAGAATGTGACAAGGTTAGGAGGGGATTAGGATTAGGTTTAAAGACATCTTTTAGAAGAGTCTAGACTTTGGATGAGGATAAAGACTTTCTAGAATAGTCTAGAACTTCCTAGGATGAGGATGAAGACTTTCTAGAAGAGTCTAGAACTTCTTAGGATGAGGATAAATTAGATTTTTAGGAAATAAATAAAGTTTTATTTATTTCAAGGGTTTGGGTTTGAGGAGATATTTATTAAAACTTTTTTAATAAACATGAAGATTAATATTTAATCTTAATTAAATATTTTGAGTTGGGATTAGGGGTAAGAAATGATGGGATTAGCCTTTAATCAAAATTAAAGAAGGATTAGAAGATTTTGGAAGAGGTTAGTGGTTTTAAAGAAATTGGCCAAGTTTTGGGCAAAAAATAAATTTATTATTTATTTTGGGTTTTTTGGTCAATTTATTAATTAAATAATTAATGAATAAGGAAATAATGTTTAAATAAGATTTAAACATTTTTGGGAGGGATTCCTTAATTAAATATTTTTAATTAAGATAAAGGGATTTAATGACATAAAAATAAATAAATTAATTAATAAATGATGATGTCATTAGGAACTTTTCAAAAAATAAAAATACTTTATTTTCTAAAGGTTTTTAGGTGTCTACATTTTGACCCTCTTTGATGTGATGCTGCAAGTGGCATGGCATCAAAGATAAGAAAATAAGATGCCCAAGGCTAGAGCAGAAGAGGAGAGAATGGACTGCAAGATGCCCCATCAAGAAGGCGGCGAGGAGAGAAAGCAAGGCTGGATGACTTCTTTAAAAGTACAAGAATCCAAGATGAGCAAGAAGACTCAGATTGGCTTAAGAGAAGAGGTTTAGTTAGCTCAAACTCTCACTAAGGGAGAATGATAAAGGGAGAACCAGAGGCATAAGAGGAAGCAAGCTTAAGATCTTAGGGATTGCAGAGGATGAAGGAGCAAAGCGCTATAAAAGGAATCCAGGATGGGGAGATGGATGAGGGGATTAAAAAGCTGATGCAACAGGATTTCAAAGAGTCAGATTGGCGGAAGATGGGTTTCGAAGATCCCTAGGACTAGGATTGTGGATCTCAAAAGATGAGGCTTGGTGGATTGATTTGGATTGGTGGATCCCTAAGACTATGTTAGTGTAGTTTTTTTTATTTTTTCCATTTTGCTAGGTTTTTCCTACACTTTTAATAAGCTCGCTTAGGTTAATAAAGCATGTCTTATTAGGTGAATGGTTGTGAGGTGTCACCTTCCTACATGTGAGCATCCATTAGCTATCTTGGGAAGATACTTTGCTATCTTTAGTCCGATAGATGGTTGCTCCTCATTGGTTGGTGTTGCCACCTCCTCCCTCTTCCTTGCCTATATAAGCATGCTACCTGGCTTGTATTTGTATCTCTTATTTTTGCATCCTCTTAACGCTATTTTACTTCCAACATTTGCATTACTCTCTTGGAGACTAACTTTATGATGCTATTTTGATTTTGTATCATTTGCATTCATAGTTCAGATATTTACTCTTTGCAGTAGTTTTCTGGATTATTAATCTTTTCAGATTCTAACATGGTATCAGAGCTTTTCTATGTGCAAGAGTAGATTTTAGTTTCCTTATTTGAGAGATTCGGGGGGGGGGGGGCAAATAAACTTTATTGTAGTTTTTTGAAAAATGAAGTATGCTCTTCTCTTGCATCTTTGGATGATCCTGAGAATCAGAAAAGTTAAAAAAAAAAAAAAAAAACACTTTCTGGGTTTTGTTCGCAGCCTCGAAAAACCATCTGGGTATCTTTTAGATTTTGCATGCAAGCTATATATTTTCCAGAATTGAGCATGCAAAGCTACAACCATACCCCTCTTCGTTGGCAGTCACAGATTTGAATGCAATTTTTTTTCAAATCAGGGGATCAGTGAATTTTTGGAGCACTTTCAGCCCAAACGGACATCACCATTGGATCCGGAAGGCCGTTTGCAGTCAGGATTCATATAAAACTTGTCATTTTTGGACATAGGGCAATTTTGGAGATTTTTTGAAGCCTCCAGAGTCGCTGCCGTACGGATCGTATGGACACAGAGCTAAAAAAAAATTTAAAAAAAAAAAGGACCCGCCGCCGTCGCGCCACCACGGGGCCGCCACCACGCCACCCGCGCACAGCCCGCAGCGGCCGCAGCAGGCAGCGCCGCCCGAGCTCAGCCGCGGCCCGACCGCCTCTGGTCCTCCACCCTCCGTCGGCGGCTCCTCCTCATCCATCGCCCTATGGCCATCTCTGCTGGTAGCTCCGCCGCCCCGGCAGCCTCCACTCAGCCCGACAGCTCTGCAGCCGCGTCAGCCATTATAGCCACTGCGGGGGTGACACGTGGAATGGGCGCCACGTGGCACACTGCCACGTGGACCTGCCACGTCACCCCTGTCACGTCGTCCGTATTGCGTGGCACTTTTTTTTGCGGCGACGGCTGTCTAGCCGTCAAATTTAATGCCCTAAATTGCTGACGTCATCAACCTTGCTTGCACTCTCCTTCAAATTCTCTTTTGGACCTACCTTCAATTTTTTGGCCATAACTTTTGCATACGGAAATATTTTTTTGATCCGAAAGAAGCGCCGGAAAGATGGTTTTGAGACGGAGATGCTGGTATAGGTGTTTTTGAGTTTTGATGCAGTTTAGTTTCCTGTTATGGCAGTCAAAACTGGATGTTCTATTTTGCACTCCGAGAGGCGTATCTTGAGCTTTTGATCTCCGATTTTGGACTTCTTTATATCGATGGAAAGCTCTTTCTATGCTCTTTCTAGTGATGCTAGTTGTTGTTCTAGATTCTGTTCTAGACACATCCTATTCAATCTTTTGCATTTTAGCATTCTGGTGGATATTCTGTTTGTTTCAGGTCCGGAGATCAATTTTGTTGCTTCAGTTGCTTCATTTTGGGCTTTACCTTCTGTTGTTTCAGCCTTATGTTTTTTTTGATAATGTGCCACTCTTGTGTTTTGGGATCCTTTTCATCATTGTGATTCGTTGTACTCACACTATTATATAAAGTGCCATGGGGGGGATAGTTGTTTGCCGCTTATAGGCCCTCTTTTTCTAATTCCTCATGCAGTGTCGACGACACCTGCCTTTATTTGTGTTTGTACCTCATTCTCGATGAGTTTGGCTCCTGTGTTGTAGGAGATTTTTGGCCCATCTTTTCAGCTGCCTGTCACCTCACCTACCTTAAGGGGAGGTTATATTATTGTTCTATGCTTCTTTGGTTGATGGTTCATGCCTTCTATTTCCATGGAGGTTCCTTTGGTTGATGGTTCGTGCCTTCTATTTCCATGGAGGTTCTACAGATCAGCATTTTGACAGAGTTTTGCGATTCTTCATGCTTCAGTGATGCTGCTTCTTCATGATCACTCCTTGTTCCTATTTTAGGGGACAATTTCCCTAGCGGGAGACTTCTTCAGTTCTTCACTAGGTTCTTACCTCTTTTCGGGGAGGGTTTTTCCCATGTAGTTTTCTCTCTTTCCCCGCTTTCAGAGGTTGCATCTTCTTGCATTGTACTTGGGTACCTAACATGGCCTCGTTGCCGGGACCCATTTCTACATCCACCTAAGCTTCGCTTATGGGGGGGTGTTAGTGTAGTTTTTTTATTTTTTCCATTTTGCTAGGTTTTTCCTACACTTTTAATAATCTCGCTTAGGTTAATAAAGCATGTCTTATTAGGTGAATGGTTGTGAGGTGTCACCTTCCTACATGTGAGCATCCATTAGCTATCTTGGGAAGATACTTTGCTATCTTTAGTCTGATAGATGGTTGCTCCTCATTGGTTGGTGTTGCCACCTCCTCCCTCTTCCTTGCCTATATAAGCATGCTACCTGGCTTGTATTTGTATCTCTTATTTTTGCATCCTCTTAATGCTATTTTGCTTCCAGCATTTGTATTACTCTCTTGGAGACTAACTCTATGATGCTATTTTGATTTTGTATCAATTGCATTCATAGTTCAGATATTTACTCTTTGCACTAGTTTTCTGGGTTATTAATCTTTTCAGATTCTAACAGGATTGTGGATCCCTAAAGCTAAAGGTGAGGAGTGATTCAAAGAGAGACTGATGCATAAGATGGGGTAGGAGAGATGGATGCTAGATATGGATGGGGGATAATGGAGATGAAGAAAAACCATTGAAGCTTTTTGAGTGGGGGGATACTTCAAAGAGAAGTACCACCATGCAGTTGAGCACTAGATTTGCTATAGGATTGTTGGTTAATTGCCAAGGTTACTAAGAACATCAAGGCCTTTTCACCAACTGTCCAGATGACTGACGAACTGACTCAAAAAAAATATGCAAGGATTGCCCCAGCATCACATATGAATCTCGAAAGAATCAGAGTGGAATCGACATTGGGTAACCCATAAGTAAAAAAGAAAAACAAACAAAAGACTTGATCAAGACCTTACACCCAGATTGCCCCATTCATAGTATACCATGATATGGAAGATCGTGGCAACTTTGAGGAGGGAACAAAAAGATTTTTTGGAAAAGATACTTCAAGACCCAAAAGGGAAGATTCCAAATCAAAAGAAAGTGAAAATCCAAAAGAGAAACATTTGCCAATGAGATGGGTAGGACGAGGTACTAACGGACCAAGATCAAACATGAGGAAAGCTATATCCTACAAGGATCTATCAGAGAGCACCTAAGCTGGTGGATTTGGATGAGTGATGTGTCTGGCAAGATGAACTAAGAAGGATAACACTTTGGTGATAGGAGATCTAGCTAAAGGATGCATTGGGATAGCTAACCAAGGGTTGTGCGATGTGTGCAAGATGTTGAGCAAGGATGATCTAACACAAAAACTGGATAGATACAATGGTACTAAGCTAAATAGGATGTACAAGCTGATAGACCAAGATATGTTACAAATGTACAAGGTTGTTCATGTTTGGGTTTTGTGAGATGGAAATATTTTTGAAGGGTGGGATGTGTGTAATAGTTGATAGGCAAATAGGTAGATGGTTTGCGAAAAGCTTAAGAAAAAATGGGATTCTTTGTGTACATTTGATAAAATACAAACTAGGATACAAGCTTTGGACAAGATTTGGATATACAAGCTATGGTACAATATTTACAAGGTATAATACAAGCTCCATTAGATTTTGGATATTTGGTTGGAACACTAAGGGAACAAGAAGGTGTTTTATGGGATGGTGGGTGAATGGATGAGGGATAGGATAGTGATAGATAATGGATTAGTCTTAGTACACAATGCACCTAAATTACCAGGTTTTCACCAAGGTACCTATCCAAGGTGTTTGAATTGCCAAGTTTTCACCGTTGGACGCTTATTTCTCTTTACTATTTTTTTTTGTATTTTTCAAAAGTTGGGTATACCAAGGATCTTCAAGCATAGAACTTCTTGAGATGAATGATGTTAGTAGGATCATTCAAGAGTTCTCCTTCTGGTGTAGATAGCTGATAGGCTCTGGAGCCAAAGGATGTAGTGACAACATAAGGACCAAGCCATGTAAGTTCAAACTTGCCTTTCTTTTCTCGATCTGCTTGGAATTTCATGTTTTCTTTGAGGACCATGTCGCCTAGTTGAAAGTTTTGTGGAAGCACCTTCTTGTTGAAATTCCTTGTGAGATGAGTTTGATAGACTGTGAGACGATCATAGGCTTGTTGTCACTTCTCGTCTAAGAGATCTAGCTGGGTGAGCCAAGCTACTCTGTATTCTTCATCTGATGTTTGCCCTTGCAAAGATATGCGCAAGGAGGGAAGTTCAACCTCGATGGGTGGTACCACTTCAGCACCATAGACTAGGGAGTATGGAGTTGTGCCTGTGGATGTACAAAAGGAGGTTCGATAGGCCCATAAGGTTGGATTTATTTGTAGGTGCCAATAGCGGCCAAAATCATTGACAACTTTCTTTATAATTTTAAGGAGGGTTTTGTTAGTTGCCTTCGCCTGGCCATTACCTTGTGGGAAATATGGGCTAGAAAAGCAATGATGGATGCAGAGGTAAGTGCATAATTCTTCCATGTTGAGATTTTAAAAGTTACCTCCGTGGTCGATGAAGATGGTGGATGGGATGCCGAAGCGGCAAACAATGTGGTATAAGATAAACTTAGAGACCTGAAATCCTGTAGTTGAAACTAGGGGGACTGCTTCCACCCATTTAGTGAAATAGTTTGTAGCTATTATTATCCATTTATGTCCATCAGATGAGAGGGGTGTGACAGTTCCAACTAGATCAAGGCCCCAACAAGAAAAAGGCCAAGGTGGTCCAATAGGATGTAGATCCTTTGCTGGAGTGTGCACAAGATTTGCGTGCTGCTGACATGGGAGACACTTTTTGACAAAGTCACAAGAGTTTTCTTCAATGGTAGGCCAATAGTAGCCTTCTCTAAGGATTTGTCATGCTAGGACAATACCACTTGTGTGGGCACCGCAAAGTTCAGAGTGTACTTCTTTTAACACCATCACGACCTCATTTTGGTCTAAACATCGAGAGAGAGTATCATGATAACCCCGACAATATAGGGTATTGGCTATGATAACATAGCGGGATGATTTTTGGATGAGGTTCTGGCATTGGGTACATGTGAGGTGAGGCGATATGATACCATTGTTAAGGTAAGCATGAATCTCATGGTACCAAGGGGATTGGGGACCAACCAAGATATAAACATGGTTTGAATCCTCATTCGCATAGGCAGGTGTGAGGAGCTGCTCGACTAAAAACTCATACTGTGTAGCTGCTTGGGGAATTTCCAAGAGCGAGCCTATAGTAGCCATAGCATATGCTGCTTTGTTCTGTATTCGAGGCACTTGTGTAAACTGAAGCCTTGTAAAATGCTGGGTTAGCTGATCAACTAGCTCTTTGTAGGGTAATAGCTTTTCATATTTGGTTTGATATTCATTTAGGGCTTTCTTGATAATGAGTTGAGAATCGCCAAAAATTTGTAACTCAACAATGTTCCATTCTGCAGCTATCTTTAATCCTACTATGAGGGCCTCATATTTAGCTATATTGTTGGTGCTAGGGAATTGTAGCTTGAAGGCTTTTGGAATGTAATCTCCTTGAGGTGTGACCAACAATATTCCTGCCCCTGATCCATGAGATGTGTATGAGCCATCAAAATAAAGTTTCCATGGGGGCTATTCTTCAATTAGACAGATATGCTCATTTGGAAATTTTGTGATCAACGGATAAGCATCTATTAGAGGTGCATCAGCTAGGTGATCTGTTATAGCTTTCCCTTTGATTGCCTTTTTGTCCACATACTGGATGTCAAATTTGCTAAGGAGGATAACCCATTTGGCCAAACGGCCTGTTAGTGCTGTTTTGGAGAGCATATACTTGAGAGGGTCGATCTTGGAGACTAGTTGGATGGTATGACATAGCATGTAGGGGCAAAGCTTTTGAGTTGAGAAAACAACTGCCAAACAAGCTTTTTCCATAGGAGTGTAATTGAGTTCATAACCAACTAGGGTTCTATTGATGTACTAGATGACTCTTTCTTTGCCGTAATCATCGAGCTATGCTAGAAGTGCCCCTAGAGTAGTAGGCATTTCTGATATGTACAAGATCAAGGGATGACCAGGAACTAGTGGAACCAAGATAGGGGGATTGGTGAGATACTGCTTGAGCTGATCGAAGCTGCGCTGACATAAAGGATCCCACTTGAAGTTCTCATCCTTCTTTAGTAAATGTGAAAATGGTGTACACTTATCTGCAAGCTAGGAGATGCAGCGCCGGACAGATTGAAGCTTTCCCTGAAGAGAGTGAAGCTGTCGTAGTGTCTGTGGAGGAGGCATGTCTAAGATAGCCTTGACCTTCTTGGGGTCGATCTCTATACCTCATTTAGAAACTATAAAGCCTAGAAGCTTGCCAGATGTGACCCCAAAGACACATTTCTTGGGATTCAGCATGAGATGATATTTGGCTAACCTATCAAAGACTTTCTCCAGGTCAGCAAGATGATCCATGAAGGTATGAGACTTGATCAAGATATCATCCACATAATCCTCCAAAATGCTATGGATGAGATCATGAAAAATGGCTATCATAGCTCTTTGATAGGTAGCCCCAGCATTCTTTAGGCCAAAAGGCGTCATGTTGTAGCAAAAGGTTCCCCAAGGGGTAGTAAATGATGTCTTATGCTGATCCTCTTTTGCAATCTTGATTTGATTATACCTAGAAAATCCATCCATGAGGGACAAAATTTCATGTCCACTTGTAAGATCTACAACCATCTCTATGTTGGGCAAGGGAAAATCATCTTTTGGACAAGCTTTGTTAAGATCTCTAAAATTAGTGCAGATTTTGATGTCACCAGAAGGTTTAGTGATGGGGACCATGTTGGAGATCCACTCTGAGTAGTCGATAGGTCGAATAACCATAGCAACTAACATTCTTTCTAATTTAGCTTTGACCAGTAATGCCACCTTGGGGTGCATTTTTCTAAGCTTTTGTCTGACTAGCTTGATCTTTGGATCAACTGCAAGATGATGAACTACAAGCTTTGGATCAAGTCCTAGCATGTCTTGATATGACCATGCAAATCAGCCAATGTTCTCTCTTAAGACCTCAAAGAGGAGGTTAGCTTGGTCTTGTGATAGGGATGCAATAATGTGAACAAGTCTAGGGATTTCTAAAGAACTGATGTTGACTTCTCTAGTATCCTCAATTAGAATATAAGACACCTCTAGTCAATTAGCTTGAGGAGGCAATGCTAAATCCTCATGTTCTGCTTGTGGCTATGGATGTTCTTGTTGAGGGGTTCTCTTCACTACCTTAGCTAGTCTTGAATTCACCTTAGTTCTAGTTTTGGGTGTATTAGAACTAGGTTGGGGATTTTCTCCAAAATACCCCTTGGGATCTAGCTTGTATATATAGGTAGAATCTGGTTTTTTTTGCTTATGAGGAGTTTTGGCTCCCATGAATCTCAAAAGTGCTTCCTCTAATGTGAACTCATCAATGTGTATGACGCTTGGTTGGTCCCAATCTATGAGTTGTGGATGGGCGAGTGGTAGGTCAATGAAATGGATGAATAGTTCTTGGAGAACAGAGTCTCCTAGGGAGATTTGGTCTAGGATATCTTCGTAGGCTCTCTTTTCAACTTCCTCAGGAATGTCTTCAATTTCGACAAGGTCACGGTGAATGTTCAAAAAAGCATGACCATCCGTATTGGTGCCCCCAGTTGTGGGTATGCCAAAGCCAAGACCTGACTTCAATTCCCACTTGTGTGTGTCGATGGGGCACTGCATGCCTCTTTCTTCTAGTCCTAGACCACCACCTTGATAGTTCCATTTGGCAGTGATGAATTTATGTTCTTGGGGATACTTCTAGCTGAAGTGATCAAGGCATGCTTGATTTCTTTGAGGTGCATCCTTATATAACCAATTGTTGATATCTAGAGTGAGCTCCTCATGAAGAGGGATTTTCAAGGATACAAAGGTTGTTGGCCCAAACAATTTGTATCGAGGAGGTGGAATCTCCTTAGCTTTGTGATATGTCAGTCATCCATGGGCATGTGGATCAAGTGGGAGTGCCCCGACAGCAAATGCATCCGATAGACTATACTCTCCATAGCCTTTGTTATTGATCTTCACAATAGACAGGGTAGAGGCAAGGATGGTTTTTGGGTCATTACAAGTGTGGGATGAGCTGGCGATGGATGTGCCGATATCAATTCCAAGGCAATGGTTTGTATATTTACTTCAATTGCATTGCAGTAAGCAAAGGGTTCTGGATCGGCATGGATGGTTACCTCAGTGCCTTGATGCGAAAATTTTACGCATTGATGGTAAGTGGATGGAATGAATTTCATGGCATGAATCCATGGGTGACTTAGGAGGATGTTAAATGGTAGGTTTAGATCAATAACATGGCAGAGTGTCTCTTGGATGACTGGCCCAACCTTGATTGGTAGCAAAATAGTCCCTTCTGTGCTTCTTTCCAAGTTGTCATAAGCTTTGATGGTGATAACCTCGCTGATGATATCTGCCTCAGTATACCCAGCTTGTTTTATGAATTTTAAGGTGCAAAATTTCAAGGCTGATCTATTATCTATCATTACTCTTTTCACGGCAAAATTGGATACCATGATGGCTATGCAAAGTGGAAGGGTGTGATCTGGCTCGACCACAGGTATGTTAGTGGGTTTGAATGATAGGGCACATGAGGAGGATAGGTGTCCAACAAGATTACAAAAATTAGTAGCGTTGATATCTAAAGGGACATGAGATTCTATGAGAGCACTATCAAGGATGTTCTTGTACACAGGACTAGTGCGAAGAAGGTCTAAAATGGAGATTTGGGCTGGCATGTTCCCAACGTGTTCCAAGATATTGTACTAGATTTTTGATGGAGCTGATGGTGTTGGTGAAACTAGTGGGCCTATGATGTTAAATCACGCTCTTTGAGTTCCCAACGTGTTTCAACATGCTTGTTTTTGTTCCAATACCTAGACTTGTCATTGGAATGTGATTGATTTTGGTTGACTTCCTTGTAAATCTTGACCACACCATCTTTAATGAGTCCTTGCTCAAGGATCATTCCTTTCTCTTTGATATCTTTGTAGGTCTGCAAACAGTTCATGGTGATGTGGCGAGCCAAGCTAGGATGGGCATTATCAATAAATATTTTCACCAAATGGTGCTCTGGCAAGCTGCAAGATATGTGGGTGGTAAGGGTTTTCCATCTTTGCAGATATTCAGGAAGGCTTTCTCCACCTTTTTGCTTAGTGTGGACAAGATCAACTACTGATAGCTCTGTTTCAACAAGATGGGTATATTGGCCTGCAAATGCCTTAGACAATTCAACAAAATTTTTAATTGTGCCATAAGGGATTCTATAAAACCATTCAAGAGTTGGTCCGGCCAAGCTTTTGGGAAAGAGACAAAAGAGGAAGACGTCATCGTATGCCACTTCTTGGTAGTGCATGTAAAATTCTTTGATATGTGTGACAGGGTCTCCTTTTCCTCTAAATTTGTCAAACTTGGGTGTCTCAAAATGCTTGGGAAATGGTGTCATGGTAATGGCTCTGTCAAATGGGTAAGGACACACATTCTCAAACTTGAAGGTTTTTGAATCATTTCCCTCCTAGATGTTCTTCAAAGTTGTCTTCATGGCTTCCCATTCTGAATTAATGGGTGATGGCTGGGGTGCCCCCAATGTAGGAGTGCCCTGAGGTAGGTATGTGCTAGATGGGGCAATGGAATATGGATGGCTTTGAGGTATGGGCTGGTAGGGATTGTACATGGCTTGGGCAACTGAATGGTGGATGATGGGTTGCTGAGGTGGAGGTGGCACATATTGCTGCATGTTTTGTGAGGCTTGCTGTTGATATTGGATTTGAGGTTGGGATTGAGGAACATAAGCTGGCTGTGGGACAACTGGATTGCTTTGTGGAGGTAAGGTATAAGATGGTTGTGAATCTCGGGGAAAGGATCGGGGAGCTTGTGGAACTTGACTTTGGATTTGAGGAGTTTGACCAATATATGTGGGTTGTGCCCCCATTTGGGAAGGTATCTGCATGGAAAAGGAGGCCAAGTAATTAGTGGTGGATTTCCTCCTAGAGGTGGCATAGAAAAATAGTTGGTAATAGGAGTTAATGGATTAGTTGGTGGTGGGAATTGAAAGCTTGGAAATGGAACTAATGGGGTTTGATAGCTTGGTGGCTGGATTTGAAAGCTTGGTAGAGTGGTGGCAGGAGCTTGGGTCACTTGAGAGCTGGGTAGAACATTGGTAGTAGCTTGTGGGGTTTGATAGCTTTGTGGAGTGAGGGTAGTAGCTTGTGGATTTGTGGCTGATGGCACTGAGCTCCAAGGACTGAGTGGAAATGATGGAATCGTGTTCTGAGCTGAGGTAAACAAGTTGGGGGTGATGAAAGGTTGATTACTTGGCCCCATGGGTGGCATCCCTTTTGTATATTGATGAGGTTGGCTAAAGATACTAGCACTGATTTGGGAGATGGGTGGATTTGGAAGGCTAGGTTGGGGAATAGTAGCAACAATAGTGAAGGGAGTGAATGATGAGGTGTTTTGGGCGATGGGGGTTTGGGATGGAGTGGTATGGACCAATGGTGGAGTGGTGGTGGCTGGATTGGCTTGTGGAAGGGAGATCTCAACTTGAGTGGAGGATGGTATGTTTGGGTTTGTTGGATCATATGGGGTGGGTTAAGGCTCTTCTTTTGGCACATATTGAGGATAATTTGAATCATAAGAGCCTATAAGTGGTGGGAGTTTCTCAAACAAGGGGTGAGATGGATCTGATAAGGGGGGAGGTCTTGCAAATTCGAAGGCTCCAATGTTGTCCCTTTGAAAGTTAGCCATGATTGTTTCCTTGTTTTTGTCTATAATGGCGTTCACCAATACTGCATTTCTTGGTTGGTTCATGAAAGCTTCAATATTAGTAGGTGATGGTATAGCATTCTCTAGGCTGAAGGATGGTTGAGTGCTCAAGGGGAGTGATGTTGTTGGATCCAAATGATAGGGCTCCATTGTTTCCTTCTTTTGCTTGCCTAAGCGAGTGACGGGTGCCATGAAAATGCAGAATGTTCCTAGGGATGAGATGCAACAATGTTGATGGATGAAAAAGGGGGGAAGGCTTTTCTATGAAAATGATTTCCTAGGTTGAGGCAAAGCTATATGATAAAACCTAAGGAGGATTGAGTTGGGGATGGTAACTTCAAAGATATGTTGCCAAAGCACAAAAGGTCTGCTTTCCTATGTGCAAGCTTGGTGGTGATTGTGTCAACTTAAGGATAGACTGATGATCCTTTAGGAAGAACACAAGATTGACCACTTGTGGATCCCAACCTTTAGCTCAAGGTGATGAGGGATAACAAGTGACAAAGCTAGATTACCCTAGACAAAGCTCTATCAAAGGGATAACCTTGGTGAGGTTGGTGGATTTGGAAGATGTTAGGAATGGCAAAACTTTTGGAAAGGTGACAACAATTTTGAAGGCTTGGATGTGAAGATTTTTGGATTGCTGGCTAGATGGTTTGGTTCTAGATGAGATGGATGACCTAAAATGCTTAAGGGGGTGACTAAGGATGGCTAGCTTACCTACAAGGATGACTCTAAAGTGAAGCTTATGCAAGAAGATGTGGAGAAACAAGGGGGTCTAATCATAGAAGTCATGCCTAGTTGGTAAGGCATAAACATTGTTAACTCCTGGATGTTGGTTAAGTTGGATGGTGCGATCTAACCAGGTGTCTTGAAGGGCTTCGTCAGCAGCTTTGTCCTCTGCTTTGTGTAGTTTGGAAATTTGAGGGCTTGGTGTTAGTTCCTTTCTCTTGGCTGAAAGTTCTTGGTATGCCTGAGATGGCTTGAGTTTAACTTTGTGAAATTTCTGTTTGGGTTTGGGTTGTTTTGACATGAATTTTTGAATCTGCTTGGCTTTAAGAGATCTCGATTGTTTATCTTCAACTTGTTCAACTTTTGGAATAGGCAGTGACTATGCTAAGTGTTCCCTAAGCTAGTATTGACCAAGTTTGGCAAACATTCATTCAACAAATGAAAAATCAAGCAATAGATAAGAACAACCAGATAGAAGTTTTGGATTCTCAGAATGTGATACTTGTGCCAAGGAGTGTGTATGTTTTACAAATGTTTCGATCAGTCACTTCAAACACATTAACATCCTAGATGGTTTTCTACAAGGTTGACAATTGGTTTTAGCTAGGGAGTCCTCGATATACCCAAGGTACGTGAGGCCCAAATCCATAGATGAAACCAAAATAATGTCACACAGCCGAGAGGAGCGGTAACCCACTTCTCCTCTTTTACTTCTCAAGGGTATAAAGTTCCTTGAGGCTTAGCCCGAGTGAAAAAATCTTGATTCCAAGAGAGGTGTCTTTGGAGTCACCTCTCGATCTTTATACTCCACCAGAATGCTAGAGTTGAGGTCATCCCAAGGGGTGATGAAATCCCCAAGCAGGCCTCCTAAAGAGAAAAACAAGGTTTTGGATCCTAATCTTATGCACCCAAGATGGCCTCGAAAGACAAGAAGGGGAGAGAAGAATTGGATGACCTTGGGCTAAAAAACACGCTTGTTCCTTTTCCAACTGACTCTTATGTGTGCTGATCTAGACTTTGCAAGCACTCATGTTTAAGATGCAAATGTTCAATTCCAACTTTGAAATGCGCTAACAAAGAAAAATTGATCGAAGAATGTGAACAAGAAGAAGAGTTAGGGTCAACAAGAAAGTAAACTCACGCGCCCGGAGGCCCTCCACATCAAGTATCAATTAATTTCTTTTAAGGTATTCAAGAGTTGGTGTGATTTTGTTTTAAGCCCAAAACAAAGATGTGTGAAATTCGATTTCAAGCAAAAAATTTCATACCAAACTCTTTACATGTCCAACAAGAAAAAAATTTCATACCTTCTTTTTCTATTTTCATATCTAGATCAATACCTTTCTTGACCTTAATGTCTTCTTTGAATAACTCATCAAGAGCTTTTGTGTCCAAATTTCCACTATCCAACTTAGGACTATCTTTGCTTGGCACTGATCTCCCAAAGCTATTAGGCTTATCCTTCAAGAACCTAAAGCTCTGATACTAATTGTTAGAAATAATAGTCCACCAAGATAACTTGGGGTGGGGGGGGGGGTGTTGGTGAATCAATTATCCAACAATTAAAACCCTTTATCTTCTTTAAACATTCTTAACCATTCAATCAAAGTAAATAGAAACCATAAAATAATGCACATAAGCAATCACAACAAATATGTTGACTAGGGAAACCCTTGATTAGAGGGAAAACCCTAGTGGGAATGATACCCACAAGATGATGTATTAATATCAATATTCCTTGTTAGAGGATGGACCTTGTTAGGAGTCAATTACAATATTTAGTACAATGAGTCTTTATTAGGAGACTTTGAATTCCTATTAGGAGATTCCAACCCTGTTAGGATTTGGGGTACAATGTATGCAAGAAGATCCCACTTCCCAAACATGCAATATCAACTACAAGAAGAGCTCACTACTCAAAAAAGAAATTTACTATTATTTGTTTTCCTTGCTTTTTCTTTCCTCTATCCTATCTGTATATGAGCAATGTTAGTATGCTAATAGAAACCAAATTTAAATAAAGCTTCTACAAACTAAACAAAATTTATAAACTTCAAGATAGACTAAGATGAGCTCTCAATTGAGAATATGAGCCATTAATGGGCTCTCTCAATGAGAAGCTCTCTTGTTGAGTGGCTTTGTCTAAATAGATATGATGTATGCTCAAGCTTTATGCTTCAAAAAGGGCTTCAAATGGAGTTGGAATTTGGGTGTGAGTGTATGGTTTTGATGTAAAATGGCTTCTTAAAATGGCATTATGACTTTACTTCATCGATTGTGTTATTTTTCAAAGGGGAAGGATCCAATTTATAGGCAAGAGGCTTGAGGGTTCGAGGGCTAAGATGCAAGGATGGGGAAAAGCTCATGGAGGGCTTAGATTGCATGAGAGGAGAGCACATGGATTGTGCTTCCTTATAGCCAATCAGGGAGTGGCACATGTCACAGGGTGAGAGGATGGAGGAAAGGGGAAGGATGAGTCAACAAAGGAGGCTCAAGGGATAAAATCTTCATAAAGACCCTCATAATGGCTTGTAAGAGAAATGAAAGGGCTTTAGAAGAGTCATTTATGGCCTAGTGGGCTTCATAAAGTTTTATGGTTGGGATATTTTGAGGGAGATGAGAGGAATTTTGACTTGGGCTTGATTAGGAAGGTTTTAAGCTTGCTTAGGCTTGTGCAAATGATTAGAGGATGGATTAGGATGGTTTAGGATTATCTTAGGGATAGACAAGTGGATGGCATTTAATGAGGTTGGGTGAAGGAGGCGATATTTGTTAACTTTGGCTTGGGTTAGTAAGTCTTAACCCATGTTTAGAGAATGTGACAAGGTTAGGAGGGGATTAGGATTAGGTTTAAAGACATCTTCAAGAAGAGTCTAGACTTTGGATGAGGATAAAGACTTTCTAGAATAGTCTAGAACTTCCTAGGATGAGGATGAAGACTTTCTAGAAGAGTCTAGAACTTCTTAGGATGAGGATAAATTAGATTTTTAGGAAATAAATAAAGTTTTATTTATTTCAAGGGTTTGGGTTTGAGGAGATATTTATTAAAACTTTTTTAATAAACATGAGGATTAATATTTAATCTTAATTAAATATTTTGAGTCGGGATTAGGGGTAGGAAATGATGGGATTATCCTTTAATCAAAACTAAAGAAGGATTAGAACATTTTGGAAGAGGTTACCGGTCTTAAGGAAATTGGCCAAGCTTTGGGCAAAAAATAATTTTTTTATTTATTTTAGGTTTTTTGGTCAATTTATTAATTAAATAATTAATAAATAAGGAAATAATGTTTAAATAAGATTTAAATATTTTTGGGAGGGATTCCTTAATTAAATATTTTTAATTAAGATAAAGGGATTTAATGGCATAAAAATAAATAAATTAATTAAATAAATAAATAATTAATAAATGATGATGTCATCAGTGAATTTTTAGAAAATAAAAATACTTTATTTTCTAAAGGTTTTTAGGTGTGTACACTATCAATCAGACCAATCACTATCAGACCTTGTAGACTAGGTCGTGAAACTTGGATCCAAATACCAAACCTCGGATCACTTAACAAAACCTCGGTAATGAATTTTCCTTCACTTTTGTACTACTCAGCTTAACTTCACATTCCACACTCTTTGTTGCATTTCAAACATTTACACTTCATATATATATCCATGCCATGATAAATGAAAATGTACTTCCTTTATACTAAGTTCATAAAACAATTCCTTGAGTCGACTGTTAGTCCTCAATTAATTATTATAGGACCACATTAAAAACATGCTACACTTAGCGATAACACAAATCTCCCACCTTGCAATTTGAATAACTTTCTATACACACAATATTATGATGTGCAAGCTTAGCCACATCATCCTCAACATGTCTTCTCGATGTCCTCAACCTTGATCCTCAAGATATCAGATCTACTAAAAGTTTGGAAGAGGAGTAGGAAGGACCCAACCAAGGAGGCAAAAAAATGGAGGAAAAGAATGAAGGTTTGGAACAAGCTGGAGAAGGGTGGAATAGCGAGGTACATTAATAAATTTCATGGCTTTGATAAAGAGATCACCAAGCTCATGGTGAATACCTAGAAGGATAGGCATGTGAAAATTCATGGGGTTTCTCACCAAATCAATGTGGAAATGATAGCTTATGTCACGAAGATGCCTAAGGTGGGGATAAATTTTTTAGGGATAAGAAAATGTCAGCTAATGCAGTTAGAGATTTTGTGAAGAATGAGGAAGAAAGGAAGTAGTTAGTGAAGGCTGATACATACTATGAAATGAAGTTGATTAAAAATTTGTGGAGGTATGTTTTAAGGGTAGTTATTGAATTTATATCTTTGGACACTAGATTCGACAGGGTGAGAACACACCACTTTGTTTTGTTAAATTATTTTAGGCATGGCATAAAAATTTCCTTTCCTTTTTATTTGTTTACTTCAATGAGTAAGGGCATTGATGGTTTTAAGAAGAAACCCAACGCAAACCCAACCCTTCATGAGGGTTTTCTCCTGTTGGTCTATGAATATCTTAATACTCAAATGTGGGGGAAATATTTAGGCCACTCTAGGGATGCTTCAGAGGCAACTAGGAGCTCAAACTATTTTGATTCTGAGGAAGTTCAAAGTCTTAGCTCAAAAGATGATGATAACACCTCCTCTAAAGGCATGAAGCCCAAGGGAGGGGAGAAACTTTCTACTCCAACCAGTGTTGTTCCTAGCAGAAAGAGCCCTTGGGGCTAACCCCCAAACCAAAGAAATAGGAGGAAGAGGTGTATAATGAAGAAGAAGAAGAGATGGAGTCAAAGGAAGAGAAGAAGGGGGAAGGACAGTGAGAAGATGGGGGAGGAAATTACTATTATGCCAAGGAATCCCAAAAAGAGAAACGCTGAGGAGAAGCTACAGCCAGAAGACAGAAAAGATCAAACCCTTGAGGTTTTAGGACCTATCCCTTCTATCTCTCCATCTTAGGAGAATAATGAAACCATGGTGGAAGATAGTGTGGACATAATTATGAAAGATAGAAGGAGGTCATGGGGAAAATTCAACACTCAAACAATGAAGATGGGGATTGTTAGGGAGAAAATGAACTTGCAAGTCATGGAAGACATAGAAGGAAAAACACATTTTGATGAACCCATAGACTCTGCTTTATTTGCAATTTCAAATAATGCAAGAGAAATAGAGCTCAATCTGCTCAATCAAGCCAAAAATAGCATGATAGATAATTTTCACTCTATCGAGTGGCTATTCCATGAGATTGAGGCACTCAAGGAGAAAAGGAGCCATGAAGAAGGCCATAGGATGAGAAGTGACTAGAGTTAGTTCATTGACCACGAGGATCATCTCTCAAAGGTTGAGAAAAGGGTGCAAAGGATGGAGATATCAAACCAAAACCTGGCTAATTAGGTGTTTTCTACTCTGAACATTCTAAATGAGAACATCAATAGTCTAGGTGAATCATTGAAAAATGCAAGAATTGGTGGGAAAAAGGAAGAAAAGGCCAGCATGGACCTTAGGTAGACCAAGGGAGAAATTAAAGAGACCATGGGTTAGGTGGAACAAACTAATAGCTCAAACTAGGAACATGTGAGCGTGGAGATCTAGAGTGCTAATGAGGGAGCAGAAAATTTGTAGGATCTAGATAGTGAGAATAATTGCTAGAGGTCTTATTTTTTTTCTTTGCCCTATCTTAAGTTTAGTGTATCTGGCTTTTGTTTCTTAGCCACAAGCCTATCTTTTGTTATGGATTTTTATAGGAAGTTGCATAGCGTCTGGACTTTATATAAAATTATAATTTCAGATATTATGTAAAAAATCTTGAGTTTTAGGATCCTTGTAAAACCTATTTTTCTTAATAAAAAACAAGTTTATGAGAACATGCCTCTATAAACTCTATCTCAAAATAGACATCACCAAAAATTACATAACTTCTTCTAGAATTATCCTTTCTACTTTTGATGTTAATTGCATATGACAGATACTCAGAGGTATCTCCCATAACCTTGGGTAGTTATCATGCTCAACTAGCCATCCGTACCAATTTTATCTTTCTGTTGTTCTTCTATTAGATACCATAGAAGACATCAAACATGCTATGTTGACATCAATGAAAAAATCATTCATGAATGTAACATATCATCATCAACCAATCTTCCAATAATCTCTCCAATCTTTTAACAAGAAAAATCAAGAAAGCAATGGAACAACTCTCTCAATCGCTAAAAAGGAGAAAAGATCTTGCAATCAAGATGAATGACAAACTTTACATTGAAGAAAGAATTGAAGACATCCACTCAAACAATTCAGATTGAGCCAATTAAGAAATCAAAGAACTATTAGAGAAAAGTGGTAACCTTTAAGAAGAAGTAAGAAAAATGAGAAGAAGCAAGAAATTCAGTTGGTAAGATTGTGTGAAGTCATGGAAGAGAAAAAAAAGACAATAGATGAGATAGAAGGAAAGAACAAAAAAATTTAACACTTATCCCTTCAGCAGATAGACTTCATTAATCAACTCACCAATGCAAATGAAGAAATCATGAATCTAAGATCAGAAAATGAAAGATTGCTAAATGACCTAAACACTAAAAAGCGAATCAATGAGAGGATGATGAAATATCAAGCAAACATAGATTAATTGAATGAGCAAAGCCATTATAGAAAAAAAGGAAAAGTAGGAATTTGATATACAGAAGAAGGTGAATCATCCAAGAAAGGAGCTCAAAAAAATCAAAGACCTACTTGCAATCACTATGGTAAGATAGGCCATACATCAAACAAATGTTGGAGCAACGAAAAAGCCAAATTCAATGGAAAATGTTACAATCACAATTAGAGTGGTCATAGAGCTAATGAATGCAAAGAGAAACCTAAATTTAAAGGCATATGTCACAAATGTAAGAAGCATGGGCACAAATCTTCAGAATGTAAAACTAAGATATTGAACCTAGTATAACAAATTATAAAAGCTATATTTGGTTGGGACTATAATACTTGGTGTAGATGTCATTACTATGGATAATTTGGACACATTTGAATGAATTGTATAAAACATCACATTAGCACAAGAGACACTACCAAAAGATGTTTAATTTGTACAAAACTTGGTCATCTTGTCAAAAAGTGTATCAATAATAGAAGAATTGAAGATGAAAAGAAAGCCAAGTGTAGTGCCTCTCGTGTTTGCAGTCTGTACCTTGTCTATTTTTGATTCGAGAGATACTTGATACTCTTTTGATATTTGTACCTTGAGACGACCTGAGGGTCGAATGTTATACTTTGATTTTCGTACCATAGATGCTTTGTTGCTATGTTGTTCAGTTTATCATATTTGCATGTTGATGTTATTTTGAGATGATAGTAGATCTATGAGAACTGATTATCTAGTTATATGATGTATTGGACCTATTTGTTGACTATGTTATGAGATGGATTCTATACTATGGTTATTTACTTCATTCTCGTCTTTTATGATTAATGCAAATGTGAGTGGTGTAAATGGATTAATGAGTTATTTAAATGCTTTAATTACTTTGGCTATTATATTATATGCAATTGCACTTGATCGTGTGTTCTAGTGTGCAAGAATTACATCCCTAGCAGTGGCCTATGGAGTTAGTGATCCAGCTATTCATATTTTGCCAATGTCGCTCCTATATGGTCAACGTATCCTTATTTACTTGTTTTATATTAAAACCTTTCGGTGATTAGTAAATTTGAACTCAATTGCATTATGTGATTAGACCAGTGAACATGTTTGTGCATTTAGAAGTTCGCATTTGTCACGAAAGTGTTAAGTGTTTTTCTGTAATTTTGGGTTTTCGGGTTTTTAATCTTTTGGATTTAATTTCTGGCAGCTTTGCCTTAGGCGAATTTCCATTACGGATAATAACCTGTTTTTTTTTGGGTTGTTTTGGAGTTTAACTACTCCAGCTAGCTATTTTCCATTATCAGCTATTCACTCAAAATGAATAAATATTGGAAAAGTGAATTCATTATTCACTTCTCACATTTTGGAAAATTGAGTTTGGAGAGAAAATTTGGAAATCCTCTTCTGAAGGATTATTGTTTTGCTCGTTGCGAGAGCTGTGAGCGTGGGATCTTGTGAGGTTTGTCCCATTGGATTCAGCTTGAGGAGTTCTTGCTTTGCCGAAAGTTTCAGCAGTTTCGGCGAAGTATTTATTTTATTCTACGGGTTTCAGTTTCGACCCTTTTTGCTGTCAGGTAGGGCCTTCTTGTTTTAATGTTTTAATCTCTGTTTCTGCTTCCGTTTCTTGTAGCAATATGTTAGGAGGCTGTGAACTAGTGTTCCCCTCCATTTCTGTTTGCTAGTTCTGCCCGGTTGGTCAGGTATGAACGTTTTACCTATTTTTGAAATGGGGGTTTGGGTTTTTGGGCCGTTATGCTGGCCGTTTTTGCATACGGTGTCCTTTTTCAATTATTTTTGGATTTTTGGGGTTTTTGAACCCAAAGGCCAAATGGGTTTTAATTTTGGAATTTTTCCAAAATTTGGAGTTTTTACCTCGTTTTGCATGCCGCCCTATTTTCTCGAGTTTTCTTGGCACATTGTGGTTCGTGGACCTGGATGATCCATTTAGATACCAGTCAGAACACATTTGCATCTTTTTTTGCATTGGGATGTGTGTAGCATCCATCATCCCGATTATGTTTTCGGTCGATTGACTTTTGTTTGCATTCTCATCCTGTCCTTGTGTATGATCTCTGTGATGGTGGTTTGCCACACACATGTATATTTTCGGGTGACCTGCGGGGTCCGATCTTTCTTGGTACTTTCGGAAGTTGTGATCATTGGGGTTGGGTTGGGAGTTTGCATGCCTTCAGCCACTCATCATTGGATGAGCATGGGTAGGGTAGGGTAGCATATGGAGGGGGCTTCTATCCTGTAACCTAGTGACTACTTTCTGGTTGGCAGAGGAAGTTTTATATAAGTGATAATTAAATTAAAACTTTGGGTGGTAATAAATACAAGATAATTAAAATGTGTGGGTTGTGCGCCTTCCGTCGTGAAGAGTAGCTGCCCTAGGTTGTGCGCCTTCTATTGAGAAGAGTAGCTGCCTATACTAGCTTGGGCTTTTCGATGCTAAGCGACTCTCCATGATGTCAGTCCCTATGTAGTAGCCCATTGAGGTGTCTGACCAGGACCTATAGTTTATGCATTGTCTATGTCTTGGATTTAGTCATTATACTGCTTGGCGTGTGTGTTAGCCATAGTTGTTGTTTTGTGTGTGTGTGGTTGGATCATCATCTCCATCAGCACGGTGGGTGTGGACCTACGGGTGCCACGTGGTCAGGAGGCGTAGCTACCTTCACCACTGCTAGGGACCAGTGTACAGAGATGGTCTATTGTTCTAGCGTGATCATTGCTGGATGTGTCACTTGGTACTTTGGTATACGGAGTATGCTTCTTGTGATTTATGCTCTCGTTATGATGTTATCATGCTTAGATGATGTTAGTTTTAATGCTTTCCTCATTATGATGATTAGCATGTAGTAGATGATGTTATCTGATTTCAGGGTTATCTTATGTTACTACTAGCATGTTAGATTTCATTACTTTTATTGTAGCATGTTTAGTAGTGATGTCCCTATCACGACAGCACCGATGATCTAATCGGTGGCTTGGGATTTTATGCGCGGGGGATGGCTAGGGCCCATGATGGTTCTATGACACCATTGATAGTTGGGAGGAACCGCGTACTTAGTTAGTTATTTTGCTTATTGCAGTGTTATCTATATTATTGCGATGTTATTTCAGTTGTCGTGATGTTTCCTTTCTGTACTTTCCCTTCTTTGTTTGATAGATGGTTAGATTTTGGTTTCTGTTACCCAATTTTGGTTCGAGTGTTTTGGCCTCGAGATGTGGATCCGGTACTCCCCGGTGTGGAGGTTCTTTTGTCATTTTATTCCCATTTTTGAGTTTCTGTAAGTGTTTTTATTTTCTATGGGCGACATTTGTTTAGCATTGTGTGACACTGATAAAGTATCGCACGCCCATAGAAATAATGTCGCACGAAATACTGAAGAAGTGTCGTATGACACTGGAAGAGTGTCGCATAGCTTTATGAGAAATCTCACGCAATAATTTTCCAGTATTGCACGCCTTCTTGAGAAGTGTCGCCCTCCCTTAGTGAAAAGTGTCGCACGCCTTTTGGCAAAAACCTGCACGTGCCAACAGCGGGCACTTTTTGTAATGTTCTGATCTTTTTGAGAGTTGATTTGGATATCCTTTTGGGCATTCTTCAAGCCTATGTTGTTGCATTTTGAATACAGGAGGTTTCTTTTGAAATTCAATTTTTGGGTTTCTGTTGTAGTCCTTCGGGGTTTAAAATATATTGTTTAAGTATAAGTTGACATATATTTAATTCCTTATACTTAAGATATATTTTAATATATGCGACAAATCGTTTGAGATAGGTTTTAGACCTCTCAGAGGTAAGTTATGGATTCTAGGAAATTTCAGGGCTTCAGAAATCCAGACTTAGCCAATTTTCAGGGCTTCAGGATTTTAGGCTTAGCCAGATTTCGAGATTCTGCATTTTACCCTAGCTTGGTGTTTTTTTGATGAGTGGTTGTTTCTTGTGCCCTCATCATGTGCGTTGTCGTTGTTGGCTTTGTTTGGGTGTGTCAGTTTGGTAGTGGCGTTTGGAGATTCGTTGGTTGCCGGGATTGTGTTGAAGTCTTCCGTTGCGATCATTGTGATCCCTGTATGATGTTGTCATGTGCATTCATACTTGTAAAAAAAAAAAAAAAAACAAATATCTTGGCTTATTTTGAATCCTTGTTTCCAAGGATCTCCAGGCGGGGCATTACAAAAGAATTGTAGAATTGTTTTGAATCCTTATACTTAAGATATATTTTAATATATGCAACGATTCATTTGAGATGGGTTTCAGACCTCTACGAGCTAAGGTGTAGATTCTAAGAAAAATCAGGGCTTCAGAAATTCAGACTTAGCCAAATTTCAGGGCTTCAAGATTTCAGACTTAGCCAGTTTCCAAGAGTCAGCTTATGTCCTTCAGCTTGGTAGCCTTTTTGTGGTTTCGTGATTATGTTCTAGTTGGTAGTGGTGTTTGGAGATCCATTGGTGCTTGGTTGTCTTTCAGTCTTTCGTTGCGATCTTTTGGTTTGTGTAGGTTGTATCATGTGCACTTACACTTGTTAAAAAAAAAAATTATTCTGACTTGTTTTTTCATTCTTGTTTCCAAGGATCTCTGGGTGGGGCATTACACCAAGGATGATAACATCAGAAAGAAAAAGAGACATCAATGGATTTCAAAATCTTCTAAGAATACAAGTCTAAGAAATGATGAACATATCCCTCAAGAATTAGTGACTCAAGCATTTCCACTTGATCTATCACAAGGAGAACTGGAACTAGGACTCTGAAGAAGACATCTCACATTAGTTCTAGTAAGTAGAATGAAAGATCTATATTAGCATTCAAGATGCAAAGGGATCAACAAGCATTCAAGGAGGTGCCAGTCATTACTGAGTGAAGTCGAGTTGCAGATCCTACTGAGTAAGGTTGGAGCTACTAAAATTTTTATGTGGTCACCAAGTCATGGATGAATCTACCAAGAACTTAATGTGAGAAAAGTGGAGGACAGTCTATCATTTGAGTGAAAAATTATACCAAGCATTTATGGAAATTGAAATGCAAAATTTGATAAAAGGGTGAAATTGAAATCATTTGTTACTATTAATTTTTTAGAGCTATTTGTGCAAAGCAATTTCTGAGCATTTAAGCAATCTAAGCATATTACTATTGAATATTTCATGTTCTCTCAAATTCTATTGAGAAAAATGGCATCCACTAGTAGCAAATCTAAGAAAGGTTCAGAAATGTTAGTTCAAGGCGTGGAATGGAAGGCACTAGACTTCAAGCTGAGTCTGGCTATCACAGAAACCCTAGATTGAACTAGAGCTCAATCACAAATTCCATCAAAGGTACTATTGATAAATGATATTTTTTCACATTTTGGGTGTTCTATTCAAGATATTGGAACTCTAGAAATGGATGAATCCTTGAGAGAATTGTGTATGAATGGTGTGTTAGAGCCAAAGCATCAACACCTTGAAGTGAAGGGTTTGACTCATATTCTACACATGTCATGAGATTTTTAGATTAAATGGATAAGATTTATCCTCATCCATGTGTATAATGGTTAGTTGTGGTTAGAGAAACCTATTGTGATAACCAAGAAGATGATCCATAGGATCACTAGTCTTCCAATGTTGGAAAAAGCTAAAATGATGAAAACTCTAAGTTAGGTTGAGCTAGAAAAGAAAACCTTTGCTCAATGGGATGGAAGGAGATTGAATATTAGTTATGTTATAGATATGGAATTGAAGTTTAGGATACATGTCATCACACACAAAATATATAGCTTGAGAAAACTCAATAGTGTATCATGCGAAGCACTAGATCTCAAATACAAAGTGGTCAAAAATATTTTGTCACTTGACCTTACCAAGTTGATGCTGAATCAGTTCAACAAAAATATAGATAGTATAAGAACTTCAAAGAACAATCCTTGTAAGTTTGGTTCACTCTTAACTTGTCTATTTTTCAAAGTGCAAAAGTTTTTCCCTTCTAAAGGTACCATCATATGGAGGAAGGATGTACCTATTCTTTATCAAATCAATGAATATATGGTTGGAATGGGAGACAACTATACTAGTATTATGGATAACTACTTTGATGCTTTTAAGGACAAGATGAATAATAGATTCAAGATACCAAAGGAACTTGTTGATGATTACAAAGATAATATTTTTTTTATGGTTGACTGTGATAAAGTATATATTCAAGTAGTTAGACCAAGAAATGTATGGGTCAAGCCTCTAGGTTATGAGGTTAACATTGATGAAACCAAGGACATTATTGAAGCATTATTAAATGAGCCTTTTGACCCAAAAGATGCATAGTTTGGAACCTATGATGAAGCAAAGGAAAGAATAAAAATTGAAATAAAAATTCCTTAGGTAGCCAACAAAGGAAAGAAGAGAATTGAAAAATTGAAAACTAGCTCAACTCTTCTATTAACTGAAGGCAAAGGAGATGACATTGAGGATGATAAAGTAGAAGATGAAGAAAATTTGAAAGAAGAAGAGCTAGTAAAGAAGAAATGTAAGGTTATCATGACCAAAACTACCAAACCATCTACTATTGTGCTCACAAGGAGGGAATCCAGGAAGAAACAAGGTGGAGACATAATCTTCAAAAAGCCACCACCCTCTTTCCAAGAAAAGTTGAAAGTAATTGACACTAGAGCTAGTATGGAAAACTTCAAAGCATTAAGGTATGAAACTAGAATTGTAGAGGGGCATAAAAAAGTTGAAGACATGGTCATATCTAAACTCAAAAAATAGAAATATTCTCTAGATCAACTTACTCAATAGATTCCAAATGAGCTAATGGAAAATATAAAGCCAAGATGGGAGCATGCAAAGAAAACTACTAAAGACATATATGAGTAGACCCTGAGGCAAATCATGTTGAGCTTAAGTGACAAGGAAGTAAAAGAATACTTAAAGAAGCATGACAAAAAGATTACCTTGAAGTTTAACACTTGTCTAATTTTGATCAATGACATTGAACATGTAGTGAAAAATGTTAAAAAATCATCGAGCAACATCTATAATCTACATAAGAAGAGTGATTTTGTTGTTAATTTCAGTGACAAGGAAGATGATGGTGAACATGAAAAAGATGAGGAAATTGATGATGATGAAGTAACACATTATGATAACATAGATGATGGGGAATAAGCATAGGAATAGGAAGCTACTAAGGAAGATATACTTGAAGTTTAGAACATAGAGGAGACTGGCCTAGAGAAAATTGCAGAAATGGTCATAGCTTTACTTCCTCATTCTCCAAGAAAAGAACTAAAAACATCAATCCCAATGAAAGATACTGTAGGATTGATTGTGTCAAACATTGCAAGTACCAACACTCAATCAATTTTTTGCACTTGTTGAACTCAGTACTTCATTGATAGAAGTGACAAGCACTTCATCTATTGACTAGTCAACACTTCCTCCTTCATAAATTTTGGTTACACAAGGTATTTTGTTAATAAGTGTAGTATCTACTTTTTTAGTGAGTCCTACTATTTCTACCATTGTTTCCATTCCTAGCATGTAAATAATAAGTACAAAGATAGTTGAGACAAAGCCTCAACTGAGTACAATTTTTTTTAGTAAAGGCAAAGAGAAAGAAGAGGAAATTGATCTTGATGAGGAGATTGTTATTTTGAATTAGGATATCTCCAATATTAATCCTGATCACATGCATATATTTGGAGAGCTACTTTAGAAGAAAGCTAAGAAATAGAGACTTAGAGAAGAAAGAAATAAAGAATTTCAAGTGCTTGAAGATGCAAAGAATATTCTTGTAGAGGCACTCAACATAGAGGCTGACACTTCTCAACCAATTTTGGATCAGTTAGTAGAGGTGGTCCATAAATTTAATGAAGATTTAAATGGATAGGAGAAATTGTTGTAGATAGTGGAGAATAAATATGAGAATAAAATTTTGGAGCTAATTGCAGAAAAGATTGCAATTCATCAAGTAGATCTATCTACTATTCTAAGCTCATTGGAAACCTCTTGCAACAATGTGACTTCATTATTTGATAAACTCTGTGATACTTCAATTTTCACCAAGGAAATCAAAGATACACTTTCAAAGATTGATGAAGATCTAAAGGCAAGTGCACAATAGTTGTAACTTGACTTGAGTTATAGCTCTGCCCATTACTCAAAGATCAAATTTTTAACTAATATGTAGGAAAAATTGCTAAGAGAAGAAGCTAGAATAAGAGCTACACTAGTAAAAATACATGGCATAAATATCCCAAACATGGATGCAATGTAGAAACATATTGCACATGCTAAAACCCTCATCCATGATAAAAAATTCTCAATTGTAGATCACATGATAGAACTTCCAGTAGAAGTTCCAATTGCATTGCACACATGCAAGGTGTTGCAAGAAAATTCGGAAAAGACAATGGCATTGAATCTAAAGGTTCATTCATATTTCTTGTCACATTTTTCCATTACTATATAGCATCCAACATACATCTTTGGCATTAATGCCAAAAAGGGGGAGAAGATGCATGTTGTAAAGAGGAGAAGATATAATATAAGATGTAGTATACATAAAGGGGGAGAAAATGTATATATTAGATGTGAAAAGATGTAAAGCATATTGTATGTATATGTATGAGGGAGCATTATCATATCATATATGCACAAATACTCAGAGAAACATATCTTACAAAAGCAATTTTTGGAAAATCCCAAAAATAGAGTACTCTATTGAGTTGGAGACATAGATGATGAATAAAAAGGTGTTCTTGAACTTTTTGGGTTTAGTTGTGATTGATAAGTGATTTTTTCACAAATGACAAATGGGGAGATTGTTGACTTTACAGTCATGTTTATTATTAGTGACACACTTATTTAGATAGATAGTATCTACTGAACTTATTGTATAGTTAACAATGTTAACCAAGCATTTCAAGCTTTACCAAGTTCTACAGTTGCCATCAAGTTCAAGGAACAATATTTAGTTTGTGTCGAGTAGTTCTACCTAGTTGGTGATCAATATTGTAAACCGAGCATCTCAGTGTATGCTAAGTTCCTCAGTACAAACCAAGTTCATTAGTGCTTACCAAGTTCACAATTAAAGTGATATGAATCTAGTATTGATCGATCCACTTAGTGTTAACCAAGTGATTTAGTTTATACTAAGCTCGTTGTGATAGTGTTGATCAAGCTATGTAGCGTGAATCAAGTGATTTAGTTTATATTTTGAGTTTCATAGTATTCACTAAGTCACCAATGTAGACTAAGTTTAGACTACTTGGAAGCGATCAGTATAGACCAAGATTCTATGTCTACCAAATGCATGATGATGCTAGGCATTGATAGTAGATGTCAAGTATCAGAACCTCACTGAGCTAGTCTTCAAAACCTAAGTTCTTGTAGTTGGGCCGATTTTGTGTATTTTGTGTAAACTTGTATTGTAGCTGACTTTGTTGTATTGAAATTTGGATTGGTATATACATAATGTATTCTGTCACATCCAAAATATAGTATGGAAGTAATGTAATAAGAAGAGAAGAACAAAAAGTGCAAAGTATAAAGGCTACAACAGTATAAGGAGCAACAAAGATTTATCCATCATACCAAGGTGATCAATACACTCAAAGGAATCTCATTCAACCAACCAAGTTGTAGATCAGAGATTAGCCACTATTTCATCCTAATAGGTGGATCAGTTAAATCCTTTTATGAGGTAGATTTAATTGTATTTTGTAAATCTCTTTACCGAGTGCATACTTCATTGTATTTTTGTTAATCCTTTTACAAGGTGGACCTAGTAATCCTTATTGTTCCTAATAGGGTAGATCATCAAAAGTGATCATTGTAAGCCTTAATAGGCCAGATTTATACTATAGTATTAAAGCTTGTGGGTATCATCCCCACCCAAGTTTTACAATCTGTTTGGAAGGTTTCTCGGTCACCATATTGTGTGTCAAAAGTATAACTTAGCCTATCACATATATTTCCAATTATGAAGATAGTTTCCTATGTCTGTTGAGCGTTCCAAAGTTTTCCTAATTTAGAAGACAATGTCTACCAAGTTCACTTAGGTGACAAAGAGAAGTTCACAGAAGATTGAGCATTAATTGAGCTCACTCAGTTAATGAAGGAAATGTTGGATGGAACCAATGTTAACTAAGCTCGCTTAGTTACTAAAGGAACTTTAGGAATATGTAGTGTTAACCAAGTTCACTTGGTTAACACAAGAAACTCATTTTTGAGTCAGTGTTTATCAAGCAAAGTCGACTAAGGAAGGATTTTATTGATTTGGAATATTGAATTCAATTGATTTATTTATTGGTTCTAGCCAACTGAGGAGATGAATATTAAGTATTCCAATTTGTATTCAAGCCGATTTGATAATGTGTAAGATATAAATATAAGGTCAAGTTGAGGATTGAATGTGTGCAAGTAAGAGAAGATTTGAAGATGCTTAGAGGAAGCAAATTAAAAGGATAAGAAAAATATCCTTGTTGACCTATAAAGATACATTCAATCAGAAAGGATCAAGTATACAAGCCATAATTGAGATCTAAAATCAGCAATTCAATTGCATAAAAAATAAAGTCATCTCATTGTTACTCTCTAACCATTGTAGTAGTTATCTAAATATCTTAACAGAGTTGGCTTAACAACTATTTGTAAATCATCTAACAAGGTGGATTTCCTAGATTGATGTGTCTAAAGACCTCTAATAAGGCCACTGCTAACATGGTGATTAAATCCTCTAATAGGGTCACACATAACAACATATTTTGTAACTTTTAATACGATTGGATCCTAATAGGGCTTACTTCAAAAGAGTGAAAATCTATAACTAGATGCAATTGGTGGTTTTTCCCAAATTGGGTTTTCATGTTAAATCTTGGTGTCACTTGTGTTCATGCTATTTATTTTATGTGTATGCAACTAAGTTAAGTAAGGTTAATCGTATTTATATGTTAAGCATTTTATGAGTTACAGTTTCTATTTCAGTGTTTGCCAAGTTACAACATTTACTAGTGTAAAGTGAGTGCCTATGTATTTACTGAGCATCAGTATTTTTAGTGAAGTTTACATGTTATGTACTGACATCTAAGGGATTTGGGATTTATTTTAGCGGTAACTGATTCACCCCTCCCCTCTCAGTTACTCCTCTTCTATTTCCCACAGGTTTTGCACAATCAAACAAGGAGGGCTAGTAGCTTTAGATTATCTAAAACTAATAAATAATCAACTACTAAACAAACTAAAATCCCTACAAAAGAACACAATAATATAGAATCAAAATTTTGATAAGTAAAGAAAAATAAAATAAAACCATATGATACTTAGAGGCTTTTGTTGTTCTTCTATAGTTTGTTGAGGTGTGGCTTTTAGAGGTGATTCCAACAACACCTTGATTCAAAGATTTGGGAATTTGAAATTGATTGATTTCAATAAACCTAATTAAAACCCTGCAAAAGTTTGATATGAGAAAGAGAGATGAGGACATGAAAAGTGATGGGGTTTTATTTAGGAACTATGGGTTGAATGGGAAATCAAGATTAATTTGGGAAAATCAAGATCGATAAATGATATGATTCAAAAATAGAGAGGATTTGGGTAACTTTTCAGACTTGAAGATTTAATTCTAATTCAACTCAAAAAATAGAGAGTTAAATGAGGAAGATAAGATTGAAAAGATATTTCTTATTATTGAAAGATAAAATTTTCAAAAAAACAATTAGAAGAACGAAAATATCTTTGATTTTGAAAAGATTTGAGATTTTGAGAAAATTGCTTTTCCAATTTTTGAGGATTTTGAATTTTTAGAAACTTTAATTGCCTCATAATTTTTATTTTTTTGCTTTTAATTGAATTAAAATTTTAATTAATGACAAATGTGGAATCAATACAAATTAGTATAAAATTAATTAAAATTAATATAAAATAAGAATAGTTAGAAATTAACATAAAACCAGTTTAATTTAATTTGAAGGAATAATTAAACTATTTGGATTATTAAATGTAATTAATAAGTTATCAAAAATTGGAAAATGAGTTAATTAACCAATAAAGATAAATTAATAAAAGATGATCAATTAAATAAAATAAATAATTTAATTAATATTAAGAAGATGACTAAATGATCAAAATATTATAATTTGAATGAATATAAATTATTAACTAATGATTTAAAGATCATTGATTAATAGTAGAATAAAAAATGATTTAAATGTTGGCTCACAAGCATGTCCACTTTGGATGTCTAGACATATTTAGAAAAACACGTGGAAAAGGTTAGATTTTGTCTAGACGTAATTATTCACTAATATTATCATGTTGAGATTATAAAGGTGCTCATAAATAGGCTCATAATTATCTGGATAGATCTCAATCACACGACATAATCATATAAGGTAAGATTTCTCCCATCTTGTTTATTTGTTTCTGTGGAGTGTACACACACACACACACACACACACACACACACACACACACACACACACACACACACACACACACACACACACACACACACACAAACACACAGTTGAAAAATATAATTGGAACAATTGTTTATGTTTTCATTGATGTCAAAACTTACTGGTAAGAAATTTGGTAATACTGTAGAGTTCCATATCTTATGATTGATGAAGATTATTTGAAAAGACAGATAATTTGATGAACTAGTGAACTTGTTGAGTAAAGAGGAGTACATATGTTGGAATTGCAATAGGAACTTGACCAATTGGTATAGAAGAGCAATGGAGTAAAACATTAAGCTTGACCAAGTACCAATTTTACAAAGTCAATGAAGAAGTTGAAGCAAAAGATTAAGGAGCTTAAGAGATAGTTTAGAAAATAGTATCAACCAAGTGATAGTTATGGTCAAGAAAGATGAAGGAAAATGAAGCAGTGATTGAGCATAGTGAAGACAAAGCAAGCTTGTGAAAATCAAGCAAGATAGAACAATAGAGATCGAGCTACACAATGTTGATCAAGTAGAAGAACATAGTGATGATCAAGTGTCAAAAAAATAATAGTTTGTGAAAGAATCGAGTTTTGAGGTGACATAGTTGAATTTTACAATTGGTCAAAATGTGTGAATGATAAGGATTGATGAGCTAGCATATCTAATGCACAGATTGAGTCTGTCAAGTGATCAAAGGTAAAGATTCAAAGAGAAGTTTCAAGAACTTTTAAGAAAGGAGTAGAAGGAAAAAATGATCAACAAATTCAATGAATCTGTTCAAACCCTAAGATCTATGGTGATCTTTAAGTGGAAAAAATCAAAAGTACCTATTTAAGGATGCACAAGAGATGTTTTAAGTTGGTTGGTTTGTTGTTTATTGATGATTTTGTGAAGGATAGTAAAGAACATAGTAGCAGAGGAGAAGTTAGAAGATTAGTGAAGTGTGATTGTTTAAAGGATTTCCAAGTGGATTAGACATGGAGAATATAATGATAGTAAGAAAACCATTTAATCAAGGATGACCTAATTGTCATTTCTAAACTCTTTAATCAAGATGGCATTTTAATGGAATGATTTAAATACCTCTAACTAGGTCACTCCTAATAGGGTGCTTAAATCCTTTAACATAGTCACACCTAATGTACGTGTTTTAATGAGCACCTTGGTTGTTTTAATGAATACCTTGGCTTCTCTCAAATCTTTACGTCTACTAGTATCCTCAATTTTGGCATTTTGTAGAGAAAAAAAGTCTTAAGAAATGGGTGGGGAACTGAGAAAACATGAACCAAAGAACTGTAAAGCATGGAAGGCCAAAGCCTTTGTTTGGTAGATTTTGGAGAAGGGTAATCTCACTACTTACCTAGAGTGCCTTCATGGCTACAAGCCACATGTTACACAAGCATTCTTCAAAAATTGGATCAGAGATAGGGTTTTCATGCATGGGATTACAGTTTATTTGTCTGAAGATTTCATTGTCGAAGTCACGAGGCTTCCTAAGGAGGGCATAAAATTTAGCAAGGAAACCAGTATCTCCAATGTTGCATTTAAGAAGTTTCTGAAGATAGAAGAGGAGGAAAAGTTTTTTGGAGAAAAATGGAAACTTTTATGAGTTGAGTCGAATAAAAGATATTTGGTAGGGCATCCTCTCATGCATCCATGAGTACTTCATTTTAGATGATAGGGCAACAAGAGTTCATAAATTTCATTTTGTGTTCCTAAATCATTTTCAATATAAGGATAGGATCTTATTTCCATTTTATCTAAGGTTCTCCTTGCTTCAAAGCCTTCAAGCCAATAGAAAAAAAGATTCCTATTCGATTTTACATGAAGGGCTAATACTTTTAATTGAGAATTACTGTAAGAGTAAGGCTATTGCATCTTCCTTGCCCTTTGAGAAAAAGAGGGGTTTTGTTAGTGAAACCTATTCAAGGAAGAGTAGAGAGATAAAGGGGTTAGTGTGAGAAAGAAGAGTTTGAAGCAAGAAACACCTCAAAAAAATGCAGAGGAAATTATCAAGTCAGAGAATTCAGACAAAACTAATGAAATGAATATGGAGAATGAGGAGAATATGGATATGGGAGACTTTAGTTCAAATCTGAAGGGTTACCCTGGCAACAAAGGTGAGACTAGAAAGGATGAGGCTGGGGAAAGTTATACAAAAGGGTCAAAAAATGTTGGAGAAGAGGATAAAAACTAGAGTGAGCAAGCCTAGAAAGCTAGGGAGGAAAATTTGGAGGAGGATATAGGGAAGAAGAAGGATCACCTCACTAGTCAAGGTGCTATGAATGTGGAGGAAGATACAAGGAAGGAAAAGGATGAATCAACTAGTAAGGATGTAATGCTTTCTTTGCTTCACACTACCAAGCTCAAGGTAGATTCCTCTCTCCAAGATGACTCCTAGCTATACAATGAGTTAATGAATTTGAAAAGAAGAATGGGAAAGATGTAGTAGGACCAAGAAGCTGATAGGGCTAAGATCATTCAGCTAGAAGTTTGGGTTGGCAATATCCTAGAGAAGCTACAAGAATATGAACATAAGCTCCATCTTTTGATCAAAGAGAGTGGCAACAAGATGGAACAGGTCACTTCAAGCATCTATGTAGCTGTTGCTAGCTTAGGGAAGAGAAATAATGAGGAAATCACATCTCCTGGAAGGCCAAGCAAAAGAATAAGACAAAGTTCAAGGAAGAAGGTAGTTGAGGCAACTAGGGGATCTACTGCTAACATCATCCAAAACACTATGGAGGTAGGCAAGGAGGTGGTGAAAATGATCAAGGAGCTACAATAGTTGATGGTGGTGGTTCTGGTAACTGGTCTCTAGTCTGGTGGTGGTTCTAGTAATTGGTCTCTAGTCTAGGTTTCTTAACTAGTTTTTGTTCCTTTTGTTCAAACTCTAGGTTCTAGATCCTTGTAAAACATAGTTTCATTTACTAGTCTTATTTTATGGTTTCAGGTCTTTGTAAAACCTAGTTTTGTAACTTTTATACTATAGGTTTCAGGTCCTTATAAAACTTGGTTGTTCTTACTTGAATATCTTTTTTTTTTTTGTTAAGGATTTTGGGTCCCCTCAAAACCTATTTTTACCTTAATCTAAAAAAATGTGTTTTGTAACCTTGAACATGGTTGGCTCTTAACCAAGCTCAATTCAAAAGATTGAAAAGTAGTAGCATGCTACTTGGTGGTTTTTTCTAAATTAGGTTTCAATGTTAAATCCTGGTATCATAATTATGTGAATATTTTTTTCATAATGCATTCTATTTACTCTTATTTATTTTTGTTAGTCGACATATACTGAACAGAGAGCCAAGTAATGAATGAAAAAGTTAAGTTTCTAGATTAGCCAAGTGGCTTTATGAGTGTGATATTGAAGCTATTAGATGTTTAATTGGTACATCTAGACCTGAAAATAATTGATTTCCCCCTCACCCCTCTTAGTTATTCTAATCATTCTAGTAATTGCTATCAGAGCTTTGGTTCTCATAAGGAAAGTTTGGAGGGACTTAAGGTAAAGATCAAGATGTACAAGAGAGAGGTACCCAAGCTGAATAAAGAGAACTCTCCAGAATGGCAATGCTTGATGAGATTTCTTCTATCTAGAGTTGGGATTCCATACTATACTATGTGGAAAATGAATACATTGATTTTCCTAGACCCATGGCAATTGAGAATATAAAGGAGAAGTAGGAGCATAGTCAAATGATGATAGATTTGGCATCCTCCCTAAGTTATTTTGAATTTCATGATGTAAAGGAGTGCACTAAATTTTAATGCGAAGAAAAGGTAGGACACATTGGCTCAAATCCATGGAGGAGACAAATATGTGTTAAGGGATAAAGCAAAAAATTTGAGAGGCAAGTTTGATGACATGAGAACTAAAGAAGAGATTGTTACATAGTATTATGGATGAATCAAGGAGCTAGAGTAGACACATCTGATGAGACTATGATAAGAAAGGTATTGAAGAATTTACTTCCTATCTATGCAATTAGAGTATCTACAATTCAAGAACTGAGATGTACACTTGGTAATGATCCGACCTTGGATAGTCTAAGTTATAAAATCACTGCATTTGAATTATCAAATTTTGATAACTATACACCTTCTAGTATTGAATGTCCTTTCAAGCCTCAACTAACCCTTGGTGGATCTAAAAGAAAGAAAAGAATATGCTTGTGGACAGTGATAGTGAATTGTATGATTACTTTGATGAGTTAGAAGTACTATTGGCAAGAAGGCTATCGAGAGGAAAAGGTAAATACAAAGGTAAACTTCCTATTATCCATTTTACATGTAACAAGGTTGGTCATATTGTAGCTAGGTGTCCTGACAAAGATGAGAAAGAGGAAAGGAAACAAAAATAACACTAAGGAAGATGAGACAATAGAGACAATTGATGTAACAAAGACTACATAGGAAAAGATAAGAAACCTTGTTACAATGTTGAAGAAGATGGTTCTGATAGTGATTTTGAAAAAAAAGATAAATGTTGGTTATGTTGCAATGAAAGATGAATCCGATAAATATGAGAAATTTCTTTAATCTCACATGTGAATAAGAATAAAAGATGGATAATTGATAGTGCTTGTGTACATCATATGACTAGTGATACAAGTAAGTTTGAAAAAGCTATACCATTATAATGGAAGTAGTGTAAAGTTTGGAAATGGTGCACCATGTTATGTGAATGGTAAAAGATCAATAATAGTAAATGATCAGATCATATGTGGCAATGGACATTGGGTTGATAAATTGAAATATAACTTGTTGAGTATTTCACAATTGAAAAGTTTATGCTAATAAGTTTCATTCCAAACTAAGAAAGCAAAGATCAATTATGATATTGGTGAACTAATTGGAATTGGAGATCAAACAAGAGGTAACTTTTCTACTTAGACCTATATTCAGATACATGTCCATTTACATAATTTGAAGATATTTGGTTATGAAAAAAGTGTCTATGTCATGTGAACTTTGATAATTTGGTAAACATTGCTAAGATGAAAAGAGTAATAGGATTACAAAGATTGAGAAAACTTGATAAAGTGATGTGAAAATAATGTCAAATGGGGAAAATGATAAAGTCTAGTTTCAAGGGCAAGACCTATTATTCTGATGATACTTTGGAGTTAGTTCATATTGATTTATGTGGTCCTATTGGGGTGTAAGGCTATTCCAATGATAAGTACTTTATTCTATTTATTGATGACTTCTCTAGAATAATGATTGTGATGTTTCTAAAAGCAAAAATAATTTTATTTTCAAATTTATAAGTGGTATTTGGATAGAGTTGAAAAGGAAACAAGAAATATACTAGAGTGCTTGATATTAGATTTTGGAGGTGAATTTATATTAGATGAGCTCAATACACTCTACAATGACAATGGAATCAAGAGGATAAATGAGTCTACCAAGGACTCTACCAAAGAATGAGATAGTATAAAGAAGGAAAAAATCAATCATGGATTGTGCAAGAACACTAATAATGGAATTTTTTTTTCCACAAAATTATTAGAGAGAAGCAGTAAGTACTTCTATTTATGCACTAAACGGAGTTCAAGTTAAGAAAGGTACAAACAAAACCCCTTTTGAAATTTGGTATGGCTATGCACCTAATGTAAATTATTTCAGTTTTTTTGAAAGTAAGTGTTACATATTGAAAGATGCAAGTAAATGAAAACTTGATGCAAAGAGTGATGAAGGTATATTCCTAAGATATTCTACTAAAAGAAAGGGATACAAGTGTTTGAATTCTAACACTATAAAAATTGTGGAAAATGAAAATGTTAGATTGGATGAATTTGTAGAAAAGAATAAAGAGGAATGCAAGAAAGAACCCAAATATTACAAAAAATTTGTATGCATCTATTGAGGAAAACTAAGTACTTTAACTGAACCATAGAAAGAGGTTGTCAAGCATAAACAATTAGGCACTATTGAGGTCTAGTGGAAATTCTCTACAAAACATCAACATGCTACTGAGCATCAACATATTGATGAGAATCAAGCTGTAGGAGTTGAGTCACGGAGAGAAGAAGCTGAATGTCAGAGAAAGGAAACTGAACACCACACAAAAAATCTTGATTCATAGTCAATGATACTTTAAGAAGAAGAAAAAGTAGAACTAAGTGAATTATCTTAAGAAGAAAGAAGACCTAAACCTATCTCAGAAAAATATGTAAGAAGGAATCATACACCTGATCAAATCATTGGAATCATACACCTAATCAAATTATTGGAGATAATTATTCAAGAGTCATGAGAAGAAGCAATTTGAGGAATACCACATGTTTACTTTGTAAGGTTGAGCCTAAATTAGTTAAAGATGCTTGGAAAGTGAAGATTGAATTAAAGAATGAATGATGAAATAGAGAATAAGAAGACATGAACATTGGTACCAAGTCCAAAGGAAAAGAATGTGATTGGAACAAAATGGGTATTGAGAAACAAGTTGAATGGGAATGAAGAAGTCAAAAGGAACAAGGCAAGACTAGTTTGTAAGGGATATGCACAAGAGGAAGGAATATACTACGGAGAGACTTTTCCCCAGTTGCAAGGTTGGAAGGATTAAGAAATTGTCTTTCATATGCTACATACAAAGGTTTCAACATATATCAAATGCATGTGAAATCTACATTTTTGAATGGAATCTTGGAAGAAGAAGTCTATGTTGAACAACCTAAAGGATTTGTTGACCTAGGAAAGAAGAGAATGGTATCTAAATGTACAAATCATAATATGGTTTGAAACAAGCCCCTAGAGCATGGTATGACAGGTTACATACTTATTTAGTGAAAATTGGTTTTGAAAGAACTAATGATAATAAAAATCTATACTTGACAAGTGAGTACGAGAGCAAGATATTTCTAGCTGAAATTTTTGTTGATGATATCATATTTGGAGGTAACAATTTGTTATACAAATAATTTTCTAATAAGATGAAGAAATAATTTGATATGTCAACATTTGGAGAAATTAAATACTTTGTTGTTTTACAAGTTTATTAGATGAAGAGAGGTATACACTTTACACAATCAACGAATATCAAGGAGATATTGAAGACCTTTGGAATGGAAGTTTCAGAATTGGTTAGAACATGTATGATTAGTGGTCATAACATTTCCAAGAATGATGATTTTGCTGAAGTGAATTAGACATTGTATAGGTAAATGATTAGAAAACTACAATATATTGTACATAGTTGATCTAACATTGCATTAGCTATTGAAATTGTTACAATAATTTCTACAAATCCTAGGGAAAATCATATGATAATGTTGGAAACTTACAATTGGAAAAATTATTTTTTTGTCATTGATGTCAAATCTATGGATGAGACATATTGCTAGCTAATCTAAATCTCATATCTATTTGATTAATGAAGAGGTTTGAGAGTTACTCATTACTATAACACCTAGAGGAAATGTTGAAGTTATGAAAAGGAGTTACAATGGACATTTGATTAGAGAGAATTTGATAAATAAAAATAATTGTTTATGTCAAGGAGGCTAAGCCTAGCCAAGAAAAACAGTAAAATACTAAGGATTATTGAGTCATGCTAGTGTCAACCAAGCCATAGTGTTGAGAAAATGTAGTGTTGATTGAGCATTACCATCAACCAAGAAAGTTAGTTGATGCCAAACTAGAAAGATTTTCAGTGATTGAGTATTGCAATATTGACTGAGTGTCAGAATTCAGTGATTGTTAAGTAATAGTAAAAAAATAAATTCAAAGAAATCATAAGATCAAGCCGACTCTATTGATTTCTTGGGAGATGTAAAATGTGTTGAAGATAATATTGATGAGTTAGATCATTAAATTCAAGGTGATGATTAGGTAGACACCTAACAAAAGGATTCTAGAGAAGTTTCTAGAGGATGATCAAGAAGATGTACAAATACATTGTATCAAGTTGAATCTAATTGTAAACCCTAAGATCTATGGTAGATTTAGAAAATGGAAAAGCATAGATTGCCTATTTAAGGTGATATAGAACCCAACATACGGTTCCTATTCTAGCACCAACTAGTGTGTGTGAAATTTTGTATGTGAAAGAAGTCGTATAGAGAAAGGTTGATAAAAAACATACAAGTGAGTGGATACAAAGCTAAAATAGAAAGCTTGTAGATGTGAGGTTTTTTTTGATAAGTGAATTTGAGAAGAAGGCTTAAGTGTTAATGAGAAGACTGGACTAATTTCTTGAAGGGTATCCAAGTAGATCAAGAATAGAGATGACAATAAAATGATTATTAGTAAACCAACATAAGGACCAAATAGAGATCTAAACTAGAAAAAGTGAGTTGTAATCACATAGGTCAAAACCTACTATTTTATTTCTTATCATTGAGAGTAGTTTGTATTGAAATCCTTTTAATAGAGTTTGACCTAACAATCAATTGAAGACTTAACAATCTATGTAAATCCTTTAACTAGGTGACATTATAAATGGAATGATCAAAGTCTTCTTACAAGGCCACTCCTAACAAGTTGATTAAATCCTCTAACCATGTCACATTTAATAGTGTGTATTGTAACCTTTAATAGGGTTGGATCCTAATGTCACTTTGAAAGAGTGAAAAATAATGACATGTTGCTAGTGGGTTTTCCCAAATTGTGTTTTCACATAAAATTCTAGTGTCAAACTATGATTAATTTCTTATGAATGTTTTACATGTGATGATGCTTTCATTATGCAATGCAAGTTAAGTTAATGACAACTTTATAGTAGTGATCGAGAAATAAAATGATATGTAGGATAAGTAGAACAATAATATGTTTAATGTTTAAATGTTCAAGTGATACATATAGAATTTGAGTAAATGATTCAACCCCCTTAGTTATTCTAAATATTTCTAACAAATGACTATGAAAAGGATACTAATATATTTGAAAGGTACATAAGATTATTGTTTATGGTATAAGAAGAGTGACAAGTTGGAGTTGGAGGTTTATGTAGATGCAAATTGAATTGGAAACATTGATGATAGGAAGATTGCAAGGGGAGGTTCCTTATTTATAGGTAGGAGATTGATTTCATGGAAAATTAAGAAGAAAAATTGTATTTCTCAATCTATTGTAGAGGTTGAGTATGTTGTTGCAATAATCAGTTGTTCTAATATTGTGTGGGTCAAGAAAATGCTGAAAGGTATGAAGGAAGATATTATTGAACCTATTGTGATAACACAAGTTCTATAAAAATGTCTATGAATCATGTGATACATACTAAGACCAAACACATTTAAATCAAGTATCATTACTTGAGAGAGTTAGTTTAAGACAAAGAAGTGAGGCTGAAGCATGTGAACACAAAGGAGCAGATAGTTGATATATTCACTAAGGCATTACCTAAGGATGCATATGTGTATCTAAGAGGTAAGTTAGGGGTCATTCTCCTATTTGAAGAAAATTAAGAAGAAATGAAACATTGCTTCAATTATTATGATCAAAATATCTTACACATTATAGTAGGTGTTCACACTTTAGGAGCTTCCTAAAGCTATGAAAAGTTTGAAAAAATCACGAGTAGATGTGGCTACAAGTAGTCAAGTTAAAGATGATAGAGGGAGAGATATTGCAACATTATTTAGAATAGTGACAAGAAGATTTTGTGGGTAAAGTGGATGATATCTTTGTCATGATAGTCAAAGCAAGATGCATGATAGTTACCATACAAGTTGCAGACAAAGAGTGAGATGGCATGTTACCATTCAATTACAAGAAGTGATGTCAATGAGGGAGTCATTAAAAGTGAGTATTATAATTGGTACCATAGCGGAAGATGTGTAAGAGAGTGCATGGATGAGAATCAAAATGAAACTAAGGATATGAATGAAGATCTATATCAAATCACAGAGGGAGATGATAATGACAAATCATGAGAAAGTCTTTGGTGTTTGCATGATAACTAGAGGTGTTTCCATCAACTCCAAAGATGGATATTGTTAGAAACTACAATTAGAATAATTTTTTATGTTCCCATTGATGTCAAACCCTACTGGTAAGAAATTTTCTAACAATGTAGAGTGTCATATCTTATGATTGATGAAGTAACTAGATGAACTAGTGAAGTTGTAGAGTAAACATGAGTAACTATGTTGGAATTACAATGGACACTTGATCAATCAATATTTGACAAGATAATTTGTTGTTTGATTACCATGTAAAGTGCAGAAGCCAGTTGAGTTGAAGTATAGAAGAGAAATTGAGTAAAATACTAAGCTTGAACAAATACCAGTTTTACAAGGCCAATGAAGAAGTTGTAGTAGAAGTTTGAGGAAGTTAAGTGATAGCTAATAAAAAAATATCTATCAAGTGATAGTTATGGTCAAGAAAGATGAAGAAGGAAAATAAAGTGGAAATTGAGCATAATGAAGACTGAGAAAGAAAACAAAAGACAAGAAATATAGAATAGTAGAGACCAAGCTACACAATGTTGATCAAGCAGAAGAACACAATATTGATTGAGTGTCAAAAAAAAAAAGTTTGTGAAAGAACCAAGTTTTGAGGTTGATATAGTTCAATTTTTGGATTGGTCAAAATGTGTGATTTATAAGGATTGATGAGATGGCATATTTAATGCATAAATTGAGTTTGTTAAGTGATAAAAGAAAAGGATTCAAAGATAAGTTCTTAGAAGTTTCAAGAAAGAAGTATAAGGAAAAAATAATGGACAAATTTAATGAATTTGATCAAATCCTAAGATCTACGATGATGTTTAAGTGACAAAAAATCAAAGGCACCTATTTAAGGAGGCACTCAAGATGTTTTAAGTTGGTTGGTTTGTTGTTGATTGGTGATTTTGTGAAGGACACTAGAGAATGGGGTAGTAGAGGAAAAGTGAGAAGATTGGTGAAGTGTGATTTCTTGGAGGGTTACCAAGAAGATAAGAGATGGAGAATATAATGAAGTCTAGTCAATGAACTAGAAAATGTGTCAAATAGAGATCTAAATTTGCAAAGTAAGTTGTATCTTAATAGATCAAAACTTAGCCATTACTTTCTAACCATTATGGTAGTAAAAAATCCTCTAATCAAGGTTGACCTAATTGTTCAAAATATGAGCTAGGAAAGGTTACTAAGAGGGGGGGGGGGGGGGAGGGGTGTTGAATCAAGAAACAATAAAACTTTAACTTATTTCATTAATTTATCATTCATATAATATTCTAATCTAATTACCTGTATGAAAGAATGAAATCACTAAAACATTCATAACACTTTCACACAAGATATGGTGACCTAGAAACCTTCCAAATACAAAGTAAAACTAGGATGGGGATGATACCCACAAGCTTTAGTACTGTCATATAAAGTTGGTTGGTTAAGGCTTACAATTGGTCACTTCTAATGATCTCCCTTGTTAGGAGCAATAAGGACTGCTATGTCCACCTCATAAAAGGATTTACAAAACATATAATGAAGTATGCACTCAGTAAAAAGACTTGCAAAATACTATTAAGTCTACCCTATTAAAGGATTTAGCTAATACACCTATTGGGATGAACTAGTGGTTGATCTTTAATCTACAACTCTGATTTTCTAGTTGAGATTCCTTTGAAATGTAAAAGATTTCCATGCTATGATAGATAAATCTTTGGTGTCCCTTATAATTTGTGTAGCTCTCTTAATTCACACTTCTACTCACATGCTTACTTCTCATCAAAATTCTCATGTTTGGATGTGATATAAAATATATACCAATCCAAAATACAATTCAACAAATTTGGATACAATACAAGTTTAACCAAAATCCACAAAGTTGGCTCAACTGCTGACACTCGAGTTCTAAAGAAAAACTAGGTGAGGTTCTAATGGTTAGCAACCATTATCAAGACACAATATCATCATGCTCTCATTAGACATAGAATCTTGGTTCATACTAATCACTTTCAAGTATTTTGAACTTGGTCAACACTAGTGATTCGGTAAACACTGTGAAACTTGGCATATAAACTAAATCACTTGGTTGAAATTGCATGGCTTAGTCAATAATAACACTACAAGCTCAGTATAAATTGGATCACTTGGTTGATATTCCTTGGCTCAGTCAACACTAGATTCACATAATTGATACTACGAACTTAGTAGACACTGGAGAACATGGTTGACATTATGCAACTTAGTTAGTACTCTGAAGCTCAGTTTGCATTATCATTGATGAAATCGGTAGATACTACTCAACATGAACTAAAAGTAGATTTTGAAACTTGGTAGCAACTGTAGAACTTGGTAATAAATGGATTGCTCAGTTAACTCTATAACTCCACGATGAGCTCAGTAGCTACTAAACAACTGACTAAGTGTGAGTCACTAATAAAAAAAATTGACCATAATGTCAACACTAATAGTCATTTCTAAATTCTTTAATCAAGGTGACATTCTAATGGAATGATCTAAAGACCTCTAGCCAAGCCACTCCTAAGAGGGTGATTAAATCCTTTAAGGGTCACACCTAACATTTTTTTTTGTAACCTTTAACAAGGTTGGCTCTTAACTAAGCTCACTTCATAAGAATGAAAAGTGGTAGCATGTTACTTAGTGTTTTTTCCAAAATTGGGTTTCCCCATTGAATCTCAGTGTCATAATTGTGTAAATTTTATTTTCATTATGCATGCTATTTTTTGTTATTTATTTCTATTAGTTGACATATACTAAACATAGAGCTAAGTGATGAATAAATAAGTTAAGTTGGTACATTGGCCGAGTGGCTTCATGATTGTGAATAATTTGTTTGAGTTTTTTAAAAGTTTAATTGGTGCATCTAGACTAGAGGATAACTTCTTCACCCTACTATTATATGCTACATACACATCCCTACTTTTTGTGGGAGAAAAGTTGGGTCTCATCTTTCTTCTTTTCCAAGTCTTGTGTTGGGAACCACCTTTCATCTTTTAGGACTTAGTCTTTGAGTTCCCCTTTATTATTTTGGGAAGTGGGGACTTCATTTGCATCATTTCTCTTAGGAGGTCTTAGGTTCTCCACCCAAGTAAAAGATGAAGAGTATTTCAACTAAAAAGATTCAGACTTTGGGATTCAAGAAACCCCCTCTCATCATGTTTCTCAAACATGGTGGGAGGGATTTTTAAGGCTCACAAGGAGGACACATGGAAGAAACTCACCTAAGAAGTTAATGCACACTAAGATTAATAACTACTTGAATTTTAAGAACAATAATACAACTAATTTTTACTTTCACTAAGCACTTAATATTGTGCTCTGCAAGAACCCTCATGGTGAATTTTGATTTCCAAGAAATTGTGACTTCCTAGTTTGTCTGATTTAGGTGCTTCTAGAGAAATAAATCTAGATTTGGTGTGGGTTTTTAGGTAGACATACTCAAATATTACGTAGTTCTTTTTAGGTTAGTGACCTATTTCCTCCAATTGCCCTTACCTTTTTAATTCATTTTCCTTTTTTTGGGTCCTTTTCTGTTTATGTCTTTGTGTGGATTTTGGTGTGTTTAGTTTGGTTTCTTGTAAGAGGTAGGATCCTTTTGGCTGGTTGCTGAATGGTGGAAGGTTATAAGAATTATCACCCCTTTTGGGCAAAAAATAAGCTTGACTTATGACTTGTTAAGCTTATAAGTTGTAATATGGTTTCTTCCTAAAAGGATAATGATTCCCCTTTTGTCCCTCTATTCTTGTGGGTGTTGGTTTATCTCTATCATTGTCCCTAGTTTTTCTTATTTCATAAAGGAATTTTTGTGCCCCTTTGCATGTCTCTCCCTATTAATTTACTATGCATGTAGTGCATGCATAGGGTTTGGATAATTTGGTAGCCTTTACCTTATGGGTAGTTAGGGATAGTGTAGGCATACCTCCCTTAGGTTGATGGGGGTTTGATTTCTCCACTTTCTTGAAGGCCCTTTGTCACTTGAGTTAGGGACCATGAGCCCAGGGTATCCCATATTTGTTGGTTTTCTTGAGTAATTTTCTATAACTAGTGTTGGGATAGAGAGGTACCGTCCTTGGCTCCACTTGTCTCATAATGGTTCCACTCTTAGCAAAGCATTTTGTGGCCCTACATTGAATATGTTGCTTTTTTGAATTTAAATGAATGTCACATCAAGCCTTGTTGAGTAGGTGATATAAACTATGCCCTGTCCTTATGCATCACACATGAAGGTATTAAATTATTATCTTCCTATGTTGGATATATAGGTATGCATGATACCATCAATTTTTCTAAGACAATGACTGAAAATAATTCTCAATGATAGGAATTAGTTCTTTTAAGTAGGAGGTTAAGTTTTTAACAATTAGTTATCATGATTATAGGTTCTTTGATTTGTGCACATATATTTTCCAGTCCATTAAAGGTAAAACCCATTGCTAGAAGGTATGGTCCTTCCAAATTTTATCAAATCTATGAACTTAGATGTTTCAAGAGCCAGGTTTTAAAGTCTTTCCTATTTGTTACTACTAGAATATAAGAGGAGGAATAAATTTAAAATTTGGGGGAGAAAGATAGTGTGCTTCAATAATTAATATGTATTATTAACATGTGCCTAGTGTTTTAGGTCATGTAATGGATATATTCAATGATGAACTCATCGTTATGCATGATGTGGGAGCCTCTTCCTCCAAAAGGACTTAGGTGGATAAATAATTTGATAAACTATAGCTGGTCCTCAAGTACCAAGATGGTGTAGGCCTCCATCCCTCTATTGGAGTTATAATTTAGCACTACTAGAGAACAAAAAATAAGATGATACCTAGGGTTTAGCCACTTCCCATGACTAGCATATGTTATTTTGGATTTGGACCAACGAACAAGATAGTAATGCCTTCTACACTTTAGGTTCTTCTAACCAAAGTGAGCTAACCTAAGGATTTAAATCATTTTTTGAACATTATCAAACTATAAATGCCTTACAATAGACTTGGTCTCTAAAACTTCTTGAAATTGCAAATTGACAACAAGCTCACAACAACAAACTACAACTTGCTAAATTTCTGGAACAAGTAATGACCAACATTGGATCTCATTTCCATAAATATTTGTAAATTGATTTTGATTTTGAAATGAATGATTTCATGAAAATTATGATTATCTTTCTTGATTTTAAAATCTTGACCAGTGTGTTAATCCATTGTTACAATATAATTATATCACTAAATTTGATCTATTTAATTATATTGCAATTAAATTTATCAAATTTTAAGCCCTAAATGCTATAATTATAACATTCCCTCCATACATAAGTAATTCTATCAATTCACATAAGAATTTAATTAATCAATTGAATTGAAAATTGTCATGAATTAATATACAACTCATCCAAATTTCATTCAAATAAATTGAACTTCGCTCATTTACTCTCAAAGCCATATATACATAAAATGAAGACAAATTTAGAATCTCTACTATAAGACTCCGAAATATAAAAAAGAACTCAAAAATACTTTCTCATTTAATTTATGAAACTATAAGAACACAAGCTAAAAAATCATAAACTAAGCATAAAACCTGGACCAACTCAAAATGATCACTATCATCAAAATTTGAGTCAAAATTCAGACTATCACACCACATCTTGGAAATCCTTTTATAGAATAAGGATTGTACCAAGCTTCAAGTGGGAGGATACATGTCCAAAATTAAGTGCAATAATACTATTTTACATAAGACAATTTAGTTACATGAGAAAATGTTGGAGATAACCAAAGATGAACAATTGTCATTCTAGATGTTTAGGATCAACTTCATTTTTTGTAATGCGAGACTACCCACAATAGGTGAACTGCAAAGATAAGGTATCTCATTAAACTAGTTTTATTTCCTCTATTTTTTCTTTTTTGTATCCATTAGGGGTCATCTAACTACCTCCTATGGGTAGAGCTTTGATTTCTCCAATTTCTTCCCATACATAGATTTCTCTCTTTGTAGGCCATTCAGTGCCCCTGACTTCTTCAAAATCACTAACTTCTTCATTCCACCTGGCATATGTGATGGATTTTGATTTTGTCACAAACTAATTCAAGTCTATTTCCACTTTGAAAAGAGAATCAACCAACTCATTAAAAGTCACCTCATCAACATCTCCATCAAATATAGTTGTTACTCCTCCCACTATTAGAATATGATCAAATGAAATTGGCCACTCTTGTCAATTGTTTAACTTATTATCACTATCCAAGATTGATGGAACAAAAGAATCACTGCCGTCAGTAATTATTTTTACTTTATTTTGAATACTCTGCAGTTTACCAGTAAAAAATCCAATTACCTCTTTCACAACTTCTAGCTCCTCTTTTACTATGAATATTTTATTTGGCAAATATGGATTTTTAGCCATTAAAAAATCATTTTTTCAAAGAGTTTTATGTATGGTCCCCATTTCTTGAAAATTTGTGACAACAATGTTAATGCTTCTTGACAAGTGTACTTAACATTTTGTAATGAAATAAAAATATCATGTTCCTGTTGAAAAATTCTCGTCAAGACACATACCTATGAATTACCATTCCTTTCAACACATTTATTTTCAACTAATTATTTGACTGAGGATTATAAACCTCCATTGATATAGTTTGAAGCTCAGGCTCTATTTGCACCTCTACTGATATCTGAATTGCTACTTGTTTAATGGCTTTTTCTAAACTCTTCAATCCTTACTTCATCTTTGATTTTCTCTATGGAATTGAGTTTCTCTTTTGATGCTACAAATTCTTTCTCTAACCCTTGAGTCTTGTCCTCTAGCTATTTTATTCTCTATTCATATGCATTTCTCTTCTTGAGCTCTTCTTCATACAACTTCCTCACATTAATGTAATCTTTGAAGGTTTGATCTAGTCTTGTTTCAATTTGGTCAACTTTGGCCTCATTTATGAATGTAAAGTTCTTAATAACACTAGAAATATCTTCACCTATGGTACTATCTAGTGTCACACTATTGCACTCCCATGTGCTATATTTTTCATATCCATTAGCTTAGGCTTATATTTCTTTGGTTCCATGCTCTATATAACTAGGGTTTTTGAATATATATTTAAACTTTTTCCCCACTAGAAGCCTTCAATAATTAATGTTTGATAAGATATGGCTTTATCTTGCCTCTTGATTTGATCTAGCCCAAACGCTTTCTCCAGATCCCAACTAGGCACTAGGAGCATACCACTTCTTTCTAGCAGGGGTCATTAATTCACTCTCAGGGTTATAAGATAAAAAAATTTCAACAAGCTCCTTCTACTTTTCCTTTGATTCCCCTAGTTTGAGAGTTAGTGTCAACTTATTTTTCTTGACTTTATACAAGAAGCTCTTTGTTCGTTAATAGTTTTTGCCTCTTTCTATAATGGTTTTACCTTGACTCTAGATGCCCAAAAATGTGAGGAAACAAAAGGATGTTACCAAAAAATGGGTTAGTGTATGTGTTATATCACTTCCTTTTTAATTGTAAGATACAACTCCCTTATATGCAATATATGCAATGAATTATGTTTTTAACAGATAATTGGAATATGGAGTATGCTCTTAACTTGAAAGTAGAAAAGGATAAACTAGGATGTTAATAACTACAAGCACCCCAAGCAAAAATAGATTTGGGCAACTTATAACACCCAATGGAATGGATATGAAAAGTTACCCTATCATCTGTATATAATTCTCTTACAGTGTTTCCTAGTCTTGAATCATCCCTGGGTATACCCACCCTGGTTTTGCAGAGCTTGAAGAGTAGAAAACCATCCTTGGTTTTGTTGAAGTTGGGCCCAAATGGTTTGCACATACAATTATTAATAAGAATTGGCTAAATTGTGTGAGTAATGTGATCTTGGTATTGAGAATTTTCTTGCTTAGTAGTTTTAAAACACCAAAAAAATGGCAGTTAGGGTAGTTGGATGACAGATATACACATAGTAGTGATATCTTCATTTCTTTCTGTCCACTTCTACACAAGGGGTTTGAAAACAGCTTCATCTCTCTTCAATTCATCCCTAATGGATGCAATCCTTGCCAATAAGTCAAAACATGATGACCACTCAATTCTATCCACTAAATACATTATACCTTGCATTATTTTCTCTTCAAACTGATTATTTAGTTCTATATGCAATGCATATAACTTATTCTTTTCTTCTTCAAAATCTTCTACGGTGTAGAACTGTGGCCTTTCAAGGGTATTTGGTACCTCAAAAATTGGAGTGGACTTGGAAGGTTCAATAAGTGGCCTAGGAGGGTATACAATCCCGGGTCTACTAGATTCTTCTCCTTTTCTTTTCCCAACTATCTTCTCCATTTGAGATACTTTTCTTTCCAATGACTGTATCTGCATACCCCTTTCCTCATATGCTTTCAATGCTTCCTTAAACCTAGCATTGAGTTGGGAAAATCTATCTTCTTCCTAGCTAGATACAAAACTACCAAATTTTAACATCTCTGAGGCCATTCCTATTATCTACTTACTGCCCACCTCACAAGCCTGAAAACTGTCAATGCACCAGTATGCTCTACAGTGGAAATTTCCTACATTCTGGTCTTGTCTCTTTTTTCAATTGACCAAATAACAAGATCTTGGTGGTCATCACTAAATTTGACTCCTCTATGAGCCTATAATACCTCTTCTTCAAATTTAAATTGGATGTCCTTTTGCTTCCTTATTGAATCAAAAACCATGGCATTCACTATTTCCCATTCTGGCAAAATAAGGACTCTTGACTGTTTAATTACTTTCCTACCAGCCTCAGGGGTAAATTGAGCAAAATCTTTCAAAAATTTAGACTTTACCTCCTCCTTGATAGCAGAATCCAATTTATCAGGTTATTTTATCTTTATTTTTTCACAAGTCTTCTCAAAATTTCCTATATTTAGCCTCCAAAAATATTGTGCAAATGATCTAGACTTCACAAAATTCTCATCATTAACAAACCTCTTAGAGGCTTGGGCAACTATAGGGTCAATTTCCTTACCTTGGTAATCAGCAACAGTTAAATCCAAGGAAGGTGTAGGTGGTTCTTGAGGCTCTCCAATCTCCAAATTTGTGGAGGTAACAATCACATCTCCGTCTCCACCAATTTGTCTAAGCTATTCTCTCAGAGATGTTTCATCATCAATTTTGATTGGAGACAGGCTTGGGGAATATTGTTCCACTTGGGAAGAAGACCCTTGCTCTAACTTTTGTATTTTTGGAGCATTGGCTGTAGGTGGGGTTTCTGGTCTTGGTCTCTACTGAGGGGGAGCCTGTTGCACATTCTGGATCATTACATATCCTACCCTTTTCTACAAAGTGTACTAACCAAGAGACACCACATTTCTACTATTTATTCTCTTCTGCACCTCTACGGCCTTGTTTGGATAAGCCTTGACAAATGCATCCTTCTTCTCATTCATGGCTTGTATTAGTACAACAAAATTATTCATTAATGCCTGCATCTTGGCTCCCCAATATTTCTTTTCTTTCAATGGATCATAATGGAGGTCAAAAGCATTAATGAATTCTAGGGTTTTACTATATACTATCCATTTGACCTTTCTTAATTCCTGTTCTTGCAGAGTAAAAACATTTTTTATCATATCCTCTAGATAGTATACTTGTTGCACCATGTGGGAAGCTTTTATTCTTTCTCTTAAGAGATCATAAAATCCTTCAGGGTCAATAAACCTGGCATGAGACTCTGCCATGTTATATCTATCTAAGAATAAATTCAAATGCTTCTAACCTTTCTTTAAAAAAACAAAATCATGTGCCATAGTAACAATTGGAAAAAAATGTGCCCTTCATTGGCAATTCCCTGTCATCTATAGTGCCTATTTTCCATAACAACTTAGCTATTCCTATCTTCAAAGGCACATGAAACGACAGCACATGAGGCTTTCCCATGAAGCCATATACTCTTATCATTGTTGAAACATTATAGGGAATGATATCCCCCCAATTATGACTAACCAGTAGCCCTTTTGCATCGTCCTTGGGTTTGACCAATTCTAACAGTGTTTGTGGAATTGTAGGGCTATCTCCTCTCAAAAGAAACCTAAGCTTAGATGCAAAATATCTGTCAAACCTCACATAACTGGCACCTGTGGCTTCTGAGGTCATATCCACACTCTACAACTGTACAGGCTTCCTCTCTCAATTTCTAGTTGTCTCTAGCTCGATACCCTTGGAGAAAAAGGTAAATCCCTTGAACAAGCATACATGCATAAGAAATTAATACCAGTAGAATGGTTTGCTCACTTTTCCCCTCGCTATTCCCACCAAACCATTGTGAATCTCCTTTGCAAGGAAGGTAGCAAAATCTAGAATAGTGCTCATCCCAAATTGAAGAGTTTGAGCCATTATGAGGACAATTGAGCTAGGGATCTACTCGGCTTCATCCATTCCAAAATTTTTACAAAGAGAAACATATAATGCCTAAGCCCTAGGGTTAAAATTTCTTTTTAGTAATGGCTCAGGTGTGCTAGCAGTAATCACAGACAAGGTTCCAACTTTAGCAGCATGCTCCTGCAATGGCCCTATCCTCAATTATATTCTTTGTGCATCATATCTTGCTTGCAAATCATCCATATCAATGATTTCATGTACAACGTGGTTAGGGTTAAATTCAAAAACTTCACTGAACAACTCAGGGAAAACCCTAAAAATATTCACTCCAAAATGATTCTTCACCCAACTCGTAATAGGATCATATTTTTTAGCCAGGTTAGTCAATAGATCACTATCAAAGAAAATTGTAGGGATTGTTAATTTTCCAATGTTGAATTCACAGACATTGCTCATGGGGGTATCTAAATTCCTTTTTGAGAACCATTTTTTGAACAATTACAAACCTCCCATAAATACTTGGGCGTCTCTTACCCAGTTTGTCCTATCATAGAAACCCTCAGCCACAACTACCCTAGGGTTCTTAGGAATGAGTTCCCTCCCCTTAGTTATTTCATTTACTGATAAGGGAAACTATTCTAGGAAATCATCATGCACAACCCTTTTTAAATAATCAGTTTGCCCAAAAAATTCCTTTCATGGAGGGATTTTAAAATTTCACACTCTTGCAACAACAAATTCTTGATTTTTACAGGTTACAGATTACTTACCCACTAAATTTGCCCTTGTTTCTTTGCAATTTTCTTTGCAAATTCATTGAAACCCTTGAGAAATTTTGTACCCTTGCTTTGGAAATATTTTTCACTCTGAGAAAATCTGCAATTGTGTGCTTCAATAATGGTGATTTTTCATATTATACCAGATCATTGAGGTTGCACAAAGGAAACTTTGAGTCATATTAATTCTTGTAACCATTAGTTTCATGTTATATTTCAAATTTGAATCTGACCCATCGATCTCCCAAAGATTGGACAACTTTATTTCAAAAGTAAAATGCCTTAAAAATATTCAAGCCCCCAACCACGTGTCAAAATGGTGCATGCCCACATTACTTAAAATTCCTGCAACTTCTTATTGTGGGCATGTGCTATCCGTCGATCCTTCCTAGATTGACCGTCAACCAAAATCCTTTTCTCTAATGGCCCACTCAGTTGACTTAACCAATAAAAGATCATCCTTTTACAACATGCTCTGACAGATTTGACTACGACATTTAAATCTTTAGCACCCATGACATCACTGATTTCAACTTGGCATACCTCTCACATTCCACCAATGAGTGCACTTTACTCCATCTAACCTTTCTAGCATGGCATGACTTAACATTCCATTTAAGTCTTGGTCCCACTATGCCCGCTTGCCCACATTATTTAAACTCGAGCAAGTCCATATTTTGGGGAAGTGCTAACCCTGGATCTTATTTAGATCGACGATGATCACAAATCTTCTGTGACTGTAACATCCAGTCAGCTAATCAGACCAATGAGATGCTTTCTCTATACTCCAACTCAACTGACAAGTACCACATAAGATAAGTTGTTATTATCTTCTGAGCAAGGTTGGCCCATGATGTCATACTATGCCATGCGTCGCATTTATGCTTCCCTGCAATATTTAACATTTGTGCACTTTATTATTGTGGGCATGCGCTAGCCCTTGATTCTTTGCAAGATCAACAATCAGGAGCTCTAAGCTATAAAATAATACATTTATTAAAGAATAGGCCAATGATATCGTAAGAATTTCAAAATTTGTGCGAGAACACTGACAACTCTGCAAAAAGTCTAACTAGTTTTGACAACCACAAACTTTTTTTTAGCGCACAAAAAATGAAATGTCAGTAGGGGCTACATGTTGAAAAGGTGCTTGCCCACAATATTTAAATTCTTTGTAGCTCCATATTGTGGGAATGCGATGGCCATTGATCTGATCAAGATCAACGGTCACACAAAGTTTGTGTTACATAAGACCTTTTCAAAATAGAATAATGCAGTTTAGGTAAACTTCATAAGGTTTATCAAAAGATTAAAAAGGTCATTCTTACTTAAATTAACCTTTAAGATAGAAATGTCTCACCAAAACTTATTTAAAATGATACTTCCTAAGGTTTTCATAGGCTAAGGCCAAACAAGGCAAAGCACAAGGTTATTTGGTGAATTTTTTGCCTAGGGTTTTTTGACCAAATTTCAAAATACTTGGAGTGCACATTTAGGGTTTTTCACTGTTGAATACAACAAAAAAAGGGTGGTGAAAAACCAAGCCAACACGACCTTTGTAGATCTTCTTTGATCTAATGGCCGAAGGTATCTAACTTGCATTTAATATTTGAATGGAACCCAATATGAGATGTAAGTATCTGACTTTCAACTAGCCAATAGAATGAATTCTTTTATTCAATTGAATTTTCAACTTAGTGATGTGGATAATTAGATGTGTTTAATTTGTTGAATTGATTCCAACTTAGGTCTTTGCCATCTTTGACCTAATTATTTCACCATTTTTCCATTTATAAGTGCTTTACTTTGCATCAAATTCAACTAATTTCTCTTGTATCTCATTCACATGATCTACATCTTGTCTTTAAGCCTCATTCCTTGATATTCTCTATCATCTTTTTCTTTGAATATGTTTATAATATCTTCATTCTACATGTGTAGAACACTTGATCATAGAATTAGGGTTTCTTAGAAATCTATATGAATTCTTTTAGGAAGAACTATTTCTTAGCATGGTTCTTTTCCTTCAACATTATTAGGAACAAGAAAAAATGAATAAATAGAATAATTAGATATTCTTCTCATCAAAATAAAGCATAACAAAAACCCTCCAAAACCCTAATCACCTAGCTTTGGATTGGTGCATTGCTCATATGATTCTTGCATTAGTTAACTCAAAGGAATGATGAGAAGTAAGATTATCCTATAGGAAATCTAGATTCATACTCATTACTTTGACACTTGACTGGACTTGAAACTTTCAGGCAAAAGATATGAACTAAAACTTGGGAAACACTCTTAAACTCTGTAGATTTGAGGAACTCATCATTTTCAATAATTTTTTGGCTTGGATGATCCTATCATCCAGTCTTACAATTATTATTTGTAATTTAGTCAAAGAATTCTTCATTGCTACCACTCTATCCTATAATTAATTTTGGTTTGTGTTAGTAAAATACTAGCTCCTACTAGGTATTAATTGTATAGTTCTCTCCTTTAATTTCTTAGGCATCTAGATAACCCTGTATCTTTTGTATCCCTTTTCCACCCATGTAGAAGTTTTATGCTCTTCTTGTGTCACTTCTAAGACAACATCTAGCTCTAGTGAATGAAGATTCACCCTCCCCTCTTTAGCCTCAGGTTCTTGTGGCATTTGTGACATGATATGGGCATAATTCTCAAATATCTTGTAGAGTTTGTTAGGGTATGATACTTCTAGATAAAAACCCTTGTAGTTTGGGTTTGTCCTCTTTAGCTCATTCTCTACCCTCAATATATCTTCATAGTCTCTTAATATTTCATCAACCTCTCCCTCAACTATTATGTTTTTGATTAAATCCTCCCATGGAAGCTCCTTGTTATTTGGGAAGGTGTAATTCATAATTTTGCTTGGAGAACGCCTAACAAAACCCTTAGGATCATAAATTCTATAAGGATCATTGGATAAGTTGTAATGTCTCAAATATTGATGAATTTGATCAAGAGAATCCTTTCAAATTGAAAAATACCCTAACCTAAAACACCTACACAAGAATGTTCCCTTATGTTGTTTGGGGCCTAGGTACTTTCTATTCATCAAAATCAATTGCCATATAAAATCAATTATAGCTAGTCTTGGAGGAATAAATGTTGGTAGTACATGGAGAGGCTAAGGGCATGCATTATTTCAATATTGAAAACTCTTGAAACTAAAACACATCACCCCAATTATGGTGAATTTTTACATTATTAGGTAAAAGGGCTGGCCTGATTAGTCTATAATTAAGCTATTGTTTAACATTCTCATAATCAAAACACTCAAATTATTAAAGAAGAACAATGCATTAGAGTAATGGTAATGCCTATTGCATTACCATTTCCATAATTTTACTAGTAGAGCTCCATCTTCATCTATTTTCTAATCAATAAAATCTTAATTGATTTATCCAAAATTATAGTAAAGTATTAGATCTATCAACAATGAATAATGGTGGAACCTGAAATTCCTCAGGTCTCCTCTTTGAGCTGCTTTAATTTGTTCTTGCATCTTTTCAATGATATACCATACTTAATCATAGTCCACATTATGAAAGGAATCTTGTACATCCAAGGCCATAATGTATATTGATCCAAATACCAACTTAGAACCATAACTTCCCAATTCTTTATGCATACCATAAACTATTTTCTAGAAATAATTTTTGAATTTTCCCATAGGGAGCATCTTATCCACCTTCTTTGGAATATCTCCCTTTCACTTGAGGTTATAGGGGATATGGTGGATCATCACCTTTCTGGTGTAAAATCATCCTCTAGAAATCATCTACACCAATTGCCACACTCATTTAACCCTCAAGACCAAAAAATTCAATGAATGAAGCATGATTGAGTGTGCAAAAAATACCTTTTTCATGCCTATGAAAATATTTGTTCATAGGATTACATGCCTTTATTAGGGCCTTCACCAAATCCATGTCCACATATACCTTTGGAAATATAAGTTTTGCAAGATTCCTTGTCCATGGGTTTGAAACTGGCACCTTCTCAAATCTATTGTAGAAGAACATGAAAAAATCATACCCATTATTGTAAGGGAAATTGCATCTTTGAAAAATGCATATGGATCTCTAAAATCATGGTCATTTATTGAAATAGTATTTGATGATCTGGAAACAATTTTATCTATTCACCAGTGTGCTTATTAGGTTTCTTCTATCTAGTCTTTCTGATCTTTGATGTTGAAGTCTCAAGAACCTCAATATTCTTGGATTGGACTTCCTCTATCTCCATTTCAAACATTTTCTGTACTCAAACTTTGCAATCCTCTATGTATAACACTTAGCAATATGATATCTTTGTAACTTTACTAGCTTAGTAAACCTCTTCTTAGCAATGTGTAACTTATTATCTCTTATAGAGCATTTTTATGCGCACACATGTTTCATCAACTACATTTATTTCATTGACTATTAGTATGCATGATGCTTTCAAATCAACAACTCAAATGCCACTTTTGAGATGTTGACTTAATGTCCACTTAAGAACTTTTCACTTTATCTTCTCAAGGATCTGATTGGCTATACCCCTTGTCCTTTTCCAACTCAAAAAAATAAAACATGTGTTTTATGTTAACCTAGGATTTATCAATCTTACACTTTGTTAAAAAAATTCCTTTTCATAACCCTGTATGAATAGCAACTTAATTGTTTGGTCTTACATTCCATAATTCATTGTAGCATTAAAGATCTTGTCTACCATTTTTGTATTTAAACTGTGAACATACATTGGCCATTTATACCTTTTTTCATGGCATCGAAAACCTCCTTTATACTCTTTAGACTTTTACAATGAGCCCTCAACGTAGCATCAAAATCTTTCATCACATGTCATACAACCTTATGCCCTTGAGAGTATTATGAGATTAGAAACCTTAACCATTCATGTTTACTTTCACCTGCCATCATATGCTGATAGTTAGCTAACAACTTCTCATAATTTTGCAAGCTCAAACCTTCTATTTGACTTAACCTCTCGATCATACACCTAGCCCTTTTAGCATGACTTTAGATATCCTTTTCCTTCACTCTTATGATCTTACACTTACTATTAAGTCATAACTTTAGAGGCTTTCATATAACACCTTGAAATCCCATGATCTCCTTTTGTCCATATCTCCAAAGTCCTTTTAAATCAAATGCCTAATTTCCTTATACTTGCATGCTAAACTATTTCTCTGCAAGATTGTAAATACTAATGAACTTTTAGAAAAAGGTTTATGATGGTATGCTTTTAGTGCAATCGTAAGGTTAAGAGGCTTGAGGAATAAATCATGCACTCTGACACTTAACATATTTGGACATAATTGTGAGATATTTTAGAAATCAACTTATGACTCCACACTTATCCCTATACTGTAAGACTATAAACTTGTTAGAGAATTTTGAATTAAGCTTATAATTTTCCACCTATCAAAAGGATCTAGGCAAATTTAAAAGTCAAAAATAGGGTTTGAAATTTTCTTAGTGAACTATAAGTTACATGATTTTGAATTTATTTATAGTCCTAGGGGTTAGGTGAATTTTTAAAAAGCCACAAGGGATAGATTTTGAAACCTAGGATTTCCCTTTTCAAACAAGACAATAAAATACATGAAAACCCTAATTTCATAACACTATTCTTTAAATTTCTAAATTTATCTGCATAGTAAAAATATAGGCTATTAGTGGCCCTATCTTGGGATAATGGATAACTAGTATCCATGTAGGAGTTCACCATTTTTGCGAGAGAAATCCACATACTTGATGAGCTGAAAACTTTTTCAGAGAGAAACACCCAACAAAACAAGGAAAACACAACATACACACAAGGATTTACATGGTCTAAAAATGTATAAGGATCTAAACTACTACTCATAGAAAAACAAGTACCTTCAATAGAAGTACTTCTTCAAGAATTGTCCATGAACTGGCAATTTGAGAATATCTCTTGACAATCCTTAGATAAAATTAGAACCCTCTCCCATTTCTCATGAATCAAATATGGGCTTAGCCAAATAGTGTCAAAATTCCCATGTTTACTATTGGCTTCCATTCTTACATTCCATAGTAATTATAAATCTTCTTACTCAAATTTTCTTGCAAGTGCTTTTTTGTTATACAAGTGTTTTATCTACAATTGCAACTTAGTATTTCTAGTAGAGGCTTCCTTTTAGGTTTCATCTAATTGCATAATATCATCCATCCTAGCTTGTATTTCATCTATTATTTCATCATCATATTGCTGAATGAACTTGTTCCACTCAGGTTATTTTGGGGAATTCTTTCTTGTATTGAATAAACAAAGTCAAAAGGTGCACAACCTATTTCCTTCTTGACTATAACTCTATCAACCCAAAATGCTAAGGGTAGCTTCAAGTCCCAAGCCCTCTTATTCTAATTCAATATCCTCTTTATAATCTTTAACATGATTTTATTTCTAGAATCTACCTAGCCATTCCCTTGGGGGTGATATGGAGACAATGTAGATATGGTAATACCATATTGTTGGAAATATAAGAGGAGTAAATAAGAGGGGAAGGGTGAATCAATTACTACAAAAAAAAATCCTAGATCCCTTACATGTCAGTACAAAATAATCTCTAAAAACTAAACTTTGATGATGCTTGGTAAACACACTGAAAATGTTGTAACTCGATAAATACTAAGAATGCTCAGCAAACACTTAACATGAAAATCTTAAGATGTTATCTATGATTACTTAATATTTTAACTTAGTTGCAAACACATAAAATAAATAGCATGAATGTATTTGACACTGAGATTTAATGTGGAAACCCAATTTTGAAAAAACCACCAATTGCAACTAGTTACTATTTTGCACTCTTCTAAAGTGAGCTCTGTTAGGAGAGGACCTTGTTAATTTTTACAAAACACACTATTAGGTGTGACCTTGTTAGAGGATTTAATCACCCTGTAAGGAGTGGCCTTGTTAAAGGTCTTTAGAAACTTCAATAGAAATGCCACCTTGTTAGAGGATTTACAAATAATTGTTAAGCCAACTCTATTAAGAGATTTAGATTACTACTACAATGTTTAGAGCTTAACAATGACATGACCTAATTTGGATGCAACTAGATTTTCTGATTATAAATCTCAATTCTAGCTTGTATACTTGATCCTTCTTAATTTAATATATCTTTTCAGCTTCATAAGGATATTCTACTTTATCTTTCTAAGTCGATTCCTCTTAGCATCATCAAATCTTCAATTATCTTTCATGCATTCATTCTTCACACACACTCTAACTCTCAACTTGACCTTTTATTTATATCTTCCATATTGTCAAGTTGACTCAAATACAACTTAGAATAATTAATATTCATCTTCTCAGTCAGCTAGAACCAATCAGATAAATCAATTGAACTCAATATGCCAAAATAAGAAAATCCTTCATTAGCCAACCCTATTCGATAGACACTAACTTAGAAACAATTTTTCTATATTAACCAAGTGAACTCGATCAGTACTGCATACTTGTAAAATTCCTTTCATAACTAAGTGAGCTCATTTAGCACTAGTTCCATCCAACATTTTCTCCATTAACTGAGTGAGCTTGGTTAATACTCATCTTCCACAAACTTTCCTTTGGCACCCTAGTGAATTCGGTAGAAACTATCTTCTAAACTGAACAAACTCTAGAATGCTTGATAGCCATAGAAAACTATCATCAATACCCAAGTGAGCTTGGCATACACTAACTGATAATGATATGATATTTTGTGTAACATCAAAGACAATACACAATTAATTAATTGTTTCAACAATCTCCATCTTTGGCATTGATGGCTACACAACATGTCATAACACAATGAAATTTTAGAGCAAGAATAAAATAAGGAACATATACTTTGTTTCATTCTGATTCTCATCTATGAGAACTCCCTCTATCAATGTGAATTCTTTCTATCGTTAGTTTCTCCCTCTATTAGAAAACTTTTGTCTGCTAGAACTTCTACCAAGTTCATTCTCCCTTTTTGACATCTCTTTACAAAATTTTTATGAGATATGATAAAAAATTCTCTCTTTGATATCTCATGCCAAAGATAATACTCAGTGAATACCAATGTATCTCAAGTACTGATTCATTTGCAATATGCCTTGGTAAATATTGCACCAACTAATTGATCTTCAACATGCTCTAGTTGATGCATCACTAAACTTCATTTAGTGAGCTTCAGATAGGGAATTACTCCTAGCTTAACTCTTAGATACAAAAATTCATCCTAAGGTAATGGCTTGGTTAATATGTCTGCAATTTTTTCTTTTGTATTCACATATTCCAATCTGACTTATTTATCTTGTACCAATTCTCTCAAGAAATGATATTTCATAGTAATGTGTTTTGTTTTGGTATGCATCACTGGATTCTTTGATATATTGATTGCATTGGTGTAATCACAATATATAACTACCAAATCCTTGATCTTTATCTTTGTAGTTGGAAAAAATTGTTTGAACCAAACAATATTAGAACAACTGACTATTGCTACCACACATTTTTCCTCTACTATGGACTAAGAGATACAATTATGTTTCTTGCTTATGTAAGGCACTAGTCTTTTGCCATGAAAGAATACTCCACCACTAATGCTTTTTCTTTCATCAATACTTCTTGCCCAATTAGCATTCGTGAATACTTTCAAATCCAAATTGCCTCCTATTTTGTACCATAAACCATATTCTTTAGTACCTTTTAGATATCTTATGATTCTTTTAACTACCATCATGTGATTTTTATTAGCATTTTTTGAGAATCCTGCCACCATACCTACTGCTAATGCAATATCAGGCCTTGTGTGCACTACATACTGTAGTTTTTCAATCACTTATTTGTATGTGGTTTGATTTACCTCTTTGGAATCATCATTATTGGAAAGTTTATGTCTAGTAGACATAGGAGTTCCAATTGGTCTTGAATCTTCCATTTCAAATTTCATGAGTATCTCCTTAAGATATTTAGATTGAGTAATGTAGATACCATCAATATTTTTCCAAATCTACAATCCAACAAAGAATTTTACCTCACCAAATATAGACATCTCAAATTCTTTACTCATTTCTTTTTAAAATGTCTTGCACAAGTCATCATTTTATGTGAATAGAGTGTCAACAACAAATATTTCTGTCAAACAATCTTTTTCTCTGATCCTTCTTTGATATACAGGCTACTGTTGTCATTAATTCTTTGAAAACCAATCTTTGTCATGTAGTTATGAAGTATTTCATACCAAGCTCTAGGAGCTTGCTTGAGACCATATAATGCCTTGTGTAATTCACAATTCATGTCTTTTTTGCTAGGACCTACAAAACCTTTAGGATGTTAAATATAGACTTCATCATCAAGAATTCCATTCAAGAATGTAGATTTCACATCCATTTGATAAACTTTAAAGCCTTTGTGAGCTACATATGCTAGTAAAGTTCTAACACCTTCTAATCTTGCAATAGGAGCAAAAATTTCACCATAGTCAGTAACTTCTTCTTGAGAATAGCCTTTACATACCAACCTTACTTTGTGCCAATTACATTTTTATCCTTAAGTCTAGGAACAAGAGTCCAAGTTTTATTCTTTGCTATCTATTCTATTTCTTCATTCATTGCTTCAATCCAAATTTGATTATCCAATGCATCTTTAACATTTCTAGGTTCAAATTCAATACATAAACATGCTCCTTTCAATTTACTTCTTGTCATTGCTCCATCTAATTTATCTCTAATGATCTAATCAAGTGCATGATGCCTTCTTACATATTTTTCTAACATAGGTTCTATGGATTTTGAATGAGTTTCACTGATTTCATCATGAACTTCAATATCAAGCTCAGGTCCCACTGTCTATGACTTGGGTCCTTTAGACTCAGTTCAAACTAGCTTAGTAGCCTCTGACGATGACTCAGGTCCTTTATATTGTGACTCAGGTTACACTATCTACAACTCAGTAACTATTGGAGATTTTGGGGACTCAGGTGGTGAAGCTACCTTTCTTCCAGATAGGTTTGGCAAGGTATCAGGTTCATAGTAAACAAATCTTCTATAATCCTTAGGCACTTTGTTTCTTTCTTCTTCACTCTTTTTTGCAAACTCATCAATTCTCACATGTGCACTTTCTATGATTTTATAAGTAGAAAAATTAAAACATTTTTATGCTTTATTTCTATAGGAATACCCTATGAATATGACTTCATCATATTTAACATCAAATTTTCCTTTCCTAGATTCCTTTAAGATGTAACATTTGCTACCAAATACTTTAAAGTAACTTACATTAGGTTTGTAGCCATACCATAGTTCAAGAGGAGTTTGATTTGAGTCTTTCTTTAGCTATACTCTATTTAAAGTATGAACTGTAGTATTGATAGCTTCCTTCTAGTATTTGATTGCAACATTCTTTTCTATCATCAAAGTTCTTGCACAATCCATGATGGATTTGTTCCTTCTTTCAGCTATGTCATTCTGCTGAGGTGTACCAAGAGTTGATACTTGTCTTTTAATTCCTTTTCTATGTAGAATTCATTGAATTAATTGGTGATAAATTCACCACCTCTATCTAATCTCAAACATTTCAACTTCTTTTTAGTTTTTTTTCTACTCTTGCCAAATACCACTTGAATTTTTGAAAAGCTTGTGATTTTTCTTTTAGATACATTATAGTCAAACTTCTAGAATAGTCATAAAAAAATTAAAAAAAACTTTTCTCCACTACAAATATCTATTGCAATAGGTTCACATAAGTCTATATGCACAAATTCTAATACTTCTTCAGAATGATAGTTCTTTCTTTTGAAACTAGTCTTTCTCATCTTACCAATTTGACAATTTTTTCATAGACCCATATCGGGTTTCCTCAAGCTAGGAATACCTCTTACTCTTTTGTGTTTTCTTATCTTAACTAGATTATCAAAGTTTTTATGACATAATATTTTGTTCAATAACCAACTTTCTTCTACTTGAGTAGTAAAACATGAACTTTCACTGAGATCAAGATAGAATAATTTAGCTTTTGTTTGTTTGCCTGATCCAACTAGATTTTCTTGTTCATCTAGTAGTTTGGCCTTCCCATTCATCAATTCTACTTTGAATCCAATTTTTTTCAATTGTGCTACACTTAGTAGATTATGTTTAAGTCCTTCAACCCAATAAGCATTATCACATACAAGTTCATTGGTTAATGAAACACATCTTTTTCCTTTTATGCAGTAGGATTCATTGTTTCCAAATCTTACACTACCACCATCATAATATTCCACGTGCTCAAACTTTTTTTTAATCTCTAATCATATGATGTGAGTAGCCACTATCAATAATCCATGTGTCATTTTTGCTAACAAGAGAGATAAGTTCCATATGATCTCTTTCATCACCATATTCATCTTTTACAACAATATATACCATTTCATCTTTACTATTATCAGAATCTTTGGCCATAAAGCAAGATTTCTCACCTTTTTCATTGTAGACCATGTAGTTTTTGAATTCCTTCTTGCCTTTATGCTTATTTCTTTTCTTTTCTCCTTATTTTCTCTATTTGGTTACCTAGCAAACTTCTTCACAAGAAAAACAAATTAGAGGAATTTTACCTTTAACTTTCCTCTACCTTTGGAATATTTTCTTCCAAGTAGGGCTTTGAAAACTTTGAGATCACTATCAGAACTTTCTTCTATTTCTCTTTCACTTCTTGATTTATTGATCTTTTATTTCTTACTCTTTTTCTTGAGTGGGAGTTTAGCTTCAAATGTAGACTCAATACCTTTTGAATTAGGAACATAGTTATCATAGTTATCCAACTCAAAAGATGTCAATCTTTCAACTAGAGCATCCAAAGTTATTTTTTTATTTGGATCACATATCATCTCTTGAATAGTAGACACTCTATTTCATAAATAGGAAGAAGAGTTCTAAGTACTTTGCTTACAACTATTTTGTTATCAATGTCTCCTCTAGATGCTTTGATTGTACTCACACTTGCTTTGATTCTTTCCACATATTTTGCAGCATTTTTCATCTTCCCTCATTTTTATCTAATCAAATTAACCTCTAAGACTTTCTAATTTAGATCTTCTTACATTTTCATCTCCTCCATAAATGTCTTTTAGTTTGATCCATATTGCACAAGCTATAGTGGAGTCTTTTACTTCATCAAATTCAGCATAACTAAGAGTAGATACAATATCAATCATCATGATGTTATGATTTTTATTTTCAGCAATATCATCTACTGATAATGTTCTAGAAGGAGTCTTTTATTTAGTATCAAGATATTTACAACCTAAATCATTGATAGTTGCTAGATGTAACCTCATAAGTCCTTGCCATGCTACAAAGTTGTCTCTGTTCAACTTGGGAATCTCTCTTCTGTAAGACATCTTGATCCTTAGCTTAGGTCCTTGAAACCTTCAGTACAAGTAACAAAAGCTCTGATACCAATTGTTGGAAATATAATTGGAGTAACTAAGAGGGGAGAGGTGAATCAATTACTACAAAAATAAATCCTAGATTCCTTAGATGTTAGTACAAAATAATCTCTATAAACTAAACTTTGCTAATTCTCGATAAACACACTGAAAATGCTGTAACTTAGTAAATACTGAGAATGCTTGGCAAACACTTAACATAAAAATCTTAAGATGTTATCTATGATTACTATATATTTAACTTAGTTTCAAACACATAAAAGAAATACCATGAACATATTTGACACCAAGATTTAATGTGGAAACCAAATTTGGGAAAAACCACCAATTGCAACTAGTTACAGTTTTTCACTCTTCTTAAGTGAGTCCTACTAGGAGCCAACCGTGTTAAAGGTTAAAAAACACACTATTAGGTTTGACCCTGTTAGAGAATTTAATCACCCTATTAGGAGTGGCCTTATTAAAATTTTTTAGACACTTCAGTAGAAATGCCACCTTGTTAGAGGATTTACAAGTAGTTGTTAAGCCAACTTTGTTAAGAGATTTAGATCACCACTAGAATGGTTAGAGAGTAACAATGGCATGACCTAGTTTGGATGCAACTAATTTTTTTGATTACATATCTCAATTCTAGCTTGTATATATGATCCTTCTTGCTCAAATATATCTGTTCAGCTTCATAAGGATATTTTTCTTTATCCTTCTAACTCGCTTCCTCTTAGCATCATCAAATCTTCAATTATCTATTGGAATGTTCAAATGGGAAGAGTACTTCTGAGGGGGGGGGGGGGGTGGGGGGGGGTGGGGGGGGTGAGTGAATCAAAAGTAACTAATTTTTATCCTTTTAAACCCTCATTAACACATAATTAAAAGTAAAGTACATGCATGTAAACATATAAGCAAACATGAAATGAAGGCATGCATCAACACATGACACAAGAGATTTGGTAACCCAGCAACCCTCCCAGAATAAGAAGGTAAAACTGGGGTGGGGATGACACCCACAAAAATTATTGCAGAAACATGTTCAATTACTTCTAATGGTTTTCCCTATTAAAGGCTTTCCTTGTTAAAGGCTTTACACTATGTCAATAGTGACGTGGATAGAGGATTTGCAAAACACTTTACAAGAAGTATCACCCTGTTAAAGGATTTACAATATGTTGTTAAACCCACCTAATTCAATAGGATTTTCATCACCTTCTCCAAAGGTTTTCCCACCTAGCTATTAAGCTAACCTATCAACATAGGATATTCATCACCTTCTCCAAAGGTTTTCCCACCTAGCTATTAAGCTAACCTATCAACATAGGATATTCATCATATAGTACAATGGTAAGAAAGTATTAGAACATTTGATCTAATAGAGTGAAATCTTTAATTGATTGGTTTAGGTACTAGATCTGCTCTTCCTATTCTAGTACATGCTTGATCTGATCTATTTATGTGTCCCCTATTCTATTTTGATCAAATGGATCTATAATTACTACTGCTTTCACTAAGTCTTTCCTTCTTCACACTAAAATTTTGCTATAGTCTCCCCATACACTATTCTCTCTCTCACATGCAATGGAGCTTTTGACCTCTTTTTAAAGATTGTGAAGAATTAGGGTAAGGTATAGATCTATAATCCAAATTGAATCTTAAATTCCTTCTCATACCTTGCATTTTTCTCATTGGTTGAATGCCTTCTCCATTTTTCTAATTGGCTACATGTCGATATCATAGGTAAATGAAAAGGCTTGATCTTATCTTCTTATCCCTTCGTGAGTCATGCAAAAATGGTTTTACATCTTAGATTGTGAAGGCACAAACTATTATGTTGATTCTGTGCTACTCGACACATATTATATTACTAGTGTTTGGCACATGTTACCTTTTTGGATTGCTTAGTACCTATTACACTCTGTGTTACTCGGCACATGAATATTCTTGAATCACTTTTTCTCTATCTTGCTCAACATCTATTACTTGCTCAACACCTATTAAGATTTTGACTCAACAACTACTATAACTCTCTTAGCATACATAGTGTACTTGACATATATTGTGGAATTGGTTAAGTGTGTTGACACTCGAATGTCAAGACCATTCTAAGAACAACAATCTCTCCCTTTGACATGAGTGCCAAAAACACTTAACTATGCATTAATGAACTAATTTGATTGAGTACATTCTTTATTCTTGCTTGGCATACATGGAAAATTTCAAAAAAATTGTTCAAAATTTTGGGAGTAACAATATACCTTATGACTCCCCCTGAGTTGATGATGCCTAGTCCATTCTAGAAACTAAAATTTTGTGCTGATGTGCCTAATTCTCTTTGTTCTTTGTCCTATTCCTATTCCATGTGCATGTGTGTTGTATCTAATCTTTTTTCCACATGCTTGTCAAAATTTTGCATCTCCCCCTCACTTTATCTTATTTCTTGTCTCCCCCTTTTGGCTATCTACAAACTTTCCACTTTATTCTCTAAATGAATGAAAGAATGTAATCAAAATTTAGTATTCTCCATATATCTTCATATATCTCCATATATACATATCTCCCCCTAATGTATATATCTCCCCCTTTTTGACATTGATGTCAAAGGTTTCTAAGGAGTAATGCCATACTTAGCCAAAAATGTACTATTTACCTCTAGAAGTATCTTCAGAGCTGCATCCCAAATTTTCCAATGCAATGTCCAGTGACTTGTATTGGATGAGAATCTCTATAGCAAGGTGTACAAGTCCATCTAGGGTAGAAAGATTTGGATCTTTCTTTAGGACTATTTCTAGGTATGCTTTCTCCTTGTGGAGGACCTCTAAGTGTGGGGTTATGGAGGACTAGATTTGCATCAATTCTGCCTTTATGTTTGCCACCTCTTCTATTAATACAACTAATTCCCTTTGTGTGTGAAGTATTTATGCAAAATGCTTCTCACTCTGAGCTGGATTTGTTGGAAGTTGTATGCTAGAAATCTTGAGATTTCTTTCCAAGCTCATTCTTCTTTGGCTAGTCTCTTCTGTGAAGTTGGAAGAATCACACAGTTTGTTGTACAATAAGAAAGTGTTCCCAAGTACAATTTTCACTCTTTTTGGTTTCTTAGCCAATTCAACTTGTGCTAATGCTATATCATTTGATATTTTCTCATTTACTTTGCCTTGGAATTTTCTTTTTGACCATTCCATTAATTTACATTTGTATGATGTTCTACATTAGTCATCTAGTCAACTATATATGATAGTTGTTTTATTATAGGGCATCGATGAAGATGTCCTTTATTTTGTTCAATGCTTTCCTATACTTGTATTCTCTTCTCAATACTTCTTGTCTCTTTCTCCTATCCAGTGCACCTTGTATTTCATTTATCTTTTCTATGGTGAGGGTGTTGGATTCATAAGAGGGGATGATGATCTCTTCATCAAGTTCAAGATCTCCATAGTGAAGTATCCTGGCTACCTTTCTAGAGCTTGAGCCTAGTGTTTGAACCTGTATTGATATCATATTAGTGCTCAACTTCTGAAGATTTTGAGTGGGAGTACCAATTTTTGGTAATTCAAACAATGTCTATATTGCAGCTTGCTCCTCATCTCTTGTTTCTTCCTTCTTTTCCTCTAATTTCTCTTTATCGCTAACATTTGCTGGGGGTGAACCTATTGACTATTCTTGTTTTCTTGTATCTTCCCTTGTTGTTGATTTTGGCATCTAAACAGTTTCACTTGTTGGACTTGGTGGAGGTGGTGGTGGAAGCATCAAAACCTTAGTTCTAGTAGCTATGTATGTGAAAGGTGTATCCTTTGGCTTCACCTTTTCCTTTTGTGTGGTTGCTACTACTCTTTTTATTTCATCTACACTAACTAATATAGGTCTTACACACAACTATTCCTATAGAGTAGATTGGTGAAGAATCTTTAAGAGATCCTCTACAGTGAGTGGATTGATGTTTTAACATGAAGTGTCAATAACATCCTTTAGTTTTATGGTCTTTGTAGGTGTGATGGTGGCATGAGGAGGGCTAGGAGGTGGCATTTGTGTGTCTTGCACATTTAGTTCTTCCTATTCATCTAATGCCTTTTCCTCTCCTTTAGAGATATTCTCTTCTTCTTCCTCCTTATTTACTTCCTCTTCTACTCTTCCTTCCTCACATTTCTTCTCCTCTTCACTTTTCTTCTCCTCTTCACTTTTCTTCTCCTCTACTTTCTTCTCCTCTACTATCTTTGTTGTCTCTTTTGCTTCTTTTCTCTTGGCACTAGCTTTTTCCTTATATTCCTCGTCAAATACATCATCAATTTTCTTGTATATTGACTTCCACAATTTTGTGGATTTATTCACAACATCCTCTATCTTATTTTGGAGGATGCAAAATGCTCTATATTTAGGAGAAAATTTTTTGTTATGCCTTTCATTTGCCTTAGCTATTTGACCTTTAGTCAGGTCTAGCAAAAATCTAGCTAGGATTTATTCTCTTATCTCCTTTTCCATTTGTAATTAAAAATGCCACTTATCTTCAACTATCTTGTATAGCTCCTTGGGCATTGTACTATCTAATTCTAGAGGTGTGTGTTTGTATTCAGCCTTCATTGCATACGCTGATTCCTCTATTTTGTTCTACTCTTCTTTATTGAGCTTATTAAAGTCTATAGTCTCTAAACCATTCAAGTTTTATTTTCTAATATTTACACATAATTTGTCAATGGCAGACTTGGAGGGATGACTTACCACTCTAAATTGGTTGTTGTCATCTAACTTTGATCTTTCTTATTCTGAGTCTGGCTGGGCAACATATTTCCTTCTGTTCCTTGGTTCTTCACCAGTCTACTTTGTGGCTTTCTTCTTCTCTTTGGCTTCATCTTTTTCCTTTTGAGTTGCAGCCCTAGTTGTAGCCCTTGTAATAGGCTTCTTTTTTTTGACTGCAATGGGCTTTGTCCCCTTTTTTGCCTTGGGCTGGGATGCAGGCTAAGTTTTGGCTTTCCTTTTGGTGGCTATGGCTCTAGTGGGTGCTTCCTTGGATTCTTCTTCCTTAGCACCTTATTCTTTGTCCTCTCCTAGGCCCTTTGCCTTGGTTTGTCTTCTTCTTGTTCCCTCTTATCTTCATCTTCATCTGCTTCTTCTATTGTAGTACCTGTTACTTCTATATTAGCTCCAAATGTCTTCTTGAGCTTTCTTATCATTTTTTCCTTCTTCTTCACTATAGAGGCCATCTTCAAATCTATTACCACCTTGGATTTGAAAATATCATAAGTCCCAAAGTGAGGAGCATTCTTGTCTATTTCCTCTACAAGTAAATAAGTGATTACAACTGAAGCTTAGTCTACATCAAGCTCATATCCAAGTGGTCTAAGCCATCTTACTCTAGGTACCACAGCTTGGATGTAGGTTTAATCTATGTCTACCAAGAAAAAAATGTCATTTACATGCTACTCAACCAATGATATTGGTATCCTCATTCTTTTTTTCATGGACTTCTTGAAGTCCTCAAAGTAGCTTGTCATGTGAGCATCAAAATTGTATCCCATTTTCTCAATAAGCTCATTGACTTGTGTGACAATTGTCTTGTTAGGGTCCCAATTTACCTTTCCAACTGATAAAAATTCTTTCATGACATAGAAAAATATGCAAACGAATACTGCTCCAAATTTTCATTGAGCTCCTTTAGATTTCCTTATGGCTCCCAAATTTTCATTGATTTGTTGTAGCATGAGCTTTGCTAGATCATAAGTGTCGCCCTTCTTCACAAGTTTGTATGCAACATCTACTACTATACATGGCACATTGTTCAATCTGCTTGATTGATAGAATTTGTGAGATATGACTCTGATGGTGAAACCAAGTAGGGGTTTAGTGATGGTGTTAATGGTCATTCCCCTATTGTTCCATTTGGCACCAATGTTTTCCTCTATGGCCTCTTTTTTGTCACTTCTCAGGGTCTTAGGCCAATCTAGGGTTAGGAATCTAGTAACCCTATGAACAATTTTCTTTGTGATTTTCACTGGCCCTATTTCTAACAAAAATGATCCATCATGAATTCAACTCAACACTATAGAAATCCATGCAATCTTAAATACAATGGGAAAAAATAGGGCTTTAGTTAAACCCTTCTTTTCAACTATTGAGAACTCATACTTTACTATACCTTTGTCACAGTTTTTCAAAGGCATTGAATTTTTTTAGGTCACCTATGGCTCCAATCTTATAGTTATAACATTTCCTAACATCTTGGACCATTACTACTTTGTTTGGAATGATTGACAAAGCACCAGCTGGGTCATTTTTATACGTGACCTCAGGAATGGGTTTAAATTTTTGTTTCTTAACCTCATTACTGACAAGTTGGACTTTATGACTATCCTTTCCCTTTGTGGTTTTAGACCTAGATGCCATCTTGATCAAACTAGGGTTTAATATTTAAATAAACTTTCAAATACTGTCTAGCTCGGCACTTGACGAAATACATTTGAATCAAAGAGATCGGGTTGAATTGCTATTGAGATTGGTCCAAATTGCTACTAAATTACTATTTAATCACCTCTTCACTCTTCTCATTTTCACTTTATGTTCAAATGACTTGAAAATGAGTGATTTTCAACGTTTTAAAGCTCAAAACCTAGCATTTATTGCATAGTGCTTGTAGTTGTACACTAGGCATCCACTATTTTCTATTTACTTAGCAGCCACTAACATATCTCATTCGGCATCAACTAGACTTTCTAGCTTAGAATATAATGGAGTTTCACTTAGCATCCAAGGGTAGCTCGACATCTTCTACAAAATTTTCAATTTTTAACTTGACATCTTTTCTCATGCAGATTTCTTCTTGGTAGCACTTCTTTGTTCTTTGGAATTGATGTATGCTACATCTTTATATATATCAGCCCCATGTACCTATCTTGTGCTTAATTGGATGAAGTGTGATCACTTGACCTCTTGGGTGAAGTGATCTCTCCATTGGATGTACTTGATCCATCTCTTCTTTGCCATGTCTTTTTCATTTCTTCCCTAATGTGTTCTACATCAACTTTTGTTGGGAAATGTCTACTAACATGTCCTGTCTTCAAGAAACTAGAACATGTGGTTTGGTTTAACCACCTACTGTAATTTCCCTTGAAGTGTGTTCTTATGCAATTCTAAGGAACATGACCATATTTCTAATAGTAGTTGCAACTTTTCCTAGTATTGTATTCCCAATTGTAGTGTTGTGCATAGTTGTTTCTCCTTGAAGGCTAATTAGGTGTCCACGTAAGCTTTGATCTGCACTCAAAAGCTCTATGTCCATACTTTTTACAGGTATAGCAGTGACCATGAAATCTTGGTGTCCTAATGGTCTTGGTTCTATAATTTTTTGTTGAGTGTCCTTACATGTTACACTTGTGACAATAACCTTTGGTTTTGGATGTGTCCTGTTGATTGGTCTTGAACTACTCCTGCAAACAATAGCAATGTTCCCCTTTTTATTATAGAAATTACAAGTGGGTTTAGTGTTCTTACCTTTTTTGGTCCTTCCTATTGTAGTCTTAGATGACTCTCCTTGTTTAGTGCTGGCGTAATCAATTCCTGAAGTATCATTACTAGCCCTTGGTGATTTCAATAACTGTTCAAAGTACTTGATAGCTTCATTAGGTTTGTTGTAGCTTTCTACTATCTTTTTTTCTCTCTTCAATTCATTCTATAATTCTTCATTCTACATCTTCAAGGTGGAGATCTCAATGTCTTTCATGTTTAGCTCATGATGAGCATTCATCATTTGGCTTAAGGTGTCTAGCTACATGTTTGAGATCTTTTCAAACTCAATTTTCTTTTCCTCCAATCTATTGGTGATATTTCTCTTGTCATCTTCTATCATGGCCTTGTCTTCAATAGCTCTTTTCTTTTGTTCAATCATTTCACAAAGAATTATTGCTTGTGATTCTTGTTCAAGTTTGAGTAATCTAATTTCTTTAGCTTGTGCTTTATTTTTCTCCATTAGTTCTACTATTGCTACATCAAATTCCTTGGAATCTCCATTGGAAAACACTTGTATGGTGTCAATCTCCTTGTAGTGTATGCCATTCTCAGCTATGGCTATCTCCTTTCTTCTTTTCAAGGATTTTTTTAGTTCCTCTCTAGTTTCCTGTACCTTGTGTAGAGTGAGGTGCACATCAATCACTTGATTGTCAATAATCTTCCCAAGCTTGAAGACTTCCATCTTCAAGCCTTTTCTCTAAGCTATTAGGCTTCTTCATTGTGAGAACCAATGGCTATGATACCAATTGTTGGAATGTTCAAATGGGAAGAGTACTTTTGATAGGGGGGGTGAATCATAAATAACTAGTTTTTATCCTTTTAAACCCTCATTAACACATAGTTGAAAGTAAAGTACATGCATGTAAACATATAAGAAAGCATGAAATGAAGGCATGCATCAACACATGACACAAGATATTTGGTAACCAAGAAACCCTCCAAGAATAAGAAGGTAAAACTAGGGTGGGGATGACACCCACAAAAATTACTACAGCAATATGTTCAACCACTTCAGATGGTCTACCCTATTAAAGGCTTGCCTTGTTAAAGGCTTTATACTATGTCAATAGTGACCTGGTTAGAGGATTTACAAACACTTTACAAGAAGTGTCACCCTATTAAAGGATTTACAATAGGTTGTTAAACCCACCTAATTCAATAAGATTTTCATCACCTTCTCTAAAGGTTTTCCCACCTAGCTGTTAAGATAACCTATCAACATAGGATTTTCATCATCTAATACAATGGTAAGAAAGTATTAGAAAATTTGATTTGATAGAGTGAAATCTTCAATTGCTGGGTTTAAGTACTAGATCTACTCTTCCTATTCTGATCCTTGCTTGATCTAATCTCTATATGTGTCCCCTATTCTATTATGATCAACTAGATCTATAATTGCTACTACTTTTACTAAGTCTTTCCTTCTTCACACTAAAATTTTTCTATAGTCTCCTCGTACACTATTCTCTCTCACATGTAATGGAGCTTTCAACCTCCTTTTAAAGATTGTGAAGACTTAGGGTTAGGTATAGATCTATGATCCATATTGAATCTCAAATTCTTGCTCATACCTTGCATTTTTCTCATTGGTTGCAAGCCTTCTCCATTTTTTTAATTGGCTATATGTTAATATCATAGGTAAACACAAAGGCTTGATCTTATCTTCTTACCCCTTCATGAGTCATGCAAAAATGGTTTTACATCTTAGTTTGTGAAGGCACAAACTATTATGTTGATTTTGTGTTACTTAGCACATATTATATTACTGGTGCTTGACACGTGAATGTTCTTTTATTTCTCGGCACATGTTACATTTTTGGATTGCTTGACACCTATTACACTCTATGTTACTTGGCATATGAATATTCCTAAATCACTCGGCACATACTATGCTCTATCTTGCTCAACACTCTTACTTGTTTGGCACTTGTTAAGATTCTGACTTGGCAACTACTATAACTCTCTCAGCATACATAGTGTACTCGGCATATATGGTGGAATTGGTTAAGTGTGTTGAAATTTGAATTTCAAGACCATTCTAAGACCAACATTATCTTCCATGCATCCATTCTTCACACACACTCTAACCTTCAACTTGACCTTTCATTTATATCTTCCATATTGTTAATTCACCTCAAATATAACTTAGAATAATTAATATTCATCTTCTCAGTCGACTAGAACTAATCAAATAAATCAGTTGAACTCAATATGCCAAAATAAGAAAATCCTTCGTTAGCTGACCCTATTGGTAGACACTAACTCAAAAATGATTTTCCTATGTTAACCAAGTGAACTTGCCCAACACTTCATTCTTGTAAAGTTACTTTCATAGCTAAGTGAGTTCGGTTAGCACTGGTTCCATCCAACATTCTCTTCATTAACCAAGTGAGCTCAATTAACACTCATCTTTCATAAACTTTCCTTTGGGACCTGAGTGAATTTGGTAGAAATTTTCTTCTAAACTAAAAAAACTTTGCAATGCTTAGTAGCCATAGAAAACTATCATCAATGCCTAAATGAGCTTCACATACACTGACTGATAATGATATGACATTTTATGTAGCATCAAAGATAATACATAATTAATCAATTGTTTCAACACATATTTCTCACAAAAAACCTTTTATTCTTGAGATCTAAAACAAATAGCATTATCTATAACAATCATTTTAGGACATCCAAACCTAATAATAATGTTGTTTAAAATAAAATCCATTACCACCTTGCTTGTTGATCCCTTAGAGAGTAACAATGGTTAGAGAGTAACAATGAAATGACCTAATTTGGATGCAACTAAATTTGTTGATTACAGATCTCAATTTTGGCTTATATACTTGATCCTTCTTAATTGAATATATCTTTTCAGCTTCACAAGGATATTGTGCTTTATCCTTCTAATTCACTTCCTCTTAGTATCATCAAATCTTCAATTATCTTCCATGCATTCATTCTTCACACACACTCTAACTCTCAACTTGACCTTTTATTTATATCTTCCATATTGCCATGTTAGCTCAAAACCAACTTAGAATAATCAATATTTATTTTCTCAGTCAACTAGAACCAATCAAATAAATCAATTGAAATCAATATGCCAAAATAAGAAAATCCTTCATTAGTCAACCCTGCTTGGTAGATACCAACTCAACAATGATTTTCCTATGTTAACCAACTGAACTCGGTCAACACTACATACTTGTGAAGTTCCTTTCATAATTGAGTAAGCTTAGTTAGCACTAGTTCCACCCAACATTTTCTTCATTAGCCAAGGGAGCTCGGTTAGCACTCATCTTCTACAAACTTTCCTTTGGCGCCCAAGTGAATTCAGTAGAAACTATCTTCCAAACTAAACAAACTCTGGAATGCTTGGTAGCCACAAAAAACTATCATCAATTCCTGTGTGATCTTGGCATACACTAACTAATAATGATATGACATTTTGTGTAATATCAAAGATAATACACAATTAATCAATTATTTCAACATATTTTTCTCACAAAAAACCTTGTATTCTTGAGATCTAAAACACATAGCATTATCTATAAAAATCTTGCTAGGACATCCAAACCTAATAATAATGTTGTTTAAAATAAAATCCATTACCACCTTACTAGTTGACACCTTAGTAGGAATTTCTTCAACCCATTTAAAAAATAAGAAGTGGCTACTAGGATCCATGAATGTCCTCCAATTTATTTGTTTGCAATTATTCCTATGAAGTGAGTTCACCTTTGTTGGAATGCTGCTTGCACCTCTTTTGGTGTTAATGGTAGGTTACAAAAAAATCTCAACTAACTAGTAAATCTCTGATAGACACCACATATAGCTACAAGTTTTTATGCATTTTAAAACAGTATAGGCCACCAAAATCTAGCTCTGATTACCTTATGAGCTATTGTCTTAGCCATATAATGGCCACCACATTCTCCACTATGCATTTCATCTAGGATTTTTGATAAATTTTTCTCATCAACATATTTCAATAATATACCTTCTATATTCCTCCACCATAATTAACCTTGACAATCACATATTTTATGGCCTATAACTTCAATGCCCTTCTTTGGTTATCACTCATTTTTGGACGAATTTTCATCTATTGTAGGTAATAGATTACATATTTGCACCATTCACAGACATCCATATCACATAAGTAACTTCTCCAATCATCATCAAGCTAGTTTATTTGATTTTCTTATAAGTTGACATCTACTTTTAGCTTTGTAAGTCCTTGTACCCTTACCAAATTAGTAATCTAGATGTTTATATTGAACTCTTGGATCTTGTTGATCCATCTACATCTTCTTCCTGAAACTTCTTGCTAAGAAAATATATCTTTCACTACAACACTTGGAACAAATGCAATTACAATAGCACCCATGAGATAGCATCTGAATTCCTTTACCACCTTAACTAATGCATATGCCTTTTTTTCATTTATCTCATTTTTCAACTCTACAACTTGCATAGATTTGCTGAAGAATGTTATGGGTTTCTCAAATCCTTCTTCATTTTTCTACAAGAAAACTATTAGAATGGCGTGAAAAGAAGAAAATAAGAATATATGCATGGGATTGGCATAATCAAGGGCTCTCAAAATATGGGAATCCTTAATTAGTTGTCTTATTTTTTGAAAGACACTTGTTGGCTTACCATCCCATTTAATCTCAAAACCCTTCTTAAGCATTTTAGAAATAGGCCTTCTCACTTTTGCAAAGTTAGTAACAAATCTCCTCAAGAAATTTATCTGCCCAAAGAAAGACTGGATCCCCTTTACATTTTTAGGCTTTTGAGTCCTATCATTGACATCTACCCTCTCAAGATATATTCTTAATCCTTCTTTTCCAACCAAATGTCTTAAAATTTTACCCTCAACAACTTCAAAAGAATATTTTCTTGGGTTTAATGAAATGCCATATTTCAATGGTCTAGTAAATACCTTTTCTAGATGTATGCAATAATATTCTTTCTTCTTTGAATGTGATATTAGATCATCTTGATATACCACTAAAAACTTATCTATGATGTTGGCAAAGGCCACATCCATATCTCTTTGAAAAGTAGCACCAACATTGGTCAAGACAAATGACATCCTATTATAAACATATGTCCACCAAGGTGTTGTAATGGAATTTTTGTATTATTTAGATTCTTTTACAATGACTTGGTTATATCTTGAGAAGACATCCATCATTGACATTAACTCTAATCTAGTGACTCTCTTCAACATGGCATCCATATTTGGCAAACCACAATTGTCTTTCAGTGAAGAAATATTTAAATTTTTGAAATCAACACATAGTCTTATGTCTCCATTCTTCTTTCTAATAGAAACTAAGGTAGACACCCAAGAAAAATGTTTTACTATCTTAGTCATTCCAACATCCCCTAATTTTATTAGTTCTCCCTACATTTTTGGTGCCAAAGTAGGATTAATAGGTCTCTATTGTTGTCTGAAAGGCTTAGCTCCTTTTAATGGAGCTTCACGTTGGAACAAATCTTTTCTATAATATTTAAGGTCATAGTAATCCTAGGCAAAAAAATGCCTATATTTTCTAAAAAGATAAATTAAACCTCTCCTTATCTTAGGGGATAATTTCTCACCAATATATACCTTCTTAGGTGCATCCCCAGTCCAGGGATTTATGTCTTCCGAATTTTTTTCATCTTGATCCTTAGTGTCCAATCTAGATCTATTGCGGTTGTCAAAAATAGTTTCCAATACAACCAACACCTTTGGTGTTTTGTTTCTTTTTCTTGAGATGAAAAACTTCATTTCCAAAAATTACATCCTTATCTTCCACTATCTCAACCAATGATGAACAATCAATCTCTCGATGAAAGAATTCATCTTCATAATTAAGGAATCTTGTGATATAACTATCAGTTTGAAAAACATGTCAAATATTGATATTATTAGGTATAGATGGTCTAATATGTACTTCTACTTTTGTTATGCTTGAAAATTTTATAATCAAATGCATCAAAACACTCTAGGATATCCCATACAACATTCTTGTATTGCTTTAACCTTTTGTTTTTAGAGATATACACTGATTTCACTTGGGAAACTACCAACTCAGAATCATCAATCACATATAAAAACTTAATGCATTGCTTATAGGATAATCTTAGACCTAGCAATAATGCCTCATATTCTACAATATTATTGGTACATGGAAAAGTTAGAGTAAAAGAAAACTTATGATTATTTCCTTCAGGAGATATTAGGAGAATACCTATAACAAATCCATCCTTGTACCATGCTCCATCGAAGTACATAGTCCATAAACCCCCCTTCTCTGATTTTCAATCAACTTCTACTACAATAGATCTTTTGACAATTTTTTCCAATCATGTCATATTATGTCATATCATCGTCAACCTTTTGTCCAATCATGTAAATTTTTTTAATTCTCTATTAATCTTAACCAATTTTTCATCAATGTGAGAAGTTGCATAGGACAAATCACATTGTAGGCTTCCACCCATAGCTACACTCCATTTCTTGGACAAAAACATAGCATATTAGGGTGGGATGTCAACCACTAAAACACTCATCGTCAACTCTTTATTTGGGTAACTGCATAATCTATAAAGTAGTACACTTATTGTCCCTATAATAGTGACTTTCCTTTGATCCATTGAACAACATCTACCTTGTGTGCTATATATTTTTAACCCTAATCTCTTAATAACTTCAAAAGGCATTACTGTACCTAAATCTATCATGCAAATTTTTAATATTTTCCCATCTACTTTAGTGCTTAGAAAGAATGAGTCAATATTTTCCAAGCAATGATTCACTGAATCATCCAAATTTAGACACAAATCCTTCCATTCCTACTAACTCTTTCTTTTCCTTAGATGATTCATTTGAATTACAATTCAAGTCAACATTTTATTTAACATTCCTAACCCATTCCATAGCTTCATGCTTATGATATGGGATTCTTAATAATTCTAAGAGTGAAAGTTTTACTATATTTTATGATAGCATAGATAACATATCAATAGGAGGGGTGGGAAGAGTATCTATTTACATACATTTTGTCTCTTTGTGTTTATCAAAAGTAATAGCAACAACATTTTTTCTCTACTCTTTATTCTCAATCACATTAGATGACTTTCCTCCCTCCTTTTTTCCATCTTTATGTTGAGCCTTGGGAATATTTGAATCATATACTTTCTTAGGTTCCCCTTTTTTTCTCATATTCTTGATCCTGATATCATATGCATCCTTAGGTTTAAATTCTCTAGGCTCTTTAGGAATTTTCTTCTTGACAAAAATACTAGTTGCTTTACCCCCTTCATTCCTAGCTATCATACGTCTTGTCTACACTTGTGCAACCATGTTAGCAATGATCTTTCCAATCTCTTCTTTAGTAAGTTTCCTCAAAATTACCTCATCTGCTGATGACATCACATTGCTAGTTGGATCATTAGCTTCTTCTTCATTCGAAAAGATCCACACAAGATTTCTTATGTCTACTGAAACACCAATAGGAAAATGAAAAGGAAAATGAAAAAAAAGGAAAGGAAAAATGGAGGAAACAAACCATTAGTCTAAAAAGCACTACACAAGATTTCTTTACGTCTACTGAAACACTCATACCACCTTATAGAACTATCTCTCTAGAAGCTCCTAGATTGAACAAGATAGAAATTCAAAGCATCCTAGAAATTGAAATTCAGTGTGAGGATTATTGTTGAGCATTATTTTAATTGCTTAGTGAAAGTAAAAAGTATTTGTATTACCATCCTAAAAAGCCCAGTAATTATTACCCTTACGTGCATGAACTACTCCCTTTTACATTCCTAGGTGAGTTTTTGCCATGTTCCCTCCTTAGGAGCCCTTGAAATACCTCCCACCATGCTTGAGAAACACAAGGAGAGGGAGATTTTGAATCCCTGTGTCTAACTCTTTTTAGTTAAAGTACTCTTCATCTTTTACTCAGGTGGAGAAACTAAGACCTCTCGAGAGAAATGACACAAACTAGTGCCCCAGTTTCCAAAAGAAGAAATAAAAACTCAAAGAATGAGGCTTGAAAGTTGAAAGGTGGGTCCCAACACAAGACCTAAAAAAGAGGGGACCCAACTTTTTTCTCAAAAAAAGTAGGGATGTGTATGAAGGGCATAACTCATACTTAACATAGTTAGAAGGAGGAAACCTACCTAATAAAATTTAGGAAAAAAGGTAGCCAGATTATTGATACATATATCACTAATTTATATTCCATTGTAAGCGTAAGTTCTATCCACAATATTATAGTCTCATAGTCTCAAAGTATCAAACCAAAATAAGTACATGCATATGATAGTTTATACAGAAAATTATTCACAAAGTCTTTTAGGAAATAAACATAAAAACCTTTAAACTTTCATAAAAGGAAGGGAACTATAATGACCTTTAATGGGAACCATTATTTCCCCTAGCCTAACATATTGTTGGTCCTCTAACAAGTATAAAGTTCATGACCTTGGCCTCTACCCTAAAATTAGTTGCAATACTTTTTCCTACACCACCATTTTCTTGGATCCAATAGTAACCTTTGATTTTCTTCTACCATATCCTAATCTTCAACATCTTCATTCATCCTAAGTAGTGGTCTCCAAAGTAGAGGAGGTTGGAACCTCAAAGTAATCCTATAGATTTTCCTAGTACTACCAATCATAATGTACCAGGGTTCTCTCCTATTAGCCATAATTAAATTTTGAGGTGAATATGGCTCCTTAATTTTCATATCTCCTAATAATCTAACCAATATTTGGTTGATTGAACCCAAAGCTTCTTATACTTCTTGTCTAGCCATTTTCTCATAATTTCCATAGGTAGCCTCTCTAAGTGGATAGATTTTTGTACTTCTTACATCTGTCATTATTCAAAGTAAAGTCCACTAAGATAACTATGTGGTGGGGTGTGGGAGGGAATCATTGAGATTTTGAATTCCTATTAGGATATTCTAACCCTGATAGGAGTTGAAAGGAGGAAAATTGAACTCACTTTTCAAATAGTCTTAGACTGTCTTTACTAAATAATATTCAAGATAACATATCCAAGTTCTCAAAGTAACAAAACACCAACTTATTTACTAATATAGTTCATTTGAAGCTCATAATACATTCTCAATATTAATCTCTACTCTAATCATACATAATTCACATCCAAAGCTTGCCTAACATAATAACCATCCACATTCAATCACATGGACATGTTTCCACAAGGAAACAAACTTTCTTTTATATTCAGTCCTAATAACTAATTGATTCAACCTTGAGGATTTCTCAATTTACAATGAATAATATTAGACCACATTAAAATGTAATATTACAAGTAATACTTCCTATAAATATATTAACAAAATTTGACTTCTTGGTAATAACACATTGAATAGTATTCACAACTCATCACATAATGAACAAATGATTCCACCACATTAACCAAATAATCTTGAAATTTTTTTCTACCATATCCAAGCCCACTAAAAAATCTTTATCCTCACTAAAAAGATACAACACAATTACCAAAAACTATTAACTAGAAACTCTCTCTGAGAAGAGTTTCTACAAAACTTAATGTGAATCTTATAAATATTCATATCTATTTCTATGAACATGGACATAGAAATACAACACATTCTTTAATACTCATCTAAGTGTGCATATAATGAATATCGGACCACAAACCTTGCCAAACTAATCTTCCTATGTAACTCTAGGTGAACTACCCATAAAACTAATATGTGACATCAATGACACAGACTATCATGAATGCAACATGTAAGTACTCAATTATTTCTATGACATACTAGAAAACTCCCCAATACAACTTCATCAAGCATTCATGCTCAATAATATCACCATTTGGCATTAATGATAACATGTGATGAAATACATCAAAGTTCCATGAATACCAAAATGCATTTCTTCCTCATGTACCTTAACCCCCCCACTCATGCTACTCATGAATATTCATCACTCTCTTATAGATAGGTTATCTATTTCCAACCATAAAGTACATCTCCACATTGATCAATAATCAATGTATTACTTGTGTTACTCTCTCCCACAATACTATACTTTTCTCCCTTAATAAAAAAGATGGTTTTTCATGTACTACTCTTCCCCATTCATAAAAAATGTTTTTCATTCTCATTTCTCTCGCCCATTGACATCAATGAAAAAGGTGTCATTATACCAATTATCGAAGTTCAATCATCTCTAACTCAATCTAAAAAATCTCAATTGTCCAAAGATATTGTTAACTACCAATACCAAGAGTTCTTAATGACTTAGCACAAACACAAATACTCCCCTATAGGAGAAGTATCAACCATATAGTCTAGAAAAAAGAGTAATGATTTGATTTATATAGGACTAATCCACTCTCTACATCAACTAATCTAAAGAAGGTTTCGCCATGACTCCAAGCATACCTCTCAAATACTCAAATGTATCGTTAGCCAAAGGTTTATATAATATGTCTATTTTCTTCTCCTTTGTGATAACATACTCCTACTAAAAATAGGAAATACTTTTTTTTGGGGGGGGGGGCTGTGAATCAATATTTCACAAACTTTCTCCCACCTATGGATATCTTTAACAATATATGCACATGTGATTAGACTAAAAATTAAACATACTAGTAACACAATTAAACTCATAACACCATTATTTGTTAACTAGAGAAACCCTAGCCTAGGGTAAACCCCAAAACCCTAGTGGGTATGTTACACACAAAATAATCCACTAATCAAATGTATCTTGTGAAATTTATTGACCCAATTAGGATCCTATTACATCCATATTGTTTCTATGTCCTTGATAGAGGACTAAGCCTTGTTAGAACCCTCAACCCTATTAGAAGTTGGTATTACAATTTAAAAAGTAGCAAGATGTTCCCATTTCTCAAACATTTATACACTATGATATATTCTATGCACAAATGGTATAGATGAAAAAACCTCTTGACTGTGAGGCCTCGCCTCAACCCATCATAGCATAGTGATGCATTACTATTATTTTTTTATATGCACGACTCGAGATGTCGAGACATTATCTGATGCTTAGAACATATTTTATTATTTCATGTTGTGGGATGTTATTTTCAGATATATTTGATGTTTGTCATTTAATGTTTCATGTATATGTATGTTGATGAAATCAGTAAATGTAGGATTGAGACTTTGATTTGAGAGATTTTAAATGATTAAGAATTAAGTAGGATAAAGAAACTCTTATTGATGCATGTTTTAATTTATGGGAATTTCTAAATATGTATACATTTATGTACATGTGATTTTTCGGGACTACTGATGTGTGCAATGAGTGTGCAGATAATTAGCCGAGAAACCCTACGGAGGAACAGAACTGATCTCTTTGTGCTAATTTTCGGAAGCCTTGTTGTTCGTAATTCATGTATTGTATTGTGAGATATATGTATGTATCTTCTTTGTTCAGTGAATGTTAATGTTCGTAATTATGTTCTTTCAGTGTCGCTTGACACTCGTAAAATGTTTATGTGCTTCGGTGTGCTATTTAGGGTTAATTGTTTAACCTTTGGATTCAAGTTGGTTCAAGTTAGTGTCAATTTTCTATTAGGTTCTTAATTAGGGTTAGTCATCCCTAATTCGGTTTAGTGCTTAATTTGCAAGTTAGAGTAGTTAGATGGACCTATTTTATTCCTAAATTTTATTTGACTCTAAACCTCTTTCCTAAGGCTTTAAAACATGTTATTATTCTAACTAAAGGGTATGGGTATGGGTTAGGGGTCTTTTCCAACCCCTAAGCCCCTTTTTTTGACTTTTGAGGTCACTCAAAAAGTCCCTTTTTGCCTTTGTGCGAAAATTGACCATGGTTATCTTTAGTTACCTCACCTCATCTACACTTAGGGTTTAACCATGGTATAGGTTGTGTTAGGAGTTTCTAGATTTGTTAGTAGGTGGAAATAGTTATTGCTCCTTTTGGGTGGTGGAGTTGGAGGCTTATTTAGAGGCCTTCCTTGGACTAGTTGATTGTTACCCAATCTCTACATTTTAGAGAAGTTTTCTTGAAGCTTGAAGGAAGGAAAGGGATACTCTACTCAAACTTGTTCATTGCCATTACCTCTTTGTGAAGGTAAGAAATTCTCATCTCCCTTATTTAGTTTTTATGTTTGGTTTCATGTTCATGTTACCTGGTTGTTGTTTCATTGTTGTATGGTTGTGGGTATGTGGGAAGATTTGAAAACCATGTCATTTTGGTTGTTTTCCTTTCTTGTTTATGTGTTGCAATTTTGAGTTTTCGTTACATGAGTGTTTTGGTATTACTCACCCTTGGAGAGGGTAGAAGTGACCAATTATGGGAAAGGTCTGTTTAGTTGGACTCCAACCTGTGTAGAGCCTCTTCTCAGGATGAGAAGAGGGATAAAGGGTAGGGTGTTATGGGCCTCTACCCGTCAACACAAACCTGGTATGAGTATGGCAAGTTTAAATGGAAGAACGGAAGTTCTTGGTTATTAGCCTCGATTGGGCATCTGAATGGGTGTTGTGCTTGACTTCTCCTGTTGGAAGAATCCACCTTTCCCTAGTCTTGATTCATTGTGAATCCTATTGTGTAAATCATGTATGATTATGCATGTTTAATTTTCTTTGGGTTCTGCTTGGTTGTCACCCGATCAGATATTGGTTTCCTCCATGGCCCTTGAAATGAGATTCAAAAAATAGTACAAACTCCTTGATTATGATCATGAAGAAAATTTGATATAATTGTTGAAATTTGGGATTGAGATTCTATTGTAAATTGTATTTCAAACCTTATTGTAAATGGAAACGAAGCTGAGTTTTCTTCCTGATTCTTTCCCGGCTGAGCCTTTGAATCAGGTTTACCAATAGAATTGGTGTTGAGCATATTTGGTTATCATGAGATTTAAATTGTGTATTAAATTTAATATGGTTGCACATTAAAAATAAATAATTAAGAATAATGGATAATGTTATGAATTATGATATTTCAAGTTTTTAAATTGTTAGGGAAGAACAATTTGATTGAATGAATTTCCAAGTTGATGTATAAGTATCAGATGAATCAGGATCCCTACATTGAGAACTCAAATTATCTCTTGGTTGTTAAATTTCCTTATGAACGAATCAATTGGACTAAGAGATTATGTATCTCCTTAAATTTTAAAGCATAAATCAGTTAGTTATCTTTAACCTTGCCATGGATTGCTTATCGGCTGCATTAAGTTTTATGTTGATTGTTATATGAATTATCACTCTAAACTTTACTTAGTCCAACGAATAACTCACACTATCAATTGTAATATCTTATCATGAGTAACTTAGACTATTAGAGTAAGAAACCAAATAGGAAGAAATTGATAATGTTAAAATTGACAAAATTCCAAGCTTTCATATATGTTGAAAACGAAACTATGATTATGCATTCAGTTTCACTTTTTATGATTGTTAGATCCTCATGATAAAGCATTGCATTATTGAATGAAACGAATAATTCAAACTCTTGATAGGTTATGATTGTATCAAGTCATTATACATTTGCCTATAAAGGAAATTAATGATGTATTTAGTCCATGAATCAATCCTTTTTTTGAGGTGATAGAATTGTATTGAATCCTACCTTAATCATCTAATAGATTTAATAGATGCTCTATTAGTTTTGTAAGCCATAAGAAATTCTAAGAATTAACTTGGGAAAATGTTTGCAATATGTAGCTCTTCAAATTTGATCCAATTTAAAAAGGATTAAATCTACTTTTCATACCATCCCTAAGAAAAATTTCCAAAACACCCACCTACAGGATGCTAGAAATTGTATGAGAGATCTTTTAATTTTGTATGGTAGCAATAGAGAATATTCTTTTAAAATATTCTTTTCATTTATATTTTATGGCAAAACGAAATCAGGTTAAAGCAAGATTTACATGATAAAGTGTTTTAAGAAATTCAAAAAAATTATATATATTAAATCTCATCACCTCCTCACCTATAAAACTTTTTATGGTTAATGCTCTTCCTTTTTCTCCTTGGGCATCACCTTTTTTATCCATAAAATATGCTTTTTTTTGGTTGTTGTTTTGAGCAAGTCATTAGTCATCATGACAGATGACGTCACCTGCAAAGTCTCCTTTTCTAGGATGTTGTCTTTGGTTGAGTTAGGGTTGCTTTAATTTGTTTTTATTTAAGTCATCCATCTTCCCCACCAATCTCCATGGATGATAGTCCTTGTTCCTTACATGCTGACCCACGTACCTGGCAAGTCTTTCGTGGGCTGTGAATTTGCAGGCCCTCGTACCCCACGAGCTGCTTTGGGCAGTGTGGAGAGCGCATGGGGGACCGTGGGTGGGGCTAGGTTAGTATGGGGAGTTAGTGGTGTAGGGGCTAGCTTAGGCTAGCTTAGGTTAGCTTAGGTTAGCTTAGGTGTTTTATAGTTAGTTAGTATGTTTTTTTTATTAAGTTAATGATAAATGTTAGTATTAGTATTAAGTTAAATTTAGATTTGTTTTAGTATTATTTAGTTAGTTTTAAATTGTAAGATTAGTTTTAGATTTAGTTAGTTATTTTATTTATTCAATTTTAGTTCTTTATTAATATTTCCTAATAGTTAGTTTTATATGTAATCTTAGTTGTTAGTAAGTTTAGTTGTTTCCTTATGTTAGATAGTTAGTTTATAAGTTTTATTATTATTAAGTTATATTTTAGTAAAGTGGTGTTAGTATTTAGGTTCTCTAATTAGTTTAAAGTGAAATTTGTTATAGTTATGTGGTTTAAATTTTAGAGATATTGCTTTAGTAATGCTAATTTAAATTTCGTGTTTAAATTAATAGTTTTTAAATTTTATTTAATCTGTAAGGTTAAGTTCTATTTTAAAAAGATTAGACCCTCATTTTATAAATGATTACATCAACTATAGACTTAGTTAGTTGGTTTAAGATAGATTAGTTTTATATGAAATTAATATTGAATTAGTTTAGATCTAATTTATATTCGATTAATTTTTTGTTGAAAATTAAGCTAAGTTGGAGATTTAAGAAATGTTGGTATTAATTGTATCTTTGAAAATTTGTTTAATTAGTGTCCTAATAGCTTAAGTTATTCGAATAATCTAAACCCAATCTTCTTTAGATTGTTATTAAAATAATTTTCGTATGATTGTTTAAGCGATGTAATAACGTATCAGTAAACAATTATATCAACCTAGTAACAATGTACATCAGAATCCTGTCGATGTATTCCTCCACAAAAGTTTTTAAACCAAGGATGTTGTAGAGAAACTTTTCTTAGACTGTAATCAATCTTTTCGAACTAGAGCATGCTTAATTATTAATTATTATTAAAAAAAAGAAAAAAAGAAAAAAAAAAAAATTGTGTGTTTTTGCCCTCGTAGTTTGGGCATGACATTGACAATGTTGATATCTTCAATATATGATTTTTTATTTGTAATTCTCTATAAAAAATTCACATATATTGTCTTTTCTCTTCTCTAACATAAATTTCACATCATATAAAAAGTACATTTAAATGTCAAAAGATATCTCACAACTTCACATATACAAATCTTTGCTTTATGCCTTTTTGTTTTGGCACGTTGACCTTCAAGTCTTTACATGTGTCCCAAAAAAAAAAAGACCTTCTTTGTTAACTCATCCTCTACCTTTACTTCCTCTTCATCCATTTATCCACCCTCATCCTTCTCTTATTTAGAGATAGGATAACCAACTAGATTCTTAGTGGCCAAATTTTCAACAATAGTGAATTTATCCTTGAATGGATCCTCTCTCTCATCAAAAGTGATATTTCTACTGTCAATGTTCATGGTATCATCATCAATGGTTATCTATAGTAGAAAATTAATCTTTTCTTGAATATTTACTTCAAGGTCTTTTCTGATTTCTTCTCTTAGAATGTAATTTTCTATCTTTGCCTCTATGGTAGTGGGAGCTAGGGTCTCTATTGCTTCTACTGTGGTATCCAAAAATGATATGCTATGTTGTGATGTTGAATTTTTTATTCCCTCATGTCTTGCCTCTTCAATGTAGGCCCTTCTCACTATCTCATTTTATATCTTCTTTATACATTCTTTAGTGTCCTTTATCACTTCTTCTTTCTTTTCTTCCATGATTCTTATGAATCTTATCTTGTCACACACTAGTGATTAAGTCTATCCATTATCCTATCTATTTATATTGTATTATTTACCTCATAAAATCTTCTTATGACCTTCTCTATTAAAGTCTCTTCTTCCTTCTTTTTCTTCAACCAAACTCCATTTAATCTATCATATAACTCTTTTGGTAGTTCTCCATGAATTGAAAGTAGGGGTTTCTTGAGCTTAATCATATATTGGATTATGTTTACATCCAAATTTATTTTCTCATTTACTAAATATTTGTCATAATATTACTTGAGCTTCTTGAGATTACCTTCATTCAAGATAGAATCATTTAGGTTCTCAATTCTAAGTTTTCAACTTTCCTTCTTCTTGTTGCAATGTGTAGCGCCCTACCAAGGAACCCAAAAGAATTTAACCTAAATTTTTCACTAAGTTTGTCAATTTTGTTTTGAAAGATTAAAAAAAAAACATATATAATATAGAGGAAACAATAACAACAAGAGGTAAAATAGCGGAAGCAATAACTCACATACATACAACTATCATAAACATATTACATTTCCTAAGGCCCCCAAGACATTTAATCACATTTAAGTTGAATTAATACTAAATCTAACACATAAAAAATCCACATCAATGAATAATAATAAGTACAAATCCATTTAAACAATATACAATTATAGGATGTCACTTGGCAATAATCAGAATGCACAATCATCCACTATATAAGTCATAGGGTATGAAAGGCTAAACCAATATACATCATAAAAAAGATTACATCATCTTGTAAGATCTATGGAGTCAAATATAATATAATAGAGTATAACAATCCATCATAGCACACAAATACAAAATAAAAAGAAATACAGAATAGGGAACTCTAGTAATGACATCCAATAGACAAATCTCAATGGTATAAGAAGAATGCACTACAACCTAACCTCATGGAGCCTAAATTGCCCACTCCCATCACGCTAAGGAGATAAACTCAAGTCCCATATGGCTATGAAAACACAAACCATAACCAAAATCTAGGTTTAGGGAATCACTTGAAAGAAAACTACCCAAAGGGTACCAAGACACAAGTATCATCTAATCCTAGAGCCAAAAAAGACACATAGGAAATCTACTATGTAAGTTGGAAAGTGTCATTGCATGATCCAACTCTAAGGCTACCCTAGGAGCCTCACTAGAGTTTAGCCCCCTAGTGTCTCTATGCAGCATCAATATCCTTTCATACAAACAAGGCATACTAATGAGTCAAGTCTAAGGTTACTCTAGTAGTCTCTCTAGATTTCGGCCTCCCAATGACTTTATGTGGCACCGATATTTTATTAATTCATTTTAAACCCATTGAATGAAATGTTATCACTTATTAAAAAAACCTACAACGGGTTACTTAGGGAACCACTTGGGGCTCTAGCCTTCATTGAAAGACAATTCCAAACATGATGTATAGATAACCTACCCTAAGCTCAACAAAAGTAGAAGATCTCATAAGATCACAAAATACACATCAGTTCTTAAACAAGTAGCTGGAAAGAATTGAAATATCAATGATCAAAATCACATATTTCACCAATACAATCATCCTAATAGGATTGATCTAAATTCAAGTACACATATACTGGCCCATGACATCATATGAAATCATGAGGAATAAATAATGATAATCACCTAAATCCTAAACAAGCAATTGGAAAGAAATCCAAAGATAATTGATCAAAGACTCAAAGGTTATACCACAAAGGTCACATCATTCACTTTAGTTCTACAAAAGAGAAAATAGAAAGCACAATAGAACATCTAATAAAACTCATCATAGAACACACATAACATGCAAGAATTTTCCTTCTCTTTCAAAAACTCTCTTCCCAAAAAATCAGCTCTTCCAAACCCATCAATTGAGAAATGAACTCTAATTTCTTGATAAATAGTTTTCCCCCAAATTAGGGCTTTGATTTTGCAATCCCGCAAAAACCTTTTACTTTTATTATTTTATTATTTTAATGTCATGCACAAGCTTTATGCAATTTAATTAAAATAAACTTTATAAAATTAATGATTTCTCTATCTGACTAAATCATGAGACACTTTTAATATATTATTTATTAAATTAACTAATAATGTTATTTAGAGTTTATTATTAAAATAAAAATCCTAAATAAATTATTATTAAATTAAATAAATATAAAATGCTAAAATTAGAACTTTAATTAAATCTCTTAATTTTAATTATTTTATTTAATTAATTTCTCCATTAATTAAATATAAGTAAATCATTAAATTATCCTTTAATTTGATTAAATTAAAATAGAAAATCATCATAGACCCACAAGACTAAATATGAAAACTGAATTGAAAGTCAAAGAACATTATCAAACACAGGGTCAAAATCATGAATTCACATCACTTGACAAATTCAGACAAGTAAATAGCTCAGATACATATCCTACTTTCTAGGACAACTGATTTAGGTTAGGGTTTGGACTCAAGAATTATCTCCCCACTTATACCATTGAGATACTATGATAGGTTACACTCATTGTGGAAATTCAGGGAAGTCAATACTTGGTACCTACAATTTGCATAAAATCCATGCATGTACATACTAATATATTCTAAACTAAACATACAAAGTTGGGGAGTGGTACATCGTGTAGATCTTGACTAGTAGGTGACTACGACTCCCTCCCTCAACCACATCAGGAATGTCAATCATAAAGTAAAACATACATGTACACCATACACATGCAAGTATGGGGTAAGTATCCATAAAGCTACATATAAATAATTTATATAACTAGTCATCATGAGATAATTGTAATCACTAAATGAACATACATATATCATCATCAAAATAATCATGAGCACATGAAATAACTAAAATCACTACATGAACATACATATATCATCATCAAAATAATCCTGAACACATTAAGTAACTGAGTAACTCATCACATATATCAATTGAGTATTTAACACATTTAATCTAATCTAGTAACCAATTACTGATAATCATAAACATAAATGTAAAATAGGCCTAAAAGAGTCTGACAATCCAATCATAAAATTCAACTAGGGGTAAGCATTACACAGTTGTTGTGGTTCTTGTTGTTGAACTTGGTCTTATGTTGGATTAAATTATCTTCTCATATTCCTCCCTTCATAAGTAGTTATTACTTTTTTTCTTTTTCCTAGTCCAGTAGCCATCTCTTTCATTCTTTTGGGTTTTGATGCTTCTTCTTGTTCTTGTTTAACCTCAACCAATCTAGCTGATCTTCTTGTGTCTGTAGGTTTAGATGATTGAACATGTATTATACTGACATCTTCTACCATGTGCTGATCCAATAAAACTATTGGTGTTGATTGTGGTGGAAACAATTATGGTGTAGGTGCTAATGGTGCAATGTTTAGGCCTTCAAATGGCAATTATGGAACAACTAGAATGTCCTTTTGATTAATCTACCTCATCTTAGATATGGTTATCTTAACATCAAAAAATATCAGTGTTTCATCTAAGGTTCCTTTTAAATATTCCTCATTTTAATGTCTGATTTCCTCCTTGCATACTTTTGATGCTTGGTTTGATAAGTCATCTTCATATTTTCTTCACAAGTTTTCAATCTTGAACAATTAAGATCTAAATATACATTTAGGATCCTTTGTGCATATGCTTCAATTATTTATTCTATGAATTCATAGTGAAGTGAGTCTATATATATCACTCTAGGAGTGACTTCTTCCATATTGGTGAAATCAGTGTCAACCATAAAATATAATTCATCTCTATATGTATCAACCATAGATATTGGAATTCTTGACCTCTACTTCATTTCTAACTGAAATATTTTTATAATAAGTGTGGATTTGTTATCAACCTTGTCCATAGGATACATCCTATACAAATTTGTCACCTTTTCCACAATAAACTTCTAACTTGTTCAATTAGTTATAGGAATAAATGGAAATCTTTTCCATAGATGGAAAAACATGTATGTAATTAATGACTTAAATCTGAATTGTGTATTCCTTGTTTTTCTTATCCTTTTCAAATTATATATCAATTGAGTTCTTAGAATTTTACACAAGTTCACTTGAGCTTTCTCAACACACAACTTATAAGCTGCATGTACAAATCTAGCTATTAATTTATTATTCCTTGAATTAGAACATAGCTTAGTGACAATGGTTTTACTCACAAATCACTTAACATCTTTTTTTATCTGGTTAATTACTATACATCTGCCATTATAGGTTGATCTTCTATTTTCTATGACAATTTCTTAACATTCTTCTCATTAAGTGGAATTGATCCTTGATTACATAGGCTAGTTAATTCATGAATCAATTCAACTGAAATTCTGCTACATTGTCATCCATGCAAAACTTCTCATCATGAATTTTATTTAGAATGATTTGGGTCCAGTCCTCATTATCAAACTCATGATAAACCATGTACTTCACTACGTCAACTTGACCTAAGTATTACAACCATTCTTTAAAAGAAATATTCTATTTATATATCTTACCAAATTCGTTAGAATCACCTACAATCTACAACTTACAAAGGGTATAGCTCTTGTTGGCAATATGACCAATCAATCAAATAAGGTAGATATGTGGTTGTCATTTATGGCAACATTTGTAGTTTAGTCATGATTATTTGTGAAGGAAAATTGTCTAAGTATTATACTGTGTTATAGAAACATGACAAGATTTGTTGATAGCAGAATATTTCCATTGAATATTCTCTTGCGCAGTTAACTAGAGATGCATGACATCATCCTAATGATGCATGCTAGTGTGCATGTCTGTACGAGCAACCAAATTCAAGTTATGAAAGAAATAGTGATAAAGTGACTTCATAGTGCATAATAGAGCATGTCATTAGAATGAGTTAAATGAATTGAATAATTGTTTTAATTATTAATTATTGACGAGTTGACTCTAAGGATGTTATGTGAGCCAACTAAGGAAGAATTTATTAATATGTTTGGTATATACAAAGAACTTCAATTGAAAAGTTAGAGTGTAATGTGGATGATGAAAAATGATATGAGATGTAATGTTATGTGATGCAAAATATGATTCAATTTGATATATGCATAGTTACCCTTTGTATGAATAACTGACAATCAGAAGAATTGCAAAGTATAGCAAGAAATCCAGTTATGCATAGTTACTCATAAAATTTGTGAAGTTCAACAAGTGATCCAATTTTGTATGTATATCTATTCTCTTGAAGAACTTATTTGTATAATTGCATGTTAGGACAATAGGCTCTTCTTGGACACATTTGTATATGATTTACCAACTCCTAATAGGGTTGAGGCTTCTAACAAGAACAAGTCTCCTAATAGGGACTCAAGACACTATATATTCTTTATAGACTCCTAACAGGGTCAATATCCTTAACCAAATTCTTTATATTGTGAATCATCTTGTGGGTTCCATCCGCATTGGGGTTTTCCCTTGGCCAGGGTTTCCCTAGTTAACAAAATATGGTGTTATGAGTTCTCTTCATGTATAGTTGTTTATATTTCTTAGAACTATTGGTTCTCTTTCTTATGCTTGTGGAAAAGTAATTAATAATATTTAGCTATGGGTAAAAAGATTGAAAATACTAATTCACCCCCCCACTCCCCTCTCAATATTATCTATTTCTAATAATTGGTATCAGAGCCTACTTATTCAAAAGAGGCTTAACAACTTGAATAAGATCCCCATGGATATGGAACAATTGAAGAAGAATATTGAAGAAGCTCTTGAACAAATTGATCTCCTTACTAATGAAAGAGATGGCCTAAAAGAAAGATATAAAGATGCAAAAGCTTATATTGGTGAACTAAAGGACAAGATAGATGACCTGAAGCAAAAAGGACCTAGTGAGAAAATGAGTTATGATGATATTGAAGATCTAAAGAAAGAAAGTGAGATCTTGAAACATGAGTTAAAAATAGTTGAACTCAAGTCAAGTATTAAGAAAAATGGAGGAAAGAATGACTTTGAAATAAAGGCTAAAAATGTAGATCTAGGATCCCAGTTAAGTAAGGTAACATCTGACTTGGAATCTATCAAGTTAGAGCATGTAGAATTAGAAAAATACAACATTATTGTGAAATGTGAGTTGGTGTAAACCAAACAACAACTTGAGAAATTATATGCCCGTAGTGAAAATATTGAAGAAAAAATATCTATACAGAGACCTAGTTATGAAAAGACTAGACTTGGATTCTTCCTTGGGCAATCCACCAAGAAATCTATTGAGAGAAAAGAACCTAATACCCCTAAAGTAAAAAAGGATCTAAGCATAAGAAAAATAGATGATACATCTAAGGACAAGGAAAATTTTGTTCACTCTGAGAAATCTAAAGAATCTGATCAAGATGAGGATAATAGAAGAAAGGAACCTCATGCCTAGTACAATGAACTTGAACATATTGGAAATGATTGCAAAGGTAAGTTTTTTAAACCTATTCCAAAATTTTATTGTCATAATCTTCATGGATATGGACATTATGCAATAAATTGTAAGAAACCTTTGATAGTGATAATGCAAATAGTAGAATGTTTAGGAACACTAACCATGTAGGCAATAGAAGAAGATCTCACAACAATGAAAGTGGAAAAAGAAGACCCATTTTTTGTTACAAATGCAACAATCTTGGACACATAGCAAGGAACTATAGAACAACTAATAACTAGAATAATGAACAAAGAAGGAATATTCCTGTATGCCAATTATGTAATAATTTTGGACACACAACAAAGTTTTGTACAATGGACAAAAGAAAACTTAATAGAAATCAGAATCATAGAAGGAACAATAGAATAAATGATGATAGTCTGAAGGAAGAAATGAAGTAGTTGACAGAAGAATTTAAGGAAATATTTGTAAAATCAAGACAAGTTGGAAGTTCTCACATGGTTCAAGAAGAAGCTCATCCTAATGTACCTGACAAGACAGTAAAGTAACTTATTGTCTATGACTCAGCCTACTAGAATCAAGCATTCTTAGTGAAACAACACATTAGTTATTAATAACTGATGTTAGAGAGAATATCATAGGCTATGTAGTTAACAATATATACTAGACATTGAAAGAAGTCTACAGTGAAGTGTGCATTGCTTAATATGATCTGTATAAAGTCATATAAGAAGAATAACCTCTTTGTTATATAGAGACAATATACTAAACTAGTGGTTGATATGCATTTAATGTGAACTACAGATTGAAAAATATTTAAAGGATGCAAATTGATTTGCAAACATCATTTTCTTGTGTGAAATCCAAAGTACGATATCAAAGCAAGATTTGAAGTGCTAAAGAATTTTGTAGACATGTGTATTCGTCAAATCCCTAAAATGTGAAATCAAGGTATTTTCTAAATTTGTTGAATATTTTTTTCATAAAGGGCAAGACAAGAAGTGTTTAATGTCAGCAATAGACCTAGATACAACTTCAAGAAACATCCATTTGTCTCTTTTCTTGATGACCCCATTGGAGCACTTTCACAAGTAGCAAAAAATGTCAAAGATATAATAGGTTATATTCACTATAAAATTGAAAGCATAGGAGATACAAAGATTCATAAGGAATTTGAGAAAATGTGCAACAATGATTTGTCACTAAAACTAGAACATGCATACCTAGAACAACTTAACCTAGTTAAGCACATGTTCTTTATAGACTTTGATAATCATGAATGGACAAGAATAATTCAGAGTAGAGTTCATGATGACCTTCTATGGTTCGGATACTCTATCATATGTATTGATAATGACCTAATTTGCAAGGTCACATGTTTGAACAATGAAGGATGCAATCCAGCGAACATAAATAATGTGTGCATGATAGTTGAAACAAATCTCAACACATGTTTTGATGGTAGAAACATGAAGGTCAATGCCATTCAAGATGGAGTGTGACTAATTAGTAAAATTTTAGGATACAAGTTCAACAATGGAACTAGAATAGATTTAGTCCATGTAAGATTTCTTCATGCAGCTTACATGGTAGTAAAGGAAGAAAAATTTAATCTATGTGACATTATCAGAACATAGTTTTTGGATAACATATTAGAAATCAAGAAGTCTAGGAGTGTAGTCTTTAGGTTCGAATCCCTACTAACTCATATATTCTTCCATGCAACAAAGAAGTTTCCTGGTATCTCAAATTGGGATGGAAGTGAGTGCACAATGAAAATTATCACTTGGGCATACAAAACCAAACCAAAAATAGTCAGAGACAATGATATTGATAGAATGATGAAGTCTTTCCAAGCTGAAATGGAGCAATGGTATAGGATACCTCCTGCTCTAGTGGAAAAATATAAGGATGAACTATGCTTCATGGTAGAAATAGATTTCACATGTATGGAGGCAGCAGTTCCTTACGTTAAGTTCATTGAACCTATGGATTACAAAATGAGTGAGGAACTAATTAAAAGATATGCACGAGTAATCATACACTCAGAAGTCAATTCTGAATGTCCTAGATGGGGGGCATATAATGAGAAGATGAGAGAAGTTGAAACAAGTTAGATAATCAAGGACTCCAATAAGAAGGTAGAAAAAGTGATTGATTTTATCTTGAAGGAATTAGGAATGTCAAGAAAGGAATTTAAAGAGGTGAATGGGATAGCCATGGAAATGAAGGCTAGTGGTCAATCTAAACTATTGACCCCTACACCTATTGCAATGGCTAGACCTACTAAAGAGGTCACAATTTCCCAGACAAGTGCACAAGCACCTATAGTGCCATATGCAATAGTTGCATAGCAACAACCTTTAAGAAACTGAAAGAAAATAGAGGAAGTGTCAACACCTAGGAAATCCACAAGGCTTGAGAAAACCTCTCCTAAGAAGAGAGTCAAGAAAACTACAAGTGGACCATGAAAGAAGAGAAGAACCTTGCAAATTAGTTCTTATGAATCTAAAGAAGAGATTGGTGACAGACTGGTAGAACTAGTAGACCAGGAAGTGAAGGCTTCATCAGGAAGAAAGTTATGGAAACCTAAGGTAAAGAATCTTAACATGCAAATTATTAATCACAATATTTTTTTACAATTGAATAAGTACTATGACTTATATAATAATATGGATAGGAGACAGATAGAAAATGTTGTAGATAGAAATATGATTCTAAAAGATAAAAGGTTTGATAACATAAGAGGTCAAATACTTGAAGATTTGGACAATAGACTAAGAAATAAAAAAAAGTAGAGTAATTGAGGAAGATAAGAAAATAAGAATTAATATAGTGAAAAAGCTATGCATTGTAAATAACAAGGAAGAAATAACTGAAATTTTGAAAGACAATAGTCACATAAATGTCTACTATGCCAAAGGAAAGTGTGCAACCAAAAAAGGAAAGCCCTATGCCTAAGGAGTTTGAGAAGAGTGTGAAGATAGAGGAAACAAGTCCTACTATACTCAGTCCACCTCATAGTTTTGAGCAACCAACTAATACATCAATTCCAAGTGATTCACCACATATTACCATTGGAAGTGAATCTATGCAAGTGGACGATACTAATATAACAGTGGATAAAACCAAAGACCCTTTTAAAGATTTTGGTTCCAACATTGTTGGCAATATTGTTGATTACAATAGCTCATCTAATGAAGACAAAGGTCAAGAGCCTGAGGAAGAAGATGCACCTTCTGGAAAGAAACTTGAACCTAGCACTAAAGTAGCTACCACAAGTGTGCCTATAGTAACAATAGTAGTAACACCCTCTCCACCACCTACTCAAGTAGCAGTGGTCACAACAACAATAGTTTAGTCAGATGAAGAAGATGAGGGACAAAATTTTATATCTTCTTTAAGTAAATTTCTTGAAAAGAAGAAATTAGTCAAGTCTATTTAGAAGACTTTAACTTTAGTTTTGGATAAATTAGAGAAGATAGTAAGTCCTATTAATGCACCTATAGATATCCAATAGAGAGAAGCAATTTTGTGTAAAACTTTTGATAATAAGTTAACACTTATCAATGCTACTACAGTTCAAGCACAAACAGAGCATGATGGTAAACTTCTTAATACCATGTGTACAAATATAAGAAATGATATAGAAACACTAATTGTATGCATTAAGGCATTGAGACAGAGTATAGAAGAATGGAAACAAACTTATGCTAAATGGAACTTGGCATATCTTCACCTTCAAGGTTTTGATGAACAAATAAAAAAGAAGATAATTGAGCTTTAGATGCTTAAAATTAACTTTCTAAAATAGAATAAAAAGTTAGAAATTCATGATAGCATCAGGTATTTGCAAGAAAAAAAGGAGAAAGCTCTAAAAAGACTTACACTTTTGAGAGATCACTTATCCCCAAAGATTACATTGCTAGAAAATGAATTAGAGGAATGCTTAGCAGCCAAGTCCTCATATAAAAAGTTTGTGGCTAAAAATTTGAATGTAGTAGAGTTAGCCACATATTCTCTATGTGCACTAATTAGTGTGTTTGATGCACTAAAAGATAGTTGGAAGAAACACCTTGCATAGTTGAAGACTAACTTTAGTGATTGTTTCTCCAAGTTTTCATGCAGCTACCAAATTTTGAGAATTTTTTTTTCCTTCTCCTTTTATTGGCACCTTTGCATTAATGTCAAAGGGGGAGAAATAGAAAAATTGTAATCGTAAATTATATAGTTGTATTTTGAAGTGTAGTCGTAAGTTTTTCTTTAAGAAAACTTTGTAGTTGGAGTTATAAGAGATGCAATCCTTTCAAAACATGAATATAATGTTTTTAATGTGTTATGGTTATTTACTTTGATTGGTATAACAACATGTTTGGGACTTAGCCAATTTTCCCAAAATGTTGCTATCAATGCCAATGGGCGAGATTTTTGGAAATATGACCAATCAATCAAATAAGGTAAGATATGTGGTTGTCATTTATGGCAACATTTATAGTTTGGTCATGATTATTTGTGAAGGAAAATTGTCTAAGTATTAGACAGTGTTACAACAACATGACAAGATATGTTAATAGCTGAAAATATTCCCTTGGAATATTCTATTACGTAGTTAACTAGAGATGCATGACATCATCCTAATGATGCATACTAATGCACATGTCCGTACAAGCAACCAAGTTCAAGTTATGAAGAAAATAGTGATGCAGTGACTTTACAGTGCAGAACAAAGCATGTGAACAGAATGAGTTAAACGACTTGAATAATTTTTTTAATTATTAATTCTTGATGAACCAACTATAAGGATGATATGTGATTTGACTAAGGAAGAATTTATTAATATGTTTGATATATATAAAGAAATTCAATTGTGAAGTTAGGGTGTAATGTGGATGATGAAAAATGCTATGCAAAGTAATGTTATGTGCTGTAAAATATGATGCAATTTGATATATGTGTAGTTACCCTTTGTATGAAGAACTAACAATCAAAATAATTGCAAAGTATAGCAAGCAATTTAGTTATGCACAATTACTGACAATCAAAAAATTTGTGAAGTTTATGACGTGATCCAGTTTTGTATATATATCTATTCTCTTGAAGAACTTATTTGTGTAATTGCATGTTAGGGCAGTGGGCTCTTTTTGCACATATTTGTCTATGATTTATCAACTTCTAATAGGGTTGAAGCTTCTAACAAGGCCTAGTCTCCTAACAGGGACTCGAGAAACTATACATTCTTTATAGACTCCTAACAGGGTCAATATCCTTAACGAGATTCTTTATATAGTGAATCATCTTGTGGGTTCCATCCCCACCAAGGTTTTCCCTTGGTTAGGGTTTCCCTAGTTATCAAAATATGGTGTTATGAGTTCTCCTCATGTATCTTTTTTTATATTGTTTAGCATTATTGGTTTGCTTTCTTATGCTTGTGGAAAAGTAATTAATAATATTTAGTTGTGGGTAAAAAGATTGAAAATACTAATTCACCCCCCCTCTCAATATTATCTATTTCTAACAGCTCCTAAAATCTTCCAAATACTAGACTCCAATTAGAATTTTAGATAATGCAATGTTAGGATCATATTCTATAGGTGGTATAGGGTTCAATTTAAATTTAGGTCTTGATACATCCTCAACTTTATGAATCATTGATTCCTCAATTTCTGCAGGCTTAAAAACTCAACCACACTTCACAAATTGACTATTCAAAGATGTAAATACCTTTAATTCACAAACTAGGGCTTTCTACACAAAATAGATGAATCCTTTGATAAATCCTTCAAACTACTTGCAATTTTCTCTCTAATTTTCTTCTTAAGGATCTTGAACTCTTTGTTTGGTCAAATGATCCTTATTCCATCAATTTTAACCATTATATTTCATCCAATTAAATTTTTCTTTAATTACACAAGTACACACTAATGAAAAAGTTGTTTTCTTAAATTAGAGAACTATTTCCTATTTGTACAGTCATATATGAACCTAGAACCTCATGTGTACTTAACTATACTTCCTTTTATCCATATGAACTTTCTATGTACTTTGCAAGTCTTAATTTGATCTCTTAGGGGCTCAATAATTGTTTGATGTCATTTACCCCATTACCTTTTAATGAATGGACCATTTAGATTAATAAGGGTTTGTTAATAACTATTATTGACTTCAACTTATTCGTAGATGCATTACTTGTCTACTTTTCTACCCACATTGTGTTCTTGTTGATGTCTTAACTTTAACAAATATTTGATTGAAGTTCTTTGCATGGTCTTTTAGATTCTCTTTTTGTCTATCATTACTATATAAATTCCTTCTCATATTGGTGTAAGAACTTCATATATAGTTAGGTGTCCTTGTATTCTATGATCTCATGTTATTTGGTATTCTCATGTTGTTCATTTTACAGAATCTTACTATATATCCCAAATTTTTGCAAATCTGACATGCTATCACATTGTTTCTACATCTAGGTCCTAATTAACTAATCTATAATTTACAATCTCTAGCAATATGTCCAAAGTTATTCCACTTATAACACATGCCTCCATTTCTTTTGATATTAGTTGTACTAATAGGTCTACTAGCTGCAAGGTCAGTAAATTGATACACTTATTGTTAAATCTAGGTTAAGTATAATGGTTATAAAAATAACAAGAAATAGGGTTAGTAAACTCACCTATGCAATCCTTCTTCATGTGACCAATTTCATTACATGAAAAGAATCTTCCAGTAAATTGTCTCTTCACTTCTTGCTATTCAAACTATTGGATCACTAGATTTGGTTCCTTTGTAACTTCAACTATCTTAGATGATTCTCCTTCATAGTATCCAATACTAGTCATATTACCTTTAGGTCTTTGTGTCATGATATTCTCCTCAATAGTTTCAGTATTGGAGCATAATTTCTCAAGATTTTTCTTTATTAGTGTAAGATCTCCTTTCAAAATAGTGTTCTACTTCTCAAGTTTTGTATATTGTAGCTTTGTATATTCAAGTTCAAATGTCAACTTGATAAGTTTGGATTTCAGATCTACATTCTTAGATCTCAAATCTGATTGTCTTCTTCTCATCTTCCATCAGACTAATTTAAGATTGGTAATTTCAAGTTCATGCTTCAAAATCTCATTCTCTTCTTTTAGCTTAGAAAAGGAATCACTATCTTTGATTTGATCACTTGATTCATTCTTCTTAGATTTCTTGGATTCAATCTACTCTTTTAACTTTTGAATATAATATTTTACCTCTTTATATTTTTCTTTAAATTGTCTCTTTCTTCTATGATTACATCAACTTCATCAAGAGCTTCCTCTAAGTTCTTTTGCAACTAGTCCATATCCATAGTGATCTTACTCAACCTATTAGGCCTCCTCTAAGTAATTGTGCCCTAGTACCAATTGTTAGAAATAGGAAATATTGAGGGGGGAGGTGAATCAATATTTCACAAAAATTTTCCCAACTATGGACATCTTCAGCAATCTTAAAACATACACATGGGATTTAACTAAAAAGTAAACATAGAAGTAACACAATGCAACTCATAACACCATTATTTGTTAACTAGGGAAACTCTAGCTAAGGGAGAACCCTAGTGGAGATGGTACCTACAAAATGATCCACCAATATAAAGTATCTTGTGAGAGATATTGACCCTATTAGGAGTCTATTACATTTGTATAGTGTCTTTTTCCTTGTTAGAAGACTAGGCCTTGTTAGAAGCCTCAACCCTATTAGGACTTGGTATTAATATTACAAAAGTAGCAAGATGAGCCCACTACTCAAACATGCATATATAATGATATATTATATACACAAAAGGTATAGATACAAAAACCTCTTAACAATGTTGATATCTTCAATATATGATTCATCCTTTGTAATACTCTGTACAAAACACTGCATTTATTGTCCTTTCTATTATCTAACATAAATCTCACAACATATAAAAAGTTGACTTCAATTCCAAAAGACATCTCACAACTTCACATATACAAATCTTTCCTTTATACCTTTTGTCTTGTCAAACTTCAAGTCTTCACACATGTCCCAAAATATAAAATTGACCTTTCCCCAATTAGGGTTAACATATAGGATTTTATCCCTATTTATTTAATTAGTTATTTGGTTAACGAAAATAATTCCTTAATACTTTTATGGAGATTGAGGAATGAAAAAAGATACATCAAAAAAGGTAAGAAGGTTTTACACTTGTATTAATGGAGAATATGACATAGTAGAGATTACATCCACTCATAAATAAAAGTAAATTACCATAGCAGATTATAGAATACTATTGCTACAAAAATAGAAAAAATGACCAACCATAAGAAGGGTTACAAAGCCTATTTTTATAGTTTAGGCATAACTTAGATAACTTTAGGTAGAATTCACATTCAATAACTGCTATTAAGATTGTAGAGAACAATCACTGCAAATCCAAAAAATTAAATTTTATTGGTACATCGTCAGATATAGGAAAACCATATCTTTCAATAAGAATAACCCTAAGAAGACACAAAATAGCAGCCATTAATGCATAACCAGGAAAATGGATAACCTAGGATGATGATCAAGTATCCCTCCCATTAAACAAGCATGGAGATCAATGAAAAGTGGTTGTGAATGATGCAAAAAATCATATTCAAAATTAGAAGATTGTCTTTATTTATTAGCAGCATGCCAAGTTAGCCATGTCATTGGTCAACTAGAGTCAACCCTCAGGATCCACCACATGCACCAGTCACATCTTAACATTCTATCACTGGATTGTTCAAACTTTAAGTTGATCTAGTGGCCCTAGTCACAACTTTGCCAGCTTTTTACCTTTATTAACTATTTGGCCCACAAAATTGTGAACTTAACCACAATTGTTACTATCTACTCTCCACCCGGGCTTGTTGAGGCATGTCCACCTATAGTTATGTCATCATGGGTAATGACCTCACATCTTTAGCTAGCAACATAATGATGATGCTTGATCTACATTCAATCTGATGGTCCCGAAGATGTATCGACCCTTGTCAGTACCTAAACTAAGGAAAATATTACCCTGTACCAAATCATCTAACATTATTTCCTTTTCCTATGACCCACAACAAAAATAGGACCCACACATCCACATGTCACATCATCACTATCTCACTATGCATTTTGGACATATATTTTTCCTTAGTGACATAGTAACATGCATTGATCTTGGAAGATAAGACGACCATTACAAAGCCCTAGTTGACCATCCTTATCAATGCCTCTGACCCATCAAGTACTACCACATCATCAAACTTCCATGACTCCTTTCTTAATGTATGACTTAAGCTTCAAACTATCCCCACTTGTCCACATTTAGGTATGTTTCTATGTCATTATAAATTTTGGTTGTGCAATTTCTAAAAATCACAAAACAACAATCATTGATCAACATTCAATCTAACAACGGACAAGGTATGTAAAAAAACTAGCCCAATTCAAAAGGTAATGAATATAACTTTAACACCTATCATTATTTCTAACATCCCCACTAGTTACAAAGAAGAAAGGCCCACCGAGATGCATGACACATTTTCATTATCTCGCTATGGAAAATAGTCATGCATCTTTTGATGGTGACAATGTGTAGGCCATAAATCAAGATCTAATCAATAGGTGAGAAGGTGTGAAACTACCATAATTTATTATAACATGTAACTACTTAAAGACTTAGGAAATGATATATAACCAAAGTTTTAAATGCATACTTTTCATGACATTGGGCCATTTGAATATTTCAATAAATATGACCATTGGGAATGTTTGATAGACAAAACCTAATTTATGGAGGGAGGGGAAATATGAGTAAAAATTCTAGTGACTCAAAGGGGATACTTACCCATTAAGTATGTGATCAATGACCTTAAATATCCATTGGGCTATGAAGTCATAAAAAACACTGAGATCTACTCTATAAAACTAGAACACTAAAGAGCTACAACCTTTGCAGTAGCAAAAAATTTTGAAAACTTTGACTTTGGCTTCTCTGCAACCTCAAAAAATTTCAAAACCTGGCTATCTCATAGAGAAATAACCTATGCTTGGCACTTCTTGGAAAACTAGAAACTAATGTGATATGTATAGGAAACCCTAACTCTCACTAGAAATAGGGTTTGAGATAAATTCTATTGACTAGAATTGGTACAACAACACCGTTGGGTTTGAATAATTAGAAAGCATTGGCCTACTTGCAATTGGTGATAGCATAAGGCCCACTCCAGATAACATCAAATTTGGAGTGCCTACCTAGTTTGGCTCTATTTGCATCCTACTTGAGAACAAGGTCTCCCTCTTTGAAAGCCCTTTCCTTGGCCCTCTTGTCAAAGCTCTTTTTGACCTATTGTTAGTGAATTTCATTTGTTTGCATAGCTTGTTGCCTCTTTTCTTCTAGTTCCATTAATTCTACCATCTTGACTATCATGGCATCATGTTCAACTAGCTCCAATTAATGAGATAATTCTAGAGAGGAGAATTCTAGTGAAATAGGAAGTCTTGTTTCCCTTCCATATACCAACATGACAGATGAATTCCCTATTTCTCTCTTAGGTGTAATTTTGTTAGCCTAAAGGACAACCCTCAGCTTCTGATGCCAACACCTCTGGTTGTCCTCAATGGTCCTCTTCATGATCCTGATCAAGTTCTTATTGAAGGACTTAGCCAAGCCATTGCCTTGGGGATAGTAGTTTGAGGAGGCTCTCAAATATACACCATGGTCAACTTCCCAAGAATAAATATGGGTCCTAACAAAAGGCTTAGCATTATCAGATATGATTGTTGAAGGAAATAACAAATCTAGTTATAATTCCATCAAGTAATTCAACCACTAAAGTCTCTATGGCATCCTTCAAGGCTACTACCTCTTTCCAACTTGTAAAGTAATATGTAGTAGCTAAGATCCATCTATGACTAGAGCTAGAAGGTGGATTGGTTGGACCAATAAAATCTAGTCCCCATTGGGCAAATGGTTCGTCAACCTAAATAGGATGTAGGGGAAGGGTTGCTATCATAATTCTCACATCTCCTTACATGTTTATAACAATCATGGAAAAATTTTGGCCAATAATAACTAGCTCTTATTATCTTCATAGCTATTGTTCTAACTAAGAAATGGCCACCATCAGGACAATCATGAAATTCCTTGACCATCCTATCAGTTTGATCAATGTTGATGCATCTCAATAGGGCCCTATTGAAATCCTTTCTAAAAAGAATCCCATCCATTGGGAAAAAGGGGATGGATTATAATCTAAATTTCCTTCTTTTTGCTCTATCTAACCCTTACGAATATCCTCCTCCTAACAAGAAGATTGTCATGTCATCTATCCAATCATTCTGATTTCCATCACCTGTTAGTTCTACCTTCTCTATATTTAGAACAACCTCATTTTGCTCCTAGGATGAAATCATCTATTCACATATCCCTTTACCTCTAACCATCTTGGTGATCTTGATATCTATGTCATTTTCCATGACTTTAGTGATCCATCCAGCCCTCTTCTGATTAACATCCTTATTTAAAAGAAAGTCATTCACACTTGCATGAGGAACTAGGAGTTGGATCTTGTTATGTGACAAACGATGTCTAAACTTCTTTAAGGACCTTATGAAAGGAGGTCTTGTGTCTCTGCATAACTATACTTATCTACATAGTCCTTTAGCCTTTCACTGAAGAAGGCTATATGTTGTTCTTCACTTGTATCATTTAATTGTGTCAAGACAACTGAGATGCTTGACTCAACCCTTAGGGTGTAGAGAATCAAATCCTTATCAAAATTGGGATTGATAAGGGTAGTAGCTGATGCTATTATTGTTTTAATCTCTTCAAAAATAGATCTCCATTCCTTTTTCCATGTGAAGACCATATTATTTTTTAGCGTAGCTATAAGGGACTTGACCATGGTAGCAAGATTAGGAATAAATCTTCTAACAAAATTAATTATACCAAGGAAGCTTCACAACCTTTTGTTATGAGTAAGAAGTGGGAGAGAAATAATAACCTTTTTTCTTTCTTGATCAATAGTCAGACCCTTCTTACACACAATATGTCCAAGAAATTTCCCTTGACTAGTGGTAAACACACACTTGCTTGGATTTAGTGACACACCATATTCTCTACATTTGATAAACACTTGCCTCGGATGACCAAAATAATCTACCACATTCTTGGAGTAGACTTTTATGTCATCAAGGTAGACTAGAACACATTTCTCAATTATGCTCTTGAAAGCCATCTCCATTGCCTTTTGAAAAGTAGCACTTTCATTAGTTAGTCCAAAAGGCATCTTGGTATAGGCATAAGTCCCCCATTTAGTTGTAAAGGTTCTCTTATACCTATCAAACTCTTGGACTAATAGTTGATTATAACTAGAAAACTCATCTAAGAAAGAAAATCTCTCTAAAATTCTAACCTTGGACACTATTTTCTACATGGAAGGGAGAGGATGGAAATCTTTAAGAAAAGCCCTATTAAGGTGCCTAAAATCTACACATAGCCTAATCTCCCCATTCTTCTTCCTAACAAGAACAAGGTTGGCTACCCAAGAAGAAGCCTTAATAGGTAAAATTATATTAGCTTCTATTATCTTGGATAACTCCTTTCTCATCATAGGCTCAATCTTAGGGTTAACTGGTCTTTGCTTTTGTCTAATAGGTTTAGCATAATCATTCAAATCTATGGTATGTTGGAACAAACTTGGGTAAAAAACCTTTAAATCAACATATGTCCATGCAAATACATCATTAAATTCTTGACATAAATGAACAAAAATTTCTTTTTCAATATTAGAGCATACCTTTCCCAAATTGAGAGTTCTTCCACCAACAACAGTGACAAGTATGTGATCATATTTATTTGCAACCAAGTTCAACCCCATGCTCCTTGCTTGATCATCAAGATTTAAGATACTTTCCAAAGTGATAAGCCTTTGGGTAACTTATTTAAATTGAGGTTCATGATTTGACAACCATATTGGCCTTGCAAATTAGATTGGCTCCTCTTTGAGAATTCTACCTGATTTTGTAGAAAGTTGATAATTTGTACATCAGAGTCAAAGAATTTTCAATTTGTATGGTTTTATGGAATTGCAGGCCTTAAAACCACCTTGATGTCTTGTTCTTTTTCATCCTCAACATGTTCTAGTACATTATAAGAAACACCAATTAATGCAAGCCTGTCAGCATGTTTGGTTTTGCTCCTAGGAACACTTTGAATGTTGAATGCTTGAAAACCTTTAAGCAGATCCCATACCCCATGCTTGTATGATTTGAGGAGGTTGTTGTTGGTAGTATTTTGGATCCTTACTTGATTAGCAACCAATTCACTATCCCCAAATACCCTTAGAGTATTGATTTCTCTCTTTCATGCAAGTTAAAAACCTTGGATCAAGGCTTCATACTTTGCTACATTATTAGTATAGCTAAATTGTAGCCTATAAGAGAAATATTACTTCTCCAATTTAGGGGAAATGAGCATGACACCAACCCCTAAACTATTCTTATTTCTTGAGCTGTCAAAGAACAAACTCTACAATCCATCAATAGCTTCTTCTTTCTTCTTTATGAGACTGGGAAAATAACCATCCTTTTCTGATATACAATATGTGCCAAGGCCTATTACTAGGGCTTCTTGTACTAGATCAAACTGATAAGCAATGGATCATTCATCCAAGAGATAATCAAACAACTCTGCCAAGGAAGTAGTAGGCTCTTTTGCTACATTTCCATCTTCCTCTTAAAAAATAGTATAATTCATGTTTATGAGACTTGGATTATAGGCCTCTATATGATTAAGGGCTAGAGGCTCTACTCATATGGAAGCTTTTATTCCATAACTTGTTCTAAAAAAACATATAAGAATAGTTAGATGAAATATAGCCACCTATTTGTGCAGTAAAGTCTCTCAAAAGATAGATGGAAAAATGTGGTTAGAACTTAGCTACTAATATGCTTTGTATCATAGTACAACTAGGGAAAGCATCTAAGGCCATGTCTACATTCCTTAAGACTCCTATAATCTTGACAGAACTACCATCTAATTGGAGTGCATCCCTAATCATTGGTTCATATTTGATGCAAAGGAGATCAACTACACTTCTAGGCATTACAAAACTACTAGCCCCTAAATCAATCATGAAATTATGGACTAGATTGTCTCCTATGATTAAGGAAACATAAAAGGAAGGAGGCCTAATTTTCTTAGTTGTTCCTCCCTATTTTATGGGCTGCATCAAGCTTGTTGCATTCTCCTCTCTAGGTGGTTGATCTTTCACTTTTATACTCTCTAACTCCTACTGCAAAAGCTTCTTCTATGATAGTATAGTAGTGAAAACATCCCATATGGAGATATTAACACCAGTCCTTTTCATTTGATCTACTACATTGAAAGGTTTATTAGTTTCTTTGATTGAAGTCTTTGGAACTACATGAGTAGGTGGTTGAATTTGAGAAGTTTTATGTTTAGTAGACTTCTTGTTGCTTATATCTTGTCTCTCTTGGGGAGCAATATTGGATTGTGTATTTAGCACTAGCACACGAGGAGAAAAAGCTAAAGTTGAAGCTTGATTAGTTGATGGAGATGTAACCTCTTCAAAAATTCTCCTTTTACTTCTAGTCTTATGGTCTATAGCATCATGAATGGTATGAAAATGCTTCTCTAATTGATGGCTCATGATAGAAAAATCACCCTATTTTTATAGATGAGGACCATTTGTAGGTTGGCTAACATTATATTGTTGTCTTATTGTTTACTCTTGTGCAGTGTTGATCTTAGATTGGTTTTGACAAGTGAGTGTCAACACACTTAAACCATTTACTTAGTTCATGCCGAACTAGTAATGCATGTCAATCATAACATGTAAATATTAGACCATGCCAAGTTGCAATGAGTGCCAAGTCACTCATGTGTTGATTCACTCAAGTGACAGGAAAATAGACCATGCCAAGTTAATTCAAGTGTTAAGTAAACCGTAGATGTCGAGAAGTTCAAGTGCCAAGTTAGAAGTAGAAATACAATGTATGCTTAGGACCAGAGACCTCATATGTTGAGTGACATTGTTTGGACATATTTTTTTGTAATGGCACAAACAACTATGTAAACTATTTTTGAGCTGACTTAAGGATAGATTATGATCTCCTAGAGATAAGGAAAAATCTATATGTGGATTCCCTATGCAGTTGCATGCATCCAATTAGAAAATGGGAAGCTTTAAGAGGAAAAATGGATGAATCTTAGTCATAGATTCATACCTAACTCTAAGCCACTACAGTCTTCTTAAGGAGGATTAAGCCCTAAATGTTTAATTATGATGAAATCAATAAACAAGGGGTGAATGATCAAATTGGAAGAGTAAGCAAGACAATTCATAGAGCATTCAAGGTCACTTAGTAGTAAGAATGAATTGCAAAATTAGTTAAGTAAAGAATAGAGGATAGAGAAGGATATAGGATTGACACATCAGATAAGATTGGATAGAGGTGATTTGTTATCAGAGAAGCAAGTGCCAACCATAGGATCTATGCTAAGACATTTTGATAGGTGATTTCAATTAAATCTCTTAAAAAACTAGTCCTAATAGGCTGTGTGAAATATTTTAATAGGGTGCTTACTTAATTATAAGTTGAAGTCCTCTAACCAAGCAGACTTCTAATAGGGTGTTGAAATCCTCTAACAAGGTGGGACTTAACAGTGTTTGTAAGCCTTTAACAGTGTAGGCATTTTACAAGGCAGATCATGATTCATGGTCAAACCATTGTAGCCTTAATTGGATATACTTTATTTCTATAGTCATGAAATTTTTTTGGGTGTCATCCCCACCCTTATTTTACCTTCTCACTTGGAGTGTTTCTAGCTAATCATATTTAGTGCTATGTGTGTGTTTGATTACATGTTTACATGATTGATGCATATGTTTTACATGTTGTTTTAGTTTATTAATGCATGTGATATATGAATGGTGAAATTTTTAAGGGCCCATGTTTAAATTCCTAATTCAGCCCCCCTCCCCCCTCAAAATTTTACTCTCTTACCAATTGTAAATCCAACATGTAGTCAATGCTAAGTATGATTCTACCTTTTGACACATACAATATCTGTAGGAATAGTTCCAAAAAGGACATAAGTCTTGACCTTGAGTAAGATTATTCTGAGGGACTAAGGCCCTATTTTTATTTTTAGTAGGGGAATTTCTATTAGGTCTATTCTGATTATAAGGGACACTGCTCTAGTTTTGATTTGGAGGCCTATTATGCCTAGAGGTTTGGTATTGAAGTTGGTGAGGCTTACTATTTTGAGGTTGGTGCCTTTCTATAGTCACCACCTTGTTACTCATATTTTGTATAACTGAGAAACTATCCTCTAGCTTCTTCTCCTAACCCTACAACTTATTGTCTATATTTTGCATCATAGAATACACCATATCCTTAATTTCATCTATTCCATTTGAAGATGTGGAAGCTAAATGGACAATAGAAAGGGGTAGACTTGTAGATGTAGTAGGGATAGGGGTTATAGTAGGTTGATGATTGGGCATGTTAGGGAAGAAAGGCATTAAATCCCTAAGAGCTAGCTTCCCTCCTTGTATTAAGCTATTATCTACCCTTATAGCAATTTCATAAGCATTTGGTAAAGCATCTCCTCCCATAGTTTGCATTATAGTAGCTATGTCACTATTTAGGGCTCTGAGATAATGTAAGAAAGCATTACTAGGGGAAGGCATTACTATAGTTGGTATTCTATCCCATGTCTTTTGAAATCTATAATTAAAACTAGTCATAAATTCATGGGGTTCCATTTTGATAGTTGTTAGCTGCTCTAAAAGTGAAAGGTGGTCACTTTTATCCTCAAAATGTTTGTAAAGTCCTACTCCTAACCCATCCCAATTAGTAATAGAGTTATGAGGCAAACCTCTATACCATTACAATGCTTTTCCCTTTAAGGATGAAGCTAGAAGCCTAACAACAAGATCATCATTTATAATACCATGTATATTGTAGACATTTGATATCTCTTCAATATGTTTTATATGAGAGATGGACATTTCACTAGTAAACTCAAGTATACTTTTAAGAGTTGACACTAGACTATCATGTCTCTAAGCTAATAGGAGAGGATTCCCACCATTAAAGGTGGAAAATGCATGTGCTCTAGGTTGGGCCATATGAAATAATGAACTATTCAAATGAAAGGATAGTAACCTAGTTAGTGATCTATCAATGGGAGGAGTGGAAAGAGATCTTGGAGGTGTATGTGTTACTACTACACTCCTAATTGGTGATAGAGATTATCTACCTACCTTTCTTCTAGGGTTTGAAAATGAAAGTTTAGTGTATTGAAAATTACCTCTAGAAGATGCCCTTGTGTGAGCCTTGGGCATGAATCGCAACAATTTTGGTTTGGGAACCAAAATATAGAGTTGAAATCACCAAGTACTTGGAAATGAGCCTCTTGAAGGCTTGAAATACTAAGAGCAACACTATCTTCTTAGCATGTGTGTGAAGTTCTCCTCTTCTTGACACCAGTGAACTTAAACTACTTTAATATTTTTGTCTCACTAGGTGTGCCAAAAATTATTATCACAAAATATTTCACCCTTGCCTAAATTTTTTACCTAAACAGAACCTTGTGAAACATGGAAATAATCTCCAAGCTAAGGGACTTGAACTATGAGATTGAGTCTCTAGAGAAGACTGACTTCCTTACTATTAGGGCACACCTAACCACTCTTTGAGAGGAAAAGGGAGAAGGAATGCATAAAATAAAAATACCTAATCTAATCTAAAGGGGGTGATACACCAAAATAGTTTTTTCAATCATATCTCTACCTAACAATGCACTATTCATGAATATGATCTCAGGAGACACTAATTCAACCTGTGTTTTGACTCAACAACCACATATAGATAAGAAACCAAAATGATATAATGCAAAAGGGACTTCACTCCATAATATTTAGAGGGGCAATAGTAGATACTTTTATGTAGATTAAGGAGCGAAAAAAATACATCAACAAAGGTAAGAACGTTTTACACTCATATTATTAGAGAATAAGACTCGATAGAGATTACATCCACTCATAGAAAAAAGAAATTACCATAGGAGAGTATAGAATACTACTATTATAGAATCAAAAAAAATGACCAACCTTAAGAAGGGTTAATAAACCTACTTTTATAGTTCAAGCATAACATAGATAACTTTAGCTAGAAGTCACATTCAACCACTACCATTAAGATTTTAGAGAATACTCATTGCAAATCTAGAAAATCAAATTTTTTGGTATATCGTTAGACATAGGAAAACCATATCTCTCAAGAAAAAGAACCCTAAGAAGACACAAAATGGTAGCCATTAATGCATAACTAGACAAATGGATAATCTAGGATGATGATCGAGCATCTCTCCCTTTAGATTGATGAAAAGTGGCTATGAATGACCCAGAAAATTAGATAGCCATTAAAATATTTTCTTTCTTTGTTATTAGCATTTTATTAAGCATTTTCCCTACAAACTTAAGTGCAACTGTTACCACTTACTCTCCACCTTGGCCTATTGAGACAAATGTCCACCCATCGTTATAGTACCATGTTTAATGACCTTGCATCTTTCGGTAGCAACATAATGATGATGTTTCATCTATATTCAATCTAATGGTCCTAAAGATGTATCGACCCCTATCAGTATCTCAACCAATGAAAATCTTTCCCTATGCCAACTCATCTGACATTCTTTCCTTTTACTACAATCAATAATGGAAACATGACCCACATGTCCATGTGTTATATTATCACTATCTCACTATGCATTTTGGACTTATATTTTTGTTGGAATTCTTTTAGAATAATTGAGAGGAGGCGGGTGAATTAGTTATTCAAGGTCCAAATGTAAAAATAAAACTTTTCACAATTCAATGAACCCATAAAATATTTTTAACCATACATGCATTCATTGTGTGATAACTAAAACTAATATGTTACTGTCAAATCAACTTGCAGAAATGTAAAGCATGAAACAGAACATATCCATCAACACATTTGACATAATGATTTAACATAAAAACCCAATTTGGGAAAAGCCACTAGTAACATGCTACTCCTTTTTCACTCTTCTAAAGTGATGTCATGTTAAAGGCCAACCCTATTAAAGGTTAAAATACACACTCTTAAATGTGATCCGGTTAAGGGATTTCAGTCACCTTGTCAAAAGCGAGCCTTGGTAGAGGACTTTAGGCCATTCACTTGGAATGCCACCCTATTAAAGAATTTTCCAATGACTCTTAAGTCAACCTTGCTCCAAAGGATTTACCCTAGACTAATACAATTGTTAGAAAGTAACATTAGAGCTTTGATTTGATATAACTTATAACCTTACTTGCAAATTATAAATAACTATTTAGTCCCCAATTCTACTTGGCTTCCAATCTTTGTAGCTTTGATAGCTTGTTCACCCTTCAAGAATTCATCCTTTTTAAGCCTTCTTGCTCAGTACTCCATTGCCAACTTCTTTTACTTGGGTCACTTGATGAAGAAAAACCCCTTTCCTTCTCCTTATCAAATATTTGCATTAAAACTCTCCAACTCTTTGTTTCATGACTAGAGATTCCTACACATAGAAAATTAGAACACTCTTCCTGCTCATTATCCATCACAAAAATTAGGGTTTTTGATGGATTATGTAGGATACAATGTATCTACCCCATATCTTGTTTTTTCTAGAAACTTCTCTTAGAATCCATTTGAATTCACCTCCAAAACAATTTATATAAGATTATGTGCCACCAGCTCATCAATCTTATCTTCCTCCTTATTCACAAGTTCCATGAAAACAAACTTGTAAGCTATTATTTGGTGAATCTTTGATCTTTGTTACAATGTAACAGCTTGACATTATCATCCTTCTAATGCTTGGCACACACTGTGTTGCTCAACATCTACTACAAAATCACTCAACATCAACTAGATTTTACTAGTGCTTGACAACCACTAGAATTTTCTTTCACTTAGCTCCAACTAGTTTTTTTCTCAACTTGCACTAACTTTGCTTGGCACCTACTATCAACTTGGTCAAGCTTAGAAAATGAACTTTGTTTAACTTTATTCTTCCAATTTCTCAGTGTAGCTAGTCACTTTGTAACCTCAAGTAGATCATCAATACATTATGTGATCACTATCTTAATTGATTCTTGTACTTCAATACATAATCATAACTCAACCTTTCCTCTAGGTACTTTTTTTACATCTTGTTGATCAAATCCTCCTCATAAATCAACTAAGTGATAGTGCTTGAAATGTATGAGCAATTTTTTTACCAACATGCAATAGGTTTGACATTAGTGACAAACCAATGATTAAAAAACATAGTCTTCTTCAACAATCTTTCTACTCAAATGATCTTTAGAATTAGATATCAAAAATCTCTCTCTTTGGCATTAATGGTAAACCAAATTGATCAAACAGTCAAAAAAATGATGAACATCTTGTTCCATCAAACTAACTAGGTTAAAACAGTAAGCCAATAGAAAAAAGAGAACTTTTATTTGAATGTTCTCCCTTTATAATAGTAGCTCCCTCTTCTGATTAGGTTACAACATATAACTCCCTCTGACTTTCTTCTTTATCTAGTTTTCTTCTTTCATGGATCAGCAAAATATTAGAATATCTCCCTCTTTTTTGTTCTGATCCTTCTTCTTGCACTTGATTAGTTTAATGTACTTTCTTCCTCTTTGACAACAATGCCAAAGACATACACTCAACACTTGGAATCTTTTATATATGTAGATGTAGACTTTTTTAGGTTCTTCAATTCTTTCCCCCTATCACCTTGCTTGTGACTGATTTCTAATTCTAGTTCTGTGATTACTTTAGGCAATTCCCAAAGTAAGACCCACTGCATCAATTTGTATAAAATGAATGTCAACTTATTTGATGTAGGGTGCTCCCTCTATCTTTTACATAGCCTTTGATAGACGTATCACCCCTAATTTACCTCTTAGATACTCATAAACATTCTTAGGTAATGCTTTTGTGAAGATATCAGCAATTTGCTCTTTTGTGTTAATATATTACATCTTCACCTTTTTATCTTGAACCAATTCACTTACATAATGATACTTGATTGCAATGTGCTTTTTTTTTGTATGCATTACAAGATTCTTTGATGTATTGATAGCACTTGTATTATCATAATAAAGTGTCATTGGTTCTGTGATTTCTACCTTCATTCCCTTAAGTAGTTGTTTGATCCATACAATGTTTGTGCAATTAATAGTAGCAACAACATACTCTTCTTCAACAGTAGATTGGGAAGTACAACTTTTCTTCTTGCTAGTCCATGTAACAATTATTTTTCCCAAGAAAAATGCCCCTCCACTAGTGCTCTTTCTATCATCAATATTTCCAGCCCAATCAGCATCAGTGTAGGCTTTCAATTCAAACTTGTCATTCTTCTTATAGTATAAATCATACTCTTCTATTCCTTTAAAGTATCTCATTATCCTTTTTATAGCCATCAAGTGATTCTCTCTAGGATTAGTAGAGAATCTTGCAACTATCCCCACAACTAATGCAATATCAAGTCCATTGTGTACTACATATTGCAATTTTCCAATCATGGATCTATATAATGTTTGATTTACCTCAACTGAATCATCATTCTTTAAAAGTTTGAGTGTTGTCACCATAGGTGTACTTACTAGTTTTGAATCCTCTAGTCCAAATGTCTTCAATATCTCTTTGACATATTTTGACTGAGTGATATATATACCATATTTCATTTGATAAACTTGTATTCCCACAAAGAATTTAATCTCATCAAACATTGACATTTCAAATTTTTGCTTCATATAATTTGCAAAATCCTTACACAAAGCATCTTTTCCTCCAAATATGATATCATCAACAAATATTTCAAATAATAGTATACCTTTTTCTTTATATATCTTCATGTAAAAATTGTTGTTATCATTTGTCCTTTCAAATCCAATCTTAACAAGATAAGTATGAAGTCTTTCATACCATGCTCTTGGTGCTTGTTTCAATCCATATAGGCCTTTGTGTGGTCTACATACCATGTTCTTATTATTTTTATCAACAAAACCTTTTGGATATTCTATGTAGACTTCTTCTTCTAATATGTCATTCAAGAATGCAGCCTTTCCATCCATCTGATAAAATTTGATACCTTTGTATGTAGAATAAACAAGAAAAATTCTCACTCCTTCCATTCTTGCAACAAGGGAAAATGTTTCAATAGTCAATTCCTTCTTCTTGTGCATACCCTTTACAAACTAGTCTTACTTTTTTTCTTGTCACTTCACCATTCTCATCTAACTTGTTTCTAAATACCCTTTTTGTGCCAATCGCATTCTTGTCTTCTGGTCTAGGAACTAGATTCCAAGTCTTGTTCTTTTCTATCTATTGAATTTCTTCTTCCATATCCTTGTACTAGTCATCATCTTCCAATGCACCCCTCACTATCTTAGATTCCTTCATGCTTAACAAACATGATTCACTTCTCAATCTATTTCTTGTCATTGGCTTTGCATCTTTGTCTCCAATGATTTGATCTATAGGGTGGTGTCTTTTGACATATTTGGATTGTCTAGGCTTAGTTCTTGCAACTACATTCTATCTCTCAACTTCATTATCATTGTTTACATCTCTGTCAGGTGTTTCAACATCTCTTTCATGTGTGCTACTCTCAAAGTTAGATTGTGCATTTTCCTCATTTTGCAACTTGGCATCTAAATGTAACTTGGCATTCATAGGTTGTAACTCGGTATTTTTTGAGACCTGTTGTTGGTTTGCAACATGATTTGTAGGATCTTCTTCAACATGCACTCCTTTATAATAGTATGCAAATTATTTGTATGCTTCTAGTTCTTTTGTAGGGTCAGCCTCATGTACTTCTATAATCTCATCAAAATTCACATTTGCACTTCCCACAATTTTGTTAGTGTTAGTATTTAAACACTTATAAGCTTCTGTTCTTGTGGAGTAACCAAGGAATATACCTCCTCCACTTTTTGCATCAAACTTTCCACTCCTAGCATCTTTAAGGATATAACATTTACTTCCAAATACCTTAAAGTATTTTACATTAGGTGGATATCCATACCATAGTTCAAAAGGTGTTGAATGAGTACCTTTCTTGACTTTCACATGGTTCAAGGTGTATATAGCACTACTTATAGCTTCTCTCCAGTATTTCAAAACAACACTCTTCTCCATCATGAGTGTTCTAGCATAGTCCATGATAGACCTATTTCTTCTTTCAACAATTCCATTTTGAGGAGGGGTCCTAGGTGTAGATGTCTATCTCTTGATTCCTCTATCATTAAAAAATATCTCAAAGTCATTTGAAGTGAATTCTCCTCCTCTATCTAATCTCAAGCATTTCAAACTCTTATTTGTGTCTTTTTCAACTCTTGCCAAGTACCATTTAAACATTTGAAAAGCATTTGATTTTTGTTTTAGAAACATGATTGTCATCATCCTAGAGTAATCCTCAACAAACAACATTATGGACTTATCTCCTTTGTATGTTTACACTTCAATAGGTCCACACAAGTCAGTATGACCAATTTCAAGTATTTTCTTAGAGGTATATACTTTACTTTTAAAGCTTTACTTTGTCATCTTTCCTAGCTAACATTGTTTGCACGTTATATTTTCTAGTTTCTTCAACTTAGGAAAACCTCTAACTCTTTTCATGTTACTAATGCTGATCAGATTATCAAAATTAACATGACATAATCTCTTGTGCCAAAGCCATACATCATCAAATTTTGCAATAAGACAAGTAGCATATTCTATATCTAGATAGAATAGATTACTTCTAGTTTGATCACCTTTTCCAATCAATTTTCCATTTGTATGATATATCTTGGCTGATTTTTTTTCAAACTCAACTTTGCATCCAAAATTATTCAATTGTTACACACTTAACAAGTTATAATTCAATCCTTCAACATAATAAGCATTGTCACATGAAATCTTGTCCGTGAGTTTGATAGACCCTTTTTCTTTTATCAAACATGGTGCATCATTACAAAATCTTACACTATTTCTATCATAACAGGTTAAGGTAATGAACTTACTTTGCAACCATGTGATGTGAGCATCCACTATGAATGATCCATTTATCATTCTCATTCACACAAGTAATAAGTGTAGTTTCCTCATCCTCATTAGTTTCATCCTTCATTGCAATATATACTGCTACATCATCATTTTCATCAGAGTCATGTTCATCAGCAATGTAGCATGACTTCTTGCCTTTGTCTCTGTAGGTTTTTCGATCATCTTCTCTTATGTTTTTGTGCTTGTTTCCTTCTCTTTAGTTCTTCTATGTACATCATGCTTAAATATGACCAACTTCATTGCAATTGAAACAAATGATAGGTAACATACCTTTGAAATTGCCTTTTCCTCTGTGAAATCTTCTTGCCAAAAATGCTTCCAATTTTTCAATGTCTTCCTCATCTATGTTACTATCACTGGATGCATACTTTATCTTTCTTTTCTTCTTTTTCTTCTTCTTCTGCTTTACCTCCTCTGATTCCTTCAATAATTTTTTTTTTTTGAAAGTTGATTCAATACTATCTAGTCTATAGTTGTCAAAATTAGATAGCTCAAAAGAAATGAGTCTTCCTACCAAACTTTCAAGGGTTAGAACCTTTCCTGGTATACATCTTAACTCTTGGATTGTAGATACTCTAATGAAATACATAGGCAACAATGCTCTCAATACTTTACTCAACATAATTGTTGGGCATTTGTTTTGCATTAGGTCAATGACAGGAATCCATAGTGTAATTCCTCTCTTGAAAAGCAAATCTTTTTAAGGATCCACTCCAAGGTTCAATGTTTGTCTTGCGACGTACCAAAATCCGCTCAGTAGAAGATAAATGTGAATGTTCACGAGGAGGCCTTTACTAGTTCCAAAACTCTTTTACCTTGGAATCACATAAAATCTATTCGCTATCTCAAAAATATCACACCAAAAGAACAATGCTTTTGTATTTTCTATTTTTCAATGAATGTAACTCTAACAATGCAACTTACTATGAGGTCCTATTCTAACAGGGGGTTAACAAAGAAACTAACAAAACTGAAAGCAAATAACATGAAATCAAATAACTTGAAATTGAAATTCCTAAATGAACATAAGCTACAGAACACAACATGCTGCAAGTTAAAACTTCGAAGAAATCGGTAAGAAACTAATGAAAACAAGAGCAACACTTCCTAGAATCCACTGATGCAATTGTCGGTGAGAATCTTTAACAAATCGAATGATGTTTCACTCTTCATCAAATTGCAAGGCCATGAAAAGTGCACTCATGTGAGACAAAAAGCTATGTAGACACGATCAGGATTTCTTTTCAAGCTTATTACATCAATAGAATTCATATATCTATAGCAAACACTAGAACTAAAAGATCACACAACCAAAAATAACGCAATAAACCTTTGGCTCAATCACAATCTCATGAATAAAATCCACAAAATAATGACACATTCAGGCAAGAATAACTACACTCCAAATGCTAGCACCGAAAGCATAATTTTATTGCATAATAACGATGGCCCTTTTTACATTTTACAATGGGGTATTTATAAGAAATCATCTCCTCAATTTGTGTTGAGAGTGAGAGATATCTTGATGCAATAAAATGCTTTTAAAACATTAAAACAAACTAAATATATACAAACTGGTAATCTAACTAGTGCTTAGAGGGACTTCATCCATATTTTATTTATTAATTGGATGCATGAGCCCTTTAAATGTTGAAAATAATGAAAGCATGGAAGAGAAAGTAAGAGAAAGACATCAGTCAAAGTAGAAGTATATGGAGACACCAAAAATAGAAGCTAGTCCTTCACTTGATGTGTGTCAGAGTTAGCTTGCCATCAAAATGTGTTTCCAATGCATGGAAAGTGCTATTTTTGGAGTTGGCAGTCAACTGTCGGTGCACCTCTAAATTGTGGAGCTATAGACCTATGGAGCTGTGGACCTGCAGACTTGCAGACCTATGGACCTATGGAGCTATGAACCTATGGACCTTAATTGGGTAAAAATCTCAAAATTTTACTAAGTGTCAAAATTGGAATTTCGGCATCTGGGTTTTGCTCATCTTCATCCTAAAGATATGTTTGGATGTTTGCCCTTGAATTTCTCTATAATCTCAGTAATCTAAGTAGCATCAAGAAGATCCAAAGCCTCATACTTATCTTTGATCTTTTGTGTATAGTTGTCCACCTCAATTCGAGTTTCTGCAAAATCCTCGAGTTTGGTATCCAACTCTAACAATGCTTCTTCTATCCTGAAGGCTTGTCTGATATCTTCATCATTGGATGCTTCCTCTAAAGTCTTTCTAAAGTTTTGTACAACTACCTCAATTGGTAAAAGCTTCTCTCATTCTTCATCTTCAAAAATATCCAAGAATGCATCACTATATAACTTTTTTGCTTCCAAAATTTTCTCTCGGGCTTGGTCCTTGAGCCTATGTATCTCATCATGAAATGTTTCCATCACCTTATTTCCCTCTGCAATCTTTTCTATCCAATCATCTATCATGTATAGCTCTTCTTTGGTATATACATCAATCAGAATGCAGTACCTTTGTCCTCTTATGGCCTATAGAATTTGCAAATCCTTGCTCCAAACCCGTACCTCATCTATAATACTGAAGTCCTACCTCAAAATTGCCACAATCTTATCAACATTTTCTTGTGTAGCATGTAATAATTTCAGGCATCCTATAATTATAGCGACATCCCTATCCTCAAGGTTGTCTCACCAATCTTGACAAGCTCTCAAGAATGGACTGAGCCATACAACTTCCCCTTCTTTAAGAACGGTAGTCAAAGTCTCCTCAGGGCATTCAAAATCAAGAGGACCAATAACTTTAGCTAGATATCCTTTCAAAATCTCAACTTTCCTTCAAAGTGCTCTGATTTCAATCTCATCATGTTCCAGATGGTTAAGAACCTCTTTGACTCCCATAGTCATCATCTATCAAGAAGTATCCCATGTAGGCTTCCCTAACATGATATCCTTCACTTCATAGTCCTGAAGGCTGATAGCTTCTTCATCTGTACCTTTTAGAGGATGAGCCACTTGTGCAAATAAGTCATGATTTTGTGTAGTGGTAATGAATGCAAATGGTGTTGCATCCTGTAATGGAGATTCAGGCTTGTTCAAAATCTCTACAATGTCACAAATATCATCCTCTAAAGAAAGAAATTGATGCTTAGCACTTCTCATTATTTCTTTTCAGAACCATCTCAAGATATGTCTTTCTGTAACCTTGGCCCTAGATGATGAAGGGATGTGTTCAACTACCTCCTTCCCTCTGTCACTTTTGCTTGGAGTTTCCTACTGTCAGGGTTCTTCTTCTGTAGTCTCAATTTTTATAGATCCTGTAGATTGATCCTCAACTTCCTAGGAAGGCTGTTGTATACATTTCATTACTTGTGCCTCTTTTGATGGCTCACTAGTAGTCCTTGGTTTTGGTTCTCCTTGTAATGATGATTCCTTCTAAACATGTTCCTCCGAACTCAGAGGTGGAGGTTTCACTGAAACCTTATCTACCATCATAGCTTGAGGTGAAGATGGGGGCATTGGATGAGGACCTTGTGTCCGAAGTGGCATTTTCATCCAATCTTGCTATTGAAATTCACCTGTAGGAGTATCTCTAATCTTATCTCCAACCAATTCTATACACACTGGCATGAAATCAAAATCAAGAATGGAGAGAATATCATCACCTAACTCCCTTTGCTCATTCACCCATCATTGTACTTCATCTTTCAAAGAAGAGAGCTCTACCATTTTAGCTTGGGTGGGTGGTGGGGTATTTGTGACATTCTTCTTTCTTTCCAATTCTATGGCTTTGGCAAGTCAGGTTCTCCCTTGTAGAGGCACTTGTTCTTTCTCCCCATCTAACTCTATCTCATCCTCATCTGATTCTTCCTCAGGAATGGTTTTAGGAATAGGTGGATTAGGCACTAATCTTTTACAAACTCTTTGCCTCTTGTTCATTCTAACCTTAACCCTCCTTTGCTTCTATGGAACCATAGGAGAAGTGGGCTCTTCATGCATCGGATGAATGGATGTCTCTATAATCTCTCCTTCTTCTTTTTGGCTTGATAAAATAGGAGGCAATGGAAAATCAACCTAGATATGAGAAATTTCAGGGTCTCGAGGGTCTTGGGAAGTAGATTCATGTTGCTACAAAGGGGCATGTTCTTCAACATGCTCTATATGGATCCTCTAAGGAGAGGCTCTCTTCCTTTTTTCTTTCTTCTTCTCTGAAGGATGGTAGTATCCCACTAGATGATCAAGCTGGTAGACTATTTATGGCCTGATAGTAGACTGGACCGCAAAGATAGGAACTATGACTTTCCTCCCCTTTACCCTTTCTAGGTGAGCATGTGCATGGAATATCATTGTGTCTAGAATTGGATCAAGTGGAAATGGTTTCTTGACCCAACTCTTTGTCATTTTGATGATATGTCTTGCGCGATGATTAATATCATCTCCTTCCTCTCTATCATTTTTTGCATTTAGGATGGGCCTTTCGCCAACTTTATCTATATTGTATAAGGGATCCAGTAGCTCCTATAAATTTGGTAACCTTATCTCATTTGAGATGGTCAAATGGAGAGCCTTCTCTACTAAATGCAAAGTCATTCTACAATAGTCCCTGATACGAACATCATAGTCATTTGTGGCATTCATCCAATGATCTTCAATGGCATCTTCATGGTAAAACTCTTTTCTTGCCAGATTTTCCACTTTACCAACATTCTCTTTACCTAGTATGCTCCTATTACAAAAGTCCAATCCCAACAAGACCTTCATTGTTTCTTGATCCTCTCATAAGCTAACTCAATCTACCGAGAAATTTCCATTAGAATGAACTTGTCACTTGGGTACCTTGGGAGCTTCTTTGGATGGATAGATGCACCACCAACCCAAAGGTATGTGAATGTTCGAAACTAGATGAAATATGCACCAAGAGCTATGATATGTGCCTTAGCCTCATCAGATAATATTTTCCCATAATCCCTTTAATGAATCGAATGATGGCAAAGATGAAGGCATCATTGACAATCATGTACTCTTTTCTTTGTGGCAAGAGCTTCTTCTTAACTAGCTGAGGATAAACTATATATGGCCATGCATTAGGATCCTACATACTGCACTTTTTGTACAACTTGGGATAGTTGGTGGCTCTTTTTGCAAGTAGATATACCACATAAGAAGTCATAAAGAACTTCATCTTGTCCTTTACTATCTGCAACTGATCACACAAGTTTTCACTAAGTGAGGTGGCCCAATCCAGTGGCATCTTTGCGTGTCTAATGGTTTCAATGAAGTTAACCATGAATGGAGTGAGATGACTAGCTGCAGGCAATCCCATAACTTTTCTCAGGAGAATGATTGAATATCCAATGTCATCCTTTATGTATCCTCGAGTCATATTTACTTTACTGATTGTCCTTCCCCAAGATGGCTTCTCAATGAAGTATGAGGAACATATGATATTGATGACCTCCTAGTGATGATCCTTATGCCACCTGTCAACTGCTTCATATGAAAGCCTAATAAACTGATTAGCTCTAGGTAGGTGAAAAACCCTCTCGATATTATCAGGTTGTAGATCTAAGACCACTTCCCTAGTGATGCTCTTTACCACCCTTTCCTTAGGAACAAAATGTCGAGATAAGGTCATAATCAATTCAGCTGACTGAATGGTCCCAGGATGTGATGTTGCATTTACCAATCTAGATTGGATTAAGGCAGATCTCAAAGAAGATCTTTTAGTTGGTTTGTTACAAACCCTCAAAAACTCTCCCAAGTCCATGTGTCCAAGTTCTGTGTCTTTGATCTTAGAGTATTCATCATGCAATCGTGACTTTGGGGTTACACCTTAGAACTTGTACATAACTGACTTTGTTGTTGATTCAGATGTGGATTCCATTTGATTATATTACCTGCACGTCACAAAGAAAAAGAATGATTAATTATCGGATACATTAAAAAAAAATTTTAAAAAAAAAAATTCTAGAACTTATTTTATTTGTTGTGATTTTTTTTTGAATCTTACATAAAGGAAAGAAATGAGACAGCAGCCCAAAAGGGCATGGCGGAACGACAGCCGTGCATGTGCACACTCAAAAGGGCATGGTGATGACGGCACTTACGTGTCCAAAGGGGCACACAACGACGGTCGCATGTGGCCTAGAAGGCGCGTGTAGCGGCAGCTATGCAAAGCCTAGGAGGCGGGCCCAGTGCCATGCTGCCATGCATCCAAAAGGGCATGATGGTAGTGACTACTATGTGGCCCAAAAGGTGCACATAGCGGTGGCTACACGTGGCCCAGGAGGCACGTGTAGTGCCGCACAACCGTGCATTCAAAAGGGCATGGCGACAGTGGCTGCCACACGGCCCGATAGGTGCCCGCAGTGGCGGTCGCACGCGGCCTAGGAGGCATGCACAGTTCCATGCCTCTGCACATCTAAAAGGGAGCAACGACAATGGCCATCATGTAGCCTAGAAGGGCACCATAGTGGCATGGCACGAGCACAACCTAGAAGGGTGTCGTGGCGACGCGGTGCGCGCGCGTCCAAAAGGGTGCGCACTTCCTCTTTTGGTTGCTCACGTGCACGAGTGCTAGGACTGCATGAAAGGTGGAGGGGGGAAGGCTTCCATACCTTTCCCTCCTCAGCTTTGCTTCTTCAAAATCAAATAATAAAAAAAAACAAGGGGGGAAGGGGGTTTTTATAATTTCCCTTCCTCCTTTTCTTTGCATGCGTGCGTGCGCGAGATTTTTTTTTTGAATAACTTTTTTTTTTTCAACTTATTGACTTTTTGACTCTAACTTATTTAACCGAGATTTCTTCTCCCTACTCCTAAACTATGAGTCTAGGAGTTTGAAAAAGTAGGGGGTCCCCATTCCTAGTGAGGAATGGGGCATGTGTTGTGGATACCACAACAATAGTATCATCATCTATTTTACCAGTAGCTTCTTTTATTCTAGCAATATATTGAGCAATATTTTCACCTTCTTCCATTCTCATATCATCAAACTTATATCTGAGGCTCTCTAACCCTGCTCTTTGAACATTTTCATCTCCTCCATAGATGGTGTCTAGGGCATCCCACATCTAGTTTACACTTTTAAGGCCTTTGACATCATCAAATTAAACATAGCTTAGGGTAGAGGCAATCTCCAACATAGCCTGATTGTGTTCTTTCTTTTTCTTCAAATATTTAGTAGTTAGGGCTCCTACTAGATTAACATACTCTACTACAATGCAAGATTGTGCATAATCTCCAAGTCCTCCAAGGTGTAGCTTCATCAAGCTTTTCCATGTAGGAAAGTTATCTCTATTGATCTTGGGTACCTGTCTTTTTGACATCTTGATCTTTATGCTTCTAGTACCTTAAAACTAATCCTCTTTAGCAAATGGCTCTAATAACAATTGTTGGAATTCTTTTAGAATAACTGAGAGGGGGGTGAATTAGTTATTCAAGGTTCAGATGTACAAATAATTTTTTTCACAATTTAGTGAACCCATAAAAAATTTTAACCATGCATGCATTCATTGTGTGATAACTAAAACTGATATGTTACTGTCAAATCAACTTGCAAAAATGTAAAGCATGAAACACAACATATCCATTAGCACATTTGACACAATGCTTTAATGTGGAAATCAAGTTTGGGAAAAACCACCAGTAACATGCTACTCCTTTTTCACTCTTCTAAAGTGATGCCTTGTTAAAGGCCAACCATGTTAAAGGTTACAATACACACTATTAAATGTCACCTGGTTGAGGGATTCCAGTCACCCTATCAAAAGTGAGCCTTGTTACAAGACTTTAGGCCATTCACTTGGGATGTCACCCTATTAAAGGATTTTCCAATGACTCTTAAGTCAACCTTGCTCCAAAGAATTTACCCTAGGCTGATACAATTGTTAGAAAGTAACAATAGAGTTTTGATCTGATAAAACTTACAACCTTACTTGTAGATTATAGATCACTATTGAGTCCTCAATTCTACTTGGATTCCAATGTTTTTAGCTCTAAAAACTTGTTCACCCTTCAAGTATTCATCCTTTTTAAGCCTTCTTGCTGAGTACGTCATTGTAGATTTCTTTTACTTGGGTCACTTGATAAAGAAAAACCCCTTTCCTTCTCCTTATTAGATATTCTTATTAAAATGCTCCAAATCTTTGCTTCATGACCAGACATTCATATATATAGGAAATTAGAAAACCTTTCCCCCTCATTATCCATCACCAAATTAGGGTTTTTTGATGGATTACGTAGGATACAATGTATCTACCCCATATCTTGTCATTTCTAGAAACTTCTCTTAGAATCCATTTGAATTCAACTCCAAAATAGTTTACATAAGATTCCTGTGCCACCAACTTATCAATCATATCTTCATCCTTATTCACAAGTTCCAAGAAAACAAACTTCTCAGCTTTTGTTTGGTGAATCTTTGATCTTTGTCATAATGTAGCATCTCAACATTATCATCTTTCTAATGCTTGGCACATACTATGTTACTCAACATCTACTATAAAATCACTTGGCATCAACTGGATTTTACTAGCACTTGACAACCACTAAAATTTTCTTTCACTTGGCTCCAACTGACTTTTTGGTCAGCTTGCACTACCATTGCTCAACACCTACTATCAATTTGGTCAAGCTTGGCAAATGAACTTTATTTAACTTTATTCTTTTGAACTTTCTTAGTGTAGCTAGACACAGTATAAGCTCAAGTAGATCATCAATACATTATGTTATCACTATCTTAACTCAACCTTTCCTCTAGGTACTTTTGTTACATCTTGTTGATCAATTCCTCCTCATCAATCAACTATGTGATAGTGCTTGAAACATATAAGCAATTGTCTAACCAACATGTAGTAGGTTTGACATCAGTGAAAAAATGATGATTAAAACACAGTCTTCATTGACAAATTTTCTACTCAAATGATTTTTTCAATTAGATAGCAACAATTTTTCCTTAGTGACATGCATTGATCTTGGAAGATTGGATGACCATGAGAAAGCCCTAGTTGACCATCCTTTTCAGTGCCTCTAAACCATCAAGTACTACCACATCATAAAATTTCCCTAACTCCATTCTTCTTGTGCAACTTAAGCTTCAAACCAACCCCACTTGTATACATGTAGGTTTGTCACTATGTCATTATAACTTTTGGTCATCTAATTTTTGACAATGACAAAGAGAAAACCATTAGTCAATCTCCAACTTGATAGTGGACAAGGTACATCAAGAAACTGGCCCACTTCAAAAGATAATGAATATAATTTTAACACCTATCATTATTTCTAACATCCCTAGTAGTCACAAAGAAGAAAGTCCCACTGGGGAACGTGATACATTGTCACTATCTCTCTATGGAAAATGGTTATGCAACTCTTGATGGTGATAATGTGATTGCCATATATCAAGGTTTGATCAATGGGTGAGAAGGTGTAGGCCCACTATAATTTTTTATAACATGTGACTACTTAAATACTTAGGAAATAATATATAACTAAAGGTTTAAACACATATTTTCATAACATTGGGCCATTTGAATATTTGAATAAACATTACTATTAGACATGTTTGATAGACAAAATCTAATTTTTGGCAAGAGGGAAAATATAACTAACAATGTCTTACTAGTACCTTGTCTAATCCAAACTCTATTCATTATGTATATAGTGGTGTTCACTACTTTCCAAAATATGTGTAATACATTATTCTCAAGCATTATTGTTCTAGCTTCTTCAGTCATTAATATGTTCCTTCTTTCTACTATCTCATTCTACTATGGTGTCTTAAGCACTAAAATGTGTCACTTTATAACTTATCCTCAAAAAAGTTGTTAAATTCATTTGAAATAAATTCTCCATCTCTATGTGATCTCAAATGCTTAATCTTCAAACCAAATTAATCCTCAACTCCACTCTTAAATATCTTGAATTTCTCAAAAGCTTCAAAGTTCTTACTGGTGTAAATAAGTATTTACTATTTACACTTTACTTAAGTTTACTTAGGATTTTAATTATTCATATGAGTTTTCATGTAGACAACATAGTAGCTTGCACTCCAATTGAGCACATGTTGTCTACTACATCTCTTTATGAGATACACCTTTGCATTCTTATCCTCTCATTATTGCACGTGCATTCATGTACAATGGAGGATAATCCACTCTTGGTGGACATGTGCTTAGTTGTTATGCTTATCTCTTGTATGACTCCTAGACATATCAGTTGCCTTTATATACAAGACAATTCTAAGATGTATTCATCCAAATATTTGATTAATCCATTCCTCATTTGATCATATCTTGTCTCTCTTGTGTTATCTCTTGAGCTTCTAGATCTTGGCATTTCATTGTTGCCTTAGAAAAATTCTTATATGGTATAAGAGCTATACCAAATTCTTACATGGTATCAGAGCCATAGGAGTTTCATTGCATAGCCATTGGGGAGTTTTTCTTTGCAGGTCAAGATTGGAGCTTGCTAGTGCAAATCAAATGTTGGTATCACATTCAAAAGGTCAAAAAACCCCCAAATTGACTTTTCTTTCATCAAAATTAGGCATCTGAGGTGAAATCTAGAGTCATTTAATTTCTAGAGGTGTGATGATGGTGATTTAGGAAAAATAATTATAGAGGTGTCTTTCAAATAGCGATATCTCCCTCATACAGACTCTATATATATATATATATATGTATATATAGTTTTGGGGTAGAATTTCATTATGTATACATTAGTGTAGGTTGTTTTTTAATCTTTGTTCCTAAACTTTTTGAGAAATTTTTGATCTTAGCTTTTACAACTTCAGAGGCTTCATTTGGGCTCATGTGGACACATATTCAAGTGTTATTTTTTTGAAAGTGCATAATTTTTCTCTACTTTCTAGGTCTAGTATTAATTTGGAGTAATTTTGAGTGGACATAGCACTTTCAACGTTTGGTCATTTTTGGCCTATTTTGGCACTTTTAATTAATTAGATCCTAGAGAGACTATTCATATTTTTAGTTATAAATATAAAAAATTAGAGTTCCATTTTTGTCCAAAATTGGCTAGTGGCTATTATACCTGCACTAAATATAAAGTGCCAAATCATCTTTTTTGGGTGGGGATTCTTTGATTGAGTGAAAAGGGGGGTTGTGTCTTATGATCTTGTGTCTCTCTTTCTTTCATGTGCTCTTTTATTTTTTTTCACCATGGGTTCAGCTAAAACTCCACTTTTAACTTCACACAATTATACTACATGGAAAGATATTGTATGGAGTATACTAATGGAAAAAGGTTTAAATCTATATGTCAATGGTACAATTGTAAAACTCATTGATGCTGATGCACATGTTGATTGGAAAATTAAATACAACTAGTCTTTAGGAACTATTAGGAGTTATGTTCATAGAGATCTTTTATTCCACATTTCTAGGTTTAAGGATGCCAAAGGTGCTTGGAACAAACTTAAAGGGTTGTATGGAACGATGGATGAGGAAAAGGGATTCTAAATTGAGGATGATCTACTTTTGTTGGATCCTAGAATTTTGACACAATTCAAGACTATGTCAAGAAAGCCAATGAGTCGAGAGAACTACTTAATGATTGTCATAATTCCATGAAGGATGTTAGATTAATTCATTGCATCTTGAAGAGGCTACCTTTAGAGTATGAATCTTTTTTTTTGAGTTACAAAACTAACAAGTTGACCATGGGAAGTGCCTTCACTAAGCCTTCATTTGATGTATTTGTAGAAATGTTGATGTTGGAACAATCATAGTTGATAGATATGGGAATTCTCAAGTCATCAAAGTCCAAGGCATTGGTGGCTAGTAATGAGAACCAAACAAATCAAGGCGGAAAAAATTTCACTGACAACAAAAAGAAGTAGTGGAAGCCAAAATCATAGTCAGAGACACAATAATCTTCCTACTCATAACAAGGAAATTCTTCTTTCATCAAGAAGGAAAACAACAACAAGAAGGATTAAATATTTTTTGCATATTGCAAGAAACCGCATCATGATGAACATGATTGCAAGACTAAGAGAATAGATGAGTTGGAAAAATTACTTAGGAAGAACAAAATCAATGTGCCAAATACTTCTAAGGATTCAAATCCATCCACTTCAAAAGGAAAAGGGAAAACACTAATAGCAATTACAAACAATTATGAGGAATCACTTCTTGATTTAGGAGCTACATATCATATGGGTTCTTTAAGGGAGCATTTTTTCTCTTTAAAACCATCACATGTACCCTACATCTATGTGAGAGAAGATACAGAAGTGGAAGTTGAAGGAAAAGGGGATGTTGAGTTGGATAATGGAGTTTTCAAGGATATTCTTCATGTTCCCAACCTTAGCACCAACCTGCATTCAATCTATCAAATCATTAACCATGGATATGGAAATAAAGTGGAGTTCCTTCCTAATTTAGTTGTGGTGAAAAATATTAAGCATGATTTTATGGTGGCAATTGGAAAGGCTAATCATGATACACAACTTTATTCTTTTTCGCATTTTGTGCCTAATCCACTTCCCTTTCCTTTTTGACACATTCACAATCACAAAGTAAATTATGGCATGAGTGATATGGAAATCTTGCCTTCCACTATGTTCAATAGCTTAGCTCAAAAAATATGGTCAAAGGTCTACCTACAATAAACTCTTCTAAGAGTGAATGTTCAACTTGTTGAATGGATATGCATCTAGAAGAGAAGTTTGACAAAAGGAAGTCTTGAAGGAAATCAATAGTTCTTGAGTTGGTTCACATGGTTCTAATAAGCCCTTTTTCAATGACATCAATTATCAAGGGTCACTATGTCCTCACTTTCATTGATGACTTCCCATGATACACATGGGTATACCTTCTTGATGATCAAGGAAAGCCATCAAGGTTCTTCATATGGAAAATGAGAGTAGATATGTGAACTTGAGGGTATTGATCTTCAAAAACCTATAGCACTTAGTCCACAAAAGACAAGTGTTTTAGCAATGAGGATTATAACTCTTAAGTCAATGGAAAGTTGCATGAATCAAGCTAAGTCTCTTGATCCATCACTTGAGGTAGAAGTTATAAGTAGTTCCAATCACATCCTAAATAGATCTCCTCATAATGTCTTAGATGGGATGACTCCTTTTGAGGCATGGTAAAATGAGTTGTGAAACACTTCAAAGTTTTTGGTTGTCTAGCATGGGCACATATATCTTCAAGGGAATGCAAGGCACCATCACCAAGGCCTTTTACTTTCATTCGATAAGAAAAAAGTTTTAAGGCATAAAGACTTATTGATCCTAAGACTCATGAGATATTCATAGAGAGGAATGTTAACTTTTAGGAAAGATCACCTAGCTTATCCTCTAATCCTCTCCACACTTCATACATTATGGAAACTAATAGCGACAATAGTGATAGTGATTCACAAACTCAAAACATTCCACATGCATACATTGCTACAGTGATAGGTCCATGTAATTCAGTTCAATTGGGTACACCTTTTCTTCTAGTTCTACCACCAAGGGATGACTACTTGATAGACATTTTAGGTTTTTTTATGGAGGCCTATATGGTAGATTTGGGAGACATTATTGATGATATACATCTTCTCTTTGATGAAGAGGATCCTTCTTCAATTCTCTTTGACCCTCTTATCCATTCTCTAGATGATTAGTCTTACAAGGTTGATATGATTATGGATCCTTATGTACAACAAGTGCTAGAGGTCCCTTTATAATTCAAGGAGATAGTTGGTTCTTTGGGATATGCTCTACATCCATCCTTGCTAGATCTAAACTTTTTCTTTTCAACAATTTTGCAAAGGGTGATTGTCAATATTGACATAGGGATAGTTGAGAAATTTTCAAAGAAACCATTCATCTTTAGGATTATTTCTACACATTGGGGAAGCATCTCATATGTACCTTTGACATTGTTTCTTCCTAAGGGGAGGAACATCATTTAGCAGTCATGCATCAACTTCTACATTCATGTTGGAATAGCTATCACTAATGGGCATTTTGTATTGAGGGGGGACAACCCTATCTTCTTCTTTCTTCTTCTTCTTCTACTTCTTCTCTCTTATGGGGGGGACCTTTTCCTCTTATGGAATTTTTTCCTTCTCATACTTCTCTATTGTATATACATGATGTATTTTGTAATGAGGGGTCTTAATTACTCCATCCATCCATGCATCTTGTTTTTTCATCTCTCTTTTTGGTGGAGGGTTTTTCCCATGAGGTTTTCTCTATTTCTCCACTTTATGAGAGCTTTCATTCTTTTTCCATTTTGTACATTGGTACCTAACATAGCCTAGTAGCTGAGACCCATCTTCCATTATTATCTAGCTTTTGTGAGCTTAATTACATTTCCCTAAGTTGCACTTATGGGGGGGTATTGGTGTAAATATGTATTTACTATTTATTGTTTTCTTAAGTTTACTTAGGATTTTGAATATTCATATGAGTTGTCATGTAGACAACACAATTTATGCACAACGAAGGATAATCCACTCTCGGTGGACATGTGCTTAGTTGTTATGGTTATCTCTTGAATGAATCCTAGAGATATCAATTGCCTTTATCTACAAGGCACTTCTATGATGTATTCATCCAACTATATGATTAATCTATTCTCATTTGATCATATCTTGTCTGTCTTGTGCTATCTCTTGAGCTTCTAGATCTTGGTATTTCATTGTTTCCTTAGGTGAATTCTCACATGGTATTAGAGCTATACCAATTTCTTACAGCTCTCTATAATAAGTGAAACTCACATCATTATAGTAAAGTCATCAATAACAAGCATAAAATAGCTTTCACCATTAAAATCTCTTATTCTTGTAGGACTACTCAAATATGTGTGCACAATCTCCAACTTCACTGAATTGGTAAAACATTTACTCGAAAATGAGTTTTTTTCTATTATGTCATCACACATTCTTTGCAAATCATATTTGAAAGTCTCATAATCTTAGGCAAATCTCTAAGTGTAGATGAATTACTGACCTTCATAATTTCATTGTACCATATTAAATTGTAATCACTCCAATTTAATGAAGGTTTAACACCTATTTAATATAAGATCATCAATCTCCCTCTCTCTTTCACCTATTCTTCCCTTTTCCATTCTTTCTCCTAGGTTTAATTGGGGTAAAACCTAATAAATATTCTTTAAAGATCTTATTTTTATGGTGTTAATCTTGAGATAGGATCTATTTCCCCTAGGTGTTTCCTTTTCATCCATTTGGAATATACTCTTGACATTGAAATGGGCTTTCCTCAAAATTTGAAAATGATTTCTGAATTTTGAAACCTATTTTGTGGTCCCTAGATTATCCCTGGGGTTTGTGTACATTACCATCATGGGTACAATGCACCCCTAATGGTTTAATTAGGGCACAATGCACCCTTAATGAGGCCCTATTTTTCTCCCCCTATTCAAGTCCCATATTGTGGAATGTTTGGGTGTTAATTTTTAAAACAATCAACTTGTAGGAGTTAGTTAATTCCTAGACAAACCCTTCCATTTTCTCCATTTCTCATATCACATCATAACATCTTGCTCTTAAGTAATTGAGAACTCGGGCATTCCATCTTTTCTCCATTAAAGATCAAGGATTATACAATCAATCCATTGAAGGATTTTATGTTAGATCTTCAATTACATTAAAAAAATTCAAGATATCCTATCATATATTCAAGATCCTTTGTTGCATCTTCTACATTCATCCTCTCAAGATAAACATTTATCTACATTCATTCCTATAGAGCATTTCAAGCACATTCATACATGAAGGTTTTGATATAACTTTGATTTCCTTTCTAGGGTTTTGAATTTGAGTTAAAGCTATTACATCTACATACTTAATTACATTACAAATTCAAGAACATGTTCATAGATTTAATTTTCTTCATATTATATATATCACTACTACATGCAAGTGTTCTACCTTTTTTTCAATTCAAGGTTAATTCCTAAACTAGGATTTGACTGAGGCAACCCCCCCTGCCAAGAACAAACATAAAAATTGATTATTTTATAGGTTTTGGATCTCATATTGATGAAAAAGTTTTAGATCTAGACAATGTTTTTGTCGTTTGTCGAAACTGCAAAATTAGAGTTAGCATCACACATATTTCATTAGGGTTGCACTGCACCTCTGATCATCAGGGTCATAATGCACCCCTGATACTCTAGTTCTCTAATACACCAATTTTCTCTAGTAGATCCCTAAATGATTTCTCACATGTAGATCTACTTTTTTATAAGATCTCCTTTAGAATTATTTTCATATAGATTGTGTTTCATATATTTTCATTTTGAAAATACAAAAAAATTGAATCTAGCTCATGTTTAGATTACATTTTCTTTCATGGGGGATTTTATCTTTCCTTTCAATTTTCATTCATGATATTCATGATGTTAATTTTTATTCATATGATGAAAACATAGTTTTTCCTTGCATTGATTCTCATAGCCCTTCAAAGGGTAATATTTTTGAGATGATGTTGATAAACATTTAGTGATTCAGGATGTTCTTACCCTTCATTTTGATACTATTTGGGATGGGCACTTGATTAGGAATATTTTTTACTGTCTCCTTGGAACTTCTTTTCTTAATTATCATTCCTCCTCTAATGTGTGTGTTCTTCCCTCTTTGGATGATTGTACTATTTGGGATGAACCCTTAAATAAGGAAGTGTATTACTTTTTTCCTTGCAAGACACCTTTAGATTCTTTCATGGTTGTTTCTCTTATTGATCCACCTCTTTCTATGCATTTCATAGATATTTCTTGTATAGATGAGGCCTTGATGAGTTTTGTTTTTCCTTCTCCTTTGAGTACCTTAGCAATATAAGTACACATCCTTGAGTCTACTAATTTTTCCATTTCATACACATCTAAAATTGCTTTATCTCTTTTTGAACATGATAACCATTTTGACTTTACATTCACCAATTCAAACTTTTATCCCAAGGATCCTATTCATATTGACCTTCTAAGTGGTTTCTTTACTCTTCAAGATTGGGAACCTTTAGATTTCACAACAATATTCTACCTTCTTGAATTTGTGCATCAAACATGGTTACTTCATTGCCATATGTATATGGATTGTTTCTCTTTACATTTTCATCTAATTACATATAAGAGATCTTCTTCTTTTCTTTGTCATTATTTTCAATTCATTATATATGTTATATTTAATATGCATTGCAATGATGAATGCTATATGTTTTATGACCACTTTACTTGATACCTCTACATCCCTATTATGATTCTCTTTAGTTTATGATTTTTTAGCCTATCTTTTGAGCACTCATTGTCCTACTTTACAAGTTAAAAAATAGTCATTTCCCTTGTCTCTTCATTTGGGGAGTGTTGGTTCTCAAAATTATTATTTGAGTTCCTACGAGCCTTTCCTGCTCAATGATTAGAATTTCAACACAATCTTAGCCAACTTCAGAGACTAAAACCTAATAATTCAATCTCCACACTTCAACCTCTATTAACTTACATAGGTGTACCTTTATCTCAACCCTCTAGGGTAGGTTGATGCATGCTTTTGTAGACTTTATAATCAATACTCTTGGTTTGACAAGTTTTCTTTCAAGGAGAAATCAAATCTGTGAGTGCTTTGAATGTAAATAAAATATTAAAAATAAAATTATGAAATACTTTTGGATAGACCTTCACCAATATGCTGCTCTATATATCAACTTACAAGAAGTATGCAAAGATTAGTCCTTAATCCTATTAAGCATAATAGAGTCAACCTTGACATAATCCTATCATGAAACCTTTAGAGATAGTGTGTACCCCATAAAATAATAAATAGAGAAGATAAAAATGCAATCCCTAGTCTAAATGAATTTAACCCCAACCAAAGGAGACCAATTAGACAAATACCATAACACAGTGTCAGCATATTTGATAATCAAGATCATGCACTACTCTAATCTATTGGAACAATATCATAGATCCAAAGGGACAATGAAGAACATGAGTAATTAAAGAACCATATGCCAAAATAGACGTAAAGAAAACTATATTATATTAACTTCATTTATAAGGTTATATAATAGAGTACTTTAGGTGCATATCCAAGAAACAAATTGCATAGAAATAAGAGTTACTTCATAATATATTTGTTATAAATTGACATATTTTCCTGTACAAAAGGAAACTCATCTCCCTTTATGTCTTAAATCTCTTGATTCTTAAATAGAGGTCTTGGAACCTTTTCTCGTGAAAATGAAAAAGTGAAATATAACTCTAGACTTCTTCATAACTATAACTAAATGCATAACAAAAAAATAACTAAAAAACATAGAAATCATCTCAAATTTATCTTTTTCTAGTGACTAATACATCTTCAAGGACTTTCAAATAGACATTGATCCTGTAGGACCAGAAAAATGGGTTAAAATGCATAACATACTATGAGAAAATCACAAAACTCAATAATCATATGTTAGCACCCACTAGTCTACCATGAAAGCCAAACTAATTAAGAAAGCAATAGAAACCCCCTTTTTCGTTTATAGCTCCCATGTTCTTCTTTCTTCTCCGAATGATTGTAGCTCCAAAGTTGCCTATAGTGCAAACAAAATTGAAGCAAAAGTCTATGATGTGGATAATGCCATGAGAATACTTGAAGTGTGATTTTATGAGAAAGAGAGAATGCAACATGCAAAGAAGTAGAGACTCAAAGACTCAAAGGTTTGGATTTTCAAAACTCCAGCATTCTAGGATTCAAGGACTCAAGGATCCAAAATGAGAGAAAGAGTGTTCATTTTATAATCAACACTCACAGTGAGGGCATTGGATTTGTCACCCATAGATGTGCGATGTGGCAAGAGATTCCTATAATGCATATGACAGAATATGCCAATTGTGAGATTCTATGACACATGCAAGTCAAACACCGCTAAATGTGGAAGAGAATCTATGACGCATCATAAGACACCTCTACCCACTTAAAGCCAAGAATCTATGACAAAGAAGCCAAATAGAGACATGTGTAAGAGGTAATAATATTTGATTATGAAAAATCTCAGCCAAGTGTCGAAGGAGAATCCATGAGGTGTCATATCCAAGTGTCATGATGACACAATATTTTATGGAATATTTGAATTAAAAATCCTCTTATTCCACAAAATAAGAATTAGTAGAAAATGGAATTAATGATGGAAAATGGAACTTGGGAAATTAAGAATTTCCATGGTTTGCAGATGATGAACCAATTAATTAATAAAATTAATTAATTGAGGATGTTAATTAGGAAGAATAATTAGAAGGAATAATAGGATTAAATTATGGGTTATTTAATCCTATAGAGAAAATTAGTAAATGATTAGCCAAATTTATTAAATGAATGCGATAGTATCCTTTGATGAAAATGTAATGATGATAGATATGAAATAAGATGATGACTAGTAGATCAAAGCCATGATTAGATTGATTGATTGAAGTTGATAACATGCCAAGGACACATGACATGAATTGGTTGATATGTAACATTTAATCGACATTGTGAATGCTACAGGATTGAAATTGATTGATAAGGTTTGATCATAATAACATCGATGGACACTGTCAATATTATTAAAATGGCTGATGATGCCATGATCTAACATTGAAAGCCTCAACAATATCAAAGATTGAATGACATGAATGATAGTTTGACCTAGCACTGAGAGCCATGACAGTACTAAGGTCAGATTGATAAGATTGATAAGTTGATAGGTTTCCAAGACACTGAAAGCCACAAAAATACCTAATAGTTGAACAAATGATGATTGATTTGGGATGTTTGATATTTTTTGGGTTGATTAGGACTGATTCTGAGTGATTTAGGGTTGATTTGAGGTGATTTCAAGTTGATTTGATATGATTTTGAGTTGATTTGATATGATTTCGAGTTGCTATGAAATTGATGTGAAAGCGGATACAAATGATGAAATATGGTCAATCTGGCCAAAAGATCAAAGTTAGTAGAATGATAAAATGGGTAAAATTAGTATGAAGAAGTGATGAAACTGTAGATGCAAACCATTTTTGAGCGTCTACATTTTGCCCCTCTTTGATACAATGTGATTTAGAGCTTTGTATCAAAGAATAACTGATGAGAAGGCCACAACATGCCCCAGTAGGGATGATATATATGGATGCCCCCTTGAGAAATTGTCTAAGATAAGAATATGGTAAGTCAATTTATTGAAAACAAGAAGAATAAACCATAGCAATTGATGGATCCCAAATCAGAGCTAAGATGTGAAAGTTATGAGGTCTAGAGTGCAAAACAGGGTCAATCAGGAGCCCGAGAGCGATTGCATGGGTTACAACTCAAAAAAAAAAAAAATGATGAAAATGATAGTTAATTTTTTATGTAACAAAGATATGAATCCAACTCAACTGACAGATTGCAAATCTGAGTTAAAATGCAAAAGTTATGGGCTCCGGAGTGCAACATAGGGGCTCCAGGAGCAGTTATGGGTATCCTAGGTCCCCAACTACGCCCAAAACTCAACCAATTGCATCATTTATGCACTTGGTAAGCCCAAGTGCACCATGACAGTACCAAGTGCATCAATGGTGCACTTGGGAAGCCCAAGTGATCTCAGAAAGTGCAAAAATGTGCCCGAGAAGGCTCTGGGGGCCAAAATCAACATGATGGGGGGCAACTAGGAGCCCAAGAATAATTGCAAGGATTAACACTCCATAAATTGAAAAAATAATGAAAATTATAGCTCATTTTTTTCACAAGAAAGATATGAGTCCAACGCAACTAACGGTTTGTAAATCAGAGTTGAAACGCAAAAGTTATGGCCTCTGGAGTGCAACCTAGGGGTTCCGAGAATAGTTCTGGACATCCTAGGTCCCCAACTACGCCCAAAACTCAACCAAGTGCGTCATTGATGCACTTGGTAAGCCCAAGTGTGCCATGATAGTACCAAGTGAATCAATGACACACTTGGGAAGCCCAACTGCGCCCTAAAAGTGCAGATTGTGCCCTAAAAGGCTTCGGGGCCAAAAATTAGCCCAATTGGACTCAGAATGACCCAAAATTGTGTGTGCATGCCCAAAATGATGGAAAGATGTCATAACATGAGGGAAATCATCAAAAATGGTCATATTTGGTCAAATATGATGAAACAAATGTCAAATTGAGGTTGAACTAGGTGGAAAGCCATAGAAAGTGGATTGACAGTGTAGGATGATGCAAGAATGCATGAATGCAAGATGAACATGATTTGGTGAATCAAAAGACATGATCATGGTGATGGAGAATGAGATGAAGAAGAAAGATGAGATGAGGAGATGTTAGTATGATGGAAAGACTTTTGCTTCTAGAAAGTGCACTATATGTCAAAAGGAGCTTTATTTTGATATGGCAAATGGAATGCAGTGCATCATGGCATAAAGGGCCAGAGCGCAAATGCAAGCCTTTTGCATAAACAAGCACGATGCAGACAGAGAATGACCTTGTCCTTTCTAAGGCATATATACATGCCCTAGACTCTCAAAGGTACATTGTAATAGACAAAAATGGAAAAAGATGACCATGAACCATCCCGGCCAGTCTCATAGATTAGTTTTATATCATCGAGTGACATAGGAACATGATCAAAGAAAAACAAAGAAAAAATTAAATCACTCACTAAACAGCGTGAGACAACAACTATCCTTGTCCATTATTACTTTCTTTTTAGCTTTTTAGGTGTTTAGATGGTGTTTGACATGTTGATGATGTGATAGCACTGGTTGTGGATTCAGTTGATAAGTTCATAGTGACATGTTGGATTGATTGTTGGTTCCTGTTGCTCAGATAGTGTGATTGTCTTGAAAGTGTAGTGCTTTGAGTTTCAATCTACAAAGTGTAAGTGTGAACGCAATAGGGATGGTTATCCACAGTGAATATGGACAAGGTTTATTGCAAATTTTTGACGAGTTTTGTGATTTTAAGGGTTTTTTTGAATATTTGATGTTTTTGCGTGACTAGTTTCTTTACGACATTTTACGATTTTTAGGGTTTATTTCAGGACATTTTATGATTTTTAGTGCTTTTTTCAGGATCGTATTTGAATGTTTAGGATTTTTTCAGGACATTATGCAATTTTTAGTGATTTTCTTAAGACATGTTATGATTTTTAGTGATTTTTTTAGGATCGTATGTGAATGTTTAGGATTTTTTCAGGACATTATGTGAATGTTTAGGATTTTTTTTGGATCGTATATGAATGTTTAGGATTTTTCAAGACATTATGTGATTTTTAGTGATTTTCTTAGGACATTTTATGATTTTTAGGGATTTTTTTAGGATCGTATAAGTATAAACAAGTGTTAGATCCAATCCGTTATGTGATAGGTCTAATGGATAAAAAGCATTTAGGGATATGCCCCTAATTCAAATTCAAACTCATGCACCATGTAGGTAATATGCCCCCAAAAAATATGCAAACTATGTACAAAGGCCAATTATAGAGTGTGTGTGTAGACAGGTGATACTTAATCAAGGTAACGAAGGACATTAACCAGTTCATGAGCCATGATAAGGAACTAAGGATGTCTTGCAATATGAAGGGTATGATCAAGGAATGATAGAGGGGGAGAAGACCAGATGGAATCTTGATAGATGAAGGAGCAATAATTTATTACACATGGCACTTGTTTGCTAGGTTTTCACCATGGTACTTGCCCAAAGTGCCTGTTTGCCAAGTTTTCACTTTTGGACAAAATTTTTCTCTTGACTCAAATTTTTGTGCCAAGATGCCTGTTTGCCAGGTTTTCATCAAGGCATCCATTTTCTCATGACTTTTTACTATTTTTTTCGATATTTTTTAAAAACTTTTAGATGAAATCAAGAATGTCACTGACAAATGCTGAGGAGATATCTGTTGTTGGTGCTGCTAGCTAATGAGCTCTAGATCCATGACTGACCATAATTATGGAGGATTTGTTTCGAGTTTGTAGCTAAAATCAAACCACTAGAAAGGCCTTGAGAGATACCATTGCATACCATATGTAAGACAATGTCTATCTCTTGTGAATCAAGGCATCTAAGGATAATTGGGTCAATAGAAGTGTCATGTGGGATGTCACTGATGATGACATATGCAAAGGCTTGTTGGATAAAGGATTGATTTTGGCTATTGGACAAAGTAGGTAGTTGGATATGGGGATAAACAAAGGGATATAAGGGAGGGTTGAGACCAATGACCTTCCACATGAATGCTAATCGAGGGAGCTCCAAAAGACTTTGTGGCATGTTGAACACTGGAACATTGATATTCATGGCATCATCTTTTTCATCTTGTATCCTTGGGAGCTGCTTAGCTCTTGATTTTTTATGGTCTAATGGTGCCTTTCAGTTTTCACCAAGAGACCTATGCTTGTTATTTCTTTCTTTGTTTGCTTTGTAACTAGAAAGTGGAGTTGGCTCCCCAAAATATGCTAATGCTTCTCTTTAGGAGAAACTAATTCTTTATGATCTTCAGTCATAATGCCTTCAAATTCTATTATAAGAGTGTCATCATTGTTGAATCGATCAAAAATTGGTGGTCCACATTGGTCCCAATCTGAAGGTTCAGGATAACTTGAGGAGATGTCATCATCAGTGTTGAATGGGCTTTGGTTGAAGGTAGATATATGGGTAACTGATTCAAGTGGGATATCCTCAGATGCCTTTTCATCATTCGAAACATCCATAGTCTTACATGTAGGTACTGTGGTACTAGGAGGACCTATTCATAATGGTTTAAAACCAAGCCCCAAACTAGGAGGTTGTCCCTCTGTAGTGATAGGTTCAATGATTCCTTGTTTCTTAGATCCAAGACCACTATAGCCATCATAGCCTTGTTTTTGCATGATGGTAAACCCCAGTCCATACTTACTAGGAGATATCAAAGTGGGTTCTTGTTTTTCTTTTGCTTTCTCAATACATACAGATGTATTCTCATTGATAGAAGTATCATTCTTTGTACTGAAGGGAGAAAGTGGCGACTCCCTAATGTGAGAGACTTGAGACATAAAGTACTCTCCACACCCATTATCTTCAATCTTCATCTTTTCCTTGGCTTTACTGAGCAGTATATTGGCATCCACATACTTAGAGGTATTGGTGGGTTGTGCTTCATTGTTTGTTGGGATTTGGAATGCAGTAGCATCTCTTAGATTAGCACAAAACTGGAAAGGATCTGGATCACTGGGGATGGTAACCTCTATGTTGTGATAGGAAAACTTCAAAAATTGATGATATGTAGAAGGGACTGCTTTCATAACATGAAGCCAAGGGCGTCCTAGTATCATGTTGCAATTCATTTCGATGTCTAGGACATGGAACAATGTGTCTTCAGTAGCTGGACCAACTCTGACAGGTAATGTGATGATGCCCCTAGAGAAGCGTTCACCATCATCATAAGCTTTTATTGTGATTCTTCAAGAGGGATCCACATCATCTTCAGAATAACCCAAATTGTTGACAACCTTAAGAGTACAGATGTTCAATCCTGCTCCTCCATCTATTAAGACACGTCTAACTTTGGCATTATGGATGAAGACTTCGAGATAAAGGGGATTATTATGGTTAGGTTTGTCCTTAGGAATATCTCAGGGTGAAAAAGTGATATGTTGTGATGTAGATAGGTTCCCAACTATGGCTTGGAACTGGGCAACATCAACGTTATCTGGGACAACTAACTCTTTAAGGGCTTGATCAAGGATCTTCTGATGTTGGGGAGATGCACACAGTAGGTCCAAAATGGATATTTGTGCAGGGGTTTTTCTGATTTGTTCAACAAGGCTATAATCAGCTGAAGTAGGAACAATATGTCTAGATGGGGGTACAGGTCTAGTAGAAGTAGTAGGTCTAGTTGGGGCTGCAGGTAGGGTAATCTTGCTACGGTGTGTAGTGACAGCACAACGAGGGTCTTCAGCTTTCAATGTGAATGTGGATATGCAAAAATCAAACTCATTAAAGCAATTGATGGTGTAATCATAGCCGATACGTGTGTAATTCACATTACCTTGTGATTTTGAGTTTGAACTTGAGGGTTTCTCTTTTTCATGATTACCATCTTTGAAAATAATGTGATCAGAGTTGGATGCTAATAGTGATGGATCAATTGTGATGACACCATCATCAATAAGGTCTTGTATTTCATGTTTTAGTTGGAAGCATGATGAAGTCTTGTGTCCTTTGGTGCGATGGTAATCACAATACTTTTTGTCATCCCACCAATCAGCTTTAGTCAATGGTTCATCTTTGATTGGGGGTAATTGCAGGAAGTTATTACTCAGTAACTGTTGTAATGCAGTCTCAAGTGGTATTCCCAATTGTGTGAATTTCCTGTCATTGGTTCTAGGATGTCTTTGAGGTTTATCTTGCATGGGAGTCTCATTTTTCTATTGTGGAGCTGATGTTTGATTAGAGGTTTGTGAATTTGTATGGTTTACACCTTTCAAAGTCAATTGAGGTTGTGTTGTTCTAATCGTGCAAGCATCCACAATGCCATCATTAGTCACATTCTTGTTTTTGGAGAAAAATTTTGCCTTGTCATTAGATGAGTTGGTGTTTGTGTTTTCTTTGTTTATCTTGAGGATTCCCTTACGGATAAGAGCATCTTCAATACTAGCCCCTTTTTTCATTAGTTTAGAAATGGTGCTTGGACTCTTTATTTTGAGTTCATACATTAAGTCCCAGACTAAGTTTTCAATGCACAAGTTTACTTGTTGTTCTTCAGGAATGTCTAGTGAGCATTAACTAACTAAGCTTCTCCAACACAGTAAGAATGTGATGAATGATTCTCTTATCTTCTGTTTAGTTGAGCACAAATCAGAAAGTGTCACCTCATTTGTAATGTTAAAGGAAAAGTGGGAGATAAACTTGTCTACTAGCTCTGACCAAGATTTGATATTACTAGGAAGTTTGGAGTACCATTCAAGTGTAGGCCCACCTAGAGAATGAGGGAACAATCTCATAAGGTAAGTGGGCTCATTACCGAGTTTGGTACATGAAGCAAAAAATTCTCGGATGTGATCAATAGGGTTTCCTTTCCCTCAGTATTTTTCAAACCTTGGAGCTTCAAAGTGTTTTGGGAATGGAGGCATATACATATTTTTATCAAATGGATTAGGATGTAGGTCCCTTTCTGTATATAGAGTCGGTTTCTTTTGGACTCCCAATGCCTCAACTTGTCTGGAAAGTTGTTTGAATTGTTGTAATAGTTCTTCATTGGGGTTTTGCATGATGGTCTTTTCTTCAGGTCTTTTGTGTCTGTGAGTAGACCATTTGTTATGGCGAGAACTATGTCTACTTGGTTTTGACATTTCTGTGTTTGATGAGTCTGATGAAGTGTCGCTAGGTGGTGGAGGTATGTTGGCACCTCGAAGACAAAAAGGTCCCTGTTGTTGGGGACCTTCTTGTGGTATTTGATGTGGCACTTGTTATGGTATTGATTGCAATTGTTGTACCATGTGTTGTTGTTGTGCCATGTGTTGTGCTTGTTGTTGGGATACCTCTGTTGGTTGTATGTGAGACCATGTGCATGCTTGTTGTTGTAGAGGTTGTTGTGGCACATGTTTTCGTTGTAACAAATGTTGCTAGTATGCGATTTGTTGCTCAAGGCAACTTTGGTATTCCAATTGTTGCTTGAGTTGCTCTTGTTGTTTAGCAAACATTGCTTGTTGTTGTTGGGATTTCTGCTGAAATTTTTGTTGATAAATTGTGTGTAAGTCAAGTGGGTTCACATGGGACTGTGTATTATGAATGTTGGATGTTTGCCCCACTTGAGGTTGTTGTCATTGTGGTTGATGCTGTTGTTGATATGTGGGATGTGTGTTAAGTGGATGTATACTTGGTTGCGCCTCGGAAGTGTTGAGTCCTTGTACCACTGTAGGTTGTTGTTGTCATGGGGGTTGACTAAGTCCTTGAGAATTGAACGTCATGTTTGTATTGTTGTTTTGGTTCCTTTGTGTGTTAGATGTTCCTGCTTGTGACATCATATTGAATTGAATATGAGATACATTTATATTGGGAATGGGTGTAATTTAAATAAGTTGTTTCCTTTGTGTGTACATAGGGATGGTTACACTTGATGTCTCACATGTTTTACTTATGAGAGGCTCTATAGTGTTTGATGTCATGGCACTGGGTAAAGTTAGGAGCAAAGGTGTACTTCATTGATTTGCCTCCAAAGAAGGTATGTCTGGAATCCCTAGACCATGAGTCCCTTTAAGTGCATCTTGTTGTTGCATCATGTGACTAAAATCAAGTCTTAATGTCTTTTTGGGGTGTTTAGGGATTGGTGGTATTTCATCAAACAACGGATTAACATTGATGTGTTCAAATGTACTTTGGAGGATTTCAATAGTTGACTCTTGATGGGACCTTATAGGTGCCATTATTGTGTTTGAAAACTCAAAAGGTTTTTTTCCCTTGTCTAAGTCCAAATTTATCATGGGTTGGATGTTTTCAACAGTTGTGTTGGTTTGATTTTTGGACCTAGGACCTTCCAAGTTTGGGTTAAATTTGACAATTTCTTGTGCTGCCAAACGTTTGAAGTTCTTGTGAAAACTTTTGTCTTGACATGCCCTAGCCATTTCTTCATCAGTGATACCATAATCAGTGTCAGAGTCATCACTTAGGTGTACAATACCTTGTTGTATGTTTGATGTGTTAAGTTGGTTGAATTCAAATGCATGTGATTGTTCATCTTCAGGTGAGGTTGGTACACTTCCTCCTCCTGGTGGCATTGGCACGAATATAGGTTCAAAGTTAGGACTCCATTGAACCATCCCATATGTGGGCGAAGTGATTGGAGGAAATATCATGGTAGGTGTACTGTTCAAGTTTTGTTGTGCCATAGCTTGAGGATCTTGCGGATACATGTTCAAGGGGTCTGCTAGTAATGGTTGTGATGCCTCGATTTGGTCTTCGTTAAAGGTTTGTTGGATTTTCTTTCTCTTTCTTTGTCTTGGACGAGGTTTTGGTTGTGCTTGTGCCTTAGAAAAAAAAGGTTGATAGAGTTCCTTAGGTCTCTGAGCTGATTCTCTCCTAGTAAGTGTTGGCATGATACCTAAGAGTGTAACTACAATGGAATTTTTGAGTGTTTTGGGTGATTTTAGAGTGGTGGGTATGCAAGATATGAGTTTTTTTGGGATTTTTAATTGTTTAGGAATGTTATGAAATGTCAGGAAATGCTAAATGAATTATGGTTTTGATGTGTAAAGTGCAAATGTCCTAGGGATGTTATGCAAATGCAAATGCAAGGTGATGTTTTGAAGTTTGACTAGAGGGGATGAAAATGACTCTAAGGTATGCAAAATGATGATTAGGGTTATGTTTTGGACTTTTTAAGGATGCTAAAGGTTGATTTATGCAAGGTATATCATGCAAAGGATGATTTTCTAGGGTTCATAATGATTTTTGGGACATGCAAAATGAGGGTAAATGCTCAAGAAGGTAATTTGGTTTATGGACAATTTGATAGGGTTTGGTAGTGAAAATGATGTTAAAGATTTTGATCAATGCAATATGAAGGGGATATACCACTAGGGTAGGTCAAAATAAGGTTTGGGGATGCTAGGGATATGATTATGTTATGAAAAGGGTATATGGAAAGTTTTGAACTTAGATAAAACCTTTTGAAAGTATTTTGCCTAAGAGTTTAACCTTGTGATAAAGGACTTTGGGTCTTGACCAAAAATTGATAAAAGATGACAAGATCAAATTGATAAAAGATGAAAAGGTCAAATATATCAAGACATAGATATATTTTGACCAAATAAAATGATAAGAAAAGATAAAAAGACTAGTCAAGATCCATTATCCGTCAACACTAGGAGATACTCTAAGACTCATACTTTGTTAGATTTTTTACTAAATTCAAAGGTTTTGGGGGTTCAAAATGACATTTAGGGGACTCATAATGGTGGTGATGCTGAGCGAATATGTGATATGGATAATGACTATGATGCAAAAAGGAATTTTGGGTGCAAGATACAGTTTTGGGTCAAGTGCAGAATGGGTAGGTCTAGATGCTCCTAGATGTAGTTTTGGGGTCCTAAAGTGCAGTTCGGAGGCCAAAAATGGTCATGCAAGTACCCAAGTTCACCCTAAAAGTTCCAAGTGTTCCCTAACAGTACCAACTATGTCATTGATGCACTCAAAGCTAGTTTGGGCACAGTTGGTAAGTCAAAATGAAGGTTTGTTGATTCTGAGCGGTATGGATGTCAAACTAATATGCCAGGAAGCTAAGATGTTGGGGTTGATGTTAGGATGGGTTGGGAGATGCAAAAAAGAGGTTATGACCTATAGAATGATGTCGTAAGTGAAGGTACTAAAGACTAGGTGATGCAGAATGCAAAGCTAGGCAAGCGGGTGCAAGGGGAGCTAACCAGGTACCTAAGGACACTATTGAAGCCCCAAAATGTTATCTGGAACCCAAAATTGGATCTCAGGACCACCAAGTGTGCCCAAATAGTGCAAAATAGGTCAATGATGTAGTTGGGGCCCAGTTGGGCGTAGTTGGTAAACTAGGCTGAAACTGAGGCAATTTTGGAAGCTATGATTGCAAGATTGATCTCACAGATAGCTAAATAGCAGAGGATATTGTTAGGGCTAGTATGAATGCTCAAAATGATGGTTAGGACACTCAAAATGATGGATAAAGTGGTCAAGATGATGATTAGGTATGTAAGGATGCAAGGTGGTGAATGCAAAGTGTTGATTTTGAGATGGGAATGCAAAAAACTAAGGAAAGTGAACTGAACCTAAATGGATGCAATATGAAAGGTAATAGATACTAAATGAGAACTAAAAGGTGCAATAGAAGTCTATATGATGCATGAATGAGGCCTATACTAGGGTGAATGCAAGTGAATTCTATGCAAGTGTGAGATCTACATTTTGCCAAGCACATTTAGGAGCACAAGTCAACATGTTTTCCAAGGTTTGAATGTGTTGAACCAAAGTTTGATAAAGGTGGAAATGTTTTGGCAATGTGTGGTGTTTTGACAAGTTCAAATGATATCCAAGGTGTAAATTTAAAAGTTTGGTTTTTATCTTGATTATGTTTTACACACACGCAAGACACATTAAGAAAAGAATAGTTGTTTTAAAAAGTTAACAAACACACCACAACCTAGGCTTTTAGGACTGTATCCACTGAATTCCTACTTGAACCAAAGTTTAGCCGCACTTATCCAGAGTGGACAACCTAGGATCTTGGCACCGCAGGCTCCCCCTTACAGTGCACTCACTTCTCGGGGCTACCAAGATCCGCTTCCCAAGGGGCATGACTTCCCAAGGGACTGTTGCCTCTACTAAGGACCACGAGAATGTAGGATGTCTTCACAGGCATGGGTGACCCCTTGAGCCAGTGGATAGAAAGGATTTTGGACACTAAAACATGGTTTTTAGTAAGGGCATTCCTTTCGGTAAGTTAATGATAAACTTTTGCAGAAGGTCTCCTAGCCCTGAGAACCAGGGTTTGACGCATCACAAGGGTACTGGAGGAGAGCTAGCACGCAGCAATACTATCAACACAGCTTTCACTGTAATTGATTTTTATATAGCGGTTGGAATGTTGACCTAGATTTGGCCTGTTATCACTTAGAGGTCATCCCCTAGCATACCCAATATCGAGTATCTTGGTCCAAGGCAGGCCTCCTATAGAAGTTACATAGATTTCTCTTACACCCAAGATCCACGAATGGCGAGGGGAGAGGATACGTCCAATGCAACTCCTAGGGATTTAACACTGTAGACACACCAGGAAACAAAGAAAAAGGTTCTTTTTAAGAACCAAACAAAATGTTAACTAATCTAGGAAATCCACACACATAGTTTTGAAAGACACACAAAGTCTTCGACAACGTCCTACAAAGCACACATTAGTAGTTTGTTATGATCATGTCTTCATCCAATGATTGCCACATACTGCAAATAGACCATCTGTAACACAAAATCACCTAATCTATGTTCTAGAGAGTGATAGGAACTTGAAATGCAGATTTTGATTGGTGCATGTGCTTAGTGTGAACCTGGGTGTGGTCCAATAGAGCAAATGGCTCCCCAAAAGGCTAAAATGGCTTTGAACACCCCCAATTGCACCCAAAAAGTGCCAATTGTGTCAATGACATAGTTGGGGCTCAATTGGGTGTAGTTGGTAGTTTTAGGGCACAGTTGGGAAGTCAGGTGCAGAGTGTGGGGAAATGGGTGCCTAGTCAAGACCCAGAAACTGTAATTTTCAAAGCTACAGTCCCAATTGCACCCAAATAGTGCAGATTGCATCAATGACATAGTTGGGGCCTAGATGGGCATAGTTGGTAAGTTGGAAATAATAGAATGAGATTTTGGTGGTTTATGGGCTCCTAAAACTACTCCTAGGGGTCCCAAGTGTGCCCTAACAGAGTAGAGTGTGCCCTAGGACAACAAGCTAATAGAATGCATGAAACAATAGCATATAAGCATTTTATTGGACCCCCTAATTAATATAGGTGTGAAAAGGAAGAGAAAATAGTCATTATACCCTTCCCAGTGAGCTCCTTCCTTGCACCTACAAGCACAAAACAAGAAAACCCAGGTTCGATATGCATGTTCACGTCGGGTTAACCAAATGAAGGACCAGAAAAATGGGTTAAAATGCATAACATACTATGAGCAAATCACAAAACTCAATAATCATATGTTAGCACCCACCAGTCTACCATGAAAGCCAAACTAATTAAGAAAGCAATAGAAACCCCCTTTTTCATTTGTAGCTCCCATGTTATTCTTTCTTCTACAAATGATTGTAGCTCCAAAGTTGCCTATAGTGCACACAAAATTGAAGCAAAAGTCTATGATGTGGATAATGCCATGAGAATACTTGAAGTGTGATTTTATGAGAGAGAGAGAATGCAACATGCAAAGAAGTAGAGACTCAAAGACTCAAAGGTTTGGATTTTCAAAACTCTAGCATTCCAGGATTCAAGGACTCAAGGATCCAAAATGAGAGAAAGAGTGTTCATTTTATAATCAACAATCCCAGTGAGGGCATTGGATTTGTCACCCATAGATGTGTGATGTGGCAAGAGATTCCTATGACGCATATGACAGAATATGCCAATTGTGAGATTCTATTACACAAGCAAGTCAAACTTGGCTAAATGTGGAAGAGAATCTATGACGCGTCATAAGACACCTCTACCCACTTAAAACCAAGAATCTATGACAAAGAAGCCAAATAGAGACATGTGTAAGAGGTAATAATATTTGATTATGACAAATCTTAGCCAAGTGTTGAAGGAGAATCCACAAGGTGTCATATCCAAGTGTCATGATGATGCAATATTTTATGGAATATTTGAATTAAAAATCCTCTTATTCCACAAAATAAGAATTAGTAGAAAATGGAACTTGGGAAATTAAGAATTTCCATGGTTTGCAGATGATGAACCAATTAATTAATAAAATTAATTAATTGAGGATGTTAATTAGGAAGAATAATTAGAAGGAATAATAGGATTAAATTATGGTTTATTTAATCCTATAGAGAAAATTAGTAAATGATTGGCCAAATTGATTAAATGAATGCGATAGTATCCTTTGATGAAAATGTAATGATGATAGATATGGAATAAGATGATGACTAGTAGATCAAAGCCATGATCAAATTGATTAATTGAATTTGATAACATGCCAAGGAGACATGACATGAATTGGTTGATATGTAACATTTAACCGACATTGTAAATGCTACAGGATTGAAATTGATTGATAAGGTTTGATCATAATAACATCAATGGACACTGTCAATATTATTAAAATGGTTGATGATTCCATGATCTAACATTGAAAGCCTTAACAATGTCAAAGATTGAATGACATGAATGATAGTTTGACCTAGCACTGAGAGCCATGACAGTACTAAGGTCAGATTGATAAGATTGATAAGTTGATAGGTTTCCAAGACACAAAAAGCCACAACAATACCTAGGAGTCAAACAAATGATGATTGATTTGGGATGTTTGATATGTTTTAGGTTGATTAGGACTAATTCTGAGTGATTTTGGGTTGATTTGAGGTGATTCCAAGTTGATTTGATATGATTTTGAGTTGATTCAATATGATTTTGAGTTGATATGAAATTGATGTGAAAGTGGATACAAATGATGAAATATGGTCAATCTGGCCAAAAGATCAAAGTTAGTAGAATGAGAAAATGGGAAAAATTAGTATGAAGAAGTGATGAAACCGTAGATGCGAACCATTTTTGAGCATCTACAGATCCATTTACCAATTTGAGAATGTGTAGGACATACAAGCTTTGAGATTGTTGAAGCAAAGTCTTGTAGATCAACCCATTTCTTCTTTCGAGAAATTTTAAAATATATTATGAAGTTTGTAAAAAATTTCTCCATAATTATAACTTTTTTCAAAAACCAATGAAATGATTTTAGTTGGAAATTTCATTCATCCTTGAACCTGATTATCAATGCTTGGGGTAATATAAAAATTCATGTATCCAATTCTCCTTTCATTTTATCTTACCCTCCTCATCTTTAATGAGAGGAGAACATGGATGATAAAATAGACATCATCATATTTTTCATCATCAAAAGTCCATCTCATCATATATTGGATCATTATAATTGTCTGGGATATTTTTCTTATATTCTACCTTAAGTAACTTTGAAATTTTATCTTTGTCAAGAACTTTTTCTTTTTCTATGAATCAATTGTTAGAAATGTTTAGAATAACTATAGGGGGGGGCTTGAATCAGTTACTCAAGGTCTATATATACCAACTGAACAATTAAACTAGTGTAGGAGCACCCACAAAGTATTTAGGTCAAGTTTAATGTACGTGCCGACTTGAGAAATTTATTCTAATTTTGTCATTAGGATAAAGATCTTTTCTTGGAATTTGTTCAGATCATTGTGGGGTCATTCGTCCCCATTCTATATCAATCTAGAGTATTCTATAGATTATTTTTCATATTTTTTAATAATCTAGAATTTTTCATAGACTATCTTAGCGAGTATAAATAGTGTTTTAGGTTTAGGTTTAGGTTTAGGGAAAATCTTTGGAATATGAAATTATAGGAGAAGAAATCTGTAGGAGACCAAATGCATTTACTACTCTTATGAAGAATTAATTAAAAAAAAATTCAATATATATTTCTTTTTGGTGCTAGTTCTTTTTTAATATTGCTTTCATTGAATTTATCTTTCAAAGGAGGACAACTATGTGTACCCAAGTGTTCTATGAGAACAAACATTATCAAAAAGAAGCATAGAGGAACAATGGGTGGACATTTTGGTTTGGATAAAACCTTAGAATTGGTTAGAAGGTACTACTATTGGCCTAAACTTCAGACTGATGTTAGAAACTTTGTGGAAACATGTATGATTTGTCAAAGGGCCAAAGGAAGGACTACAAATGTAGGGCTTTATCAACCTTTGCCAATACCATCTAGACCATGGGAAAGCATAACAATGGATTTTGTAATGGGGCTTCCATGAACACAAAAGGGGAATGATAGTGTATTTTTTGTCATATATAGGTTTAGCAAACTGGCTCACTTCTTACCATGTATGTCGACCCATGATGCTTCTCATTTAGAAAATCTCTTTTTCAAGGAAGTCATAAGGATTCACGAGCTACCTCTCAACATAGTTTCAGACAAGGATGTGAATTTTGTAGGACACTTTTGGAGAACTTTATGGAGGAAACATGGAACAAATTTATTATTCTCATCCACCTACCACCCTCAAATTGATGGCCAAATAGAGGTAGTTAATAGAACTTTGGGCAATTTTTTAAGAACACTCACAAGACAACATACAGAAAAATGGGATGTAATCCTTCACCAAGCTGAATTTGCATATAATGACTCCATCAATAGAAGTACATGAAAGTCACTATTTCAAGTGGTATATGGAATTCATCCTAGAGGGATTTTTGAGTTAAGAGATATGAGTTCATAGTAACAAGTTAGTGCCCAAGGAGAAGAATTTTATATTGCCATAAAAGAAATCCATGACAAAGTCAAAGCACAACTCCAACAACCCTCTAACAAGTATAAGAAGCATGCAAATCAGAAATGAAGACACTTAGAATTTCAAGTGGGAGATTTAGTATGGTAAAATATCAAGAAGGAGAAGCTACCAAAAGGTAAATCTACCAAACTTATGTTGAGAAAACTAGGTCCTTGTCGAATATTAAAGAAGTTTGGACCAAATGATTATGAGATTCAATTGCCACCTGAGATTGGCATTTCTCCCATCTTCAACATAGCAAGCCTCACACCATTCAATGCACCCACTGAAGAAATTGATACATGATAGATTTTTGATACAAAAGATATTCAACATCTACCATTTAAGCAGACACCACAACTAGAAAGGATACTTGACACCAAAGTCATTAAGCAGAGAAGAGGAAAGGAGTCCAAGCAGTATTTGGTAAAACTCAAAGGTTTTAATTGGATGTAGATGTTATGGGGATGACAAAACAAGATATTAAGAATCAAGGTACCGCTCTACAAGAGCTCATCTCAAGTGGGCTTGAGATAAAATTTCTTGGTGAGTATGGTGCAGGAGCACCCACATAAAGTATTTAGGACAAGTTTTATGCATGTGCCGACTTTAGAAATTTATTTTGATTTTGTCATTGGGATAAGATCTTTTCTTGGAATTTTTTTAGATCATTGTGGGGTCATTCTTACCCATTCTATATCAATCTAGAGTATTCTATAGACTATTTTTCCTATTTTTTAATAATCTAGAATTTTTCATAGACCATCTTAGCAAGAATAAATAGAGTTTTAGGTTTAGGTTTAGGTTTAGGTTTAGGGAAAGTCTTTGGAAGATGAAATTATGAGAGAAGAAATCTATAGGAGAGAAAATGTATGTACTATTCATTTGTAGAATTAATTAAGAAGAAATTTCAATATATATTTCTTTCTACTACTGGTTCCTTTTTAATATTATTTCTATTGAATTTATCTTTGCATCATAAATATTAAACACTTCATTGTTCTAATTATCTTATTATTTCTTGGTCTCTATTGTAAAAATGACATAAACATAGCTTTCATTGCATAATGAAAACATTGTCAAATATAAACATTCATCACAGTTTTACACTAGGGTTTTACATGGAAACCCAATTTGGGAAAAACTACTAGAAACATGTCACTCTTTTTTTCTCTTTCAAAGTGAACTCTGTTTGGAGCCAACCTTGTTAAATGTTACAATATACAATGTTAAATGTGCCCTAGTTATAGGTTTTGATCACCCTATTAGGAGTGGCCTTGTAAGATGACTTTGATCATTCAATTTAGAATGTCATCCAATTAAAGGATTTGCATAGATTGTAAAGTCTTCAAATGACTATTAGGTCAACCTCTATTTATGACACCAAATGTTTGGTTATGTATATCTTTAAGTAGGCAATTCTTTATTTACCATTTTCTACATCCAATGTAGATCTCAGGTTTTATGGTCAAATTAAATGCAATTTAATGTATCTATTCACCTTCTTGATCATCCTTTAGAAACTTTTCTAAAATCCATTTGTTATGTCTTTACCTAGTTATCTCCTTGAATTTAATGATCCAAATCATCAATCATATCTTCAATACATTTTACATCTCCCAAAAAATCAACTTAGTCAACTTAATCTTATGATTTCTTTGAATTTTGTTTTCTTATTGTCACTTGACAATCTCTAAATTCTAATACTTTGTCAACAATAAAATATTTGATCATTTTAAATCTTTCTGGCTCTACATCAACTAATTTTCTTGGTTGATGCTAATGCTCGGTCAACACTAGATTTTTTTTGCACTAACTATAGCTCAATTGACACTAGCATTACTCGATGCTCCTTAGTATTTAACTCTTTTTCTTGGCTTAGCTTCACTTTCTTGATATAAACAATTAATTTTCTTTATCAAATTCTATCCAATCAAATGTCCATTGTAGATTTCTTTTCATAGCTTCAACCTTTCTTCTAGGTGCTATAGTTATGAGTAACTTCTCAAATCCTCTTCATCAATCAAATAGATATGACATTTAGATTAGGTAGCAATATATCTCATCAATAGATTTGACATCAATGACAAAACAAAAATTGTTCTAATTGTAAGTTTCCAATAATATCCCTCTTTGGAATTGATGGCAACATCTCAAACATTTGAATACTAGTAGTAGCTAGGTTACCATACAATCCAAAAGATTTCACTACCATGAGTGACCAATATCCTTAGTTTCATTCTAATTCTTATCCATGAAAACTCCCTCTATTTGTCCATTTCTCTTTCTCTCTTTTCTTAGTAATCTCTCCCTCTTTGACAAAATGCCAAAGATGTGTAGCTCTCTCAGCTTCAAACTCTTCAGACATCTAAATTATCTAGATTTTTCATGTCTGGATGATACTTTTCATCTATCTATGAGTAATTTTTTTAATGTTGTACTATTCTACCTTAGGCATGTCCCAAAGTAAAGTTGTATTGCACCATCATGTAGAATATTCTCATTAGCACATGTGATGCAATGTACCTTATCTTCTTAAATAGCCTTAGTTAGGGGAACCGCCCCTAGTTTACCTCTAAGATATTCATGAGCATCTTTGGGTAATGGTTTTGTAAATATGTCAGCAATCTATTCCTTTTTATTCACATGTTCTAGCCTCACTTCTTTGTATTGAACTAATTCTCTCAACTTGTGATACTTGATAGAAATGTGCTTCATCTTAGTGTGCATCACTAGATTCTTTTAAATATTGATAGCACTTGTGTTATCACAATAGATAACTACTAGATTTGTTATCTCTTCTTTTATACATTTCAACAATTTCTTAATCCACATTATGTTTGAACAATTCACTATAGCTACCATATACTCAGTTTTAACTATTGATTGGGAAATGAAATTCTACTTCTTACTTGTCCATGACACCAATATTTTTCCTAGAAGGAATGCACCTCCTCTACTATGTTTTCTATCATCAATATTTCCAACCCAATCTGAGTCAGTGAAAACCTTCAATTCAAATCTATCACTTCTCTTGTAATATGATCCATAGTCTTCTACACCTTTCAGATATCTCAATATTGTTTTCACAACCATCATGTGATTATATTTAAGATTCTCTAAAAATCTAGTAACTATCCTAACTTCCAAAGCAATATCTTGCATGTTCTAAAAAACATATTGTAATTTTCCTATCATGGATCTATGTAGGGTCTAATTCACATTAGTAGAATCATTAGTCTTAGATAGCTTATGTCCTCTAGACACAGGTCTACTCACTAGCCTTGAATCTTCCATATCAAAAGTCTTTAATATTTCCTTGATGTATTTGGATTGTGAAATAAAAATACCAAACTTCATTTGACATACTTGTAATCCAACAAAGAATTTGATTTCACCAAACATAGATATTTCAAATTCCTTTTTCATTTCATTAGAAAATTATTTACATAATGCTTCCCTTCCTCCAAATATAATATCATCAAAAAATATCTCAAATAACAATACTTCATTATTCTTCTCAATCTAGTTAATTTCTTCATTCATTACTTGTATCCAATCTTCATTGTCTAAGGCATCCTTTATTGTCTTGTCATTCAAACTCACAAAGTAAGCATGTATTATCTTTGAGTCTTCTTCTTGTCATTCCATTGATTCAAAATCTCCAATGATTTGATCAAGTTTATGATGTCTTATCACATATTTTTCTAACACAAGTAGTTTCCTTCTTGGTTCTTCTTCAGGTTCATATGGAAAAATAACCTTGGGAGCATTTCATCTTCCTTGTTTAGATTTAGGTTCAAGTTATGAATACTTGACATTCACTATCTGATGGTTGGAATTTCCTATCTATGACTCAGTTTCTTTAGTCCATTTCTTGGCACCCACTCTCTATTTTTCAACAATTTGCATTTGCACTCCTTCATTTCTTGTCTGATAGGAGCTTGTAGCTTGACTTGTCTATTCACTTTGAGTGCTAGAAGCATCATCATCCACATACATGAATGTACTATAGTCTTCAAGTTCTTTATTACATCAAGTATCATCTCTTTTTGCAAACTCATCAACTCTCACATTTTCACTTTCAACAACTTTTTTAGTGTTATAATTTAAACACTTATAATATTTTATTTTAGTGGAATAACCTAGGAATATGCCTTTATCACATTTTGCATCAAAATTTCCATTCTTATTATCTTTTAGTATATATCATCTACTACCAAATATTTTGAAATATTTAACATTGGGAGCATAACCATACCATAGTTCAAAGGGTGTAGCATTTGTACCTTTCTTGACTTGTATTCTATTCACAGTATAGACAACAATACTAACTGCTTCTCTCTAGTACTTATGTGACACACTATTCTCCATCATTAGTATTCTTGCATAGTCCATTATTGATCTATTTCTCCTTTCAACTATCACATTCTAAGGAGGGGCCCTTGATGTTTACATATATCTTTTGATTCCTTTGTCATTGCAAAATGTATTGAACTTATGTGTGATGAATTCACCACCTCTGTCAGATCTCAAACACTTTAGACTCTTCCCTATTTTTTTTTCAACTTTGGCTAAATACAAATTGAATAACTAAAAAGCATCATATTTAGCTTTAAGAAACATCACATTCATCATTCTAGAAGATTCATCTACAAATAGAATAAAATATTGATCTCTATAGTAAATTTTAATACCAATTGGTCCACATAGGTTAGTATGAATCAATTCCAAAATATCACTAGCAATATATGTTTTACTGTTGAAACTAGACTTTTTCGTCTTTCCTAATTGACATTGTTTGCACATAGCATTTTTTATCTTCTTTAGTTTAGGAAATCCTCTTACTTTCTTCATCTTGTTGATATTCACCAAATTGTAAAAGTTCACTTGACATAATATTTTGTGCCATAACCAAACATCTTCTTGTTGTGCAAACATACATGTCTCACTTGATAGGTCAAGATAGAATAAGTTACCTCTAGTTTGTTCACCAGTTCCAATTAGCTTACCATCACCATTATGTATCTTGGCCTTTTTGTTATGAAATTCAACTCTGTAACCTATTTTGTTTAGATATGAAATATTGAACAAATTTTTGTTAAGTCCTTCAATGTAGTAAATATTGTCACCTGTTATCTTGTCAATTAACTGAATAGTACCTTTAACTTTTATAACATGATATCATTACCAAATCTAACACATCCACCATTGTATGGACTAGTGTCTTCGAGTTTTTCTTTATCACTAGTCATATAATTGGAAAACCCACTATCATTTATCCATCGATCAATTTTGTTCACATAAGAAATTAATGCAGTTTTCTCATCTTCGTCAGAATCTTCTTTCATAGCAACATAGACAACTTCATCATCATTACTCTTAGATTCATTATCAGTCTTTTCTTTAGTAATATAGCAACATTTCTTATCTTTTTCATCCTTTCTTCTTCTGTAGTCTTTGTCATCTCGTCTTCCTTTGCACTTGCTTTCCTTCCTTTCATCCTTATATTCTCTATCAAGGCATCTAGCAACAATATGACCAACTTTGTTGCATGAAAAATAAATAATAGGTAATTTACCTTTGTATTTACCTCTTCCTCTTCCAAAAATTTTTGCAATGAGGGCTCTAAGTTCATCAGAACTATCACTTTTAACCTTCACATATTTGCCTTCTTGCTAAGAACAAGTTTTGACTTGAAAGAAAATTCAATAGTAGTACGTGTGTAGTTATCAAAATTAGACATCGCAAAAGTAGTAAGTCTACCAATTACAACTTCTAAGGTCAAGTTGTTACCTAGTGTGAATCTTAGTTCTTAGATTGCAGACACTCTAATGGCATAGATAGGGAGTAGAGTCCTCAATACCTTACCTATCGCTATTTCATCATTGATTTCTCCATTTGCACCTCAAATATCATTAACATCCTCTGTAACTATTATGCATTATTGTATGATGTTCTCATCTTCCATCATTCTCATGTTATTAAATTTTCCTCTTAGGCTTTTTGATTAGCTCTTAAAATAGTATCACCCCTCCATATATGGTCTTCAATTTTTCTCATGTCTTCTTTGTAGTATTGCAATCTTTTAGGTCATCAAACTCAACATAGCTTAAGGCTAAGAAAATCTCCACTATGGCTTTATTATGATCTAACTTTTGCCTTCATTTTTTAGTAGTTAGAGGAGAAGTTGTTACTTCTACATATTCATTGTCTAGAAACTTGACATCAGAATCACTAATACTAGATGTGTGCAGCTTCATCAAGGTCTTCCATGTAGGAAAGTTCTCCTTGTTTAGCTTGGGTACATCTCTCTTGTTTTTCATGATCTTTATCTTTAAATAACTTGAATATTTTATTTATAAGTACCAAGCTTGGATACAAATTATAAGAAATGTTCATAATAACTAGGGGGGGAGGTGAATCAGTTACTCAAGGTCTATATGTACCAATTGCTATGATTTTATGTGGAAACCCAATTTTGAAAAAATCACCAGTAGCATGTCACTCTTTTTTTGCTCTTTCAAAGTGAGCTCTATTCAAAGCCAACCTTGTTAAAGGTTACAATACACACTATTAAATTTGACCTAGTTAGAGGATTCAATCCCTATATTAGGAGTGGTCTTGGAAGAAGATTGTAATCATTCCATTTAGAATGTCACCCTGTTAAAGGATTGACATAGACTATTAAGCCTTCAAATGACTATTAGGTCAACCTTTATTAAAAGGATTTCAATACAAATTGTTTACAATGATAAGAAAGAAAATAATAGGTTTTATATGTGTGATTACAAGATAATCCTTTAACTTAAATATCTAATTTTAATTTGCTTGGACACCTTTCAAGCAATCAGTCCACTCTTCCTATCAACATTTAAGCCTTCTTCTCTAAATCACTTATAAATAACAACATCATATTTGTAAGCTTTCTCCTTTAGCTTCACAGTAACACACTTGTTTTTTTTTTATCAACCCTTCTCTATATACCTTTATTCACATACACACATTGGTTGGGCACTAGGATTGACTACACACGACACAAAATGTTTGGTTTTGTATCTCTTTAAATAGGCAATTTGTACTTTACCATTTCTTACATCCACTTTAGATCTTAGGGTTTATGATTAGATTCAATTTGATTCAATGTATCAATTCACCTTCTTGATAATCCTATATTTTTTAAGTCTTTTCCTAATTAACTCCTTGAATTTGATGATCCAATTCATCAATCTTATCTTCAACTCATTTTACATCTCCTAAGAAATCAACTAAGTTGGCTTGATCTTATGATTTTTTTGAATTTTTTTTTCTTACTAACACTCAAAAACCTCTAATTTTTGATACTTCATAAACACTAAAATACTCATTCACTGTAAAGATTCCTGGCTCATAATCAACTAACTTTCTCAATCGATGCTAATGCTTGGTCAACACTAGATTTTCTTGGCACTAACTATAGCTTAGTTGACACTAGGATTACTTGACACTCCTTAGTATTTAACTCTTTTGCTCAAATTAGCTTATCTTTCTTGACATAAATAATTACTTTGCTTTATCAAAGTCTATCTAATCAAATGTCCATTGTAGCTTTCTTTTCATAACTTCAACCTTTCCTCTAGGTGCTATAATTATGAGTAACTTATCAAATACTCTTTATCAATCAAATAGATATGAAATTTATATTAGGTAGAAAAATTTCTCATCCATAGATTTGACATCAATGAAAAATCAACAATTGTTCCAATTGTAAGTTTCCAGTATTGATTTATTTCTTGGCTATGTTCAGTTTGAGAATCATCAAGACTATCTAGTTCATAGCTCCAATCTTCTATGTTATCATCTGGAAGATTATATAGAAACCATTTTTCCATATGCATCCATTATGAGATACTTTTAGAAAACTAATAATTCATATTCATTATTTTCATCACCTCTCATTGATTTAGAAATAAGCATCATTATGTTTCCTTTATTATATATCTGATTTTTATTTATACAAGCATAGACTACATTCAAATGGTTAGCTGGTGATTCTTGCTATCTTCCATAAAACTTTGGTACATTAGTGATCAAATTTGAATGGAATCCATCTAGTTTGTAGATAAATTTTATAATATCTAATGGTATGATACCATTAGCTATTAGTGGTTTTCTTTGTGATGTATACATAACAAAAACTTCTACCCCTTTGAGTTTCCAAAAAAGTTACTAAATATTTTAAATAGATTCACCACCTTATTTGAAGGAAATTATAACTAGATTTTCTAGATTGTTCATTTCGTCACAGTGCACTTTGAACAATAAATACTACTTCTTCTATATTCAGTTCTATAAAACTCAAAATATGGGTAATTTCATATATTGAATAGTGAGCAATTATCCATAGAAAAATTAACAATCTATTGGTTCTCAAAAAAATTGGTTGAATTCCTCTGTGTCTTGCCTTCTCAATGTTAGGAATTTTATAACAATCTTTTCCAACTTCAGATACTAAAACCTAATAATTTAATCTCCATAGTCCATGCTCTACGGACCTAGGTAGGTATACCTTTATCTCAACCATCTAGAGTACTTTGAGGATTACTTTTGTAGACTTTATAATTGATACTCTTGAGTTGGCAAGTTTGTTCTCAAGGAAAAATTAAATGTGTGAATGCTTTGAATGTAAATAAAATATTGAAAATGAACTTATGCAATAATTTTGGGTAGAACCTCACTAATCTACAAACTGTATATATCAATTTACAAGAAGTATGCAAACATTAGTCCTTAATCCAATTGGGAAGAATAGAGTCAACCCCCACATAAACTTATATTTAAACCTTTAGAGATAATGTGCACCCCATCAACTACTGGATAGAGAAAATATAAATGAAAACTATATTCTAAATTAATTTAACCCCAACCAATGGAGATCAATAAGATAGATATCATAATGCAATATGAGAATATTTGATAACCAAGATCATGCATTACTCTAATCCATTAGAAAAATAGTATAGACCCAAAGGGATAATCAAGAACATGAGTAATTAAAGAACCATATGCCAAAATAAATGTAAAAAAAGCATCATTGTATTAACTTCATTTATAAGGAGATAGGACATAGTAATTTAGTTTCAAAAAAAACTAATCTCCCTTTATGTCTTAAAACTCTTGATTCTTAAATAGAGGTCTTGGTACTTTTTCGCATGAAAATGAAAAAATGCAACATAGCTCCAAACCTATTCATAAATATAACTAACTAATAACTAAAGGCATGACAAAATAATAACTAAAAACATATAAATCATATCAAACTTCTTCAATTTCTTCATCCCCAACGACTACTACATTTTCAGGCACATCTTCAGGGACTTTCAAATAGAAATCAATCCATTTAGCGATTTGAGAATGTATAGGCCATATAAAATTTGAGACTACTGGAGAAAAGGTTTGTAGATCAACCCATTTCTTTCCTCAAGTAGTTTTAATATCCATTATGAATTTTGTAAATTTTTTCTCCATAATCATCACTTTGTTCAAAAACCTATGAAATGAGTCTATTAGAAAAGCTCCTCCTTGAACCTGGTTATCAATGCTTAGGTAATACTAATTAATGTCTCAAATTCTCCAATCATTTGATCTTAGTGTATTCATCTTTAAAGGAAGGAAAGCATTGATGATTAGTAGAGGTGATTTCCTTAATTTTACTTCCAAATTTTTTTACTCTTGACTCATGTAACTAAGATTCCTTCTTACAACATCAATAAAATCAATGGTAGATTTTATTTGTATAGGGACATCTAGATCTCTTTTAGTGACTTCAAATTTATTTATCTTATATCTAGAGGGGCCCTATTTCCTCTCCATGTCCAAAAATATGTATTTTCCTTTTGCAAAGAAATCCAACATATTGAAAATATTATTTAAACCTTCAAATACATCATCACATTTGGCCAAAATAAGATTCATTATGTAAGAAAAATCTCTTCTAGAGACTTAAAAATATAGTTCTTGAGATCAACCCCTAGAGCCACTTCCTTTTTATATTGTTTTTTCAATATCAACAACTAGAGTTTTATCAACCAAAATGGCATGAGTATTCTCATTACAATTTAACTCATTCATCTCCTTCTCCAATATTCTTGTCTTCACATAATTTTTTTTAATAATTGAATTCATTTAAATTTCTCTTCTTTGCAATTATTTGATCAATTCCTACATATGTCTGATCTAGGCTTGATTAAACATGGATTCATGTGTCAAATGAGTTACAAAAAGCATAGGATATGTGTTGTCTATAGTTTGTACCAGGGCTATTCCTTTCTTTCCCTTCGATATATAAATTATTCTAGGATTATTTTCTTTAAATGTAACCCAAGTAGCAAGGATTTCTACCTTTGGATAATATCCAGTCTCGTAAACTTTGTCAAGTGATTCAAACTCTGATACAAATGATGAGTTTTCTTGCTTCCTAACTTGCTCTAATGAAAACAATTCCTACAATGCTAAACTAAGAAGTATAAATATGTCACTCTTCCTTACCATTTACCTTGCTTCTTCCTCAATGCACAAAATATCATCCATCATTTGATGAACAAATATGACATGTTGGGATTCATCAACACCTTCAATTCTTTTGTTCTTTCTTTCCTTAAAGTCCCTCATCTTATATCTTATACAAGATTCCTTGAATTCTTTTGTTTTTGTAAAGTTATGTTGTTCAATGATCCTAAGAGAAATAGCTCTCTATCATCCACTATATCATTTGGATTATTACTTTCCATAGTTTGAGCATAGTAGCAATGCTTTTCCTTAGAAAAAATTGCTATGCATTTTGTAAATCATCACATTTTCTAATAATATCATGTTCCATGTTCATTTGATTTTCATACCTAGCCTTTATGATCTTGATGTGCCCTTTAGTATCATAATCTCTAACTTTGTCATTAACTAGCCAGTACCTATCAATGATGTAATCTTGAACTTCTTGAGTCATATTCTACCCAACTATATAACCATAAAATTTTACTAAATAAGGCATCATATTGCCTTTCCTTCTTGGTTGAACAATTTCATTCTCAATCCATAACAATTTCCATATGAATTCTAAGAAACCTAATCTCTCAAGGACAAAATAAGGGAGCCTATGAGGTGACTGCCTACACCCATAAAATATTATTAATGTGTACTTTGATTTGAAAATACAATAAGCCAAGTTAGACTCATAACCTTTATTAGTTAAACATCCCATACAGACTGAATATTAGTTTGAAGAGCCAATATTGTAAAGTTGTATTGTTTTTTTTTTTTTGGCAAAAGTGGGCAAGCCATTGAATATATTATATTTTTATTAAAAGACTAATTCAAAGCTCAACTAGGAAAGAATTAGAAAGAAATCCTAGAATCCTTGCTAAATACAAAAGATAAGAAAAATTGATATTTAAAAAATACCATATCAATGAGATAAGTTTTTTTATTGCAATGAAGACCCAATAGTTCCTTCAAAATCAAAATCAATCATCCAATCGAGAAATTGTCAAAATTTCAAGAAATTGACAGTTGAGATGAAACCAACTCTCATTCTTCCATAGAAACATATGCAAGTATGTTGGATGGGGTTGAAATAGTGGCATCATGAGTTTCGCATCCCCAACCAACATTGGGTAAGGGCTAAGGGGATGATTCCTAGCCTGACCCATGAGATACACCATAAGCGGACAAAGATACTAGGGCATCATGAGTGGAGAGAGGCTAGTTTGGACAAGAAAGAAGATGATCCCTCAACACACCTAAAGCATCCTGCAACTCAAAAAATTGAGTATCCTACAAATCCACAAACCATTTCTCAGAGGCAAGAGTCAACTAAGATGAAATCTATGGAGTGGGAGATGGCAAGGTAGCAGAGTTTGGAAATTCTAATAGGCCCAAGATGGCATGTCTTACACACTTAACTTGCTTAGCTAGCTGAAAGCCTAGAGCCCACATCATAACTTGCAGAGTATTCTTCATAAGATGGGAGCTCTATTTTTCAAACAATTTCTAGAGAGCCTCATAAGTAGCCAAAAATCCATGCTTCTGCAAGAGCTAGGATGGTGTGAAGAGACCCCACACTAGAGCATTACCTTCCCACAAGTCATAATGTTGCATTGCAACCTGCAATTTGTGATCACCCCAAAATTTGTAGAGAACTATCTTAGTAGCTAGGATCTCTAGAAGGGGAATAAACTACGATAAATCCATTGTGTTTGATAGAAATATGGACACCATGTTGGATAGAAATAAGAAATGTCTAGAAGAGGGGTAGATAATATCTTCCCTGATCACATATCTAATCTAGCACTGTATATAAGGTGAATGTACAAAGAACATGATGTTCATATCTTAATCTATAACCATCAAGAGGAGAACACATTTTTCCATGTTTGGTTGAAGCCAAATATGATTTATTTTGGCACAAATTATTGATGAAACTTAGAGCATGAGTCACACTTTATGCAGGCCTCCATGTCAAAGAACAATACCAAACTCCCAAGAATGAAAGAGTTCTAATACTAATAGCTTGATGGGAATAAATGAGGAGTGTGAACCACATCTCATGTGTGAATTAAATTCCATCAAAAACTAGCACACTTGAGGGATATGCAGGATATATATTCCTATGAGATGTAATAACATCGGATGTCAAAATGACCAAAAGGCTAAAAGAGGTAAACCACGCATCTCAAATTGGTTTTGAAAACTAACATTCAACACACTTAACTAATTTTCATATAGAATCCAAGTACACTATATATGTTGAGCTATGGTATGTGTTGAGCCATAATTGTAGTAGGTGCCGAGTGACTTTAGGTGTAGAGCATTATATAGGTGCTAAGTGATATATAGGTGTCAAGTCATAGTTGATGTTGAGCAAGTCAAAATGCTTCATGTGCTGAGTGAGCTAGAACTATGCATGTGCCAAGCAAGACAGAATGTAATAGGTGTCAAGAAAACTAGGATCAAACATGTGTTGAGCACCAATAATCTAGTATGTGTTGAGTAACATAGAATCAACATATGAGTTTGTGCCTTCACAAACTCAGATGTAAACCATTTTTTGAGCTAACATAGAAGGATCTCAAAGGATAATAAGGATAAGAATGAATCTTTTATATTTCCTATGCAATCAACATGCAGCCAATAAGAAAAATGGAGAAGGCATGCAACCAATGAAAAAAGTGCAAGGAATGAGCAGAAACTAAAGATTTAGTATGGATCATAGATCCATACCTAACTCTAAGTCTTTGTAATCTTTAAAAAGGGGAGAAAATTCCCATTTGTGTGTGTGGATGAGAATAGTGTATGGGAAAACTATAGTGAAATTTAGTGGGAAGAGTGCAAAGACTTAGAGGAACAGAGCAACAATTGCATAATCATTTGATTAGAATAGAACAAGGGCTATGAATAGATATTAGATCAAGAAAAGATCACATCAAAATGAGAAAATCAAGTGCCTTAAATCAGAAATTGAAGATTGTAAGCAATCAAGTCAAAGATTTCTAATACTCTCTAGCAATTGTATTAGATAGTGAAAATCCTATGATGATAGGTTAACTTAACAACTATTTTGTAGATCCTTTGAAGAGGTAACTAAATCCATTAACATGGTGACACTTCATGTAAAGTGTTTTAAATCCTTTAACCAGGTAACTATTGACATAGTCTAAAGCCTTTAATACGATAGGCCTTTCACAGGGTAGACTATCAGAAGTGGTTAAACAATTATTGTTGTAGTGATTTTGTGGGTATCATTCCCACCCCAATTTTACCTTCTTATTATTGGAGGGTTTCTAGGTTACCAAATTTTGGTGTTATGTGTTTACTTGCATGTGTTTACTTTATGGTTATTTGATATGTTACATGCATGATGTTTATTTTCAGTTAAAATTTTTAATAGATAAAATGCATTGCTTCTAATTCACCCCCCTCTTAGAAGTATTCTTCCCATTTGATTATTCCAACAATTGGTATCAGAACAAGGTTCTCACAAGGAGAAGCCTAATAGCTTAGAGAAAAAATCTAATGATGGTTGTCTTCAAACTTGGGAAGATCATAGAGAATTAGGTGATTGATGCGCAACTTGCACTACACAACTTGGAGCAAGCTAGAGAAGAATTGAGAAAATCCTTGAAAAGAAGGAAGGATATAGCCATAGCTGAAAATGACATATACTACAAGGAGATTGATACCACAAAAGTGTTTTCCAATGGAGATTCCAAGGAGTTTGATGTAGCAATAGCTGAATTGATGGAGAAGAACAGAGCTCAAGCAGAAGAAATTAGAATACTCAAGCTTGAACAAGAATCACAAGCCATAATACTTTCTAAAGTAACTAAACAAAAGAAGAAAGCCATTGAATACAAGGCTATGATAGAGGATGACAAGAGAAATCTTAACAATAGATTGGAGGAAAAGGCAATTGAGTTTGAAAGAATCTCAAACATGCTACTTGACACCCTAAATCAGATGATGAATTTATATCATGAGCTAAATATGAAAGACATTGAGATCTCTACATTAGAGATACAAAATGATTAGCTGCAAAATGACTTGAAAAGAGAGAAGAAAGTTGTAGAAAGTTTCAACAAACCCAATGAGGCTATCAAGTACTTTGAGTAGCTACTAAAATCACCAAGGGCCAATAATGATACTTTAGAACTTGGTTACACCAACACTGAACATGGAGGATCATCCAAGACTGTAGAAGAAAGGAGTAACAAAGGTAAGAACACTAAACCCACTTTTCATTTTTGTGGTAAAAAGAGACACATTGCTAATGTATGTAGGAGTAAGAAGAACAATCAGCATGATAAGCCTAAGAATGCAAGCTACTATCATAAGTGCGAAAAGAAAGGACATCAAGCACAAGAATTCAAGACTAGGACTATCAGGACACCAAAATTTGAGGGTCACTACTACAACTACAAGAAATATGGACATAGAGCATTTGAGTGTAGATCAAAGCCTATGTGGACACCCACTCAGCCCATAAAGGGAAATAACCATGGTCATCACTTCAATTGGGACTATAACACCAGGTATAATTGTCGCTACTGTCAAAAATATGGACACATTCCTAAAAACTACATAAGGACACATTTTAGACGGAACTACAACATATGGTTCAGTCAAACCACATGGTTCAGTTGCTTGAAGACTGGTCATATTAGCAGGAATACCCCAACAAAGTTAAAGGCACCCAAGTTAGAAGTCAACAAAGGAAAAGAGAAAGTAGATGTTGAACAAATTAGAGAAGAAATGAATAAGACTTGGATGAAGAAAGATGATCATCAAATTAAGGGATCACTTCACCTAATAGGTCAAGTGATCACACCTCATCCAACCAAGCAAAGATAGGTGTATGGGACTGATATACATAGTTATATCATGCATCAGTCCCAAGAAAAAAAAGCACTAAAAAGAAGAAAACAACATGAGAAAAGATGCAAAGTTAAAATTGAAGGGTTTCACTAGTGTTGTCGAGTTGTCCTTAGACGTTGAGTAAAGCTCTAGTGGATGCCAAGTAGTTAGTAGTGACTGAGTTGATTGTTAGTATCGAGTTGAGAAATGTCAATGGAAGCTGAGTGAAGTGGAAATCTAATTGAATCTGAGTAATGAAAAACCAATGGAAGCCAAGTCATGTTGAAATCTTCAAGAGCTGAGTTTATAGCTATATGCATTATGCATTTAAGGCTAGGTTTTAAAGGGTATAAGGTCATTTTTTGATCATTTTGTGCCATTCGAACACAAAGAAAAGATTAGAAGAGAGTAGAAGAGATCAAAGAGCAACCTTGAAGCCATTTGCATTGATTGTAATAGTAATTCAACATCATCTTCATCAATCTAAGGTATTCATCAAGTGTCGAGTTATGCAATATTTAAAGTTTAAACTTTTGAAACCCTAGATCGATATAATGGCTTATAGTTCAAAGAACCCAAAGGATAAGGAAGGTTATGAGGCCAATCCCAAAAGTCGCCTACAAAAATGATCCTGCTGGTGCATTGTACATTATTCCACCCAAAGTTGCTATGGTATAGGGTGTGCGGAAATGTTACAACTGTAAGATAGGTGCAGTTGGAGACCTCAATATTTTTCAAGTGTATGATAAACTATGTGATAAAAAAATACTCAAGGATGAATTTCAAATAGTCAAGACAAAGGGTTTAATCAAAGCCCTATTTTATCCCACAGGTTTCAAAATAGAATGGATATGGATTATCTTGAGCAAAATACACAATGGATGTTTATGGTTGGAAGGAGGACCAGTTAAAATAACAAAGAAGATAGTGCATAAGGTTAGAGGCTTTCCAACCCTAGATCATCCCAAGACCCTACGTAGTGACTCAAAAGAAGTTATTAAAAGAAACACAAGGGCTAAATGGAATAAAAGGGGCATGACAATTGACACAATCACAGATCCCCTTCTAGACTTTGCTGTGAGAATCATTTCTCACAAGTTCTACCAATCCAATAGATTAAATAGAGTACTATGGATTGTTGTAGATGTAGCCTATAAGCTTGTAAAGAAAGATCATAGATATGATTTGTTCGAACTGATGTTGTAGCAGATAAATGAGAAACTAGGAGCAATAAGAAGGTGAAAAGAAGCTCAATGCAAGTTTGGTTCAGTCCTTGTCTGTATATTTTTCTATGTCATGGAAGAGTTTCCTTTAATTGGAAAGGTAAATTGGAATTCAAACAAGTCTATTATCATTCAAATCAATGAATACATTAAACAGATAGGTGACAACTTTGAAGCTCAAATGACAAGCTATTTTGAGGATTTTAAGAAATCCAGGAAGCAAAGGGTTAGGATACCAGTTTCCCTAGTTGAAAAACATATTAATGACATACGCTTCCTAGTAGATATTGATTACACCTGTATGCACCCTAAAATGGTCGCCTAGACTATGGGCCCCATTATTTAATTTATCAATTATCAAATTTCTTGAATCAATGGTTTGCAATATTTTATTAAATCAATTCAAATCAATTTCCTTGATCAAATTCAATTTGTTTTATTTCTAAGGTTGATCATTTTATCCTAAGTCTTATTTAATATAAAGAACATGCTCTCTTTTAATTAAATAAAATAAGTCCCCATTTAATTAAAAGAAAACCTCTCTTTTAATTTAATTAAATATTTCCTATTTAATGAAAAGAAATTGCTCTCTTTTAATTAAATAAAATAAGTCTCCATTTAATTAAAAGAAAACCTCTCTTTTAATTAAATAATTCATCTACATTTAATTAATTAAGAGAAAAACCCCTCTTTTAATTTAATTAAATATTTCCTATTTAATTAAAAGAACTTGCTCCCTTTTAAATAAATAAAATATCCCACTTAAATCTCTTTTTGACGAAAAAGGAGTTTAAAAAAAAAAAATTAAATAAATTTTTTATCTACACTTAATATGGGACTTATTTTCATCCTCTCTCCACTTTCTTTTCAACCACTCCACTTTTCTCTTTGGTGGATCTTTATTTCACATGGATCATTATTTCTCCACCCTTGATTAAATCTTTTCCCTCTCAATCTAGATCGTCCAATCTTCTTTAAAAGGGAGAGCCCTCTCCTCATTTTTGAGACACCCATTATTATGCTATTGTTATGTTGCAGGTTTGGAGAGTGATTTTTGAAGGAGTTTTGATTATTAAAGCTTTTGTGGAGAACTTCTATCTTCTTGTCTCATTCTCTCTTGCATACATGGATTCCATCATCATGATCCATACATTGATTTTCATGTTAGCTTAGATCTTGCATTGATAGATTAGATCTTGCTTTCATAGATTAGATCTACATTGTTATTTCTTTTCATAGATTAGATTTCATTTCTTGCATTGTTATCATTTAGATTAGTGTTTCATTTCCATTTGCATGCATATTAGATCATTGAATCTCTTGTTTCGTGGTGTACTTACATGGGCACAAAACTAGGTCAAACTAAGGGCCTCCATTACAAACCCCTGCACTCCGTGAATAGGGAGCTATGAGTCACCATTTGAGACCTCATTTTTGAGAAATTTTGAATATAATGGCTCATAGAAGTTTGCCCATATTTTAGACATACATTTTTGGCACCCACCGTGGGGTAACCCACCTTTGGTTGTTGGATTTTATGCAGATCTGTTTGCAAACTCAAAAAAACTCTAGATTTGAAAGATTTGATCATATCTTTCAAATGGTTAAGTATTTTGATCTAAATTGTTTTTTGTAGGGTTATGATATATCAGGGAAGCTTTGGTCCAATTTTTAGAGTTTTCTGAAATATTTTTTATTTTTTATGATTTTTCCTTGATTTTTCATAAAAAAATCATTTTCGAGAGTAAATTAGCATTTTTTTGAAAAAAATTATAGTTTCAGAAATCTCTTTAAATTTTAAACAAAGTTGGTTCTTTGTGTTTCAATTTTAGAGGTCATATCAGGGGTCAATAATTCAAGACTCAAAGAAACCCTAGATTTGAAAGATTTGATCATATCTTTCAACCGACAAGGTATTTTGATTTGAATTTTTTTTTTTTTAAGGTTTGGATATATCAAAGAAGCTTCAATCCAGTTTTCAGATTTTTCTAAAATATTTTCGATATTTTATGATTTTTCATTGATTTTTCATGAAAAAATATTTTTGGGAGTAAATTAACATATTTTTCAAAAAAAATTATAGTTTTGGAAAGTTCTCAAAATTTTAAATAGAGTTGGTTATTTTTGTTTTGATTTTAGAGGTCATACTAGGGGTCAATAATTCAATTTACAAAAACTAGTCTATTTTAACAAAATGACTCCCTATGGTACAAATTAAAAGATTTTTTCCAAATTATGACATTTTTGGAAAGCTCTCTAATTTTTGATAAGGTCACTTTTCTATATTTTGAGTTTTGGATCCGAGTTCATATCATATAGATCCGATCTTTATGACTAGGTCAAAAATCAATTGAAAAAAATGACATTTAATGAATAGCTTGTATTTAATTTTTACAATGAATCAATGCATGATGTGAGCTTTCATTTGGGTTACTTGCTGATTATTATCACTCTTAAAAATCAATTTTTTAGATCTAACTCTAGTTTTGCATGAGTTGACATATATTGCATATCTTGTGTTTGCTTGTTTTGTTTGTTGCTTTGTTTGTTGCGAGCGAGCATTCAAGCGTAAACAAAAGGTACAACAAAGAAAAGACACGTTGCAAGGATTACTAGGTATTTTGCGTGATCTCTAAAAAATTTAGATTTGGGATTAAAATTAAACCTCTCATGTGTTTGGCTTGATGTTTTACATGCTTTCATAAAACATATTTCAGTTGATGCTCTTAATGGGAAATGAATGAACATAGATTTGCTTTCATACAAGTTTGTGTAAGTGAATGCTTATGTTTAAACCTTAAGTAATTCTTGGTTCCAATATCAAATATCTCATTGAGTGATTGAGGGCATGGATTCATTCCTTGTTTACATAGGGAGTTGAATGCACCACTTTGTGGACTCACTCTATGTTTACTTGGAAATTTAAATATTCCATTGTTTGAAACCCTTTTTCATTTGTGAGTAGTATTGATTAGCAATCTTAGATTACTTGTGATTGATCTAGATTTCTATCTTGGGTTATTGGACTCACTAATCTGCTGGTCCCTCATTTCTGCCCCATGGTTGTAAGATCACCACCACATTAAGGGGGAGGGGTCTACAGGAAAGAAGCATTAATTGCTCCACTAGGCAACTCTTTTGTGGTTTTTGGAACTTACTTCTTTTCTAAAGTGTGGAATCACTTTGAGTTGGTGTGAAGAGTTAAATGTTTCACTTTTGGACTCACTTTGAGTTGGTTTGAAGAGTTAAATGTTCCACTTTTGGACTCACTTTGAGTTTGTGTGAAGGGTTAAATGTTCCACTTTTGGACTCGCTTCACATTCTCTTGAGGGGTTAAATGTCCCACTTTTGGACTCACTTCACATTATCTTAAAGGGTTAAATGCTCCACTTTTGGACTCACTTTGCCTTTACTTGAAGAGTTAAGTGTTCCACCTTTAGTGCTCTAAATACTTTTGATAGTGAATTACTTAGTTTTTATTTCTAGGAGGCCTGCTTGGGGATTTCATCACCCCTTGGGATGACCTCAACTCCTGTGTTCCAGTGGAGTATAAATATTGGGAGGTGAATCCAAAGACACCTCTCTTGGGAATTGAGTTTGATATCACTCTTGGCTAAGCCTCAAAGAACTTTATACCTTTGAGAAGTGAAGGAGGAGATGAGATTTTGGTTACTGTCTCCCCTCAGCTGTGTGATTTTGGATTCTTCTCATCTACAGATTTGGGCCTCACGTACCTTGCATATATCGAGGACTCCTTTTAGAAAGCCATGTAAATCCTTGTAGACAACTTGATAAGGTTTTGTTGTGTTCTAAGTACCTGCTAAAACATTGTCAAGAACATACACAAGTGGAACCTTTAAGGAGTAGAAATACTAAGTCACTATACTTGTTCATGCGCAAGGTTGCTTTGCCCCTTGCTCTTTGTTTGAAGACTATTTGCTTGAAATCCCTAATTGCTATCTTGCATGCTTGGTTCATGATTAAGAATATATCAATACACCTAGTTGGATATTTAAAATAAACAAAATCTGAGTTCCTGAGTCAAGACTTTACAATCAAACTTCTTTTTTGTCCTATCATTTTTAGTCTACCTAACTTGATCCAGTTCAGATTAGGCTACTTACCCCATTTTTAGAAGCTTGTTTATACCTTGGGTTATTGAGCTTTGACCTCTTAAATTAGTAATCATTGATTTCACAAGAGACCTTGTTTGGAGTTGGTGAGTTAGAACTGTCCTTGTTGAGAAAGATATACACTTGGATCCTTTGATATTACACTTAGAGAGTCTTAGTAATCTCTTGTCCATTCACTTTCATAAAAAAAAAAAATTAATTATTTATAATTTGGATAAATCATCCTCCTAGTCCATATGTGCTAGGGTATTCACCCAAAGTTGTGGGCACCTCTATGGTAGTGTTGGTTTACACCTATTGCAAAATTCTATCTTGTCACATCTCTTTTGGACAAGTTAGTGCTTTTACTATCCTAGTTTGGTATCAACATTTCTTAGGGTTATCCTATCAACTAGTACCTTTTCTTTCATGTTGATTACAAGTGCTATTACATGTTGCTCAACATTAAAATGATCTTAACTGATATCAAATTTCTCAAAATGACTCTTGGTCCTCTTTCTTTTTCATCTTTCATGTCTTTCTAATCTCCCATTTCCATTCTTCCTCTTATTTATGTCTTCTTGATTCTTTTCCTCCTATTATCATATAGTCAACCTTCTTCTATTCATCCTTTCTCTTCTTCCATGCTTGATTCTTCTTCTTCTAGAACCATGGATGTTGATTATTTTGTTAGGGACCCTCACTTCAGAGAAGATGATCTTGACCTTCTTGCTGAATTTGAAAAATTTTGTCACTCCAATAGGTACATGGATGCTAAGATTGTGACAAGAATGTTAAAAAAAATGGATAAATCAGACACATTTTCTAGGATCATGTGCAAGATTAAATCACAATATCCTTCTTCCAAATATTCCTTATCTTCCAAGTCTCACTATGATTCTTCTAAATATCATTCAAATTCTTCATCTTCTAAGGCTTATCATGATTCTTCTAAATATCTTTCACATTCTTCATCTTCTAAGTCTTATCATGATTCTTCTATATATCATTCAAATTCTTCATCTTCTAAGGCTTATCATAATTCTTCTAAATATCATTCAAATTCTTCATCTTATAAGTCTTATCATGATTCTTCTAAATATCATTCACATTCTTCATCTTTCAAGTCTTACCATGATTCTTCTAAATATCATTCATGTAGGTCTTCACCTACCTCTTCTTCACAATATCATTCTTCTTCTACTTCTACCAAGATTCTTATTCCTCTTATTGAGATATACGATAATGAGCAACATGAAAAGTATTGTGATATGCCTATCTATAATGCCTATAGTGAAAATGATTATGATGGTGATGACTATTATATTCTTGCGCATCCTAAAAGTCCTCCTAGTCCTATGCTTGTGCTTAAAGGGGATGAGACACATATAGATATTGATGATAATCCATATGACTCAAATATTGAAAAAAACATTGATAAATTTTGTGAACACTACCTAAATGATAAATCTTCATTTTTTGAGGAAGAGAAAGCATTTTTTTCAGCTGAAATAAAACATCAATGCCACAAGAGTTTCTGTTCTCAAAATCCTCATGTTGAAAATAAAGATTACACTCTTGATAAAGATCATGTTAATGTTGAACCTTTGTCTCGTGATGGTTCTCTTCTAGCTTCTACTTCCTCCACTATCCATACATCCTCTAAAGATTTTGAGTCTCTTAAATCTTATACCAATACTTCATCCAAAAAAGATCCTAATGCTTTTCATGTAGTTCCCTATAGTTATCCTCAAGGGCTACCTCTTAAAGAAACTCAAGCTAACCTTCACTTGGCTACAAATACTTCCAATAACGCTAAACATAAAGAGCCTAAGCCTTCATGCGATATAATTCCTACTTCAGCTAGTCCTTCATCATCTATTCCAAAGTCTTTCATACAATTCCAATATGTTTCCTTCTCCTTAGTAGTGGCTTCATGTCAAGAGGACTCTAAAAATGATAAAGAAAAGAATATAAAGAAAGATCAAGATCAAGAACCCTCAATTTCATCCAATTATTTTCATGATGTCTTTGATATGTTTCATGGTTCTTTTGATCCCTTACGCCCTTTCTCATTCATCCCACCATGTTTGAAGTCTTCTCCTAAGAAAGATCAAAATACTAAGCTTATTGATAACCAAATTGACCTTAATATAGTTGCATCTTCCATAGATGATACTTCCATTAAGGTTATTAAAAATAGTGTTGATACTTCCAATGATGATCCTATTGAAGATCAAGAGAAAAACTCTACAGTTATGCTATCCAAAGATCCTTGTCAAGATCAAAGTGTTCCATCTTCTTGTTCTACCACTCCATGTTCCCTTCCACTTTCTACTCTTCCTGAGTCTTCTCAAGCTTCAAATACTCCTATCAAAGAATTTGATCCTATTCAAAATGTTCATGATCCTATTGAAAATCCTAATGCTCACTCTAAAGATGCTAATGTCCTTGATTGTCATATAGATGTTAATGAACTTATTGATTACCCTTTTGCATCTTCCACATCCATCCTTGGACCTCCCCCACCGATACTAAATGCTTCATGTCTTCCTTCCATCTTGGGTCCTTATGTCCCTTCACTTTTCCCTCCAAACTCTCCTAATTCATCATCCATCTTGGGTCTTCACGTCCCTCCCTCTCCTATCTTTCCTCAAGATCAACGTAGATGCATATCCTTAAATCCTTTTCATCCACCCACTCACCTAAACCAGTCATATCATCCTTCTTCTTCAACAAGTCCCAAGTCTATTGGAAGTAACCTGAATGTTTGATACAAGAAAAAGAAGCAATTCAAGAATCCATATAAAAAAGACCACCATGTCTCCTCTAATCAACATGGGAGCATAAAGTCAAAAGAAATATCTAAGAAAAAAATTATAAGACAAGTATGGGTTCCAAAATCTATCATTAATGATATTATTTTTTAAATCATCAAAAAGAAATGAAAAGAGGCCTATGGCTATATGGATTCCAAAGTCTCTCTTGAGAGGGTCTAATGTTGAACAACAATTGAAGTTGACATTCAAGCTTCCAAAGAATTCTACTTCATCTTCTTCCAAAAGCATTTTTCCATTCCATGCCCCTAAACTGCAACCTCTTCTATCCACTCACCATATTCCTTCAAGTATTCCTTCATTCACATTTTCTCCATTATCTCACCACCCTTCAAGGTGTGTGTTGACATTGATCTTTCTTTCATTTCCATCTTCCAATCTCACTTGCTTTTCATAAAGCCACATCCTCCATTTTTGTCTCCCATCTTCCTTTCCCTATTAGCATCTTTGAGCATATCATTTCAAATCCTTTGTATATCATGGTTTAAACTTTCAAGGAGCATTGTCTAAAAAGCTTGACTTCTTCCCAAAAAAAAATTTAAATTTTTTTTTTTTAAATTAAAAAAGAAATTTGAAAAAATTGAAAATGTGCCTTGGTGAAAACATAGTAAGCAGGCAACTTGGTAGCAAAAGTAAATAGAAATAAATTCATCCTATGGTGAAAACCACTTCCTTGTGGCACCTTGGATAAGTACCATGATGAAAACCTAGCAATCAGGCATCATGCATAGTTCTTCTACATCTTCATCCATTCTATCTTCTCTCTTTGATCTTGACAATGTTGACCTATACACAAACATTTGGCTATCTTGTGAGCTATCTTATGATTATCTCATTTTCATTCCTTTCATGTTTAGCCTTCACATCTATTTCCCTCCATTCATTCTACTCTTTTGCTACCCTTTTCCCATTTACCCCTTTGGTCTTGATGTAATAAAATAGAGTAAAATACGATGCTATGAAGTCTCTTGACATGTATACTCCTTTGAATTGCATCTTTCCCACTTTTACATTATGCTTTCTTTAATTATCCTATATTGGCCTTTCATTTCTTGTCCAAATGTTATTTACATGACAATTTTTCCCTAGCTTGGGTACTCTTGAGGAGTCATTCCTTGAAGATCACTTTCACTTGCTTCATACACTCCTTCCTTATCCATCATATTTATTAGCTTGTTGCCTCATCATGTCCTCTACCTTGCTAAACATTGGGTTTGCACAATGTGATCATGCTTGAGAGTTTGGTCCTTGTTTTTGTTTGGGGGCATTGTATATTATTTGTACATATTTATTGATCCTAAAAAAATACAAAAAAAATGATATATTTCAAAATAAAATAAAATGATATATTTCAAAAAATCCAAAAAAATGATATATTGTGAAAATTTTAAAAATTGAAAAATGTCCTAAAAAAATGATCATCTTAGTGACAACCTAGCAATAGGCACTTTGATGTATCTCTAAAAAAATTATATATTCCAAAAATTCAAAAAAAAAAAATCAAAAAATTCAAAAACAAAAAAATAAATAGAAAATGTGCCTTGGTGAAAACCTGGAAATAGGCGCCTTGGTAGCAAAAATACAAAAAAATTATAAAAAGTCTTGAAAAAAAAAAGAACTCAAGTGGTGAAAACTTGGAAACAGGCACTACTTGAGGCCTTTGCACCCCTATTTCTTAGCGCATGTTCTCGACACTTAGCCTTTCTCCATCATGCCTTGTCCTTGTTACCTTGGTTTGGAATTGGTCTTTGTCTAGGGGGCATAACTATGTTAGCTTTGGTCTGTTGGATGTGTTAGTCTTTAGGACACCTCGCAAATGGTGTTTTTCAACACTTATTGGTTTGGTCTTACCCAATTTTGTCATGTGATCTTACCTACTTGCAAGTATTTGATCCTTATCCTCAAAACTCAGTATCAATTAACACACTTAAATTTAAAACACAACACTTACTGCTTGACTTATGTCATGATCCTTTCTTGTGTGCTAACTGTTATTATTTTTTGTTGAGTTTCCTTGTCTAATAAGTCTCTCCATGATGCACAGCTAGAGGACTTGGGGCATGGGGCATGTTTTTATTTGTTTTCTGCTTGTGGGTGTGGTCCTGAACTCTAGAGTGTCTCTTGTTGTTCCCTTGAAACACTTAGGAGATTTGAGGCATCATCCTTGATTGTTTTTGCACAACCATTCTTATGGTCATCTTGGCATCTATGCCTTGATATGAGCATAGTTTTGTACATTAAATTGGGTAAGCTAAGAATGAAGTCATCTTGACCTTTATGTCTTTGATGCTTATGTTAGAATCTCTCCACATTACAATCCGATATAAATTACATTCATATCTTCATAGTTGCTCTTGTGACTAGTGATTATTGTGTAATTTTTTGATGTCCATTAATAATGGCCCAATGATAAAAATAAGTTCTTTTACATTCTCTAATGAATGATGAACACAAAAATCCTATGTTATAGTTGCTCTTTTGCAAGTACCCCATTACATTTTCATGTAGCTTGCATTGTTAGACTTCATATTAGTTTGCATTTTTAGGTTGCATTATGAGTTTGAGAGGGTTCTCCCTTCATCTTTATTGTGGACTTTTAATCAATTGTGGTCATGTTTTGATCTTCATTTCCTTATCTTCTTTCATGATCTCAATCAAAATTTCTACCTTAAATAGTTGATTAATTTTGGGGCATTTTCTTTTCTTCCTTCTATTTCTTTCCATTTCTTCCAAACTCCTATCTTCCATTTTCTTTTTTCCCCACTTCTTTTCTTCTAAATCACCTTTGGGGCATAATATTTGTTGCTTGATCTACCTTAGTTTTGTGATTCTTATATCTTTCATCTTACATCAAGAACTTTATCTTTTGTTTGATGTGATCAAATTTACCAATTTGTTGTTTCTCCTCTATCTCATTTCGATTTCGATCATGAGGGGGTAGTAGTTATCAACTTCAATCCTTGATTCAAATTTATTAGTTTTATCCTTGACTTTTTCAAGTCAAAATTTATTTGCATTGTTTGTCCTGATGTGTTCCTGAATTGACCACACATTTGGGTTGTTTTGTGATCCCAAATTGACCTCACACTTCAATTTCTTTCTTTGACTACATGTATTCCCAAATTGATCACACATTAGTCAAAGAGGGGCAAATTTATGCAACCTAAAATGGTCGCCTAGACTATGGGCCCCATTATTTAATTTATCAATTATCAAATTTCTTGAATCAATGATTTGCAATATTTTATTAAATCAATTTAAATCAATTTCCTTTATCAAATTCAATTTTTTTATTTCTAAGGTTGATCTTTTTATCCTAAGTTTTATTTAATTAAAAGAAGTTTCTCTCTTTTAATTAAATAAAATAAGTCCCTATTTAATTAAAAGAAATCCTCTCTTTTAATTAAATAGTTCATCCACATTTAATTAATTATGAGAAAAACCTCTCTTTTAATTTAATTAAATATCTCCTATTTAATTAAAAGAACTTTCTCCCTTTTAATTAAATAAAATATCCCACTTAAATCTCTTTTTGATGAAAAAAGAGTTAAAACAAATAAAAAATTAAATAAATCTTTTATCTACACTTAATATGGGACTTATCTTCATCCTCTCTCCACTTTCTTCTCAACCACTCCACTTTTCTCATTGGTGGATCTTTATTTCACATGGATCATTATTTCTCCACCCTTAATTAAATCTTTTTCCTCTCAATCTACATCGTACAATCTTCTTTATAAGGGAGAGCCCTCTCCTCATTTTTGAGACACCCATTATTATGCTATTGTTATGTTTCTAGGTTTGGAGAGTGATTTTTGATGGAGTTTTGAATATTAAAGCTTTTGTGGAGAACTTCTATCTTCTTGTCTTGTTCTCTCTTCCATGCATGGCTTCAATCATCATGATCCATACTTTGATTTTCATGTTAGCTTAGATCTTGCTTTCATAGATTAGATCTGCATTGTTATTTCTTTTCATAGATTAGATTTCATTTATTGTATTGTTTTTCATTGTTATCATCTAGATTAGTTTTTCATTTCCATTTGCGTGCATATTAGATCATTGAATCTCTTGTTTTGTGGTGTACTTGCATGGGCACAAACTAGGTCATACTAAGGGCCTCCATTAAAAACCCCTACACTCCATGAATAGGGAGCTATGAGTCGCCATTCGAGACCTCAGTTTTGAGAAATATTAAATATAATGAATCATAGAAGTGTTCCCACATTTTAGGCATACAACACCTACATTCAAGCAGTAGTTCCAAGGATCAAATGGCTCAAACCCTTAGGTTATGAACTAGATGTTGATGAAGCATCAACTACAATAACTGCATTGCTTGAAGAAGAGATTGGTAAGGAGGCATCTCACTTTGGAACATATGATGTTGTGCTTTCCAAGGTAGATATGGAACTAAAACCAACCTCTACCTTAAAGAAGAAGGATAAGATGGTAAAGAAGATAAAGAAGAAATAGGATAAGATGATAAAGAAGGGCAATAGGTGCTAAAGAGGAAGAAGAAGGTGATAGTGAAGAAGAAGAGAAAGGGAAAGGCCCTATGGAATTTACCCAGGGCTTAGGAGATGATAAGGAGGAAGGTTCTGAGGAAGAAGAAGCCAAGGAAGCACCTACACAAGCTCAATCAAAGAAGAGAAAGGCTAGAACTCAATCTCCTACTCAGCCCAAAGCCAAGAAGGTAACTAAGCCTGCACAAGCCAAATCAAAGCCACTTGCAACAAGAGCTACCACAAGGGCATCTACACAAAAAGCCAAGGAGGAAACAAAAGAAAAGAAGAAGGCCACAGAAAAAACTGGTGAAGTGCAAAAGAAAAGAAGAAAGTATGTAGCACAACTAGATTCTAATGAGGAGGAGAAGACTAAATCAAAGGATATCATCCAATTTAGAGTGGTAAGTCATCTTCCAAAATCAGCCATAGATAAAATCTGTGATAATGTTATGAAAAATGTAGATTTTATTGATTTGAAAAATGTTGATTTTAATAAGTTAAGTAGAGAGGAATTAGTTTATGCCATGATGACAAAGTTTAAGAACACACCTCTAGATTTAGACAAAACCATGCCTAAGGAATTATATGAGATCGCTAAAAACAAATGGCACTATTGTCTCAAGATGGAGAAGGAAATCAAAGAATCAACACTAGCACAAGTAATGCCCAATCTGACAAGAGGTCAAATTACTAAGGCTACTAAGAAACATGGTGGAAAATTTGCACCAAAATTTAGAGCCTTCAATATTCTGCAAAATAATATTGAAGATGTAGTGAGTAAGTCCACAAAATTGTGGAAGTCAATATATAAATTGACTGATGACAAGGATGAGGAAGCAAACAAGGCTAAAGCCAATGAGAAGGAAAAGGAAGCCAAAGCAATAGAGGAGGAAAGAAAATAGAAGGGAAGGAAGAAGAGGAGAAAATATCAAAAGGAGAAGAAGAGAAGAAAGGAGATGAAGAGAAGAAGGAGAAGAAGAGAAGAAAGAGGAAGAGGATAAGGAAAAAGGAGAGGAGGAAACACAAAAGGGAGAAGATATTGTAATAGTTGCAATAGCAGCAAGAAGAAAAAAATGTGCAAGATGCACAAATGCCTCCTCCTAGCCCTCCTTATATAATCATCACACCTATAGACACAGTAATTTTGAAGGATGTTCCTAAAACTTCTTCTCAGAACATCAATCCACTAACTGCAGAGGATCTCAAGAAGATCCTTCACTAGTCAACTTTACAAGCACAATTATGCTCAAATCCTATATTGGTGAGTGTGGATGAGCTACAAAATTCAGTAGATGACTCCTCGAGAGACAAGGTGAATCCAAAAGAACTACCTTCTATCTCTATAGCTACTAGTACTCAAATTCTAATGCTTCCACCACCATTTCTAACATTTGACACATTAGGAGTAGGTGACACCATTCAGAAGTTGAGTTTAGAAGAAGGGAACGATACAAAAATAGGGCCAACAAGAAAAATTGATACATCTAAGCCTATAGTACAACTTCAAGGTATACCCCAAGTAATTGTCATTGATCAAGGGAAGTCTGATGAGGAAAAGGAGGATAAATCAAAGGAAGAGGAGCAAGTTGCAATACAAACACTGGTAGAGTTACCAGAAATAGGCACTCCTACAAAAACTCTTCAAAAGTTGAGCACTGAAGCCATACCTTTACAAATATCAACACCAGGCTCAAGCTCAACCAAGGTAACTAGGGTACTTCACTATGGAGACCCTGAGCTAGATGATGAGATAGTAATACCTTCTTATGACTCAAAGACTATCACCATTGAGAAAATTATAGAGATGCAGGATGCATTAAATAGAAGGAGAAGACAAGAAATACTTAGAAAAGAGTATAAACATAAGCAAGCACTACATGAGATTAAGGACATCTTTCTAGATGCCTTCATCTTGCAGTCACCATATTAGTCAAAGCCTACAATGGAACAATTATTAGATATAGTTGACTAGGTGACAAGTGAAGACCAGGATACCAATGTCAAAATTATGGAGTGGTTTGAGAGGAAGTTTCAAGGGAAGGTGAATGATAAAATATCTAGTGGTATAGCACTTCAGCAGGTTGAATTGGCCAAGAACATTGAAAAAGTCAAAACTATACTTGAGAATATCTTCTCATTGTACAACAAGTTGAATAATTTTTCCAATTTCACACAAGAGATAGGGCAAAGGATCATGAGCTTGGAGAGAAATCTAAAGATTTCTAGCATGTAGCTACCAAGAGATCCAACTCAAAGTGAGAAGCATTTTTCTCAATCACTTCACACTTAAAGGGAGTTAGCTACACTAACAAGTGAAAAGGCCAATATAAAGGCCAAAATAATGCAGATTCAATCTTCCATAACCCCACATTTGGAAGTACTCCAAAAAGAGCAAGTCTATGCTAAAAATGTTTTAAAGAAAAATCCTAATCTTTCTACACTTGATGGGCTTGTACATCTTTTTGCAAAGGCTTCCATGCAACATAAGTCACTAGAAATTTCTTTGGAGAATTGGGATGCAACTCTCAAGATGATAATGGATGTAAACAACACATTTTTGGTGAAATATGGTATTACTCCTTAACACCCTTTGACATAAGTATCAAAAAGGGGTAGATAGATATAATGTTTAGGGGGAGAAAGAAAATGTTTTGGGAAATATAACTAAGGAGGAGATAAGACATAATGTGTAAATAGTGTGGGGGAGGAATAATGTTTTGGGGAGATATGAATTAAACCTACAAGTGTAGACAGAATAGACAAATTAGATAGAACAACTTAGCACATAGGTACAAATTATAGAAAGAGGGCAAAGGTAAAGAATATCAGATACATTTAGCACATAATTTTGGTTACAAGAATAGACAAGGCACAATCAGCTCAGGGGGAGTTATAAGGTATTTTGAACAAATTTTGAATTTTTGTACATATTCAGAGTAGAATAATTAATGTACTCATAAGGTTAGATCAATAATGTTTAATTAAGTGTTTTTGACACTCATGTCAAAGGGGAAGATTGTTGGTCTTAGATTTATTTTCACAACTGAGTGTCAACACACTTAACCAATTTTCATATAGAAGCTGAGTACGCTACATATGTCGAGCTACAGTATGTGTCCAGCTAGAATTCTAGTAGGTGTCAAGTGACTTTAGGTGTCGATCATTATATAGGTGTTGAGTGATATATATGTTCTAAGTCATAGTTGATGCCAAGCAAGTCAAAATGCTTCATGTACTGAGTGACCTAGAACTATGCATGTGTCAAGTAAGACAGAATGTAATAGGTGCCAAGCAAACCAAGATCAAACATGTGCTGAGCACCAGTAATCCAGTATGTGTCGAGTAACATAGAATCAACATATGAGTTTGTGCCTTCACAAACTTAGATGTAGACCATTTTTTGAGCCAACATAGAAGGATCTTGGAGGATAATAAGGATAAGAATGAATCTTTTATATTTCTTATGCAATCAGCATGCAACCAATAAGAAAAATGGAGAAGGCATGCAACTAATGAGAAAAGTGCAAGGAATAAGTAGGAATTAAAGATTCAATATGGATCATAGATCAATACCTAAATATAAATCTTCATAATCTTTAAAAAGAGGATGAAAACCCCATTTGTGTGTGTGGATGAGAATAGTGTATGGGAAAACTATAGTAAAATTCAGTGGGAAGAATGCAAAGACTTAGAGGAACAGAGCAGCAATTGCATAATCAATTGATCAGAACAAAACAAGGGATACAAATAGATATCAGATCAAGCAAGGATTACATCAGAATGAGCAGATCAAGTGCCTAACATCAGCAATTGAAGTTTGTAAGCAATCAGGTTAAATATTTCTAATACTCTCTAGCAATTGTATTAGATAGTGAAAATTCTATGATGATAGGTTAGCTTTATAGCTATTTTGTAGATCCTTTAAAGATGTGACTAAATCCTTTAATGAGGTGACACTTCATGTAAAGTGTTTTAAATCCTTTAACCAGGTCACTATTTACATAGTGTAAAGCCTTTAATAGGGCAGGCCTTTCAAAAGGCAGACCATCAGAAGTGGTCAAACAATTATTGTTGCAGTGATTTTGTGGGTATCATCCCCACCCTAGTTTTACCTTCTTATTCCTGGAGGGTTTCTGGGTTACCAAATTTTGGTATTATGTGTTTACTTTAGGGTTATTTGATATGTTACATGCATGATGTTTATTTTTAGTTAAAAGTTTTAATGGATAAAATGCATTACTTTTTATTCACCCCCCCTCTCAAAAGTATTCTTCCCATGTGATTATTCCAATAATTTCTAGCTTTTAATGCAAGCATCAATGATTACCGTTGAATCACCTTCAATATGGAGATGTTGAAAGTTACTTTTTTGGCAAGAACTAAACCAGCGAACAGGGCATGAGCTTCTGCAAGATTATTGGTACCCACTAGCAAGGGGCCAAATGTAAATGCTAACAATTTCCCATTATAGTCACGAATACATGCTCCTAACCTTGATTTACCTAGATTTCCTCTAGAGGCACCATCAAAGTTGATCTTTACATACCCTGAATTGGGAGGATACTAGTGTACATCAGAATGGTCATCTCTATGTTGCAATTTACTTATTAATCTACCACTCATAGAATAAAGAATGATTACCATTCATGCATAATGTTGGCATCCTATTGAGTAATGATAGGATTGAACTTACTTCTACTAAGTCTTGCATTGTTTACTTTTGCAATTGACTTTTCAATACCTTCAAGCACCTTATCAATAGTAGAAAACTCTTTTTTGAATATCCATTTATTTCTTTCCCACCAAATGGCCCAAATGACTAAAGCTGGGGAGTACTTCCAAAACCCTAAAAATAGAGTGTGAGGATGGATAGTTGGCCATGCTTGGAAAACATCCCATATGTTGTTTTGAAGAGGAGTAAAGAAGCTTAATTTACATAGAAGAAAGGACCAACATTGATAAGAAAGTGAACATTTGGCAAAGAGGTAATCACTTGTTTCAAATTTGTCATTGCATAACACATATTTCAAATATAAAGCAATATTTAATCTTACAAGTCTATCATTTTTAAGGATCCTATACTTAATAGCAAGCCATGCAAAGAAACTAGCTTTTGGAAGAACTACATTGTTCTAGTAGAATAAATATGCTCTGCAAGGACTCTTTTATGAAGAAATCCTTTGAATAAGCTTATATCCCTCTTTAATAGAATAGTTACCATCCTTGGTAGGTGTCCCAATAGTTTATCTTCAAAATTGGATAAAAGAACATGTTTCTGATCTAAAATGGTACAAAATATTGTTGATCTTGATAGGAAAGAGGAAGAAGATCTAGATCCTTCCAAAAGACTTTCCTAGAAAAAAGGAAAACTACTAAAATATAGTGATGAACCTCTGTTCCCCATATAGATTCTGAAATTAAATAAAGATCTTTTGTATTGGGAAATTTGATCAAGGGAGGTTGACCATTCCAAGAGTCTCTCCAAAAATTAACTTTGTTTCTGCTATTTACTTCCCAAGTAATATACTTAAGAATAATGTCTCTTGAAGAGATCAAAAAGTCCCAAACCACAAACCCCTTTGGAGGATTCGACATTGAGGAAATTCTTGAAGGATCATTATTATCCAAATACTTTTGTTGCATTATTTGGCACCAAGTAGTGTGACTTAGTATACATTTTCCAAACTAATTTACCACCAAATGCAATGTTCCTATTTGATAAATCATCAACACCTGCATCCCCGACAACTAGAGTATGTGTCATGTCCTGTAGAGAGATAAGAGGATTTTTTTATTTGAAAAATTACCTGTCTAAAGAAAATCTCTAATTATTTTTTGAATTTATAAGATGACTGAGGTTGGAGCTTTAAGGATATCAAGGTAGTAATTCAAGATAGCTACAAGAACTAATTTAATGAAAAGAATTCTGCTTGATAAAGAGAGCCATCCAACTTTCCATGTAGCAATTCTAATTTTACTTTTGTCAACAATAGAAGTCTAATAACTTGTCTTGTTGGACCCCATGAAAAATGGAATTTTAAGGTAATTAGAAGGTAAAAAGTCCTTAGTGAATTCCAAAACCCACACAATTTTGTCACAGATGACTTTTCTAGTATTGAATAGATTTTTTTTGACTTTTGAGACTTAATTTTTTGCTCGAGGACATTAGAATATAACTACAAAACATGCTTAAATTGCCTAGCCTTGAAAGAAAGAAAACTACCAAATAAAAGCCTATCATCTACAAATAATGAATTTGTGATGGATAAAGAATTACCATGTATATGCACACCCTTCCATTTGACGAGTGAGTTATGAAGCTTGATGGTCCTGTTGAAACCTTCGGCCATAATGATGAATAAAACTAGTGATAATGGATCACCTTGTCTAACACCTTGTGTAGAAGAGAAGGAAAAAGAGGCTTTTCCATTAATGACAACTGAGAAAAAGGCTCCAGATATACATTCTTTAAACCATGTTTTGAAAAAACCCATTTCCTAAAGAACTTGGAAGAGGAAAGCCCAACAAACTTTGTCATATGCTTTCATCATATCAAGTTTGATCACAAAATTTGGAGATTGTGAAGAGTTAATAGAATCAAGGACTTCATGAGCAACAAAAGCTCCCTCCATAGTTTCCCTACCTAGAACAAAACCACCTTGTTTAGAAGATATAATGTTTGGAAGTATAAGTTGTAGTCGCAAGTAGATTGCTTTGGTGACAATCTTATATGTTAGATTACATTAGGAAATGGGTCAAAAATCCACAAAAGTTTTAGATTCCATAGATTTAGGGGTCAAATAAATATTGGTAGTGTTGAAATACTTTAACATGGATCTATTTTTCCTAGATTGCTTAATAGCAACAAACAACTCCCACCCAATGGTGTCCCAAAAAATTTGGCAGAAGAAAGTAGTAAACCTATTAGGGCTTGGGGCTTTATCTAGAGGGAATGAGAAGACAACCTTACAAATTTCATGAATGGAAAAGGGAGCCATAATCATAGAATTCTGTGAAGGAGATACCATTGTGGGAATAGCTTCAAGAAGTTTAGTTACTTAAGAATACAAAGGTGTTGGATATTTTGAAAGAGCAAGAACATTTTTGAAAAAGTTAACACCTACATCCCTAATATGCTATTCATTGGTTAAAATCATTCATGAAGAAGCATCTTGAATCTAAAATATCATTTTATTTGCACTCTATTGTTTGGTTGAAGCATAAAAATATTTAGTATTCTTATCACCTTGTTATCACCATAATTACCTAGACTTTTGTCTCCAACATTCTTCATCCCTATTACACAATTCATCCCATTTAGTTTGAAGGCTCTTTTTCTTATGGTATGTATCATTATTCATGCTATTTTGAATGGTATTGTTGTATATATCATTTAGTTGTGATTTAACAACCTCTTTTTGTTGAAAGACATTCTTAAAAACATGATGATTCCAATCTTTGATAAGTACCTTGATATGCTTTAGTTTATTGGCAAATTGATGCATCTTGGAGCCATGAATAAAGGGTGCACTAACCCACCATTGTTTGACCAACTAAAGGAAGTGAGGATGGTGGAGCCACATCCTTTCAAATTTAAAAGAGGATTTTGCCAAATTATTGACCTCATTGGAAGCCTAAGAAATTGAAATAGATATTGGAAAGTGGTTTGAACTTGGCAAAGACATAATTTCTAACTAAAAATTGAAGTTATGTAGTTTCCAATCTTAAGAAAGGAGAAACCTATTCAAACAAACAACAATATGTGCAAACCCAACTCTCCTACTTGTCTAGGTAAATGATCCATGAGTAGGATGAATATCCATTAAATTATTTGTTTCCACAAAATGAGAGAAGTCATGAATGGTTTTAAGTGGTGGGCAGATCCCTCCAACTTTCTTTGATTGATTAAAATTGCATTAAAATCTCTCCCAAGAATAACATTATGATAATCTTGAGTTTGAATCAAATTACTAATGCTATTCTAGACCTTTAATTTATCTTAGGTTAAGGTAGGCCCATAAACATCAATAAAAATGAAATAAAGGTCAAAATGAGACATCTTAAGAATTTTCCAATTGAAGTGTTGTTGAATAAGCTGACCTTGAATAGCTTGGGGATTCCATAGGACTATAAGACCAGCAAAAGCACCAATCCTAGGGGAATGCAAGGAAGAACACTAAGACAATGAACACATTTGATTATCTTATGTATGTTTTGTAATGTAAAATATTATGTTATGTGTTTCCATCAATGCTAAAAGGAGATATTGTTATCCCCAATTGATATTTTAATTGATTATGCTATGAATGTATGTTAAAAAATCATATTAGTTGTTATATTGTCGTTGATGTCAAAGTCTTAATTGGTTAGACACCATGCTAACTTAGGAAAGTACCATATCATTTAATTGATTAAGAGGATTTAATTAATGAAGAGGATTTGACGAAAGTATGATGAAGATGGAGTTGATATGAAAAGATATTTAATGGGTACTTGAATGAGCTAGACAATGTGATGGCCTGTATTTTCATCTTTCTAAAATTGTACGAGTCTATTGTGAAAATTTAGGTTAGCTAGGTGAAATTAGAGTTTTCATATTCTTGTTGTCGAGGCCTTGTTAGAAAAGCCCTTATTTCATGTTTGTATATGTTTTTTCCTTATATTTCCCCTCTTTTCATGTCTTAAGCCATTTTTATTTCAAATGTATGTGCATGTATTTTCATGCTTAAAGAAATATTATAATGTTAAGTTATGAAGTCATGATCATAGCTTAAACACTACATCTCTGGCTTGTTAAGTCCTATCTATTTTAAGGTCACAATGAAGTGGTGTAGCTTGTTGCAAGGCTTCCGCAACTTTTCCATGATTATTTGTGAACTGTCAATTTGGCCAACAAAAGTGTGAAACAGTTCGATAAATATTCTTTATAGTATCTCCATAGTTAACTATAATGTTCTAGTCTACCTAGTGTTGCTATGAAGAACCTTTTAACACTAGATCTCTAGTATTATAACAGTTCATAGGTGTGCCACGTGGAGCTATTTGAGACAAAGAATTATGATGCATCAAGTGTGTTAAGTAGCAAAGCAGAGATTGATGCAAGAGAAAATTGTGATGCTCCTTTGTAGATTAAAGATTTTGATGTGAATGTTGCATGGAGATGTGGAGATTGGCCTTAATCACAATTTTGTGCAGCTAAGAACATAGTTTAAATTGATAATGGCAAAGTAGAGAAATAGTGTATATGATGCAAAAGATGGGTTCACATTGGATCTCATAGTCAAGGGTATAAATACAATTAATTGTTGCAAAGGAGAGATGATGTTAAGTTATCCATGTTGTGAACAATAAATAAATGAACTATAACATTCCTTCGCTAGTTGAAATCTTTAATGCTATCCTTAAGTGGAGAACAGGAGATTAACTCTGTTCCCAGCTTCAAGTCATTAAGAATGCAGTTAGGACAAACAACTAAGATTCAACAATAGGGTTAAATGATATAAGGGCTCTTGTTAATGCTTGATCTCATGGTTAGGAATGTAAGGAAAATAAAGAATTGCAAAGCATCGATGAAGGGATGTTAGTTGTATTTGTTGCTTCACATGGTCAAAAGGCTTAGTTTAAAGATGGGTTACAAAATAGAGAAAAAATGTTACACATAACATCATAGCCTAGAAAGGTGGTTAGTATTCAAACCTTACAATGTAGCAAAAACCTTAATTTGTTAGGGTTTTGCACCATCGCAGCTTCAACTAAAGGTATTGATAGTTGGCAAGAACTAGAGATAAGGAGGGAAAATGGTTGTTACTACTTTGCAACTTCCTAAAACACAAAGTATTGTATAAAAAAGGAAAATTTTGGGTGCTATACTAGTAGTACAGACACCGTAAAACATGAATGTGATGGTTTTCTAAAACTTGAAAGATTTCATGCATGTTTTCCTTAAATGTCATTAATGAAACTTTAATCTTAGATGCCATTAAAAGGGTGATGTAACAGAATTATTGGCTCTAGTATTCATAGAGTTTATTACTACGGAGATAATTATACATAGAACTAGTCAAAGATTTGATTTGAAAAGAGTTACTTAAGAATTTAAATTGTGAAGATATGGTGCAAGAAGAGGGAAATCTAATTATATAGGTAATCATTGAGGAGGCTTCCTCTAGTGCTGAATAGGACAAAAAAAAGGTGCCAAGTCCATTCATAGATTAGTGGGTTCATTTTTTGCCAAGATCATCAATTTCTCAACCTACATATTTTTTTATCTTGAGGGATCCTTACAACTTTTTTAGGATACAAAAGTGCTAGACACTAATGGGAATGAGTTGTTATGGTTTTTCTATATTAAATAAGTATGTGAGCCTCCCATTTCAAATTCATGGAACAAAAATTTGGCTAAGCTAATTATGCCAAAGGTCTTTGCAGATGTAGACCTAATAATATCTTTGATTAATGTAGAAGTTGTGAAAACCAACTTCACAGATTGCCAAGACCACCTGCATGCAAATAACTTGCTGAAGAGAAACCGAAAAAAGAAGGAAAAAGAAGAGCTTGGAAAAACTCAACAAGATGAGAGAAAAATTGTATTCCAAGATTGATTGAATGAAAATGCTTCAAAAAAGAATTACAAGAGTTCAACCTTAAAGGTGAACGAAAGCCCTAAAGCTTAAAAAAGATAGGTTGTACTATATAATTAATATAAAATATTAATTGTATGCACCTAAGAGATAGCTTAAGAAAACTAGAGTAATAGGAAACTTATTTAATTAAATCAAAGTCATTTAATTAATAAGTATAAACAATTAATTACTCTAACTCCCTCCCTTAAGAGAAGCTCGGGAGGTAAGCTAACCTAGCACAACTAAGAAAGCAGGAAAAAATGAGTCTGGCAACAAGGCCTAATCAGGTACCCAAAACAAGGAAATCTCTGTAAACTGGAGACAAAGAAGAAAACCCAGTGGGAAAAACCACTCACCAAAAAGAGATAGCAAAGAGAAGATTATGAAGAAAACCACTAAAGCAAAAGAAGCCGCAAACTCTGTCAGAAAGAAACTGCTGATCTAAAGATCCTCCACAAAAATAGAAGGCACAAACTGAGAGTGTCTATATAGTAGGTGATCCATCTCACCGAAATGCATAGGTAGCGAGCCACTGCAATCGCCTAGTATATAGGATCAAAATACTAAATACATAGCTCACCCCAATGAACCATCATACCAAGGAAGCATTGGAAACAATAGAATAACCCCCCCCCCCCCCCTTTATGCAGATGAGGTGAGGTGACAGGCAACTGAAAAGAGGGGCCAAAAATCTCCTACAACACAGGAACCAAACACATCAAGAATGAGGTATAGACACCTATAAAAGAACGTGTCACCGATACAGCATGAGGCAAAAGAGGAAGAGGGCACAAAATTGGAAAACAACTATCCCCCCCATGGCACTTTATAAAATAATGCGAGTACAAAAAACCACAATGATGAAAAGGATCATGAAATGCAAGAGTGGCACTTTATCTCAGTATGTTTGCATAAAGATGCTTACACATGATATCAACAAGATCAAAAAGGGAAAAAAGCTAATACAAAAGATAGTACAACCCAAAAGAAGAGATCCCATGCCAAAAAAATGATCCCCAGACCTAAAATACCCAAGATATCCATCATAGAGAAAAAAATGCCAAAAAAATGATAGAAAAAGCATGGGGCAGAATCTAGAAGAAATTAAATCATTTCTGAAAAGTAGATAGAACTAGCTTTCCAAAAATATCACATTCTCAAAAAAAAGGAAGTGGGATGCACAACAAACGCTCACCAGAGTCAGAAAAAAATTTGGACTTCAACTACAAAAACAAGAAACTAAACTACATCAAAACCCAAAAAACTCCTACACCACTGTCTCTGTCTCGGAAATAGCTTTTTAGTGCTTCTTTCAAACCAAAAAAAGACCTCCATATGCTCAAGATATGTCCAAAAAATTGCGAGTAGGTCAAAAAAGGGCTTAGAGTGTTGGCAGGGGTGCTGATGCAAGATGACATCATGTTGATGTCATCAAAACCCTAGCTTAAATTTGATGGCCTAGGGGCCATCGCAGAAAAAAAGAAAGCCACATGTCATGCCACATAGCAGTGCCATGTGGAAAAGGGCTAACTCGACCTGGTGATATGGTAGATGCTAACGTGGCACCCAAAAATCATGCCAACTGTCGCAAACTCCATGCTAGCTAAGTTGAGATGGCAGGGTCGTAGGATGGCAGTGGCGGTCTCAAGGGTGGTGGCTGGGCTGCGGTGGCACGTCGATGGTGGTTGTAAGCGGGTTGGGTGCTAGCAGTCCTCTAGTGGCACACGAGTGGCTACTGGGTGGAGCAGCCCAAAAACAATCTTTTTTAAATAAAAAAATTAAAAAATCACAATAAATGCATCCATATGGCCTCCCCAAGGGGCTAAAAAATTTTCCCACACACTCGAAAGCCAAAAAAGAAAATTTTTATATGGATCCTAACTATAAATGACCTTTTGAATCCAATGGCAGCGTCTATTTGGGCCCAAAGTGCTCTGAAAAATTGCTCTTCCTCTCAATTGAAGAAAAAAGCACAAACAAAGTGGGGTTTGTGTCTTCGAATCACGACTTCAAAAATCATTCAACAGAGAAGTAGCAAGGAGGCTCTGATACCATGTAGAAGTTGTGAAAACCAACTTCATAGATTTCCAAGATCACCTACATGCAAATAACCTACTGAAGAGAAACTGAAAAAAGAAGGAAAAAGCAGAGCTTAGAAAAACTCAACAAGATGAGAGAAAAACTGAATTCCAAGATTGATTAAATGAAAATTCTTCAAAAAATAATTACAAGAGTTCAACCTTAAAGGTGAACGAAATCCCTAAAGCCTAAAAAAGCTAGGTTGAACAATATAATTAATATAAAAAATTAATTATATGCACCTAAGAGATAGCTTAAGAAAACTAGAGTAATAGGCAACTTATTTAATTAAATCAAAGTGATTTAATTAATAAGTATAAACAATTAATTACTCTAACAATTAAAGAATATAATCTAGTAACCAATGGATTCCACAAGAAAGAAAAAAGTATCCTATGCACTTTGGATAGGGAAACATTCATAGAAGTCTTTGATCTAGGAGGACCTATGACTCACATTATTGAACAAGAGAAGCTTGAAGAGACTTTGAAAATTCAAAAGAGTTTCTTCACTATAAAAGTCATGAGGTTACACATCCCTAAGTCTAGAAAGGAGAAGGGTGAGATCCCTAGGAAAGTAGGAGACTTCATCCCCATGTACTTTTTTAGAAGATTTTTTCAGTATATTGTCTTTGGTTTGGATAAGGTGATAGGACTAGATGGAAGCATGAATGCTCTAGGTTATATATGTATATAATATATCATGGATCTGGATATATAGGATTTACATGTTAGTGTAGGGTATGATTTTTTTACCCATATAATTAATGTTATCCATAATGAAAGCATGAGAGAACAACAAGCAAAGATGGGGAATTTCAAGTTCCATCATTATTCCTTGTTAATGTACATAATCCTATATAAGAATATAGGATACATAAACATTGATTTCATTAAAGTAATAGATGAGATTGGAGAAAACCTACTAGTCAAAAAATGGACCATTGTATGGCAACAATTCTATCCTTATTCTAATTCTCTATCTTTTTACAATGATTTTGTGTATTCTATTTCAAGCATGTTAGGAGATATTACCGGGAGGGTCCCAAGGGGTGCAAGAAAATTGATTAAACCCTCTAGATGTTATGATGATGGTAGGAAATTGGAACACAATAGGTGAAGTGTTTTTCTAGTTGAGAATTGCTCCATAATAAGGGTTTATGGGTGCCCTTATCCACCTTATCTTCTACCCAAGTACATCCTTGGAATATTGGTAATTATTGAATTTTACTTGTAGTTAATTTGATGTAATACAAGATAGTTTACTTTCGTAGTCCTTATTTTCTCAAGGACTTTCTTAGGATTTCTCTTAGCCTATTATGGTTCCCTTTAGTACCCTAATCTTTAAAGGATCTATATCCTATCCTCTAATGACTCACTACTTAGTTACACAAATGATTTGAGCTTCTTCCTTCACCAAATGCCTTTACAAGTTGACTTGCCAACTTCATTTCTTAGTCCTTCCCAATCATTTTCTCAACTACAAGGAGTGGGGAGATCTTTCATGATTTTTTTAGACATCACCTAGGCTCCTAGATAAAATTCCCACTAGTTTTTGCCAAGTTCTTTGTATTTACTCCAAAACTGCCACACATAGGCCTAATAGGATTAGCCTTTGTACTTATTTTTTGGACTTTAACTCCAATTTTCTCTAAACAAGGTGGAAACCACATCATGTATTAGAATACCCTTTTGGAAAACCTAAAGGATTTTGTGGTTTTTAGGTCTCCAAACCATTTGTACACCTAAAAGCAACTTTTGTACCTATTTTTAAGGGTTTCTCATTTGACCTACTGGCATCAGCTAGGGTCTACTCAAAGCCTTATAAAAAATTGTTTTGAAACCTTCTCCTCTGGAATATATTAACTTCACTCACCCCTCTTCATTTTGAAACTCCTAGTTTGAATTCTCTTTCACATTCAAACCTCCTAAACCTTCCTACAAGCATTGTGATTACCTAACCAAGTAAACGTGACTTCCCTAGGGAATCACATTTAAATTGCTTAACCAACTCTTTAGTCCCCAAAATATATATACATTATGTGCACTACCTCCATTCCCATTTCCATTAAGGCTATGATGGGGACTCATGGGGGAGCCATTTTTGTGGAAATTACCAAGACTGAACCAACACACAAATTTTTCACAAAAGATTTTCAAAATCCAAACAAATAAACTTATATTAACAAATAATCTGAAACAAAAAGGATTTTACAAGCATTAAACATAGTAAACCAAAGAAAAAAATCTAACTTCAATCCATTATTGTGATCATTCAATCTAGAACATGTAAACCTATCAAAACTCATGTAGAAATTATAGTGTATAATGACAAAAATTTCCTCTTACAACCTCCAACCCTTGGAATGGGTCATTTCATGGGTTTTATAATTTTTCCAAGATGTTTTAGATAGTTATTTCAACCATCAACCTCCAAACCACAACATGTACAATTCTTGATCAAATGTTGTGAAGCAACTTTTCAAAGTTGCTGACAACTTTTGCATTTTTAGAAGTTTTTAAAATATAACACTTGGAGAATTCTAAGTAGGTCTAACATGGTCTATTAATGATTTCTAGGCATGATCTAGCCTTTTGAGCATCAATCCATAAGTTTTTTACCACTTTTCCCTATTTGACAATTTTATCAATATTTGACATCTTTTTGACATCTTTCTTCTTGCCTGCTTCAAATGATATGTAGGATCTCCCATCCATAAATAAAATGTAAAAATTTCATGGAGAACAAGATAGGTTAAAATCCATATCTTCCATATTCTTTTATGGTCCTAGACCCATAACCCCTAACACAAGAAATACTAAACAAGCAAACCCAAAATCTCCTAGAATGTAAACTTCACCTAGGAAGAAACTCAAAAATGACATTGATAGGTCCAAACTCACACTTCTAACTTGGATAGAGTCAGTACATGCCACACCTAAAACTAAAAATCAAAACATGGAGCTTTGACTAGGTGCTCTTGCACTATACTCCTCAAAACAAAAAGAAGTTAATCTATCCTTGTATTGAGTAGGTTGAAGTCAATGCCCAATGTATTTAAGTCTATTTCTTTAATCCAAGTAGTATTAGCATCATCCTTGCCAAGCCATTTGAATAGGTGTTCCATGTAGTCCTTCTACCTAGTCTTTTGTAGACTCTAGTACCTAGAATCTTCTCTATTGTCAAAGGTGGAGCAAGAGTTAGATTTAGGTCTGCTATATGTTTTATAACCTCTTGAAGTGTTTGATAAACATCTTGAATAGGTCCTTTGAATGAAATCAAGTCTACAACATTGAAGATAGGTGACAACCCTATGTCTTTAGGGAGCTCAACTTTATATGAAATATTACCATACTTTGCAACTATTTTACAAGGATCCAATCTTCTCATCTGTATCTTCTATGGTACCCCTTTTTAAAACCTTACTTTGTTTAGGTACACCATCACAAGATCCCCTATTTGAAACTAAAAATCCCTTTTTAAGACATCTACCTTTTGTTTCAGTTTGTTAGCATTTTTAGCTAGTGTCATCCTCACATTTTCATGGGCTTTTGCCATGGATTGGGAAAAGTCCTCAACATAGCCACTACCTTGGGCTCCATCCTTCAACTCTCTCAACTCAAATATCTATCGAGGTTGAAAATCATAAAAAACTTCAAAAGGACTCTTACTAGTTAATTTGTTCATTGTGTCTTTGTAGGCATACTCAGCCTACCCAATAAGTTGATCCTATGTTTGACCATACACCTTTGTGAGACATCTCATAAATTTCCCAAGACTCCTATTAATCACCTCTATTTGGTCATCTATCTATGGGTGATAAGCAAACCCAAAAGATAAGTTAGTTCCAAGCTTTTTCCACAGTGTCTTCCAAAAGTGGCTCATGAATCTAGCGTCCTTGTCTAAAAGAATGCTCATAGGTAGTCCATGGATCCTAACCACCTCTTTGAAAAAAACCTCAAAAAATTGACAAGCATCATGTATAGTCTTCAAGGGACAAAATGGGTCATATTTCTAAACCTATCCACAGTCACATAAATGCTATCATATCCTTGCCTTGTCTTTGGTAGGCTAGCTACAAAATCCATAAAGATTCACTCCCATGGTCTACTAGGAATTGGAAGTGGTTGGTAAATACCAGTATTGGTGGTTGTGTCCTTTTCCTTTTGATAAAGTATACAATTTTCCACATACTGTCTGATATTTCTAGTCATCCTAGGCCAAAAATAGAACCTGGTGACTAACTTTTGAGTCTTATTGACTCAAAAATGACCACTAAGTGCCCCATTATGTTTTTCTTGTATCAAATTTTCCCTAATTGATCTTATAGGAACAAAAACTTGACTACCCTTAAACAATAAATCATTTTGCAATGTATAATAAAAAATTCACCATGAAATTTTTTTTTGAACTCCTTGCATACCTTGTAGATTTGAGAAAAATATTCATCATTAGCATATAGGTCTTTGTAGATTTCAATTCCTATGCTTTGTAGTTGAACTTCTCAGATTGTGAGTAGTCTTCTACTCAATGTATCAGCTACCTTATTTTTCACCCCCTTCATATATTTGATGGTAAATATGTAGGCTTGTAGCTATTCTACCCATTTCATGTGCTTTCTGTTGAGCTTTTTTTGGGAGTTAAGGAGATTGAGAGCTTTGTTGTCTAAGTATACAAAAAATTCCTTTGGAAGAAAATAGTGCCTCCATTTCCTTAGAGCTTGGACTAGAGCATAAAACTCTAGGTCATAGGAAGAGTACTTCCTCTTTTCATCATTGAGCTTCTCACTTTGAAAAGCCACTACCCTTCCTTCTTGGCTTTAAATAGCCCCAATAGCCATATTATTGGTATCACACTCCACTAGTGTAGTCATTTCTGCTATCTTTTTTTTGAGTGTCTCAAAGCCATGATTAACTTGTGGGGTCCAATGAAACTTTACCTTCAAACATCCCTTGATTGTCTCCAACATAGGAGAACATATGCCACTAAAATGTCTAATAAACTTCCTATAATGTTGTGCCAAACCATGGAATCTTCTCAAATCTGATGTAGTCTTGGGATTAGGCCAACTTAGAATGGCATCCACCTTGTCTTGATCCATTTTGAGGTTACCTTGAGACAAAAAAAAGTCAAGATAAAATAGCTCCTATTTCATGAAGAAACACTTCTCCAAGTTTATCATTATCTTTTCTTCATGAAATTTCTTAAAAACAACTTGCAAATGTTTGATATGCTCCTCTTTAGTTTTGCCAAAAATTAATATGTCATCTAAATAGACAACAACAAAATTTCCAATGTAATTTTCCAATACCTCATTCATTAGCCTCATAAAAGTAGATGGAGCATTGGATAAACCAAATGGAATCGCAAGCCATTCATATAAACCTTATGTAGTTTTGAAGGTTGTTTTCCACTCGTCCCCTTCATTGATTCTAATTTGGTGGTAACCACTTTTTAGGTCTGTCTTGGTGAAATATTTTGCTCCTCCTAAACAATACATTAGCTCTTCAATTCTAGGTATTAGGAACCTATACCTAATGGTGATTCCATTAATGGATTTAGAATCAATACAAAGTTTCCAAGTTCCTCCTTTCTTGGTTGCTAAAATAGTAGGGACTGCACATGGGCTAATGTTTTTCCTAATTAGGCCTTGGTTTAGGAGCTCTTGGATTTTTTTGGCAATTTCCTCATTCTATTGAGGGATCATCTTATAGGAAGCTTTTTTAGGTAGGGTTTGTCTTGAAATAATGTCTATTTGGTGGATAAAAAGTCCCTTAGGAGGTAAGATGGTAGGTTGTCCATCACTAACAATGCCTTTGTACTCTTTAAAAAATTCTTTTACTTCCCTTGGTATCTTTATTTTCTTGGAAGTTGCTTCATCCTTAGGTTTCAAAACCAATGAAAACCTATCTCCATCCCCTTCCTCTAGGGTCTTTAAGAAATCTTTCTCACCAACCATGAGAACACTTGGACTTGAGGTCTTCCCCTTCTTCTAACAAGGACTAAATCTTAAAAGTCACCACATTTTTCTTGAATGAGTAGGCATTTTTTTCTCTATCATGTATGGCTTGGTTATCAAATTGTCATGGAATTCCAAGTAGAAGGTGACATGCATTCATGGAGAGAATATAGCATAGCACTCTATCCTTGTATCTCTCTATAGTGAACTCTACCCATGATTTCTCTCCAACAAGAATATGTTTTCCAAGTTCTTGAGCCATGTGACCTTATATGGGTTGGCATGAGGGATTATTTTTAGCTTCAGCTTGCTAACTACCTCTTTACTAATTATGTTATCAATTGAGCTTGATTCCATAATGACTCTACATACCTTTCCATGATTTTCATCTAATCTTAAAGAGTTCCCTTCTTTGACTTAGTTCTTCCTTTATGGGTTCCTTAATCAAGGTCACCTTGATCATTAGGTTTGCCCCTTCTTCCTATTCTAGGGATACTTTGGAGTGTTTTTTACTACAACTAGATTCTTGTTGCACATAGTTGACCCTTTTGTGTTTCCTTGGGAAGTTGAGCCTTTTCCAAGGCACCTATTTATAGGATGTCCTAACTAATTGTAATGATAGCACTTCATGGTGGAAAATTAGGATCCTCTCCCTTGGTTTCTACTCCTTCCTCTCCAACTAGTGTTAGAGCCTCTAGCTCAGCTAAAATCACCTCTCCCTAAGCTTCCTTCTTATTTTCTATTAACATTGTTGTCTCCTTGTGGTCTAGAATATAATCCTCTTCCAACATAGCCTCTTTGACCTCTTCCATCTCTGTTGTTACCTATACCTTTAAAGTAGGCACGATGCCCCAACATACCATAGTTGTAACATTTCATACTACTGAAGTGTGAGCCTCTATTATTGTTCCCATATCTACCTTTTCCACCATTTTTGAATCCTCTTTCTCTACTAGAGCCTCCCCTTTGAATGGTCTCACTGGCCTACTCATTCCATTTGGAATCTCCATAGGCCCTATGTTCATCGATCCTTCCACTAGAACCACCTTGTAAGCCACCTATGAAGCCTTTACCTTTGCCTCTACTGTTGGAACTTGAGTTACCTTTCTTCCCAATTTATCTTCCACTCTCCTCTCCATTTGAAAATAACTTTGTAATGTGGTGAGACTGAACAAGCTCATCTTGGATAGAAAATTTAAGGCCATTCACATACTTTTCCACCTTGATGCTCTCTACATTTTGTACCCTTTACCTTAGAGCTAATTTTTGAAACTCCTTAGTATAAGTAGCCACATCAAGATCCTTCTACTTGAGATTTTGCATTTGCTTGTGAATTTGAATCTCATTGTCTTATGGTAAATAGGTCTCCTTTACTTTTTCTACTATAGCCTTCCAATTGGCTATTGGTTTCTTCCCTTCACTCTTTCTGTCTTCTTACACAAAATTCCACCAAGTAAGTGCTTGTCCTTTTAATCTGCAATTTGCAAATCTCACCTTTTGGGCCTTTGTTGTCCCTTCACACTCAAAGTAATTCTTATTACTCTCAATCCATTATAGGACCACCTCTACATCCATCTTTCCATGGAATAAGGACACATTTTCAAGATTCTTTCCTCCAAATACCTTTAGGGATTTGAGGAATGGTCCTTTCTCACCAATTGGAGGATCAAGTTTAGGTATTTCATCCTCCAAACTCACCTTCTCTTTACCCTTACTAAAGTCTTCATCATCTTTTACCTAGGCTACATCTTCCATCTCTTTTAGCTTATATTTTATCTCTTCTATGGCCTCACCAAGAAGCCTAGTTTTCTCCTCTGTGAGATTATTTCTCTCATCTAGCTCTTTTTCCAACTTTTCATTGGTAACCATCCTTGAAGATCCAGTTGATTTAGTGGAATACAACATACCACCACAAGCCACAATCTTATGGCTCTAATACCACTTTGAATGGAAGATTCTTCACTCTAGATCTTTCTTGCTCTACCAAGGCTACTCCTATCCTACCTAGGATTTCCATCACAAACCCCAACATAGAGAACTTCTTTCCAAACCCCTTTCACCAAGAAACTCTCCAATCAATTCAAATTTCTATCCTCTTACTCCAAGTCACCAACTGTGCAACTTTTGGCTCAATATTCCAAATCTTCCCCAAGTGCCACCAGTAGGGAAAGACCAAATTTGGATTGTCCTTATGAGGTTCTTGACACATCTTTTACCATTTTTCATCATCCTATTACATTTTACACACCCACAGACCTATCTTGCCATGTTTTCCCTTGTAGGCCTAAGAGCCCCTATTAGCCCTACTAGAAACAAGGAACCCTCACTAACTCAAAAAAAATTGTACCAAGGCCTATTGATGTCTTTAGGAATTTGATTCCTAATGATCTAAGCTTGAATATTTTCTAGGTCTTAGGCCCCCGTGGTGTCTATAATATATAATTCCAATTTGCCCCTATTTTGAGTGTTTTATGGGAAATAGAAACCAAAATCTTACCAAATTCTGAAATCTTTGCATCAAACCTTCTCCTCTATTATATGGAAAACTAACACTCTACCCTATAATGATTTGTATGTGTCAATCATCTGGTCCCATTAGAATTCATTTACAAGCCTTCATTGCACCTTGCAGAGCCTTCCTTGCTTGCCTAGGGCTCACTTGGAAAAATAGCTTCTTGATTGCCACAAACCACAAAATCATTATTTACATAGTACATAGAGGCTATTTATTTATTTCAAAATACCATGGTGTTTTGACCATGGAAGTTCAAGCTATAGCCATTTGGGTGCTTGTTATACAAAACTAGACAAGAGGAACATAGAACTTAAATAATTTTTAAAACCCTATAAAATGAATGTGTGAGACTGAAAAATTTATGCATAGAATCAACACATGATCCCAAGACACTACTCCATCCAAAATAGTATGCTATTTAATCCAACATCTTTACTCAATCCTTCAAACTACTTTTTTTTATCACAAAAATGCTCTATATATAGATGGTGTCTATACAGATGCATGTCCAACCCTTAGAAGAGTTAGAAGGTGTTTAAATAGGTCCCCTCTTCCATATTGGCCTTTTTTTATCCATAACTATCTATGGAATTCATTTCTCCAAATTGTGCAAAAATTGCAAAGTTGTCAATGATCAATTTTGACAACTTTTGTAATTTTGCAACCTAAGCCTTTAAACTTGATCAATTTATTGTCAAACCTCATAAAATGAACCTAGGACACCTAAGGACCTATTTTGAACACTTATTTCCCATTTTGAGGCATTTTTCCATGTTTTTCCTTATTGAGTAATTTTGAGCAATTTTTGCCTATTAGGACCTAATTGGTTTACACACTCAACTCCTATTTATCCATACCTCCTAAACCTATCTTGAGACTTTATATTGAGTCCTTATTCAATAAATGGTTGCTTAGACCATTTAAAAACAAAAAATATAGTTAGTTTTTACCTTACCCTAAGTGTTCCTACACCAAGGCTCCTACATACAATTCCCATAAGTTTTCCCCAAATTCTTTGCATTTACTTCAAAACTGCCACAAACTCTAAAAAAGGTGGTAAACACATCGTGGATTAGAATACCCATTTGGAAAACCTAAATTATTTTGTGAGTATTAGGCCTCCAAGCCATTCGTACACCTGAAAGTAACTTTTGTGCCTATTTTTAAGGGTTTCTCATTTGAACTATCTGCATTAGCTAGGGTCTAATCAAAGGCTTATAAAAACTAGAATTGAAACTTTCTCCTCTAGAATATAGTAACCTCACTCACCCCTCTCCTTTTTGCAACTCCTATTTTGAAGTCTCTTTCACATTCAAACCTCCAAATCCTTCCTACAAGTGATGTGATTGCCTAACAGAGTAATTGTGACTTGCCTAGGGCATCATATTTAAATTTCTTAACCAAATCTCCAAGGCCTCAAAATCTATGTATAGTATGTACACTAGCTCCATTCCCTTTTACCTTAAGCCCTTGATGTATCCATGGTGGGAACTCACGGGGGATCCATTTTTGTGAAAATTGCCAAGATTGAACTAGCACATAGAGTTTTCAAAATAGATTTTGGAAATCCAAACAAATGAACTTCTATGACAAAGTAATATCAAATAAAAATGACTATACAAGAATGAAACATAGTAAACCAAAGCAAAAACTCCAACTTTAATCCATTATTGTGATCATTCAGACTAAAATATGTAAAATTGTCAAAATTGGTTTAGAATTCATAGTGTTTAATTACAAAAATTTCCTCTTACAATCTCCAAACTTTGGAATGCATAATATAGCAGTTTTTATAATTTTACGAAGAGGTTTCATAAAGTTATTGAAACCATCAATCTCCAAACCACAACATGTGCAATTATTGCTCAAATATTGTCAAGAAACTTTTCAAAGTTGTTGACAACTTTTTTATTTTTGCAATTTTTGAACATCTAACACTTGGAGCCTTCCAAGTAGGTCTAACATAGTCTATTAATTATTTCTAGGATGATATCTTCTTTAGAGCATCAATCAATAGGTTTTTGACCACTTTTCCCTATTTGACACTTTTTTCAATATTTGACATCTTTCTTCTTTCTTGCACCATATGGTATGTAGGATCTCCCATCCATAAAATGGAATATAAAAATATAATGGATGAAAAGATAGGTTAAAAACCATATCTTCCTCATGCTTTTATGGTCCTAGACCCGTAACCCCTAACACAAGTAGCATTAAACAAGCAAAACCAAAATATCCTAGAACAAAAACTTCACCTAGGAACAAACTCAAACATGACCTTTAAAGGTCTAAAATCATACTCCTAACTTGGCTAGAATTTGTACTTTCCAAAATTAAAACTAGAAATCAAAACAAGGACCATAATTCTGATGAATAGGGAGTACTTTAGGCCAACTATCAGGATGGGAATTTTTGTGTGTAAAGATGTGATAAAAGAACTAGATGAATTCATGAAGGAATTTAAATTTCCTATTGTGCCTACCAAAACCTATGATCCCAATGATGTTGTCAAACATGCTTTGAGAAAATAGGTCTAGGAGGAAGATGTGATTACTAATTGTTTCAAAACTAAAGAGTGCAGAGATAGAACCTTGAAATGGAAAAAATTAATGGCCATTGAAGAGAAAATGAAGAGAATAGATCTTTCTTTCAAAGGTTTTTATCATGAGAAAAGATACTTGAACATATACAATAAATGTATTCAAAATTATCAAGACATCGTATCTCAAGTACCCCCAAAAATAAGAAATAAATTGGAGCCTGAACTTCCTGAGAAAGATATTGTTAGCATGAATGCTAATGGTACTAAATTTTGGGAGTATCCTAAGCATTGGAGAGTATTGATAAGTTACATTCATGACTATGTTTTTCATTGATGACAACATAGCATGGTTTTTGTAAAGACTGGCTGAATAGAAGATAGAGATCTTAATGGTATGAAAGATGTACCTAATTTACAGAGTGGAATTCAAAGATAGGGTATTAGGAAAGTAGTTCCTAATGTTTTTCTTCTATCTTTCATCTAAGATGCAATGAGAAGATGCATAGTTAGGAAAATATAGAGGACAGTCAACTGATGACATCAGAAAGTGCATAAGACCTAGTATAGCAATGTTAATTTTTCTATAGACTGTGAGCCGATAGGGCTATTATAATTGTAATTAATTAATTATCTTATTGTAATTAATTTGAAAAACCTCAAGGATGACTCAAGGAATTATTATGAAGATATGGTATAAAGGAAAGATGTTTTCCTTGTTTGTAAAATAAGTATGATTGTTGTGATCGTTAAATGAAGTGTGAAGTGCATAAAGGAGAAAAGTGCTTACTGAATGTGTGTAAGAGATCCAAGTGGTTATTAGATGTGAGATTTTTGATATGGTTACAAGATCACAAGAAGCAGAGGTCTGGTTGACTTGATAGAGAAAGAAGATGGAACAATAAGTACAATTATATTGTTCTACAAGGAATAATACATAGATCATTTTGATAGTGGCTTCATTGGTCTTTCCCTTGAAGTTGTTTAGGCAGTGGGTCCTGCTATCTTCCACAACTCCTAAATAGGGTTGGTACAACTCCTAATAGGGTTGGAATCTCCTAATAGGGATTCAAAGTCTCCTAATAGGAACTCATATGTACTAAATGTATTCATATAATCCTAACAAGGTTCATCCTCTAAGAAGGAATATTTATATTAGTACATCATCTTATGGGTAACATCCCCACTAGGGTTCTCCCTCTAATAAAGGGTTTCCCTACTTAACATATCTAGTGCTATTGTGTATGAGTATGTTTTTGTGGTTTCAATTTATATTACTCAAATGGTTAAGTTTGTTTAAAGTTGATAATTGTGATAATAGTTGGATAACTGATTCACCCCACCCCACCCCCCTCCTCTTCTCAAGTATATCAGTGGACAATATATTCTAAAAATTAGTATTAGAGCATCAGGGCCTTGAAGTATAAGCTTAACAACTTTGGGAGATCAATGGAGAGAAATATTAGTCCTATGTCTGATGGAGGAAATTTTTGACACTCAGAAGATGGAGCTTCTTGGTGAGACATCAAATTTGTGTAAAGAAGAGAGCATTGAGTTTCTAGATCCAGAATTCTTTTATTTCATACAAAAGAATAGAGGCACAAGTAAAGATAGATCTAGATTTGAAGAAGATGAAGGAAGCTATTGATCTACTTACAAAAAGGGAACTAGTAGGTATGAAATTTTTTTCTTGTTGGACATGTACAGATTTTGGTCATTTTTCATCAAGATCTCCTAAGAGAGTAAGAAAATCAAGAAAGATTTCACTTTCTGATGAAGATGAAGATTTGAAAGCAAGTATGGAAAAATTCTTGAATGACTCTAATGAGAAAGATAATGAGCCTAAATTGGTTAAGAAAGATGAATTAATAGAAGAGATAGCTTTGGTAACTATTTTTGATCCAAAGGGTAACCATGAAAATGTTGAAGTTTTCTTTAAGACGAACAATGATTTTCATAATGATGTGCTAATTTTTTAGCAAAGAGGAGAACATAGATCTAAACCTAGAGAAGAGATAAGAGTTGAGATGTTAATTCCTACCTCTAATAGGAATTTGAAAAAGAATCACCCTCCTAAGAAGATAATTAGAAGCAAAGACAAAGGTGTGATGACAAGGAATAGAGTAAATGAGGAGATATGTTTGATATCTTAGGTTGAGCCTAATAGTGTAAATGAGGCATAGAAAGATGATAACTAGATTCAAATAATGAAAGAAGAATTAGATTGGATTATGAAGAATGATATATGGGAGTTAGTTCTATTGAAAATAGATTGAAAAGATCATTATTGAGAGAGATTATTGAAAGAGATTATTGAAAGAGGGAGATTGTTGAAGAAGACTATGTGTTTCAATCATTATTTTTCCACTAATGTCAAGCCTGCTATTTTCTAGTAAGACAACTACTAATGAGATTCAAGTAATATCACTTATTTGATTGATGAATAAGTTAAAAAGGTTGGTTATACTAAGAAAGGTTAGAAGAATAAGTTACAAAAAGTTTTTTCTACAAAGGTTGACCAAGTGGATAGTAGATGCTGAGCAAAGTCATTACAAGCCAAGAAAAAAATTAGTTGTAGCCAAGTAAAAGTTCATTCTAGTGTATACCAAGTAGAACAGTTGATACAAATTATAGTTTAGTTGATGTCGAGCACCAGTAAACTTTAGTTCATGCCAAGTAATTTCACAAGGGATGTCAAGAAATGTAGTATGTGTCAAGCATTAGAAGCTTGATAATGCTGAGCTACTGCATTATTTAAAAGATCATGGATTTGATGAATCTAAGTTGACAAGTTTATTTTCTCAGATTGTATGAACTAGCTAGAAGATAAGGTTGATGAGCAGGTGGCATAGAATTCAAGGTAAACCATTTTTAGGAAAATTCAAATGGATTCTAGGAGAAGTTTCTAGAAGATATATGAGATATGGGGTAGATACATTGTATACTAACTAATCCATCCAAACCCTAAATTGGATGATGGAAAATGAGTGGGAAAATTATCTTAATTTCCTATTTATAGGGATGGTTGGTCATGAGGCAAGGTTGTCATGTGTGAGAACCTAAGGGAGACAAGGACTCAAGGGTTTTACTTCATCTAGTGACCTAAGAGAAGAGTCTGAAATGGCATGTTAAGAAAAAAGGCTTAAGGAGATGAATGCTTGAAGGATGAAAAACCTATCAAATTTGCAAAGTTTGAAGGTCAAGTAGAATTGAGGACTAAATAGTGATCTATAATCTGCAAGAGTAGTTGTAAGTTGTATTAGATCAAATCTTTACTATTACTCTCTAACAATTATATTAGTCTAGGGTAAATCCTTTAGATTAATGTTGACCTAACAATCATTTGTAAATCCTTTAAACATGTGACATTCCAAGTGAATGATGTAATGTCCTCTAACAAGGTTCACTCCTAACAAGGTGATTGAAATCCTTTAATAGGGTCACATTTAACAATGTTCATTGTAACTTTTAACAGGGTTGTCCTTTAACAGGTCATCACTTCAAAAGAGTGAAAAGAGTAGCATGTTACTAGTGGTTTTTCCAAAATTGGGTTTTCACATAAATCATTGTGTCAAGTGTGTTGATGAATCTATTATGTTTCATGCTTTACATTTCTATAAGTTGATTTGATAGTAACATACAAATTTTAATTGATTGCATAATTTTATGGATGCATGCATGAGTATAAGTGTTTTATAGGTTCACTAAAGCTATGAAAATTTTTATTTATTCATTTGGACCTTGAATAATTGATTCACACCCCCATCTTAGTTATTCTAAAATATTCCAATAATTGGTATCAAAGCCAAGTTTCTTGAAGAGAACTAGTTTAAAGGTATTAGAAGCACAAAGATCAAGATGTTTAAAAGAGAAGTACCCAAGCTCAATAGAGATAGCTTTCTTGCATGGAAAATTTTGATGAACCTAAACCTTGGAGGACTTGGATATCATGCACAATCTACCATTTATGTGGAGCATTTTGATCCTGTTGGTGCCCCTACTACTGAAGATATGATGAAGAAGAAAGAACACAACCAGGCAATGTTGGAGATTAATTTTTCCCTAAGTTATGTGAACTTTGATGATATCAAAGGTCTTGATAGTGCAAATAAAATTTGGGATGCCCTAGCTACCATCTATGAAGGAGACACTAATGTTCTTGGAGCCAAAGTTGAAAGCCTCAAGGGTAAGTTTGATGATATGAGAATGGAAGAAGGCAAGAATATTGCTCAATATGTTGAAAGGATAAAAGAAGTTGTCAATGTAATAAGAGGAGCAAATGGAAAACTAGATGATGATATTATTTTAAGAAAAATTTTGAGAACACTATTATGTATATATGCTATTAGAGTTTCTACAATTCAAGAACTAAGCTGTATTCTATGGAATAAGCTATCACTTGAATGTTTGGTAGGTAGGCTCACTACTTTTAAGCTATCTAACTCTAATAATTACAAGACTAAAAATATTAAATCTACTTTCAAAGCTAAGGTGTCATTTGGGGGAACCTGATGAGAAGAAGAAGAAGATGATGAAGAAGTATGTGTCCAATGACAGTGATACAGATGAGGAGGATGTTGAATAGCTTGAAGCACTACTAGCAAGAAGATTCCACAAAGGTAAAGGAAAGTTCAAAGGTAAGTTACCCATCATTTGTTTTAATTGCAATGAGGTTGGTCATATTGCCGCTAGATGCCCACAAAAGAAAAAATATAGAGGTGGTGACAAATACAAGAGTAGAATAGATGAAGACAGCAAGGACTAAAAACACAAAGGCAAAAAGTCTTGCTACATTGCTGAAGAGGAAACAAAGGATGATTCTAATGAGCATGATGATGAGGTGGTGTATGTTGCAATGAAGGACATACTTGATGAACATGAGGCAATTGCACTTGTGACTTATGTGAACAAGAACAATAGATGGATCATTCACACTGGATGCTCACATCACATGACTAGAAACAAAAGTAAGTACATGACTCTAAATCATTACGATGGAAATAGTGTAAGATTTGGTAACTATGCACCATGTTTGATAGAAGGAAAAGGTTCTATCAAACTCACAAACAAGATTTTGTGTGACAATGCTTACTATGTTGAAGGACTTAACTATAATTTTTTGAGTGTGTCAAACTAAATGATTTGGGATGTAAGGTTGAGTTTGAAAATAAGATTGCTAAGATATATGACACAAATGGGAAACTGATTGGAAAAGGTGATCAAACTAGAAGTAATTTATTGTATCTTGACATAAAGGATGCTAATTTTCTTGCTATAAAATTTGATGATGTATGGCTATGGCACAAGAGTTTATGTCATGTTAACTTTGATAACTTGGTTAGTATCAGTAACATGAAGAAATCTAGAGGTTTGCCTAAGTTGAAGAAGCTTGATAATGTAATGTACAAACAACGTCAGTTAGGCAAAATGACAAAGTCAAGTTTTAAGTGTAAAACTTATACCTCTAAAGGAATACTAGAGATTGTTCATACTGACTTGTGTGGACCAATTGATGTGAAAAGCTACAAAGGAGATAAGTACATAATGATATTTGTTGATGATTATTCTAGGATGATGGCAGTTGTGTTTCTCAAACAGAAATCTGATGCTTTCCAAATGTATAAGTGGTACTTGGAAAGAGTTGAAAAGGAAATAGGTAAAAGTTTGAAGTGTTTTAGATCTAACAGAGGAGGAGAATTTACATCAAATGAATTTGAGATGTTCTGTAATGATAGAGGAATCAAAAGATAGATATTTTCCCCTAGAACACCTCCAAAAAATGGAATAGCTGAAAGAAGAAATGGATCTATAATGGATGGTTCTAGAACACTCATGATGGACAAGAATACTACTTTAAAATACTAGAGAAGATGTAAGTGCAGCTATCTATACCTTAAACTGTGTGCAAATCTAAAAAGGTACTCATTCAACACCTTTTGAACTATGGTACGGATATCCACCCAATGTAAAATAATTTAAAGTATTTGGAAGTAAATGTTACATTCTTAAAGATATTAGGAATGGGAAGCTTGATGCAAAATGTGAGGAATTTATATTCCTAGGATACTCTACAAGAAGTAAAGCTTATACGTGTTTAAATACTAACATTAAAAAAATTGTGGAAAGTAAAACTTTGAACTTTGATGAATATACAAAATTTTATGAGGCTAAACCTATGAAAGAGCCAGAATAACACAAATCATTTGTATACTTTTATGAAGGAATGCCTACTGAAGAGAATGCTACAAATCAAGTTACAAATCAATAACAAGTTTTAGTGACTATCGAGTCACACCCTATGAATGCCCAGTTGCATTCAGGAACTGAGCTACATTTAGATTCTGAGTTACAAAATGAGGAGAATGCACATTTTTATTCTAAGAGTAGTGTACTTAAAAGAGATTCTGAGATACCTGACATAGATATACATGATGATTTTGAAGTTGAGAGACAAAATGAAGAAACAAGAGCTGAACCAAGATTGTCCAAATATTCAAAACACATCATCTTGCTACTCAAATCATTACAGATAAAGATGCTAGAGCAATAAGAAGAAATAGACTAAGAAGTGAAACATGTTTGATAAGCATAAAGGAACCCAAATTAGTAAGAGATGCATTATAATATGTTGACTAGTATGAAGCCATGGAAGAAGAGGTTGAACAAAGAGAGAACAACGAAACATGGAATCTATTTCCTAGACTAAAAGACAAAAATGTGGATGGTACCAAGTGGGTATTTATAAATAATCTAGATGAAAATGGTGAACTCGCAAGGAACAAAACAAGATTAGTTTGCAATGGATATGCACAACAAGAAGGAATTGACTATGGAGAAAAATTTTCCCCTATTGCTAAACTGGAAGGTGTAAGAACTCTACTTACTTATGTTGCATACAAAGGTTTTAACATTTATTAGATGGATGTTAAGTCTACATTTCTAAATGGTAAATTAGAGGAAGAAGTTTACATAGAATAGCCAAAAGGTTTTTTTTATATTAACAATAAGAACATGGTATGTAGACTAAACAAGGCTCTATATGGTTTGAAACAAGCACCAAGAGAATGACATGAGAGACTTCATAATTATCTTGTCAAGATTGGATTTGAAAGGACCGATGATAATAACAATCTGTACATCAAGATAGAGAAAGGAAAAGGTATTTTGTTATCTAAAATATTTGTTGATGATTTCATATTTGGAGGACAAGATGCTTTACATAAAGATTTTGCAAATCAAATGAAGAAAGAATTTGAGATGTCTATGTTTGGAGAAATTATTTTTTTTGTGTGTTTGCAAGTATATTATATGAAATGTGGTATATACAACACTCAGTCAAAGTATGTCAAAGAAATATTGAAAAATTTTGGATTATAGGGTTTTAAAGCAGTAAGTATGCTTATGGTGATAGGACACAAGTTGTCAAAGAATGATCATTTAGCTAAGGTAAATCAAAAATTGTATAGGTCTATGATTGGAAAATTGCAATATGTACTACACAATAGACCTAATATTGCATTATCTATAGGGATAGTTGCAATATTCTCTACTAGTTCTAGGAAGAATCACTTAGTGGTTGTGAAGAGAATACTAAGATATCTGAAAGGAACACAATATTTTGGTTTATACTACAAGAAGAATGAAAATTTTGAATTGAGAACCTACATTGATGTTGTTTGGGTTGGAAACATTGATGATAGAAAGACCACTAGTGGAGGGGCATTTTTTAGGCAAGAGACTAGTTACATGGACTAGCAAGAAACAAAGTTGTACTTCACAATCTATTATTGAAGATGACTATGTTGCTACTGCTATAAATTGTATAAATATTGTGTGGATCAAATAGCTACTCAAAGAAATGAAGGAAGAAATCACAGAACTAGTGATACTTTATTGTGATAATACTAGTGCTATCAATATATTAAAGAATCCAATGATGCACACAAAGACAAAGCACATTGTAATCAATTATCATTACTTGAGAGAGGTAGTTCAAGATAAAGAGGTGAAGATGGAATATGTCAACACAAAAGAAAAAATTTCTAATATCTTCACAAAACCATTACCTAAGGATGCTCATGAGTATCTAAGAGGTAAATTGGGGTTGAATCAAACAAGTTGATGTTCATAAGTTACACTGTGGTGCAGAGGATCTTACTTTAGGAGATACCTAGAGTAATCATAGAGCTGAAACTTCAAATCAGTCACCAGTAACGTGATAGAGGGAGAAATAGAAAGAACTTGAAAAAATCTATATCTGTGTGTTAAGATGACAAGTTTTTGATATATTTCTTTGGAAGTTTTGTCAAAGAGGGAGAGATTTATTGATTAAGTCAAAAGTGAGATAGATCAAGCTAGTACAATTATTCAGTGAGAGTAACTGATCAAAAGAGAACACAAGTATGATGAAGGAGATAGAGGAGAATATAAGTAAGTGGGAGAAATCCTAATCTACCTAGTCAAAGAGAGATATAGTAAGAGGGAGTTATAAGAAAGAATTTTGTAACCTAATCAAAAGATGGAAGCTGTAGATAGAGGGAGAGATTTCAATACAAGTTTTCTTTTTGGTGTCGTCTTATTGTTTTAACCTAGTTGGTTTGGTTGAATATAGATGTTTACCATTTGGTTGATTTGGTTGATCAATTTGGTTTTCCATCAATTGCAAAGAGGGATATTGTTAAAACTAGATTGAAAGGATCATTATTGAGAGAGATTATTAAAAGAGGGAGATTATTAAAGAAGACTATGTGTCTTAATCATTGTTTTGTCACTAATGTCAAACCTATTATTTGCTAGTAGGCCAAATGATTATAAGATTCAAGCACTATCACTTATTTGATTGATGAAGGGGATTTGATCAAAAGATGTAACAATGGCACCTAGAGGAAAGGTTGAGTTATGATTATATAATGAAGTACAAGGATTAGTTAAGACAGTGATGACATGATGTATTGATAACCTACTTAAGGTTAGAAAGGTTGGTTACACTAAGAAAGATTATAAGAACAGGTTACACAAAGTTTTTTTGCCAAGCTTGACGAAGTGGATGGTGCCAAGAGTCAACACAAGTTGAGTAAAAGATTAGTTAGAGCTGAGTAAAAGTTCATTCTAGTGTATGCTGAGAAGAACAGTTAATGCCAAGTAAAGTTTAGTTGATGTTGAACACTAATAAACTTTAGTTTGTGCCAAGTAATTTCATAGTGGATGTTGAGCAACATAGTATGTGATGAGCATTAGAAGCTTGATAATGTTGAGTTGCTGCATTATTTAAAAGATTGTAGATTCAATGAATATAAGTTGACAAGTCCATTTTCTTAGATTGTGTGATCTAGGTGGAAGATAAGGTTGATGAGCTGGTGGCACATAATTCAAGGTAAACCATTTTTAGGAAAATTCAAATGGATTCTAGGAGAAGTTTTTAGAAGAGATATGAGATATGGGGTAGATACATTGTATCAGACCTAATCCATCTAAACCCTAAATTGGACGATGGAAAATTAGTAGGAAAAATATCTTAATTTCATATTTATAGGGATGGCTAGTCATGAAGCAAGGTTGTTTATGTGTGACAACCTAAGGGAGACAAGGAGTCAAGGATTTTGCTTCATCTAGTGACCTAAGAGAAGAGTCTACAATGGCATGTTAAGAAAGAAGGCTTAAGGAGATGAATGAGTGAAGGGTGAACAAGCTATTAGAGCTACAAAATTTAAAGGTCAAGTATAATTGAGGACTAAATAGTGATCTGTAATCTACAACAAAAGTTGTAAGTTATATCTAATCAAATTCATACTGTTACTCTCTAACAATTGTATTAGCCTAGGGTAAATCCTTTGGATTAAGGTTGACCTAATAGTCATTTGTAAATCTTTTAACCGGGTGATATTCCAAGTGGATGGTCTAAAGTCATCTAATAAGGCTTACTCCTAATAGGGTGATTAAAATCCTTTAACAGGATCACATTTAACAGTGTGTATTGTAACCTTTAACAGGGTTGGCCTTTCACAAGGCATCACTTCAGAAGAGTGAAAAGAGTAGCATTTTATTGGTGGTTTTTCCAAAATTAGATTTCCATGTAAATCATTGTGTTAAGTGTGGTGATGAATTTGTTATGTTTCATGCTTTACATTTTTTCAAGTTGATTTGTATCATACAAGTTTTAAGTGATTGCATAATCTAATGGATGCATACATGAGTATAAATGTTTTATGGGTTCACTAAAGCTATCAAAAAATTTTATTTATTCATTTGGGCCATGAATAACTCCTCAATTATTCTAAAATATTCCAACAAGTTCCTAGACCTCAAGACAAGAATGTGATAGGAACCAAATGGGTATTTAGAAACAATATGAATGAGTAAGGCTTGGTTGTGAAAAAAAAAAGCTAGTCTTGTGGAAGGGATATTCATAGCAAGAAGGCATAGACTATGAAGAGACATGTGCACCTTTATCTAGAATAGAACAAGTAAAGATGTTCTTGGCGTATGCAACAAATAAGAAGTTTAAGGTTTATCATATGGATGTTAAGTCAACCTTTCTAAATGGAGAACTTGAAGAATAGGTATATATTGAGCAACTTGAAGGATTTCCTTCATTAGAAGATAAAGACATGGTGTGCACACTAAAGAAATCTTAATATGATCTAAATATAGCACCAAGAACCTGGTCTGCAAGGTTGGATAATTATTTGGCAAAACCTGGATTTGCTAAAGGTATGAAAGATAGTAACTTGTATTTGAAAGAAGTTAAAAATAGTTTACTAATTATTGTAATATTTTTTTATGATATCATTTTTGGAGTTAATTATGAAGCAAGTCATGAAGAATGAGTTTGAAATGAGCATGATAGGAGAAATGAAGTTTTTCCTATGATTGCATATTGTACATAGCAATGATGGTATTTTCATTTCACAAGCTAAGTACTTGAATGATATGTTGAAAAGGTTTGGTTTGGAAAGTTGTAAAACTATTGGTACATCTATGATAACTAGTCACAAGTTATCAATCAAAGATGAGACACTTGCAGTAGAGAAGAAGATGTACAGATCTATGATTGGAGGTTTGCAGTATCTGACTCACACTAGACTAGATATAGTATATGCAATTGGGATTGTAGCTAGATTTCAAGTTGATCCAAAGGAGTATCATTTTGCAATAGTCAAGAGAATATTTAGATACTTGAAAGCAACATATAACTATGGAATTTGGTATGACATATTGAGTGATTTCAATCTATGTGCATATACTAATGTAGATTGGGTAGGTAGTATCGATAGCAAAAAGAGAACTAGCGGTGGAGCATTCTTTCTTGAAGGAAGATTGGTTTCTTGGCTGAGCAATAAGTAAGATTGTATTTCATAAAGTACAGCTAGGGTAGAGTATGTTGTAGTAGAAAATAATTGTAATCAAGTGGTGTGGATGAAACAGATGTTGAAGGATATCAAAATTGAGTTTAAAGAACTTCTTATCATTTACTATGATAACACAAGTACAGTGAGAATGTCTAAGAATCTTGTGTTGCATTCTAAGACTAAGTATATATCTATTAAGTATCATGTGCTAAGAGAGAAAGTAACAAAAAAGAATATTAGATTAGAGTATATGTGTACTAAAGATTAGATTGTAGATATCTTTACAAAGCCTTTTCCTAGAGATACTTTTGAGTACTCAAGAGGTATGCTTTAGGTTATGTCCCTACCTACTTCTGAGTAGATGATGTAGAGAATGCATCAGTCTAGTAGTACAAAGCACTATTCTTATCCTGGAATGAATGTTGATGCTTACCATATGGGGGAGTATCTATGATGATCTGAGTTACTAGAGACTCTTGGTATTTTGTATTGAATAGTGCCTTTGGACACTCAAGTTGATTGATGATTTGGTGCAGCATATTAGCAATTGGTATCTAATAACATTAATATTGAGGTCTTTGACATTGATGTCAATGGCAGAGAGTATCTCCTAAGGCATGGGGGAGAGTATGCATGAAAGAAGAACTCTTAAACAATGGGGGAGAGATATCTCTTTACAGAGATTAAGAAAGATTCATGAAATGAAGCAAGAATAAATGAATTGTTTAGTCTAATGTAAACAATTGATATCTAAGAAGAAGGAGTATACACCTATGTGTACCTATTGTGTTGAGATTCTTTTTAGTCTTTGGAAAACTGATGTTGATCAGTAATAGCAACAAAGTATTACTTGGTATTCTTGGAACTTATATGTTTTTCATCTATGTTGCCATCAATGCCAAAGGGGAAAATTGTTAACATGAATACTGATGGTACGACATTGGGGAAGTATCCTATGTTGACATATGATTGAAAGGATCATTTGAGAAAGAGAACTAAGAATTACTAAAGTGTTTTTCAATTATTATTTTTTCACTAATGTCAAACCTGCTACATGTTGATAAGATAATTGCTTATATGTTTCAAGCACTATCATTTAGTTGATTGATGGAGACAATTTGATGAAAAAGATGTAACAAAAGTACCTAGAGGAAAGGTTGAGTTATGATTATGTATTAGAGTAGCATAGTATGTGTCGAGCATCAGTAAATTGATAATGTTGAGCTACTGCATTATGATAAAGATCAAAGATTTTTCAAATAAAAGTCATCAAGTTTGTTTTATTGGAATTTGTGAATTGGGAAGAAGATAAGATTGATGAGCTAGAGGCGTTGAATTTTATGTAAACCATTTTAAAGGCAAATTCAAATGGGTTCTAGGAGAATTTTCTAGACAAGACATGATATGGGGTAGATACATTGTATCTTACCTAATCCATAAAAAATCCTAATTTTTTAGATGGATAATGAGTGAGAAAAAGAGTTGTAATTCCCTATATGTAGAGATGTCTAGCCATGAAGCAAGGTTGGTTAGAGGTCCGAGATTTTTTGGCAGCGAAAATCTGACAAGGTGAAGGAAGAAGGGTTTGCTTCATCAAGTGACCCAATTGAAGAAGTCTACAATGGCAAGCTAAGCAAGAAGACCAAAAGAGGATGAATGCTTTAAGGGTGAACAAGTTGTCAGAACTACAAAGATAGGAAGCCAAGCAGAGTTGAGGACTGAATAGTGATCTGTAATCTACAAGTAAGGTTGTAAGTTGTATCAGATCAAAACTCTATTGTTACTCTCTAAGAATTGAATTAGATTAGGATAAATATTTTGGAGAAAGGTTGACTTAAAAATCATTTGAAAATCCTTTAACAAGGTGGCATTCCAAGTGAATGACCTAAAGTCCTCTAACAAGGCTCACTTTAAATAGGGTGATTGAAATCCCTTAACTAGGTCACATTTAACAGTGTGTGTTGTAACCTTTAATAGGGTTGGCCTTTAACAGGGCATCACTTTAGAAGAGTGAAAAAGGAGTAGCATGTTGCTGGTGGTTTTTCACAAATTTGGTTTCCATATTAAATCATTGTGTCAAGTGTATTGATGGATATCTTGTGTTCTATGTTTTACATTTCTACATGTTGATTTAATAGTAACATATCAGGTTTGGTTAACACACAATGAATGAATGCATAGTTAAGGATGTTAAGTGCACAGAGTCTGAGTCAAAGATGTACTTGATTTATAGAGAGCAGTTCCTTATGTATTTTTTCTAGCTTACATTTGAGATGCAATGAGAAGATGCATAGTTAGGCAGTGATAGAGGATAGTCAATTGATGACATTAGTGAGTGTGCAAGCTCTAGTATGACACGTGTGAAATTTTTTGTAGACTGTGAGCCGAAAATGCTATTATAATTATAATTAATTAATTATCTTATTATAATCAATTGGCAAAGCCTCAAGGATAACTCAAGGAATTATTACAAAGAAATGGTATAAAGGAAAAGATGTTTTACTTGTTTGCAAAATGAGTATGAGTTTTGTGATCATTGTATAAAGTGTGAAGTGCAAAAAGGAGTAGAGTGCTTGCTGAATGCATGGAAGTGATCCAAAAGATTATTGGATGTGAGATTTGTGATCTAGTTACAAGATCAAAAGAAGTAGAGGTCTAGTTGATAGGATAGAAAAATAGGAAGGAATAGTACAATACAATTCTATTATTATGCAAGGAATAATACAGAGATCATTTGGATAGTGGGTTCACTGGTCTTTCCCTTGAAGCTATTTGGGCAATGGGTCCAACTTTCTTCCAAAACTCCTAACAGGGTTGGAATCTCCTAAAAAGGATTCAAAGTCTCCTAACATGAACTCATATGTATTGAATATATTCATATACTCCTGACAGGGTCCATCCTCTAACAAGGAAAATTTATATTAGTACATAATCTTTTGGGTACCATCCCCACTAAGGATTTCCCTCTGATCAAGAGTTTCCATAGTTAACATATATGGTGTTATTGTGCATGAGTACCTTGTTGTGGTTTTATTTTATATTACTCATATTGTTAATTTTTTTTAAGTTGATAATTCTGATAATATTTGGATAATTTATTCAACCCCCTCTTAGTTATATTAGTGGACTATATATTCTAACAAATATTGTTCTCAAGGTTGATGAAGAGGAGGAGAAACCAAAAATTTCATTATGGGCCAATGGTAGAAGGAAGAAGAAAAATTTAATTGAGATACTAGATAAGGCAAGGAAAAATGCCCTTCAAATTATGCCAAGAGGAAGCCAATATTTTAATGACATGAGGCACAAGATTCTAATGAGACAAGCTACTAAAAATGAAAGAATCCCTAAAAAACTTGAGCTTGAGGCTAGAATGATTGATGATAGGATAATACAAGCTCAAGAATTAATGAAGGATGATGATTTCATTAATTATAAGGAATTTAAAAATTTTCTTTTTAAAATAAAGGAAAATGAATTATCTTTGCAATTGCAACCAGGGGATTCTGATGAGAAAGTAGCAGAGTTGGTAAAAGAGTTGCAAGAGTATGATCCAAATAGTGAAACACTTATTGTGGATAAATCTAGAGAGCTTATGAAAAGAAGTGGAATGTTTCTATTCCATGGTTGGGAGATGAGCTAGTCTTTTCTATTGGATTAGATAATAAGGTAAGATACATCTATCTCTTTTGAAGATGCTAATGTCACTATAGAATTACAAGGGGCTGGTTTTAATATCGATGTTCAAATAATGGAAATTTGGAGTTTAGCTCCATAATCAAACAAGCCAACATTGATGAATGTTAGAGATTCTCCACAAGAAAATGTAATTTTTTTGAATGTTATTACCACATCTAGTGACCAAATTTTCAATATGATGAATACAATATCGCTCATGGGAAAGAGAAAAATGGATTTGTTAGAAGAACAGTTTCATTAGACTTATAGTAGGTACATCGAAACAAGGAAGCATTATGAAGAAGAAATGAACAGTAAATATGTGTTATAAAAAATAAATGTTACTTTGAACAATGAGGTTAAAACATTGAGAATTGTTACTAGACCTACTACATAGATAAAAGACAAAGAAACCCAAAAAGGTATTGATATGGTAGACATGAGTTTAGCAACAAATCAAAAAATTGATGTGAAAGTGGAAGAAGTGGAAATAGATAAGAAGATAGAAGTAAGGCCAATGGAGAACATGCTTCCACAAAAGATAAATGTCCTAAAATAGATTCCACAAAGTATCCACATCAGTTACATTTTATTGCAAGGTGAAAAATACCAATGATCAGAAGCATTGTCTTAACTTTCTCTATTGTTTACTAAGTGGGGCCCTTACATACTATTTTTTGATAGGCCTGTTCCAATTTTGACACAAAAGAAAAAAATTCTAAAAGATGTTATCATGCCCACAAGGAAGGTGGTCAATAAGGTCAAGGAGTTAAATGGTTTGTTTTTTGGAAGATGCAAATGAAAAAAAAGAAAGATAAAGACCATTGCTGAAGGAAGCTTGGTTTTAGTCCAAAAATTGTTGATGATGAGAGTAACCAAAGAGAATGGAAGGAATGGTCTTATTATATAATATTTTGAATCATGAGAGATTTATTTCCTATTGTAATGGTGAAAATAATATTGCTACAATATATGATATGATTGATATCATGTATAAAATTGAAGCTGATGTAGTAGTGGATAGAAGAAGCCTTAAACAATAAGGAATCATGATGTTTTCAAATCCATTAACACTCAAGGTGAAGGGTCTATTGGGACTCAAAATAAAAGCCCTGATTTTGAGTACCATTGAGAAATCAAGCCTTATAAATGCTTTTCGATGCACATGTACCCAACTGTCCATTTGAGGCCTAAGAGTTGTTTAATGTTTCTAACACCTTTCATTTAGTGCATCTATGTGTTCCATGATAATAAATTTCCATTCTGAGTCATTCTGTGAAGTCCCACTTTGAGTAATTGTCAATTCTACATTTTCACCTGTCAAACAGTAATAAGAGCCCATGTTTGCAATTAAATACCTTGCACCTAGTGATGTTTCATGACTTGCTACTTTGAGAGAGCTAAGTGTCCATACTAGAGAGCCTATGTTTAAAATTTTGAGTCATTTAGAATCTGTTTGACTAGGCTTTGAATCGCTCAAAGTTGGTCATTTATTTATGTTATGTTGATGCAAAATATTTTGATTCTAGGAAGCCCTGTTTGACTTGTTATAATTTTGACCCATTTTATTGAAATAAGAAAATTGATTTTGTTTTTTATTGTAGTGGTCAGAGACTTCCTACATTTCAAGTTTGAGCTTACGAGAAATCCATTTGATCAATATTTGAATGCAATTCCAAATGCAACTTGTAACTTTTTACTGGTGTCAAGAAGTGCAGATTTGTCAGAACCCCTGTTCATGATGTCATAACTTGAGATCCATGATAGATGAGATTGAATGGATTATACCACTATGTTTTACTCTAAAAATACTTTGACTATGCCAATTTTCACATTTTGATGAATCTGTTTGCATACTTTCCCAGGTCCATTCTATTTGCCAAAAACCACTTTTTTGCTAGTGTTTCTAGTTTACAAATTTGTGTAGCCCACTTTGACAGCTCTCCATTTGTGCCTAGTTATTCATTGTGAGCCTTAATCCCAAATTTATACTCTTCTCATGAAAGGGAACCAATGCCCCAATTTTTGCTTCCTCAAGTGTTCGTTTACCTAGTTTTCAAAGCCAAATCCAAATGCATTTTATGGTTTTTTGACTTATTTTCTTGTAGTATCTTTTGACTAAGAATTTTTCATGAGACAAGATTCAATAGGGTGTAGGTATGCAATATAGAGAATTAGTATGTTTGATTTCAGAGCTTGGTCAGACGTTTGGTTCAGTTTTTAAAGCCGGTCAAAGGACCCTTTGGGATTAAATTGATAGTTTCCAGACTAATGATAAAATGAGTTTCAAATGTTGATCCATTGGCCAAATTTGATTTTGATCAGTATCAAGTGATGAATGGATCAATTAAAATTATTAGTTGTCCGAAAATGGTATTTTTTTTAGCCGGACCCACTTTGGAGCCTAACTGATTCCACCATGACTGATAAATTTTGAAGGAATAGGTTGGATTTGTATATACTAAAGAATAACCATGAACCAAAACCAGCAGTAGCCTTTGTAACTGGTGGTGCCCAAATTATTGTGTATAAAGTTTGGGGTTCTCTTCTCGGTCAAGAGTTGGTGGAAAGAGATGTTATTGTTGCATACATTGATTACAGGGTATTTCATTTGTATGCCAAAATATTGCTCAATATGGTGGTGATGCAAGGAGGATATATTTGGTACGACAGTCAACGGGTGCACATATTTCTTCTTGTGCATTGGTTCATCATGTAATAGAAGAAGCTAAAATAGGACAAACATAGATACTAAAGTAAGATTCTTGTTAAATTAGGTTACAAGGATACTATAACCTCCTTGTTGGGCTCATAATATCATCTTTGGATTCACAATCTCACCTTTGGATTCGTAGAGAAAGAGGGTGCATGTTTGAATCACAGCCAAGCCACCAATAAACATGAGGGAAGAAAAAGGAAGTGTTCCAAGGTGTGCAATAAGGGAGGTGAAGTAGAAACCCAATGGATGACCCATATTGTTGTGGAGCACAATCATAGAAAGAAGATGAACCAACATTTGAATTTCTTTAAATCTCTAATGTTAGACTCTTTCATTTAGAGAGGAGGTTACAAAAAAGAGAATGTTTCTTGTTGTTGGGTAGTAGAAACTGGGGTGCTTCTTGATACAGAGCTTCCTAATGGAGGTTGGAGAAAAAGAAGGAAAGTATTATGCTATCAATGTCACATTTAAAAATGGAATTGACAATGCTAGTTTTACACAACTCTTCAAAACTATAATTTCCAAGGTAGTAGAAACATATCAGCCAGGGGCTATAGTTCTTCAGTGTGGAGTTGATTCACTTGCTGACGATTGCCTTGGCTACTTTAATTGTTCCATTGATGGACATGCATAATGTGTGAGGATAGTAAAGAAATTCAATTTTCCACTATTGGGGGCTAGAAGGAACAAATTAGTAAAGAGTAAAAAAAGGGATAGAATGATAGATTTGACCCACATTAGAAGGGAGACAAAGTTACTATCAAAAACTAACTCAGAACCACATGCTCTTGCGTGGATATGTGACCATGTGATAGAGAGGAAAAGGAAAATTACACCAAGTCAAGAAGAATCTATAATCAAGGAGGCTCAATGCCATAGCAGGGACAGAGGATGTGACAAGAGTAAAAGCAACAAGGAACATGCTAAGAAGGAAGCACCATTCACACAAAAAGAAGAGAAAGAGCCCATGCATGAGAGAGAATGGGAGTCACCACCGACAACATAAAAAGAAGAAAACAACATTTTTAAGGAGCCCTAGCATAATGAAGCTAGCCCCACATTAAAAGAAAGTGACAAGGAATATAAAAGCCTAAAGCATCAGTAGGGGAGCCTCTGGTTTATTTTTTGTAGATTTCATTAGTGCCAGTTGTGCAGCAACTACTCTCGAAGCCTTGCAAGGTTACAAGTTTTATGAAAACAAGTAGAATTCACTTTCTCTAAGGTTGTAGTAAGGTGACATTAAAGTTTGAAGCATCGTGGAAATAGAGGAAGTTGCACACTAATGAAGAAAAAAGTAGTTCTATTATCCCACATTCGTTGGGACACAATATTTTCACTTATTTAAATACCATTCCACTCATATGTTATGTGTCTTAACAGGCACGCATGTTTTGAAAGTTGTGGCATGCATGTGGGTCCCAGTTGGCAAGAAGAATAGGTAAAATTTTGAGTCGACATGCAACACAAAAAATTGATGACATTAGTATTATTGAGTGTCAAAAAAGTTAGAAAAGGTGCTGGAAATGTTGAAGTTTCTGGTGGTCACCATCAGAAAATGGGAGGGTCTCATCGGTAGTGACATGGCAACCTCCTAGTAAGTGGAGATTCTAGCAAGTGACCTACTGAAAAACTTGGAAACCCAGCGAAGGCACTGTGTGCAATGACTCAGTGATTATGTGGTGACATCAACATGAATATGATAATGACAAGTGGCAGTTGGGCAGTGTGTATAGTGACAAGATGATGATGTGGCAATGACCAGACCAACCACAAGGTGCCACATGGAATGAATTTTGAGGAAAGTTGTGATGTGGCAGATTGAGATTGAAACTCACAGGATGGTGACACATGGCACATTTGACGGCTATCGCCATGTCACCAAAGCAAAGATGCATGTTGGTTAACATAGCAACATGGCAACCCAATGAGATGCTGACATATGGTAGTGAGTTGGCGGTGAGGTGGTGCTGACATGTCATTTTGAAGTGGATTGGTGATGTGGTGAGTGCATCCAAGGTGATGACATGGCAGTCTAGTGGTAGTTGAGAGGCCAATGAAAGACTGCCATATGGAAGTTTTTGGTGGACCAATAGGATGGTGCCATGTGACACCTAGTGGCAAGTGACTGGATAGAGGTCGACCAATCGAGTCCTACCAGATGGCAGCTTGGTCAAACAAAGTTTGACCTGAGATCCAAAGATAAGGGGAAATTCAAAAGTGTCAAAATATTTTTTAAATATTTTCTCATAGAAAGTGCACACTCAGTAATTTTAAATGCAAAGAGGCATTTATTCTAAAGTGTAGACTTTAGACTTTTAAAAAAAATTGAAAATTTAAAAGTTGCAGACCAAGGGCCATGCAAAGGGGGTATGTTTTTCAAATTTACTTTCAAGGAGTTTCTAAGAGGAAAATATAGGTATATTATATATCATTGGAACTAGGAGAAGATGAACTTTCTAATTTTGGAGTTTTTTTTTGCATAGGTCCTCATTGCTTCGAGTTATAGCCAAAAATGTAAAATTTGGGCCTTCTCAATGAAATGAGCTAAGATTGAAAACACAGTTACAAGATTGGTAAAACATGTTAAGAATGCAGTTGGGGTCAATTTTGATCACCTTTGTTCAGTATAAACCCAAATTTTTACCAACATTTCATGAGGTTTTTAGATTTTGGGCAAACATAATGGTTTTCATCATTGAATAGGAGATTTTTCAAGTCAATTAAAGAAGATTAATGAAAACCAAATCAGATCAAAGGGGAGAGAGATTAGAGAGATTATTTTCATTACAAAGGAGGGAATTTCAAGTGGACACATGTCATCTTCAGATCAGATATGAGAATTCACTCCTTGTCCATATCTTCTTCTTTCTCATCTATTGTAGGGGGCTGGAAAAATATTGGAAATTCTAGAATGAAAACATTTAGTAGAATTGGCTCTAGAATTAATGAAGTCTGAATGGAAAGATCTAGGATGTGCTAGTTCCAGACCATGAAGCTTTGCCTTGGCTATGATACCCCCTTCCCATCCCATCAATTTCTCATTTCAAGCATTTTCTCTCCTATATGATAGCATATGTTATTGTACAATCTAGTTTATTAGGTATCTCGTGAGTCAATTTTATGAATTTTCATGTATTATTTCAAGGAAATCAATACAAAGAACAAAAAGTGTTGAGTTTCATGTTAAATCTTGTCTACTTTCTTAGTGATGTATAATGTTATATGATCTTTGAACAAAGAGCCTAGATCATAATTGCAATCCCTTAAGGTTGTACGTTGTTTCATTGTTGCTTGTAATCCAAAGAATTATGTAAATGCTTCAAAGAAATCACCAGGGTTCCCAATTTATTGAGGAGGATATTAGGTAAGAATGAGATTTAGATTGAATATTGATATCCAATTTACAAGGTAAATGGATAGCTTTGGAGTCTTGGCATAGGATATGTGTCTAGGATATCCAAAATGCATAGGAGAGTTTTATGAATTTGCCTAATGGATTAGGCACTAATCAGCTACAGGATCATTATCTTGTTGTCTATAGTTGGTTTTCATCCACTTTCCCCACCCAAATAAAATCAAATCAAATTCAAATCATATTTATATTTTATGTTAAAAAGCCAAAATAGAATGCCCTCACTTAGCTTATGCATTACATTATCTTGCATTTAGCTACTGCAGATCTATGTCATTGTATCAGTTATTAGGAGATATAAGGGTTAAATCTGCTTAATAGATTTAGGAATATGTTTTTGCACTAGTACCATATTAATTGAATCTAAGGTCCACCTGCCTAGGTTTTCTAGAGCATGAAGTAGAAGAAGGGTCTAGCCTTATAGTTGGCTCGATGTTTGAAATGATATGTTGAAGATGGGAGTTAGCTTCCCCTAGATGTGTCATATTCTCATCGAGGTAATTTGAAACCTATAACATTTCAAAACACCAATAGGATCCAATTGCCAAATACCTATCATAGGTATGGAAGAGGGCTTAAAGGAAGGTTATCACAACCCCACAAGACAAGGTAACCTAATCACTAGGCTTACCAAAGTCCTAAGCACCAAACTCACAAATGCATTTTTCCAAATTCCCTTAAAAAAAAGAGGGATCGAACCCCAAAAAGTGGATACAAAGATTGGGGTGGCCTAAAATAATTGTTCTGGCCTACTTAGGGCTTATTCACAAGGATTTAATGGTTCTTTCCTTCATTAGCAACCCATAACATCAAATTGCTTCACAACCCAAGGATTTGGCTTGTAGCCCTTCCTAGAATGAAAATGGAACATAAGTTTGAATATCTCCAAATGAGATGATAGTTTTGTTAGGTATTTTGATACCCTTTTGGGTTTTTTGAAACATTCTATAGTACCAAATGATGGAAATGCATAGAGGTTGTTGTTGTTGCAACATTAGACCGAGTTGATAGGCCTAATTATGGCTCCATTTACACTACAAGTGCTCCTTCTCCTATGAAAAAAATCAAGCCAAGTATGTATACATGTGTGGGCATGTAAAATAACCAAGAATCCAAGGTTTCAAGCCTTGATGAATCCCCAATCAAAATCTAAAAAGGACTATCCTTAAATGTTGTACGGTGTACACATTGAGATGCACATCTAGGGTATGGTGGCAAATCTAGCCCTCTGAATTTGATAGCAAAAAAACTAAAAAATATAAAATTAAATTTTTAACACTTTTATTCCACAAAGAGGCATCAATTTCCCATGATAGAATGTGCCAAAACAACCTAGACCTAGGCAAATGTTGATTTTAAAGTTGAATTTAGGCAGTGAGAGTAAAAATTCAATATCTCCCAAACTATGATAGATCAAAGCATGATACTTGTTGCAAAATGAAGTATATTCAATTATCCAACTTCTATAATCACTAACACATGCCCTCACATCAATAAAAATCTATAAAATAGCCTAGAACATATTTTTTGCAAAGAAAATGTTGTTTAATTTTATTGATCTTTGCCAAAATTACACTATCTTCCTACAACCACCTACTTATGAGGGCTTTGTAGGAAATTCCCAATGGTTGCAAGACTAGTTCAAACTATTCTAGCTATTGGGAGCATTAATTAAATGTTTTGACAAATTTTAAGAAAGTTGCTCAAAAGTTGCTAACAACTTTTAAAGCAACTTCTGCAAAATTTACAAAAATGCAAATCTAATGACTAAACTTGGCCCAAACTTTAAGAAAATGATCCAACATGGATCTAAATATTAAAATCATATTAGAACCTAGAATCCTATGATTTTTAGGCTTTATTGACCATTTTTTACCTTAGTTACCTAGGGGCTCATAATTATGCCTAATCCTGGAACTAGGTTTTACAACTAGATCAATGTACCAAACTAACCTAAGTAGAATGTTTAAGACTCGTAGGTTCCTTATTTGATGAGTCTACAGTAGGTGCTCCTACACCAAAAGCAAACATAAATAAAGTAGTTACAAAAGTCTAAGCCATAATAGATACAAAATGGAACAAGTTTCTAAGTTAACTAAATTTTGTTAGAGAAGCCACCTAACCAGATGTAGACACTAATATTACTATTTGGAAGGTTTCCACTGACATTAAGGCATTACCATCTAGAGATATTGAATAAAGAAGCTGGAGAAAGTTGTAAGAACAAGGAGAGGAGGACAACTACTTAATTAATTTACCTTGTCTTTGAGGTTCACCTACTATGGGTAGTCACACTATACAAACAATGAAGTTGATCCTAAACACCTAGAATGACAACTATTCCTTTTTTTGGCTATCTCTAGCCTCTTCTTATGTAACTATTTTTTCTTGTGTAAAACAACATTGTTACAATTAGCCTTTTGACATGTGTAAGCCTTTCTAGCCTACAACTTGTTGCAATCCTCATTCTATAAAAGGATTTCCAAGGCTTGGAAAAGGAGTCTATATTTTGATCTTGTAATTCATATAAGTTTGAATTGGTCCTAGTTTTGTGCTAAGTTTTTTTGATGTACTTAGTTGGTTTTATAGAAGTTTGTAAATTAATGAAAGTCTAGTTTTAGTTATACATCCCTATCTAATTTCATATCAGAGTTATGTATTATCTTCAAAGAAATCAATAAAAGCAATATTTTCAAGGTATTACTGTCTTATAATTATATCTCCTATTTCATACTTTTATTGTTTTCAAAATGAATGAGAAAGTTACAATTTATTCAAATGCAATTTGATGAATTTTATTACATTTTAGAAGTTCCTTTTATTTCAAATAATTATATAAATGCTTCTACTAAGTGATAAGATCATGTGGGGGTATGAAAAGGATTTGATAAGTATGGGATTAAAAGATTCACAACTGATACTTTCAATTGTAAGTCAATTAAATAGATCTAAAAGATAGTTGATATGATTATGTTTGATAATGGATTAAGGCACAAGTCTTTATGTTAAAGAAAATCAAGCAATATTAATCTTGTCTTAGCATGAACACATTTTATAAACCAAAATCATTAAAATTGTTGTGATGATTAAATGCAAAGTTGGTCAACACTTATTGCATAATTGTGTCAAGTTCATTATTAGCTCTACTTATCTTGTCATTTGTCTTGCAATTTCAAGAAGTCTTTAAGACCAAATATGTTGATTAAGGATTTGTATTAAAGAGCATTACCCATGAAAGAGTGTCAAATCCTTAGGTTAACCTACCTTGGTCTAGTAGAACCTAAAGTGTAGAAAGCATTATTTATTTTCTAAGTTGGTCCATGACTGAATAGATCATGCCAAGCATGGGGAATAGCTAAACCCTAGGTGATTTACTATTTGTTGTTTTTGTGGTTTTATATGCAAATAATTTAAATTAGAAACCAACACAATTATCATGTAATATTGGTTTGATTATTTTACAATCATGTATGATTGGGAAGTGTTGAATATTATAAGCTTAACTGAATCACAAGGTTAATGAAGGGAGACTATATTCACCAAGTGACTACAATATTGGCCAACTGATTACAAATATGAATAAAGAACATAAGGTTTCCCAAGAAAGTCTATATTACCCAAGTTACATGTTACTCGGTTAAATGTAATATTTATTGAGTGATAGGCAGAGGAACAAGTGTGAGAAATTGGAATATGAGGTTGACTTTTGATAAAAATTTGAAAATTTTGAGAAGGTCTATTGTGAGAGTCAAAGTTTGTTACAAGATTAATGATGGAGAAAAATGAAGAAGGATCTAACAAAGGAATTTGAAGAAGGATAAGGAAAAACACAAAATTCTATGTAAAGTTATATTTTCTATGTGTCTAAATTCATTGTTTGAAGGAATTCAATTGTAAACCTAAGATCAACAATTATTATTAAGATGGTGGCTTTCTTATCTTCTCTTCTATCTTGGGACCCCTTGTTATCAAAGGTGGATCAGGAGGACATTGTTTCTTGTATCCCTCAGATGATCCAACCCCACCACAAAAAAATGCTTTGGGCTATTCCTAATGCATTGGAAGTTAAAGAAGCTCTTTTTTCCTTGCATGCTGATAAATCTCCAAGTTTGGATCGATTCCCTACCTTCTTTCTTCAAATGTATTGGTAGGTGGTTATGGAAGATGTGATGAAGGCTATTCAAGATTTCTTTGGAGTGAGAAGTATTCTCAAGGAGATTAATTCCACTTTCTTCATCCTCATTCCTAAATCTCTGGGGGCTAACTCTTTGGACAAGTTTAGACCTATTAGTTTATGCAACTCTTTTTATAATATCATCTTGAAGGTGCTTACTTCTAGAATGTTCAAAATTCTCCCTCTGATTATTTTTGCTCAACAAATTGGCGTTGTCCCTAGAAGACAAATTTTAGATTCAATTATGATGGTCCATGAAGTTATTCATTCTTTGGAAGCTACTAAATGTGAAGGTATGTTGCTAAAATTGGATCTCTCTAAAGTCTATGATCGGGTTGACTCGTCTTCTCTTGGGTTAGTCCTTCAAGCCTTTGGTTTTGATCAAAAAGTCTATAAGATTAACTCTCAGCTTGTTTCTACCTCCTCTCTTGCTATTTTGGTCAATGGAGCTCCCTCATATTTCTTTAAATCTTCTAGAGGTCTTAGAAAAGGAGACCCCCTCTAACCTATTATTTTCATTATTTTGGTTGAATGTATTGGAAGGCTTATTGAGCGCAAAAATAAAGATTGAAGTTTCAAGGGGATCAAGCCTTCATCAAAATGTGAGTCTTTCTTCCACCAGCAATTTGTGGATGACAAAATAATGGTGGGGGAGGCCTCTATTAGGGAGGCTAAGGCTATGAAGGAGATGCTTGATATATACACTAGAGGGTTTGGTCAGCTGATCAATTGGGAAAAGAGCTCAATTTTCTTTGTTAACACCCATAAAGTTTGATACAGAAAAATTGCTAGGATCCTTGGCTATGAAGTGGGAAAATTTCCCTCTATCTATCTTGGACTCCTTTTGGTATCTTCTCCCCCAGACTCCTAGAATGGGATTTTGGATAGATTTGGTAGAAAGTTGGTTAGGTGGAAAGGTGCTTCTCTCAGCCAGGTAGGCAAGTGTCATTTGGTCAAATCAACTCTACAAAACTTGCCTATGTATGCTTTGAGCTTGTGTGGAATTCCTGGGAGATTTGTAGAGAAGATGGTAGAAAATCGGAGAGACTTTCTATGGACTGGTCTTGAAGGGAGAAAAAGGTATCGTCTAGTTGCTTGGGAGAATGTGTATCTTCCAAAGAGGTATGGCATCCTTGGGATAAGAAAGTTAACCCATCTCAATAAGGCTCTACTAGTGAATAAAATATGGCATATCTTCAATAACACTAGTGAATGGAGGGATATCCTAGTTAATAAATATATCAGAAGGCCTTCTCTTCATTTTATTTTAAACAATGAGGATATTCCAAAAGGGTCGATTATCCGGAATGGTATCCTGAAGGCTAGGGACCTGTCAAGGGCCAAGGTTTCTTGGAAACTAGGAAATGGAGAGGAAATTCATTTATGGTCTGATAGTTGGCTATTTCAAAGTCCCCTTATTAACAATCCTACACATGAAGTTTGGGTGAATGAATGTATGAGACAATTTGGCTATAAAATTAGCAATTATAGGAATGGCCAAGGATGGAAAGATCTTTCCCTCATATCTAAAGATCTAAATTTGATTATGGTTATATTAAAAACTATGGTTCTTGGTAATAAGAGAGATGAAATTATTTGGGGAGATAATCCTAATGGAAGTTATTCTATTGCTTCATGATATAACTCTCTTTGGTGTATGAAGGAGAAACCCGCTTGGGCAAATGCCTGGCTTCCTAGCCTCATTCCCAAGATCAACATCTTTTATTGGCTAGCCCTTCAAAATAAAATCCTCACTCCAGATAATCTTAAAGAGAGAGGGCATGTAATGCCTAATAGATGTCCTCTTTGTAAAAACCAGCTAGATTCAAGAAACCATATTTTCATTCATTGTGTTTACTTTAAGGAGGTTTGGGAGTTCCTAACCCACGATTTTGAGATTAGCTGGTACATGCCAAATAATCTTCCAGATTTCTTTAGTCAATGAAAATTTTTGTTTAAATCTTCTATTTTACAGGAATTAAGCACCTAGATTTTGCCTCACTTCTGCTAGAGTCAAGGTAGTTTTTAGTGGCTAATATTAGAATTTTTTTGCTAGTAAATTGGCTAATAATTTAAGATTTAATGCAACCTAAATTTCCACAATTTTATTAAATTTAGTTCTAAAATAACAAAAATTGCTCAATAATTTATTTTATTAAAAAATTTAAACTCAAAGATTCACCACAATATTTGATAAATGGTTAGATTTGATTCACCTAAATATTATACATCAATTAAATTAAAATTAATTCACCAATAATTATCATAAGTATTAGTTACTTTAGGGGTATATCATCAATATTTAGTTTTCACTATTGATTTAAAATATAATGATATTATCCTCATAATTTCCATGAGATAGAACATGTTCAATTTTGATTTGTAATATTCCATGATGATTAGCGGACTTCCTATTATTATTGAGATTCACAAATATTTTCTACTCAAAAATTATGATTCCAAAATAATTGCCAATGTAAATGATATTTTAAATAAAAAAACTGAGAGACTCTAATAAAAATAATTTGTTTTTTCAAAATAATGAAAGATTCACCAATATTTTATATCTTTTTCTAGAGGGGGGTTTCTTAAAGTTTACCCTAGCTAGAGTATCTAGAAGGAAAGGAACAACATAATTTTTAGGGATAGAGAGGAGCCAGCTCTTGTTCTTAGGAGGAAGATTAATAAAAAGATCAAGGAAAACTATCAAGTCAAGAAGGGGGGAGATTTTGAAGTTGTTGGCAGCAAGATAGATGAGGAAAAAGATAGGAAGCTAGATGACTTCTTCCCCTGATGGGATGGCACAAAGCCAATTTCAACAGTGCCTCAAAAGGAAATACATGTCCCTCAAGAAGTGGTGGAATAATAAGAAATAATTTTGGTGAGGGAGTTGTGGCTATTTCTCTTCTGTTGGGAATCCAAACTAATCATTTTGCAGAAGCCAAAGCAGTGTGCCAAGTGGTTAATCTGGCTTTTGAAGTTGAAATAACTAAGCTTTGGTTAGAAGGGGATTTCAATAACATAATTAATTGTATTAATAGAAAATCTCATCCTTCTTGATCAATTGCCAATCTAATTAGAGAGACACATGACACCCTTGCTAAATTTGAGACTATCAGCATCAAACATGCATTCAAAGAAGAAAATCCAGTTGCGGATTGGTTTGCCAATAAAATTGTGGGATCTGACAAGTTGATTACATGGCAATCAAGAATAGATATTCTAGTAGAAGCCAAGACCCTTATCGGCCTGGAAAAAATCTAGGGGTGTACGGTGGAGATCTAATGGTAATAATGAATATTAAAGGTATATGGGATATGAGTACAAGTCATAAAGGCCTTTTTGGTTTATGCAACTAGTTGAGTCTTTCTTTTTCTTTTTGACACATTTTGTGGGTTGAAATTGTCATTTACTACTTGTGTTTTAGTAAGGGGAATTATCTTGGTGCATATCAGAGAAACAATGCCATAGTTTTGTTTTGAAGGATTCGAAGAGCCTAGAATTTATGATAATTATTGGAGCAAATACTGAAGAGATGGTGGGAGAACACCACAAAAATGAACCGGTGGGAGATCTAGAGAAATGGAGGAAAAGGGGAAAAGTTTGGAAAATTTTGAAAAAGGGAGAGGTTACCAGTTACATTTCCAAACTTCATGGTTTTGATCCTGAGGTCACCAACAGTATGGTGAATTCATGGAAAGACAAAAAGGTGAAAGTGAATAGTATCTCTTTTCTAATCACTGAGGAGGTTGTCACTACAGTCATAGATATTCCTATGGAGGGTTTCAAGTTTTACAGTGATAAGAAACTCTTTACCAATGTTGTGAAGGATTTAGTGAAGAGCACCGAAGAAATGAATGAACTGATTAAGAGTGAGACATTTTATGTGATGGAATCCATCAAAAAGCTTTGGAGGTATATGTTGTGTGCTATTATTGAATATATAACTCTAGACCCTAGGTTTGATCAAGTAAGAACCCATCATTTTTTTCTTCTTAATCTTTTTTGTCATGATAAGAAATTTTCTTTCCCTTACTACTCACTTAATTCCATGATTAAAGCTATCACTAGCTTTAAGAAGAAACTCATTGTCAACCCTGTTCTGCATGAGGGATTGTTACTACTAATCCATGGGTACTTCAAAGATCAGACAATTAGCAGCAATCCTTCACTAGATGCAAAAGAGGAAAATGATAGCCCAGCTATTCTTCTTACTTTGATGAAATTTAGAGCTTAAGCTCGAAGGAGGGGAATAATTCTTCTAGAAATAAAATTAAGGGTCATGTTAAGAAATAGTCCTCTGATTTAACCCCTAGGAGAAAGAGCCCTAGGGACCACGACCAAACCTCTAGCAAAGAGGATATGAATTACAATGAGGATGAAGAGGACATGGATTCTGAGAATGAAGACAAGGAGATGGAGGAGGAGATTAAAGAGGACCATGCTGGGAAAAAATGGAAGAGGGATAATGCAGATAAAGAGAGGGTTTCAAATTAGGAATGGGATATTTCGATTCTCCCCCTTTGCCCTGTTCATCCCCACCCTCATTATCATTCCAAGGAGAAAGAAAAGGATAATGCTAGTGCTAAAGAGGGGGAAGTTCTTGTCAAAAATAGGACAAAATCTTGGATGAATTTCAATGTTAGGACTAAAACATTGGGAATTTATAAACAAGTTATGAATCCTTAGATTCTAGTGGAGAATCAGGAAGAGCCCTAGCTTGAAGAGCTCATTGATCCAGCTATTGTGGCCATCTTTGATAATGCAAGGGATATAGGAATGAACCTTTTGAACAATTCTCATAATAGCATGATTGATAATTTTAGATCAATCAAGTGGCTATACCATGAGCTAGAAGAGGTCAAAGAGAAGGTGTGTCAATTAGAGGACAACAACAGGAAGATTGAAAATAAGAACTAGGAGGATCAGAGCAATAGAGCTAGTCTAGTTGAGAGGAGAATTAAGAATCTTGAAAACTACAATCACAATTTGGCTAGTCAAATGATCTCTCTCCTCAATTTTATCAATGACAATATGCTCTCTTTAAGTAGTGTGATCAAAGATAGAGGCTTGCTAATATGTGAGGATCCAAAGGACAGAGAAAGAGCCAAGTCTGATGATGATGTGGCTACTAACATCACCTTTACTAGTTTGGACAAGGAAATGGAGAAAGCCCAAGAGCAGAATGCCAAGGAGCACTAGAATATTTATAAGGCTACCCAGACCATGCAGGATTTTGAGAAGAAGAATGAAGAGTAGTCCTCTGATTCTATCTTTTGTGTTTTTTGTTGTTTCACTATTGACTTTTCATTTTGGCTTTTACTTAGCTTCGTTAAAGATAGTTTGATCTGGCCTTTTTGTTGGCCTTTATTGTTGGTTGGGCCTTGTGCTTATTATCAACCTTTAGACTCATGTTTTTCTAGTTGGGCATTTTTGCTTATTATCAGCCTTGGTTTGTAGCTACTTTTGGGTTTTAGGGTCCCTTTAAAACCTATTTATCTTATCAAAAAAAAATATTATTAAGAAGACAAATATGGAAGGATTTGGAAGCATTGAGAAATCTAAGGATGAGAAAATGATAGTTTAGGCTACTGATTTCATTATGCTGAACTATTGACATGTGGAGCTGGTTTAAAGTTGTTTCTAGAGTTGGAAATCTAATTGAAGGTCACCATGAAATGTGAAGTTGTTGAAGGAGAAAGAGACAAGTGAGCCAAGAAAATTAGAGAGGAGAGGAGGAAAGAGTGTGTGAAATTTAGAATCATTTGAGTGAGTAAAAGACCAAGAAAGTGTAGGAATTGAGATCTATTCAAGAAAAGGTAGTTGCTACGCTTACATATCACTTTATACTATTACTATTTAACAATTGTAGTATAAAATCTTGGAAGTACTAAGTGGACTTAACAAGTATACAAAATTCTAAATCGTAACATTAATTATTGATTTTTGTATCTCCTCTAAATAAGACCACTCTTTTTGGTCCTAGATAGGGAGTGATAAGGTGTAGATGATCTTTTGGTGAAATCCTCTAACGAGATCACTTTAACAAATTGTACCTAATATCTAACAAGGTAGTCTCCTAATAGAGATCACTTTAGAAGAGGGAAATTTTTGGGTTTTTGGTTCTAGTTGATTTTCTCCCTTAATAGGGTTTCCAAGTTAAATATTAGTGTCAAAATTGTGTGAATGTTATTAGTTTTGTTAGTTGATTTACATGTTTTATAGTTTACTACAGCTTGGGAATTGTTGGAAACTACAATTATAAGAATTGTTATGTTTTCATTGATGTCAAACCTAGTGGAGAGATATTTACTAATAGTCTAGACTATCATATATGTTGATTGATGAAGAGGATTTGAAAAGAGAGATAACTAGATGAACTAATGAAGTTGTTGACTAAAGAGGGGAAAGTATATTGGAATTAAAATGGGAACTTGATTAGTTATTATTTCCAAAGATAATGTGTTGTTTAATTAGTATATGAAGTGAAGAAGACAATTGAATTGATGTCCTAGAAGATAAGACAAGCAATTGAGTAAAACACTAAGCTTAGTTGAGTGACAGTTTTACTAGGATAAAGAAGTAGAAGATTAAGAAACTTAAAGATAACCAAGTAAATAGTATTAGCTAAGTGACAGTTATGGCCAAGCAAGATAAATATGAAAATTTAGTATAGATCAAGTGTAGTTAGGGATGACATCCAAGATGTTAACCTTGAGAGGGAAAGAGTCACTTTTGTGTTTTGACAATAATGTGAAAGCTGGAAGGCCTACTAGGTAGATTTGTAAATTGTGAAGGCATAAAGGAAATATTGTATTATAAAAAGAAGTGTATAAGTTGTATATGAGATGTAAGGTGATATGAAAATTATACTAATGTCAATTTTGATGTATGATTAGAAGTATGCAAAGTGTAGCAAAAGAAAGAAAAGATATTGAAGATATCAATAGAAAGAAGTTTTTGTATCTATCTCTTTTGGTTAAAGGAACTATATTGTATAATTGTATATTTGAGAAGTGGGCTCATCTTTCATACATTCTATAATTATATATATCAAATCATAATAGGGCTTAGGCTTTTAACAGGGCCTAGCCCTTTGACAAGGACCGAGACAATATATATATACTTAATAGACTCCTAATAGGGTCAATATCATTAACAAGATACTTTTGTTTAGTGAATCCTTGTGGGTACCATCCCCATAAGTATTTTCCCTTGGATAGGGTTTCCCTAGTTAACAAAATATGGTGTTATGAGTTCTCTTTGTGTATGGTTATTATTATTGTTCAATGTTTTTAGTTTACTTTCATATGCATGTTATAAAATAATTAACAATATTTAGTTTTGGGCTAAAGTTTGTAAAATATTGATTCACCCCCTTGCCCTCTCACTATTCCCTATTTCTTAAAAGAATAGTAGAGACCAAGCTATGTAGTGTTGACTGAGTAGAAGAACACAATGATGACCAAGTGTCAGCACATAACAATTTGTAAAAGAATTAAGTTTGAAGCCAACATAATTAATTTTTTGTATTGGTAAAAATTTGTAAATGATAAGGATTGACGAATCAGTATATTTAATGCACAAATTGAGTTTTTTATATGATCAAAGACAAGGATTTGAAGAGAAGTTTTTAGAAGTATCAACAAAAGAGTAAAAGGATAAAATGGTGGATAGAATCATTCAATCTAAGATCTATAGCGGTATTTAGGCATAAAAATATGTAAGCAACCTATTTAAGGAAGAATAAGAGATTTTTATAAGGTTGGTTAATTTTTTATTGGAAATTTTTTTGGACAACCTGTGAAGAACATTATATAAGGAGAAATGTGAGAAGATTGATGAAGTGTGATTGCTTGAAGGGTTTCCAAGTACATCAAAGATGGAGATCATAATGGATATCTAAATTTGCAAAGTGAGTTATATTTGAACGAATCAAACATGTTGTTACTTTCTAATCATTATGGCAATCAAAATCCTTTAATCAAGGTTGAAGTAACAATCATTTTTTAAATCCTTTAATCAAGGTAAAATTCTAATGGAATGATCCAAATTTATCTAACCAAGCCACTCCTAATAGAGTGATTAAATCCTTTAACAGGGTCACACCTAGCAGTATGTTTTGTAACCTTTAACAATGTTGGCTCTTAATCAAGCTCACTTCAGAAGATTAAAAAGTAGTAGCATGCTACTTGGTATTTTTTCCCAAATTAGGTTTCCATATTAAATCTTGGTATCATATATGTGTGAATGTTATATGTGTAATACATTCTATTTAGTATTAGTTGGCATATACTAAATAGAAAGCTAAGTGATGAATGAATAAGTTAAGTTGTTGATGGTATGCTATATGGACCTAGTGGTTTTATACTTCTCTATAAGTTGTTCTAAGTTAATAAAAGTTAAATTGGTACATTTAGAACTAAGGATAACCTATTCATACCCCCGCCCCCCACCCACCCCCTTACTCAATTATTCTAAATATTGTAACAATTAGTATTAGAGAATTTGACTCTTGTAAGGAAATTTTGAAGGACTTAAGCTAAAGATCAAGATGTACAAGAGAGAGGTATCTAAGCTAAATGAGGAAAATTTCCCAACATGACAATGACTAATGAAACTACATCTATCTAGAGTTGGAGATTTTTCCTTGTACTACCATGAGAATAAATACATTAAAGTTTCTACACCCATGACTATTGAACAAATGAAGGAGAAGCAAGATCATAATTAAAGGATGATAGATCTAGAATCTTCCTTGAGTTGTGCTAAATTTTATTATGCGAAGGAATACACTACTGCAAAGAAAATTTGGGGAAAGTTGGCACAAATTCATAGAGGAGACAAAAATGTGTTGAGGGATAAGGTAAAAAGTTTTAGAGGCAAGTTTGATGACATGCGAATGAATGAAGGTGAGAATGTTGCATAGTATTGTGTCTGAATCAAGGAGGTTTTTAATGCAATTAGAGGAGCTTGAGTAATCATATATGATGATACTCTAATAAGTTATGTATTGAGGACTATTCTTCCTATCTATCTGATTTGAGTATCTACAATTGAAGATCTCAAATGTATACTTGGTAATGATCTAACCTTAGATAATTAGAATAGTAGACTTGCTACATTTGAATTGTCAAATTTTGGTAACTATACACCTTCTAATATTGAATGTGCTTTCAAGTCTCAAATAACCCTTCATATATCTAAAGGAAAGAAGAGTAAGCATGTGGATAGTGATAGTGAATAAGATGATGATCTTGATGAATTAGAATAATTATTGGTAAGAATGATATTAAGAGAAAAAGGAAAATACAAAGGTAAACTCCTTATTATTATTTTTACATGTAAAAAGCATGTTTAAAAATCTAGAACATTATAATGGAAGTAGTGTTAAATTTGGAAATGATACACCATATTATGTGAAAGGTAAATGATCAATTATATTGAATGATAAGATTAGATGTGATAATGCATATTGGGTTGATGGTTTGAAATATAACTTCTTGACTATGGCTTAGTTGAATATATCAGGATACCATGTTAAATTCCAAAATAGAAAGAAAAAGATCTATGATGCTACTAGTGAACTAATTACAAGTGGTGATCAAACAAGAGGTAACTTGTTCAACCTAGACCTATCTAAGAATAATTGTCTATTTTCATAATTTGAAGATGGTTTCTTGTGGCATAAGAAGCTATGTCATGTGAACTTTCATAATTTGGTAAGAATTGGTAAGATGAAAAGACCTAATGTGAAACCTAAACTTTGGTACAACTATGCACCTAATGTGAATTATTTCAAATTTTTTGGAAGCAAGTTTTACATATTGAAATATGTAGCAAAAGGAAAAATTGATGCGAATAATGATGAAGATATATTCCTATGGTATTCCACTAAAAGCAAGGCATATAAGTGTTTGAATTATAAAACTAAAAAATTGTGGAAATTGCAAATGCTAGAGTCGATGAATATAAAGAAAATATTGAAAAGAAATGCAAGAAATAACTTGAAGATTATAGAAACTTTTTCTATTTCTATGAAAAAGAACTAAGTACCTAATCTAAACAAGAGAATTGGTTGACAAGCATCAATGGCAAGGTACTATTGAGGTTCGACATAACAACTTTATCAAGCATCGATAGGTTGCCAAGCATCAAGATGTAGGATCTAAGACACAAAATGATGAAGTCAAACATCAAAGAGAGGACATTGAACATCATAAATACAATGTTGATGTTGCAACTAGAGATACATGAAGAAGATGTGCAAGTAGGGTTGAGTGAATCACAACAAGAAGAAAGGAGACTCAAATGCCCTTTAGCAAAGTATATAAAGAGGAACCATACACCTGACCAAATCATTGGAAGAAAATATTATGGAGTCATGATAAGAAGTAAGTTGAAGATGTTGGTAATATGACCAATTAGTCAAATTTGGTGAGATATGTGGTTGTCATTTATGGAAACATATGTTTTATAGTTTAATTTTGATTATTTGTGAATGAAAATTTTCTAAGTATTGGACAATGTTACAATAGCATGATGAGATTTATTGATAGCAAAATATCCCCTTTGAATATTCTCTTGCATAGTTAACCATGGATACATGACATCACTTTGATGATGCATATCAGTGCACATGTTTGTACAAGCAACCAAGTTCAAGTTATGAAGGAAATGCCAATGTAGTTACTTCATAGTGCAAAATAGAGCATGTTAGCAAACTGAGTTGTATGACTTATAGAATTGTTTTGATTAAGAAATCTTGATGAGCCGACTGTAAGGATGATATGTGAACCGACTAAGGAAGAATTCATTAATATGAATGATATAAGTAAAGAACTTCAATTATGAAGTTAGTATATAATGTGATGCTATGATGTGTGATGCAAAGTAATGTTATGTGACATGATAATGCGAGATATGATGCAAATTGATATATAAGTAGTCACTCCTTGTATGAAGTATTGACAATCAGAAGAATTGTGAAGTATAGCAATTGATCCAGTATTGTATGTATATCTATTCGCTTGAAGAACTTATTGTATAGTTGCATATTAGTGCAGTGGGCTCTTCTTGAATGCATTTGTATATAATCTACCAACTCCTAACAGAGTTGAGGCTTCTAACAAGGCCTATTCTCCTAACAAGTACTTGAGACAATATACATTCTTCATAGACACCTAATAGGGTCAATATCCTTAACCTAATTCTTATATATAGTGAATAATCTTGTGGGTTTCATCCCCACCAAGGTTTTCCTGAGTTAACAAAATATGGTGTTATGAGCTCTCTTTAAGTATGGTTGTTTATACTATTCAGCATTATTGGTTTACTTCCTTATGCATGTATTAAAGTAATTAATAATATCTAGTTATGGGAAAAAAGATTGAAAATGTTGATTCACTACCCCCACCCTCTTAGTATTATTTATTTCTAACAATTGGTATTAGATCCTATTTATTAAGAAGAGGCTTAAGAGCATGAATAAGATCCCTATAGATAGGGAATAGTTGAAGAATAATCTTGAAGAAGCTCTTGAGAAAATTGATCTCCTTACTAATGAAAGAGATGGCCTAAAAGATAGATATAAATATGCAAAAGCTTACATTGGTGAACTGAAGGACAAGATAGATGACCTGAAGCAAAAAGGACCTAGTGAGAAAACTAGTGATGATGATATTGAAGATAAAAAGAAAGAAAATGAGATGTTAAAACATGAGTTAAAAATAGTTGAACTCAAGCTAAGTCTTAAGAAAAATGGAGGAAAGAATGACTCCAAAATAAAAGTTGAAAATGTATATCTAAGATCCCAACTAAGAAAAGTAACATCTGAATAAGAATCTATCAAGTTGAAGCATGTAGAATTAGACAAATACAATACTATTGTGAAAGGTGAATTGGTACAAATCAAATAGCAACTTGAGATATCATATACCAGCAGTGAAAAGATTAAAGAACAAATATTTGTATAGAGACCTAGTTATGACAAGAATGGACTTTGATTCTTCCTTGGACAATCCATCAAGAAATCTATTGAGAGAAAAGAACCTAATACTCCTGAAATCAAAAAGGATCTAAACATAAGCAAAGCAGATAACACATCTAAAGACAAAGAGAATGTTACTCACTCCGAGAAATCTAAAGAATCTGATCAAGATGAGGATAATAGAAGAAAGGAATCTCATGTCATGTGTAATGAACTTGAACATACTAGAGAAAATTGAAAAGGTAAGTCTTTTAAACCTATTTCAAATTTTTAATATCATAATTGTCATGGATATACACATCATGCAATAGATTGTAAGAAATCTAAATTTGATAATGATAATGCAAATAGTAGAATGTTTAGGAACACTAACCGTGTAGGCAATAGAAGAAGATCTCATAGCAATGAAAGTGGAGAAAGAAGACAAATTGTTTGTTATAGATGCAACAATCTTGGACATATCACAAGAAATTGCAGAGAACTTGAGAACTAGAATAATGAACAAAGAAGCAATGTACCTGTATGTCAATTATGTGATAACTTTGGACCCACAGCAAAGTTTTTCAGAATGAATAGAAGAAAACATAACAAGAATTAGAAATACAAAAGGAAAAATAGAAGAAATGATGATAGTCTAAAGGAAGAAATGAAGAAGTTGTCAAAAGAATTTAAGGAAACATTTGTAAAGGAAAAAAAAACTAGAAGTTCTCATATAGTTCAGGAAGAAGCACATCCTAATGTACTTGACAAGACAATAAAGTCACTTATTGTCTATGACCCATCTTACTTGCATTAAGAATTCTTAGTAAAATAGTGCATCAATTAACAAAAGTAATATTAGAAAGAATATTAGAATTTGCACAGTTAACAGTATATACTAGACATTGAGAGGAGTATATAATGAAGTGTGCATTGCTTAATATGACTAGTATAAGGTTAAGTAAGAAAAATAACCTCTTTGTTATACAGAGACAATATTTTGAACTGGTGGCAGATATGCATTTAATTGAAAGTGCAAATTACAAAAGATTTAAAGGATGCAAATTGATTTACGAACATCATTTTCTTGTGTGAAATCTTAAGTGCAAGATTGAAGAGAGATTTGAAGTCCTAAAGAATTTTGTAGATATGTGTGATCACTAAAAACCCTAAAACACAAAATTGAGGTATTTTTTGAATTCTTTGAGCATATTTCAGTAATGGAAACACAAGGAGTGTTTAATATTAGTGATAGACGTAGATATAACTTCAAGAAATAGCTATTTTTTTCATTACTTGATGACCCCATTGGAGAATTTTTGCAAGTACTAGAAAATGTTCTTCATGTCAAAGACATAAGAAATTACATTCACTATAAACTAAAAAGCTTATCAGACACTAAGATTCATAAGGAATTGGAGAGAATGTGCAACAATGATTTATCATTGAAACTAGAATATGCATACCTAGAACAACTTAACCTAGATAAGCATATGTTCTATATGGACTTTGATAACCGCAAATGGACAAGAATCATTTTTAGAAGAGTTCATGATGACCTTCTATGGTTGGGAGATTCAATTATATGCATTGATAATGACCTAATTCATAAGCTCACAATTTTGAGCAATGAAGGATGCAATCCTATGAACATAAAGAATGTGTGTAGATTAGTTGAAACAAATCTCAACACAAGTTTTGATGGTAGAAACATGAAGATCAATACCATTCACTAGTAAATTTAGGCTTAATTTGCGACACAAAAAGGTCTCAAATTTGACAAGAGTACGTCACTAAAGTGACCAAAGTCGTTGTCGCACAAATTTGGTCAGTTTTCTGCCACATTCATTTCACATCAAAATTTTGACTACATAAATGTGGATTTACCGACACAAATTTTGTCGAGTACTCTAGTCAATGTAAACTATTATTTTCTCAATTTTGACGTAAACTTGCCCAATTTTTTGTCGAAATTTTGACCAAAGATGCTTAGCTTTCAACGTCGGTGCTATACTCACGACCTAAAAGGTTGCCAGTTTGGTGTCTCAATTGCGACGAATATTGTTCGCAATTGAGACCAAAATGTGTCGCAATTGAGACGCGTTGTCCCATTTTTTTGAAAGCTTTTCTCTCATAGGAGCATTCAAAACTACACAAAACTTGATTATAAAGCGTAATTGCTTGATGCATGAGAGTCAAGGTATCATGCACATTTCTTCCTCCACACCATTGTTTCATTTTTCAAATGATTTATTTTATAAAAAACAATGGGAAGGAGGAAGAAATGTCCACGATATCCTGTTTCCACCGAGCAATTATGCTTTACAACTCAAATTTTGTGGAGTTTAGAAGGCTCCTATGAGAGCAAAGGCTTTGCAATAATTGGCACAACGCGTCTAAATTTTGGTTCCTGCAGGGAAGAATAAAATTAGGAAATAATTATTTATCAGGAATGAAAGCCAATAATTTCATCTATTTTTCAAACAGATAAACGTGACAAAAAAACTTACAATCCTAATCACATCATCATAAGAGCACATATATAACTATAACTATAACTGTCTAAAACCAACATAATTTACAAATATCCACAATTCAAATATTATCCCTTGATGTTTTCTTTAATAATGCTCCAATGCCTTAGGGCATTCAGTTAGAAACTTCAAAATTAATGCTATCAAGTTAGATGTCATTTCATAGCCACCAAGGATAAGGTCCATAATAAGATTCAATATCTCTTCATCCATAATGTATATTAATGCTATCAAGTTAGTTGTTATATTAATAAGATTCAATATCTCTTCATCAATATACCTCTGGTTCTCGATGGAGATGTGCTCTAATCAATAGGAAACGTCATCATGAAGCAGGAGGTGAGGTTGAAGGATTTTATGGAGGCATTCGAAAGTTAATGACAGAGGAAGAGATTTTAGCCTGGAAGAAGTTGTGGCCAAAAGAATCACTAGAATGATTGATTGTTACATTAGAATTATCTTCATTTAACATTAAAGCTGCATGCATATTGGAATGGCTGACATCATCGTTAAGTGCATTTGGTGATAGCACATTTGTTTAGGATATACATAGAGAATGTCAAGAGTGTTGTTGACAACTTTTGTATTTCTTTTGGCTTTTTCATGTTGGTTAGTCTACTAACCCTAACTCATCTCATCTAGGTCATATCAAATCTTGATAAAGGCTAGTTTGCAACAATTTAACTTCTAATAGCTAGTTTGTAAAAGTAGTTAAAATAACTTGTTAGTAATACAATTATCTTCATAAGGAGGTCTAATTTGCATTCTCAGTACAACACTCACCCAAATATTCTTTCAAAAGGTATTTAAACAACAATTAGATCTTGACAAAATTAGATATGAAAGTGGAAATGATAATCAGGTCATGTACCTCTTCTTCATCTCGTTTGCGCTTGTTTTCCTTAACCTTTTCGTGAAGATTTGCAATGTACTTATCAGATATCTCCCGAGAGAAGCTTTCATTACTAATTGCCTTGAATATTCATATCCAATATATTTATAGCTACTACTAGTGTAAGGTACATGATAACTACCTTTAATTACTCACAATAAGATTAATTCCTGATAGTGGCTCTTTTACCTGTATGCTTCCGCATCTTTGAGAAAAGGTATGCAATCCTCCCATTCTGAGGAAGCAACAATTTCCTGAAATGGAAAAACAATATATAACTAATTTATCGTTACATAGATAGAAATTCGTTTATGATAAGAATAGAAATTCATTCATATTTAGGATTTTTAATGTACAAAACTTTGTGAAATTTTACTCCAGGCGTAAAAGTAGTAGAGGAAAAAGAGACTGCATTAGAAGGATTTTTTCCAAAATGAAGAATGTAAACCTTCAAAGAATAAAGCAAAGCCGTGAAATCATCTGCCAGCCTTTCCCTCCTTTTTGCTTCTTTCTCTTCCTTTTCCTTTACTTGTTCAATCACTTCTTCAAACACAAGCTGCAAGCAATACACAAGATGTCAGTAAGACCTAACAAAATCATATATCCCAAAACAACTTGCATTACTTTCAACATTTTCAATTGTTTCAGTTTAACCTAATAAAAATCCATTATCCACTAATGAGAACAAACTAATGCATTTGTGATAGCGATTCACTTCCAACAACTACTTACCAGTGCAAATGAGTCAAAACATAATATAGCTGATGCAATGATCGAATTAGTTAGGAACCAGAGTCATATGGAACATAAGGATAAGATCTTCATTTTTATAAATAGTAGTTACTAGGAACATAACAATATGTGACAACATTGTTCAAAGGAAAATACCAAATACTTTTATTGTGAAGTCTTCTGTAGCTGAGACAAAAAATCTAGAAATGTAACCAGAACAAACCTTAATATTTGTTTCAGATGCAGTAGCCAAATCATATAGTTCCCCAATGGAGGCTTTGAACTTGTCAAGAGTCCATGCTGATGTTACTGCGAGCTACAATCATTACATCAAAAATATTACAATATATTTTACATCTAATGGAAAATCTTAAAGCACAAAAGGTACACCTTTCCTGACTCCATAGCATGTTTTATGTTTGATTTTTCCTCTTGGTACTGCCAAAGATACATATTCAAAAAATGGTTACATCAAAGGAATCAAACATACATTGCCTTGAGTAATAATGATTGCAAGCCTGATTGTGAAAGTGCAATTAAATCCTGCAATCAAATCATTAAAATATATGCAACTTTCTTACCTACTTTTTCATCCCTTCTGCAACATCTTCAAACAAATCCTTGGGTGGTGAACCAGATGTATTTGAAGCAGGATCTTTGATTTATGATCCTCTAGTTCTTTGCTTTATCAAAGAACTGGAGGATCATAAAGCAAAGAGCCTGCTTCAAATGAAGTGTGTCTTTTCTGTAAGCAGGCCAGTTGCTTTATGATCCTCCAGCAATCTTAAAAATTCATCCTGATTTTTACGTTCTTTTTGGCGTAGTTCTTCCTGCATTTAAAAATATTCAAGTCATTCCAATATACAAAAATAAGACAAATGAAAACTATGGAAGCACACTACTCTCTCATTCTAGACAACCTTTTGAATCGTGTGTACTTCTTCCTCCTCCAAATAAGATATAACACATCAAAATTTCAAGATGTTCTTAGGTCATTAGGTATGACATCTTTTGGAAAGATAAGATGCCCGTAACCGAAGCCATTATCTACATAATGACAGCAAACTATTCAGCAATCAAGATAAAAACCAAACAGCTTTCCAAACATAGGCATTTCACAGCTATGCCATCTCCAACGCACCTTCCAAATTTGAGTACAACAATATGGGTTCTAAGATTACACCAAAATTAGGTCCAAAGAGAAAGTCAGATAAATTCACAGGTTAACATGTATATTCAACATAAGATCACAATTTCCTACAGGCAAGACTTTAAGATAGAAAAAAAAGAATGTGAATTTGAGATTTGCTGGGATACCTTGCAAAGTCATTACAATTTCAGAGATTCCTGACTTTAGAATTCATAAAAGAAATGGAATAATATTTTAAGGAAGATCAATTGGGGTTATAAAACCCAATCATGAAATTGAGGAATAGGACAAAGAATGAAATGTCATTAGTTTATTAATCTAATTTTGTGTTCATGTTTTTTGCTCACCATAACCTTCCTACCCATCTCAAATATTATAATGTGATAAAATGCCAAAAACTCACCTTGGTTGAGTGACTTGTCCACCCTTTTGATTCCCTCCACTGTTGAAAGAACTAAAATATATCAACAAATTAAGTGTTAGTGAAACTACTTGAACAAATGAAAGGGAAAAGTTAACAAATTTTTTACAATCTAAGGGATTTATTGTGAATTAAGTAGACTTCGAGATTGTTTGATTTCTAACATATGATAATAGATCACACTATTGAAACATTGATATAACAAGCATACAATATATTGAAAAATAACAACAAAAAGCATTACATATTTTAAAAACAATAATATGTACCAGAGATGCAAGGGGTGAGGACGCCATCTCCTATAACCATACAAGTCCCCACAAGGGCTAGTATAAACAAACATCTCTTGGCAAAGTTACTTTGTTCAAGAGCTTCCTTTATCCTAATGGCTCTATTGGGCTGTCTACCTACAACTTCAAGTGTATATGAGGAGAGTTTCCTGTCTTCTTCCTGGTGATTGGGTATCATGCTAACATTTGCATGGCAGCAAATCAAAGAATAAAGAGAAAATATTCCACTTGCAAAAGAAATCGTCCCTTTAAACTTAGAACACATGTTTTCACATCAAAAAGATCAAACTTTGACCTAAAAACTAAGTGAAACTAGAGCTGTTATAATCTTACCATCTCCATTATCATTGGCCCACAATACAATGAAGACGTATTTGATGAGGGGCAAAAGAGTGAGAGAATATATGATCAAAGAAAAAGCCCCAAGAACGTCATCATGATGTTTGATGCCATCAGGAAAAGTACTCGCATACACATAAAGTGGTGATGTTCCTATGTCCCCATAAACCACACCAATACTCTAAAATGCCAATTGAACAACTACAGCCATGTTCAACATCTGAGAAACAGGATTTTTCATAAAGCGATGTTAGAATAGTTACTAAAATGGTCATAAATTATGTTTTTATAGTAAAAGAATACTTTAACTTAAGAGAAAAAAACTATACAATATTAAAACATGATATCGTGCTTTAAAAACTAAAAAGGTACCTGTAATGAAGAGCTTCATTTCGACTTGCTAATTGGTTGTCACTATTAACTATAAGCTTATCTTTAAAGTTTGAGCTTCACTTGGTTTTGAGAATAGTTAAATATTCTCTACTTAACAGGACCAACCACGTGAAGGTGGAAGCTCATTTGGCCCCTCCCCCCCCTAACATCACTCTAAATTCCCCATTAACATTTAATAACATTCAGTTCATCCATTTTTGAAATAGAACATTCAATCATTATAATCACATGATAACATTCATTAACACATAAAATTCATAAACACACATCATTCACGAATAATTCATTAACACGCAACATTCAAGAGTAAGTCATTCATGAATAATTCATTAACATAATATTCATTAAAAATATTCAAGAGTAAGTCATTCATGAATAATCATCTCTTTTTTTCTTTCTTGCCATTTCTTTTTTTCATAAAATTTCTAAGAGGAATATCAATGTCCTCCTTAGGATCCCCCTCCTCTACTAGTTCTAACACATGTCTCCTCCTCATCCATTCAGGAACACCATGAGGCCGTTGCACCAAAGGGGGGTCTGCTGCAATAACAAGTACTTCATGAGGTTAAATTCCCACCATTTTATATTAGTGAATTACGATTTTTTATTTAAGTAAAAGAACTATAAATCAAAAAATTAATTTAAAAGAACAAAACATAGATTTTCTTTACCTGAATGTGCCACATGATCTACTTGTTGATCAGTCTAAACATCCTCTGGCACTCGTTCAGCACGACATGATTCTATATCCTCAACACAAAAAGGTTATACCAGGTTCAATTAAAGATGTTAAATTGTATTAATAATTACATAATTATTTTTAAATAACAAATGAGTACCTCCATCGATGGTATGATGCACATCAGGGGCTTCATGATGCTGTGTATGATCTGTGTCAGGATTAACAAGTTGTATTGCAATGTCATGCACATTATTATCAAATAAATTGTTGCTCAAGTATTCAATTTCTAATATATTTTTTGTCATATTTACTTGTGCACATGATGTAGGAGACTGTTCGGTTGGGGCAATGGAAGCTTGCCGTAGGCGTTCAGCCATTGCTGCATAGCCTTGCTTGAAGGCAATTTTTTTGTGTTCTTCTGTGGCCTCCAGATTAAAATCAACGCCCTGCATTTTTTTATTAATTAAAAAAATTATTTGCATTTTATAAATAATTTTTCTTTGCAATTAATTTATTGCTACTTACAACGCGTGCTTTGATTTTCAAATATCCCCCAGAGCCAAGTTTGTGCTGCCCAACCTTTTCCAGCCTTGCCTTTGTTGCCTTTGATGTGTCCTGCAACCTATGAAAAGTTTGAAATATGCTAGATGATATAAAGAGAATACTAGAATCATTGTGGAAACATTTACTTCACTTGGGTTTGATGTCTTTGGAGGAAAAAATGCGCCATATGTATGGGTTTGATTTCCTCCTCAAAATTCATGGGATATTTTTACTGAGATCCTTGAGAAAGCACATATAGTTACAACTCCAGGAAGTGGGTTTGGACCCATAGGTGAAGGTTTTATAAGGGTGAGTGCCTTTGGTCATAGAAAGAACATATTAGAAGCTTCATTTGTCAATATATCCTATGTAGGATTTATGCCCAGATTGAGATTTATAAGCAATTGTGTTAGCATATGAATTACATACCTTTCATATTTACAATAACAAAATTTAAATACCAAAATTGAGGATTATGCGTGGTAGTATGTTGGAGAAATAACTCCTATTTTAGGGATTTTGACAAAACAACATAACGAGAAATATTGAATTCAAAAGGATGAGAATGTGAAGGAACAAGAGGTGCAGGTGAAGGTTCAAATCACATGAAAAGTCATTTGTACACACTGTGAATTTTGTTGTACATTATGTTGTATTTTAAGAGTGCTTCCCCAAGGTAGATGTGTTAGGCTTGGTACTTTGTCTCTTTACTTCATTGATATATGTGTTTGAATTAGTCTACACACAAATAATTAACATGTTACCAAAGCTGATACGCCTTTTGTGAGCTTGCAAAGAGCTAAGGAACAGAAGAGAAAGATTGGAAGCAGGGTGATATCAGGAAAAATCTCATAATGAGTTTCCATCTTTACAGTTTCCACAAGAGAAAAAGTAGGGATTCCCTAAAAAGGATAATCTATTGGTTGGGTATAGACACATAATCCATGTGATCAAAGCTTCAGCAGCAATAGAAAATACTAAAAAAGAAGAATGGGTTTTAGATGTGGTGGAAATTCTCAGCTTTAAATTCTTTAGGATTCTCAGACTACATTGTTATCTGAAGATAGAGATTAGATTTTGTGATGCTTCACACTTAAATCTGATGTATAGTGTATATGCACTTCTTTTTTGATATGCAACAAAGCACAAAATGGAATTGATGACAATATAAAATAACAATCACTAATGACAACATTATATACTGTTATCATAGTTAACAGAGTACTATAGAATATGGGATTCGATATCTTCAATGATGGATTTCATCAGGATTTACATGCAGATTAAGTGTAGATTTGATGCACACATGACCCAAAACAAAATAGGGGATAGGAAACTCAAGATAGCGAGCAATTATTGTAAAAGAAAGGGAAAGTCAACAAGTATAGTGGTCAAGGCATTGCCTATTTTTATGACTCAAAATCTAACATGGTACATCATATCACAAGATTCGATTGTCACAACTTTCAGTAGGATTTTCTTAGTTGAATTAGAGTTTGAGTTCAGCGAAGATAAAATTTGAGAAAAGAACCCATAGGAGACATAGGCTCTAAAATTTGTCACTAAATATGAATAAAGGGCTTCATTCTGTCAATATATCTTATGTAGGATTTATGCCCAGATTGAGATTGAGATTTATAAGCAATTGTGTCAGCATATGACTTACATACCTTTCATCAATAGATAGATTAAATTGAGCTAGTTGAAATTGTTGATACTGAAGTTGAACCCTAAATTTTCTCATTAATGTACTAGTAGTTAATACTATTGCATACCTTTTTGGATTTGTTGTTGCACTTTCTTCTGGCGGACGTTGCCCTTTCTCCTTTGCATCCAAAATGAACTCATTCCAGTCCCTCACTGAAACAAAGGGAGGACGCTCATACTTCGGGTTGTGGACGAGGCTCTTTCTATATGTGTCCCTCACAACCTTGAGATGTCTGGCAGCTTTTTGTAATAATTTCTTACGATCAAAAATATTACTACCAAACTCATGCTCTATATCTTTGATGAGCCCATCTTTTAATTTTTGAGATTGGTAGTTCCACCTTTTAAGAAAAAACACAAAATTGTTAGATCTAGCTAGTATAAGAAAATACTTGAATGAAAGGAAAAATGTTACACCAATTAATGATATGAAAAAAAATAGTGGGATAAAATTAGTTCAGTTATGATGTACAGCAACCTAGTACATATGGTGGGCCCAAATCTTCGCAGCATGAGGTCATAAAGCCTCCTATAAAATGTATCGTTTCCTGCAAAAAATGTCATGGGATAATTAATAGTAAAAACCGTTAAAATGAATCATATGAAAGAAGACTCCCACTTTTGGTTCTCTGTAGAAAAATTAGTTAGTATCTTCTACTCAAAGCATGAAATTGCAATGTACCAAATTCCTAAACTAGAGAATTACTGGTATAGATAAAAGGTCATTGATAATTCAGATGATCCTACCAAACCCCTAATAAAAAGGAATTCCAAAATAATTAAACAACTTGCACAATACGGCACACTAAAGGTCATGAGGCATCACTCCACACCAAAAGCCCTTGCATTCACCACTTCCTATCATGTTTACATCTTGCAAGAAAATCCTTATTACAATATAAAAAATAATTATTTAAAGTACTTGGAAGCTTAGGAAATTTCAAAGGCATTAATTCATTATCGTCAATCAACAACGATGTCTCCATAGATCCCGTGCTAGAAACACAGGTAGCTCTAGGAAATGACGGTGAATTATCATCAATAGATGTACTATAATCCGCATTTGGCGACATACTAGATGGTGCATCTCCTACCACAAAAAAAACAATACACTATGTGATGCATCCCAAGATTAAAGTACATATTATCAACTCATAATTAACACAAAACCAAATATAGCAAAACAAGGATTTACTAGTTGGATGTCCCCTTGTTGCCAACATTGCAGTTGGCAATCTTGTACGGGCATCCGTCAACCTTGTAGGAGTCTCCTGCACTAGATGACTTGAACAATACATTGTTAGCAAAGACATTTTGAAATAATAAAAGTAAGAGTTAAGAAGTTTTGAATGTTTGAAATAAAAAACTCCTTCTAACTTGTCAATTAAAAGATTATTTTGCCAGTGGTAGCCAGAACTCTGCTACTACCGCCCTCACCATGTTGTCCTTGACCACATTCTGGATCAATTCCCAAAAATTCCTGTATAACAAGAATTTAGTAGTTAAAGTTTCTTACAACTCTTTAAAAAAATTGCATCAATAAAGTATTTTTGCACATATTACATATTTTACTTCACAACATAAAAGATTATAAAATATAAATCTTTATTGAACTTTTGTTATAACTAAATATTCATTGGAGCTTACTTCATAACGCTAAGCTTGCGCTTTCAATTCTGATAGCCTCTTCCTCATCTCCTCGGGTTCCATATTTGCCTCATCCAAAATTTTCATTGCTTCTAAATTAATTTGCCTAATTTTTTTTTTCAACATTTTTATAAAATTGGGAGTATCAGCAATATCGGCCTCATCAGAATGCATAGTTAGTGGCTCAGTGGTCACTGCTACTGCTTTACCCTTATCTTGAACATCAAATTGTGAGAGGAATATCAGTAAAACTATCATAAAAACTCAAAAACCGTAAATAAAATAATGTAATAATATAACATTTTTCAACTATCTAATTTGTACAATTTCAAAAAGATTTACCCTCGCTGAAGAAGGGGTGGGATTAGCATCTTGCTGACCTCTATCATCTATCGGATCCATATCATCCTGTCACAAAGATTAAACATAAAAAATTCAGCTAACTAAAAGCAATAGACAGCAAAAAAAAACTTATTAACAAAATGGTAAATAGTACTTACAGCCCTCATGATAGTAACGTTGTTTGTATCTATGCGATTTAAACGGTAATCAATTAGCAGTTCTTCCCCTGCACTTATTGATTTTATTGCACAAACAAAAACTTCATTCTCCTCACACGCCTCAAATATGCAATTGGGTTTCTTACTAGTTGAAGCAGGTCTCGTACTATTTATAAAACCTGCAATATTACCTATTGCTTTTGGTCTCCCATCAATGTACATAGCAAATCTTTTACTTTGATCATTTTCTTTCCGTTGTATATAATTAGCTGATACCCCATACCTACGCATACTTTTTTTATATCAAACAATTCGCATCCAATCATTGTAATTGTAACATGGACCGACATACTTGAACAATTCGACAACTTTGTTGTAACATACCTTTATCCCATCCATGGAAAATAGGCCCAAACCATGTAATGAGGATGGAGCAATGCGATATATCCTCTCATTAACACAAAAATCTGTGTTAATTGGAGGTAGCTCATTGGGTATCCATTCTTTCTCAATGTGTGAGTACCGAAAGGGCACCTTGATGTTGCCTTTGGTCTCATCATCATAAGAACATGACCCCCCATTAGCAAGGAAAAATTGCATGCGTTTATCAAATTTTTTTCTATTCTTTTGACCTCTATTTGATCTCCCTCTTTTAGCCGTACTACATGTAGAGCTTTCATCTACCATTTCCTCATTTCCCTCATTCGATGTAGATAGATCTAACAAGTACCTATTTGGTGGGTCCTGCAATCCATCAAATGGAAAGTGAAAGTGACATATATAAAATGTAGTAAGTTGAAAGTGATTATACAATTATATTTCTATACAAACCTTCTTTGTCTATATATACATTATATGATTATATAATGTCTATTTATAACATACGTGCTCAATGATAAACAAGAAGAATATTAGAAAATTATGTCTATTTATTGACTTATACCTGCTAATCCATGTCATTGTGCACAATCCACACCAAACGGGTCAAATCTCCTATAGTCAATTGACTGTTTGCAAAAAGGGTGACAATCAGACACAATATAAACATTGGTAATTATAAATAACCTATGTTGTAATCATTAGAAATGAACACAATAAATATGTAATCAAATTTCCTGAATATGTTAATCATTTACCTTAAGTTAGCTAAAAATTACATGATACATGTTTGCTACAAATAACTTAGAAGACAACATGAACAATAGGCAACATCACAAACATGTCAACAGAAGGGGTGACAATGTACCTGTAGTCAATTGATTGTTTGCAAAAAGGGTCATAATCAGACACAACATAAACATTGGTAACTATAAATAACATATGTTGTAATCATTAGAAATAAACACAATAAATGTATAATCAAATTTCCTGCATATGTTAATAATTTATCTTAAGTTCGCTAAAAATTACATGATACGTGTATGCTACAAATAACTTAGAAGACAACATGAACAATATGCAACATTGTAAACATGAACAAATTTACCTTATATATGGAATGCAAGATCATCAACAGAAGGGATGACGATGTTTGTAGTCATTGATTATCTTCTTCTTCTTCTTCTTCTTCATCATCATCATCATCATCATCATCATCGCCATCATCACCATCATCATCGCCATCATCATCGCCATCATCACCATCATCATCGCCATCATCACCATCAACATCATCATCATCATTGCCATCATCATCATCATCATCACCATCACCATCACCATCATTGTCATCACCATCATCTTGATCTTCATCATCTGCTTCTTCATCATCTTCAATATCTTCTTCTTCCATAACATTATACTTTATCAGCCTTCCTCTTGGATCATGTCTAACAAAAAATGACCAACCCTGTTTATTTGGAACCTCTGAGTAAAACACTTGCTCACATTGGCTTGGAAGAACATAGGGCTAATCTCCAACTAGCTCAAACAACCTTGTATTGATCATTTTAAATCCATTATCATGTTGAATAACCATTCTATCTGGATCATTTTGATTTAGTCGTAACCTGTACCATTTGACAACAAATAGAACTACTTTGAAGGTGTTAAATTCACACTCAATTATACCATCCAAGATGCCATAGTATTGATTTTGAGATTGTTGAGGATGTATGTCGCTTCTAGATGATATATTGGTGACCTCAAAAATTGCAGTTATCCCAGAATCACAAGTTTTCTTTGTGTCATCCAACCTTTTTATGCGGAATTTGTGGCCATGATAGTACATAGCTTTGTGGTGCTTGACCTGCAATTTTTGAAGTCTGTGTAAATTATTTGCATCGTGATTTGATACGAAACATACGTCGAGTTATGATCATTAATAAATTTCTACGTACCTCTCCACCTCTTAAACCATTTACTAGATCAACTACCATTAGCATAACATTGGAATTTCCATTATGATGAGCTTCTGTAACCAATGAACCAACACCTTCCCATGTTAATGAGCAACCATTTTGTTGACATCGTTCAATACATTCTATCATCCAATCAATATTGTTCGCAATATACAAATGTATTGCATCCCACTCTCGACCACATGTTTCAAATAAAAACGCCAATTAAAAATAACTTATATTGAAGATTTATATGAATTAATTAACTACAATAAAATCTTAGATTTACCTCTCACTTTCCTCGATCTACCTTTGCCCATCAAGTACTCCCCTTCAAATTTGTTAATTGAGTTGGGATCCCAAATACGATCTACATGGATGTTTGCTGCAAACTTAGGAAGATATTCAGTAATGTACACCATGGTCTGGTATACCATATTTCCCTCCACCATGGAACCCTCAGGATGTGCTCTTTGGTGAACCAAGCCTTTCAAAAATTTCAAGTGCCTCTCAACCATCCACATTGACCTGGTTGGTACAGGTCCACACAATTCAATCTCCTCAACTTGATGTATGAGGTAGTGTTCTTGTACATTGAAAAAACTTGGAGGTAGACACTTTTGCATTTCACACATCAGAAGAGGAATTTTTCTCTTCCAATATTTTATATCTTCTTTATTGATTTCTTTAGATGAAAACCACCTCATGTATTTTCCAAGATCATATATAACCTGTTTGACATTGTTGGCAAAGTGGTGTGGGAGAGATAGAGGTAGAATGTACTGCAATATTTGTAAAATGATCTTGTTAATATTTTATAAAAGAATGCAATTGAAACTACATGCAGTATATAAATATATAGTGAATAAAAAATAACATGAATTACCTTAATAAATGTATGTCAATCGTGTGTTTTCAACCCTGGCCCAAATTCACTTTTATTTGATATGACATTGTTTATGTTCGCAGCAAATCCTATAGGAAATCGTATTTTTTTTATGACTTCTTTTATAGCATTGCTCTGCTGCTTTGACAATAACCAACTAAGGGCACTTGTATCAATCCGGTCTCCATTTTTATTTGGTCGAATACCATTTTTCATTGCATGGTTGGATTCTTCAATGTCACTACAAGTTTTGACAATTTGATCTTTGTCATGCCTTCCATCCAAGATTTTCCATAATGCCTCGACTACATTCTTTCCAATATGCATAGGATCAAACAAATGCATAATTGGGAGTTGCTCATAGTACGGCAACCTAGTAAATTGTGTAGGATAAATTTTTAGTCCTTTTGGAAGTTGGACATTGATGTCTTGACGACCTTCACAACCATCAATCACATCATCAGTAAACAAAACACAATATCAAAATATAAATTTGAAACAAAAAGCATCAAATGGAATGACATTACCTCGATGATTTATTTTATTGTATGCCAACTTCCATAGGCGAGGTGTCATTCTCTGTGGCTTTGATGTAGTCTCCTCTAGACCATTGAAAAGATGTTTTTTGATAATTCAGTACTTATGATTTCTGTGCAGAAAGTGTCTATTCTCATCAAACACCTGCTTTCTTAAACTTTTTGAATGACGGGATTTCATCTTTGGACCACAAACTGGACATGCAAATTTACCCTTTGTCTGAAGACCTACAAGATCATGTATAATTGGATTAAATGTGTTAACTTTGACATACCAAAAAAGAGGTGTCAAGAAGAGAACATACCACAAAAATGTGTTAGCCCAGGGGCATCGTGTATTGTCCATACGAGCATTGCATGAAATTGAAATTGTCTTTGTCATATTGGTCTACAAATGTCATACATAGTAACCCCATTCCATAACACCACCAACTTGTCGATAAGGGGTTCAATATATACGCTGATATCTTTGACTTGGTACTTACCTAGTTGAATGAGCAAAACCATTACATAATTAGTTTGACCATTTGATGGATTAGTAATAATAAATTAATTTAGATGACCACTAAATCAAAAACTACCTGGAACAATTAGTGTCAACATTATGTGCTATCTCTTTATGGACAACCAAGGAGGTATGTTATTGTTGATAACAAAAACAGGCCACACTGAGTAAGTAGATCTCATCTCTCCATAAGGATTGACACCGTCTGCTACCAATGAAAGCTTGAGATTATGAGGTTCTTCTTTAAAGTGTGGCCATTTTTCCTGTATTTCCTTAAATGTTGAACCATCGGTAGGCATTCGCATAATGTCATCTTGACTTCTATTGCATGCATGGTAATCCATAAATTGTGCCAAGCTATGGCACTTGAATAATCATTGCAGACGTGGAATAATGGGAATATGCCGAAGAACCTTGCGAGCCACCTTTTTTGTTAATCAATCTGATTGATATCTACTGATATGACAAGTAGGGCATTCTGTTGCAAATTCATGCTATTTATAATATATAATATGATCATTCGGACATGCATCTATTGTTTGATACCCCATTCCAATATCTTTCATGATGGCAGATAATTCTTGGTATGAGCGAGGGAGAATGTTTGATGGTGGTAACAAACACTCACCTATCAACCTACGACCAAAAATATAATTTCTTAATTTAAAGAATATTAATTGTTACACGAACCCAATGTTAATTGTAAGGGAACTATGAGTAAAATAATGAAAGAAGATGGCATACCTTAACATACGTGTCATTGCTACATTGGATAAACCATTCATTACCTTCAAGTTCACCAATAGCATTATAGCGGCAAGAAGAGTTGTTTTGGAGCCTTCATATAGGGGTTTCTCTGCCTTCTCAAGTAAAGGTACATCAAACTCTGCATCATCATCAGCATCATCATCATCATCATCATTATCATCTTGATCATCGTGATCATTTTGATCATCATGATCTTCATCATCCTAATCTTCTTCCATGGTATCATTACCTTCTACTTCAATATTGACACCTCCATGTTCCCTCATTTGGAAATCTGCATTCTTCGAATTGTCATGGTCCATAACATGAAACTCAGGGATGTTGACCTATATGAAAATGATTACCTTATATTAACCATGACCATGATGTCATCATCAAATCATGTCTCATGTAATTTACAAACTATTAAAATACATACCAATGGGCGATACTCGTTTCCCCCTTTAATGTGACCATGTTGCCTACAATGTTGCTCAGCTATTGTGATTAGATATCTTTGAGTCTTTAAGCCCTTACACATTTTGCAAGGACAATAACATTTTCCATCACCTTTTCTTTTTAAGTTAGACCGCAGTCTAGCAATTGCCTCCCTATTTTTTTGTGCATTGATATCGTCAGACATGGTCTTTCTTGAATGGAATGACTTGTTGGTGGAAGAAGGATGATTTGTTTGCAACCTACAGATGGAGTAGTAAGAGGAAGACACATATAAAAAGGAGTATGGTCTCTGAACCAAGTAGGAGTTAGGACATGCTGGAGTGGGGTCAGCCCAAGATATTTTGGAATCTTGAAGAACCTGGTAAAGGGTATCTAGAAAGGTGAAAATAAACAAGTATTTTTACAGCTACAAAGGAGGAATCGAGAGCATTATAAATAATGAAGAAGAAACTTAAATCCATACAAGTTCACCTCTATTTACAATTTGACCTTTCTGCAAGTGAAATATGACAATATACAAAATTTCCAATCACATTTTCAATTAAAAAAGAACACCAAATATACCTTTCCTACAATATCTTCTTCAAATTCTTTGCTATCAGATTCTTCAGAACTGCAAGCTCCTGTGCAAAATAAAGATGAGATGTACTAAGTAATTTTTGATGGGCAATACTTAAACAAATCAACTATCAAAAAAACAATTTATGCAATTCAGTTGCTTTATTATGTACTGAAGACTTGGCAAGATGTTCCCAAGTCTATCTATAGAATGCCTATCTACATGGTTGTTTGCAAATATTGTAGTATGGTGCCTTGAACATCAAAAAATGTCACTAGTGCTGGTAATTTGGCTCAAGAAATGCACAAGCTTGTTGACACCACAGAACTTTTAGTTCATCATATAGCATTCAGTTGTCTTCTTTAACAAAATCCAAAGAGAATACAAACAAACTAATGAGTCGTGTCTATCTCAATTGAATAGCAAGTACTATAGTGAGTGTTAGGAAACTGACCTTGCGAATAGCATCCAGTTCATAAAGTATTAGGAAAGTTACCTTGCTGATTAGTTTAACATAGATTGGTGAACAGAAAATTCATAATAAAAATCTGATTTTTTTCCACACTTGTTCAAGCCATATAATGAAACGAAAAAAAATGAATTGTATACAAAGACCATATTGTAGGTTGTCCAAGTTGAAAGTGAATAGATGACCTTTATGGGGTGCTATACCAAGTGGATCAAGTATGTGAGAGCTTGAAGATGAAGGGCTCCTATTTTGGGGCCAATATTTGGTGGTTTCAAGGTTCCTAGGGAGAACCTTTCATGCTAAGTCTTAGTTATGTAGACTTTGGCAAATCTGGTGAGCTTTCTAAAAGTTTGTACCTACTGTATCAGTAGCCACTATGCCCTATTCTAGACCTTCAGTATTCTAATTGACATCAATTATAAGAGTGCATCCAGATGTTAGCTACAATTGATTAGGGTGGCTTTTAGTGTGTATCAGTCTAATTTGACATGTGTGATGGTAGTATCAACTTGTTATCAGCATCTTACATTATTTAGAAGAGGTGTAGTTCAGTGGGTAAATGTTTGGTCATTGTGGAAATGGTATTCTATGCTTTCTGTTAGGTTAATTTGTGTTGTTGCAGCAATCTGATTTTATAATCTGAATGTTGTATCAGTTTGTTTCAATAATATTCTTGTTATTTTGCTATATTGTAATGCATCTCACTATAATGTCCCCTTTTTGACATGACATTCAATAATAAAAATAAAAAGTAAAAATATAAAAAATTAAAATAACATGTAATATAATTATAATTTAATTAAGTTTAGTGAATGATCAAAATGAATGCAATAAAGAGTTATGAGTATTGAAGGATTAAGATATAAAGGAGAGACCATTCAATATTTAAATTTATATTGGAAAAGGTAGAAACAAATACTTATTGATTTAACTCAATTTATAATTGTTATTTAAATATTTCTTAAAATAACATAATCCTTAATCTTTTTTTTAATTCTCTTCCAACTATCTCTATTTAGTGCCTACCATGTTTAAGTGCATGTTTTTTATGTGTTTTGGATAATAAGTCTAATTTAATTTGTCTATGGACTAAGACCTTAAATTATTGAGCTTCTCTTTGTTTTGTGAAAACTATAGCATTCTCTACTTAACAGGGCCAACCACGTGAAGGTGGAAGCTCATCATGGCCCCTCCTAGGAGTCTCTTATGAACCTTTACGACATTTTAAGAGCTCTAAGATTTATTCTTAGGGATTGTAAATGGTCATAAAGGGTCATAAGGGATCTTAGGACACAACAACTAAGAAATATACTTGTAAGCATCATGATCACATTTTTTTGGAATCAAGGTAATTGAGTTGCATACCCAAGCAATGAAGTGCATCTAGAAAGTGAAACTACAACCTATTGGGATTGAGACAAACCTTATAAAACAAAAGCAGCTAGGAATGATCGCTTGCCAATATCTGTTAAATAGATTTGTTGGAGGACCTTGTATTCATGAGCTAGGAATGATCACTTGCCAACAGTTGTTGAATACATTTGTTGGAGGACCTTGTATTTATGAGCTACAGATGTATTTAGAAACTGTTGGCAAGCGATCATTCTTATAGATGAATTTGACTTGGAATTGAAGGTGTGGAAGTTGCTTTGCATTTCTTGGGTACACAACCCAATTACGTTTCCAAAAAAATGTGACCATGATGCCTACAATTATGTTTCTTAGCTATTGTGAAATCTACATATTTGATAGGAGAAGCATTTGAAGTTTATGTTGTGAATCCACTAAATAGGGTCAAGATATTATTTGGGAATGTTGGTCAGATGATCTAAGAGAAAGAATGGATAGACAGATGGAGAGAGAGATAATACAAGTGGTAGAAAGAGCCATGCCATTTGCAGGATGCCACCATCCTTTTGGTAGATCAAATGAAAACACGGTAAGGACTATAATACACATTGTCCTCAAGAATATTATCTAGGAGTCTTTCTGTCACTTGTATTATCTCTCTCTCCATCGGTCTCTCAACTCTTTATCTCAAATCATTAGACCATCATTCTCAAATCAAATCTATTAAATCAACAAAAATAAGTTTGACCCTATTTAGTGAATTCACAGTTTCTTTTGCATTCAAGACCAGGATTAATGTATATGCAGTAGCCTGACACCAATCACCCATTACATGTCAACTATTAAAGCTTGTCAAATAGTTGCTGAGTTGTACTTCATAAGAGTTAGGTGCTCCTGCACCATAGACGGAGATGTTGATGCAAGGTATGATGTTACTGACTTCCCTCTTAGCGCCCTAGTCCACCAACTCATACATGAAACCATGGGACAAAAAAGAAAAAATGTTGGATTTAAAAGCTTTTTTGATCAGTTATTAGGAGTATGAACGAGCTCTGCATGTCAGATTCGAATGAAGCCCTAATATTCATTCAAAGCCCCCACACCAATATCGGCATGGAGCCTTCGAGTGAAGCCCCTTGGGACCTTCATTCAAAGATTTGGCTTCATTTGAAGCCCCTAAAATTTAGCTTCCCCACTTTCCATGATAGAAGCCAGTTGTTTTACAAGAGTCAAAAACAGTTTGTCCTCCATTGTAGAAGCCACTTGTAATACGCAGTTGTTTCATGCAAATCAGAGTCCATAGAATTTACCATCAATCTCTTTCAATAGCTTAGTCCATCTTATCCACTGCACAATAATTCAGAGGAATGTGCCAAGGAATTCCAAATCTTTGCCAATGTATAGACATGTGTCTTAAAATGGACCCACATGTAAGATAAGATTCAATGTATATCTGCACGAAATGAAGCTAAATTCTGAAACCATTTAGCTTTCATTTATTTCAGTATAGCCCATTTAATTTTCTATATAAATGTCAAAATGCAAGAGATATTGAATTGAGTATAATAAAGTAGAGAGGAACAACCAATGTCTTTGGTAAATGCAGTGAAATTTGAAGTGTGTAGCATTTGTTGCACTGCCATTATTACCAACACAAGTATCTCAGTGTGAAAGGAAGAGAAGGAAATCAAGAGGTTAGGTGAGGTATGCATTTAATGTGAGTTCAAGTAAAAGTGTGGAAGTGGAAAGAGAGGAGAGGATTGAGATTGTGGAAGAGATTCTGTCTGGAGAGTGGCCTGAAAGTCTTTCTATACTCAATTTTGAGGATTTGTTAGTTTACTATGAACCACTTGTCTTCAAAGCTCAGGTAGATTTTGTTATAAATGTTTTTGTTATTATGTATTAAGTTTCAATAGATTCAAATCTAAGATTTCCAAGATGAAAAATTTACAATTTAATTTGATTGTCTCAAATTGCTTTTATCAATTTTTGAAATCACACCCATCATCAGAATTATATAGATCTCAAAAAGTAGAAAAAAGTTATGAACTATAATTAATTTTCATGATTCTTAATTCAGATATATAAATCAGAATTGAGGTGTCTGTAAGTGTGAGGAAGCCAAAACTTATGGACAAGAGATTTTTCTATTGAATGTTTATGGCAGAAATGATCAAAGGCCCTATATTTGACAGTCACAGGTTTTTGACAATTTGTATAAAGTTTTCCCTTTTATCTAATACAAGCTTATGAATTTTGAATCTATTTTAGTAAAAAGAACAGCAATACGGGCATCCACTTTGGCTTCCAATAGAATCCTAGGTGGATCCATTTACCACTCAAATTTATGTTTGCTCACTCCTTAGCTTTTTTCTTGGAGTCGAGATAAATTTTAAAGAAAATATTAATAGATTATATAAATAAATATTTTAAATTCACATATGTGCTAGTTTTAACATCTGAAAAATTTAGTTAATTTTTTTTACATTTACACTAGCCTATATCTTTTTCATAAGAAATATTTTGGTATTAATTTTTTTTTGTAAAGATTTAATTTTTTCTTATAATATATTACTATAATAAAAATATATTAAAGTAAATATTAATTGACATTGTGGTAAATATTAATAAAAATATATTAAAGTAAATATTACTATAATAAAAATTATGAAGACAAGGCAAATTTTGTGTTGCTGAACAAGAAAGCATATTTCTAACTGAAGTATTGACATAAAAAGTTTAGTAACTATCCTAGAAAGTAATCTTGACGAAAGAGAGCATATTCTTAAAGTAGTGACTTGGTAGAAATCCATTAAAAGTGTCCATTAAAAAATACAATACAGCCTGAATATGTCAGTATATGGTAGAGAGTTTTAATGGCATTCTTGGGATAAATAGAATAGTAGCCAAGCCCTATTCAAGAATGAAAAAGCTTGTTATTTTCCAAGGAGAGGACTTCTATCAAGACAAATCATTAAATGTGGAGTTCACTTTGTAACAGACACAAAAGATTGCATGAAAGTTGTGAAAGGGGTCCAAAAGATGCTCACTTTTTCCTTGCAGAGTAACAAGTAGTTGGTGTTGTTGTTCCTATTAGTGTGAATTATGCAAAGTAGCCAATTGCATTTGATAAGAAACTCAGTGTCAATTCAGAAGACATCCATTTCAAAGGAAGAAGACCTGATAAAGATAAGGCTCTTCAAGCCGTAAGGAGATCAAAAGTGTTCAAAATTCTAGAACCTTACATAGTCGAGAGAAGACAGAGTGTGCAGAGTTTCCCCTAATAGTTGAGATCATGAACATAATCCAAATAGGCAGTTCGTGGAAAGTCACATAGTATGAGTGAAGAATCTAATGAGATGATACACTACATATCATAAAAAGGATGCCCCAAAAAAGAGTTACAGACTACAATCCTTATCCCTAATTATGTAATCTGATCTATGCCGGAAGCTAATCATGTCACTAAACATCTCTTTGAATCCCTAAAATCTCTACCCTTAGTTTCACCATTTTAAGATTTATGTATTCACCCATGTTTTATACAATTTTTTACATTTTTCTGTGCAATTTTCCAATCATTCCCTCCATAGACATATGCGTAGTATATGGTAATAAGTTGAAAGATTGACCACATGATGACCATTTTGACTATGATGTTAAACGATGTCTTGCATGGGCTATATAATTGAGATATTGAATAAGTTTCAAGAAGGTCCATTTTTATTATGGTGTGTGATGTGGTCTTGTTGAATAAAAGATTTGGAAAAAGATGTGCGGTGTAAATGGCATTCAACTATGAGTGTTGTGGCCTGCCACCCAACTCATTTTTTCCCCAATACTATGAGAAGCAATCTCTTCAAAGATTTATGTAATGTTATTTGGATTCCTATAAATGCCTATGAAACCATCTAATTCAAGTAAAATATCAAAAATTTAGAGATAAAAGTTGTTTCTTTGAAAAGCCGTTGTTCTGAATGACCCACTGACCATTTTTATCACTATCTGATATAAATGGTTAGTGATAAAAATGGTACTGTGATCGGTTGGAGTTCCTTCACAAATGAGAATAAGTGGAATGTTATGCCTATACAAATCAAAACATTGAGCCAACTTTAATTTTATACAATAACCAATTAATATGAATGCAAACTATCATAGACCCATCAACTGATGTCAAAACATAATGCAGTAGACTATTTGAAAGCAATTTCAAATGGAAATAGAAATGAAATGCACCCAATACATTATTTTAAAGGCACATTGCAATGGTTTTCATAAATTAGTCTAATGGAATCACATGGAACTCCTCAAAATTTTAGACGTGCCCTCAAAATTTCTACATCAAACGCACCAGATCAGACGTGCCCTCGTGCCAAGACGTGCCCTCATGCCAATGTTGATGACCCTTGCACCAATGTTGATGGAGACCCTCGCGCCAAAGCTAGATGAAAAGGATCTATAGCAGAGCCAATGTTGATGGAGACCCTCGCTCGCGCCAAAGCCAAATGAACCTCGCGCAAAAGCCAAATGAAATGTTTTGCCCCTTTTTTTTTGTTTTATGCTTCCCTATGTGTCGCAGTTGCGACCAAAGTAATTGGTCGCAATTGTGACCAACATAGGCTAGTTATTAAAAAAAAACAAAAATTTGCTTTATAACACGACCAAGCAACCCATTTAAAAAACTTGGTCGCAATTTTTGGTCACAAAATGACCTCAAATGCACTAGTGATTGAAGATGATGGAGTGAGACTTATCAGTAAACTTTTGGGATATAAGTTCAACCATGGATCTAGGATAGATTCAGTCCTTATCAAATTTCTTCATGTAGCTTATGTGATGGTAGGAAAGGGTGAAAAGCAAAGAAGTTTCCTAGTATTCCAAATTGGGATGGAAGCGAGAGCGCAATGCAAATTATCACTCCTACTTACATATCTAAATCAAAAATAGTCTGGGATAATGATATTGATAGAATGATGAAATTATTCCAAGCTAAATTGAAGAAAATGTATATGATACCTCCTATGCTAATAGAAAAATACAAGGATGAACTATGTTTCATGGTAGAAATAGACTTCACATGCATTGAGGCAGTAGTTCCTCGAGTGAAGTTCATTAAACCTATGGGTTATGAAATGAGTGTTGAACTAATTAAAGGCTATGCATAGATAATTGTACACTCTAAAGTTATTTCTAGATGCCCTATTTGGGGTACATATACTGAAAAGATGAAAGAAGTTAAAACAATTCTAATGGACAAGGATATCAAGAAGAAAGTAGACAAAGTGATTGATTTCATCTTAAAAGATTTAGGGGTGTCTAAAAAGGAATTTGAAGAGGTAAAAGGGATAGCCTCAAAAATTAACACTAGTGGTCAAACTAAATTATTGACCTTGACACCAATTGCAATGATCAGACCTACTAAAGAGGTTGCAATTATATAGACAATTGCGCAAGCCCCTGTACTACCATATGAAGAAGTTGTGTAGTAGCAACCCTTGAGGAAACCAGAGAAAAAAAAGGAAGCATCAGCATGAAGAAACTCCACAAGGTTGGAGAAAACTAAACCCCCTCATGAGAAGAGAGTCAAGTAAACAAAAAGTGGACCAAGTAAGAGGAGAAGAACCTTGCAAATTAGTTCCTCATAATCTAAAGAAGAAACTAGTGATAGACTAGTAGAGCCAGCAGATCAAGAAGCAAAGACTTCAGTAAGAAGAAAAGCATGGAAGCTAAAGGTAGAAATTCTCAATATCTAAATTATTAATGATAACAACTTTGTGCAATTAAATAAGTATTATTATTTGTACAATAATATGGATAAGAGAAAACTAGAAAATGTTGTAGTTAGATATATGATTTTGAAAGATAAAAGGTTTTATAGCATAAAAGGTCAAATACCTAAAGATTTGTATAATAGACTAAGAAATAGAAAAGGTAGAGTAATCGAGGAGGATAAAAAAATAAGGATGAATATGGTAAAAAAGCTATGTATAGAAAATAATGAGGAAGAGATAAAGGAAATTATGAAAGAAATAGCACCATTGTTGAGAAATAAGAAGAGATCTATTCTTCTTATGGGGGGAAATTATGAAGAAATGAATGTGGAAACTCTAAAGGAAATAGTCACATACATGTCTACTATGCCTAAGGAGTCTAAGAAGAGTGCACAATTAGAGAAGACAAGCCCTTCTATGGCAAGATTCAATCCACCTCACAGTTTTGAGCAACTAGCTAAAACTTCAATTCCAAGTGATTCACCACACATCATCATTGACAGTGAATCTATGCAAGTAGATAAAACCAATGAATAGTGTATAGAACTAAAGATCTATTCAAAGATTTTGGCTCTTTCATTGTTGGAAATATTGTTGACTATAGTACCTCTTCTAATGAAGAATAAGAGCAGGAGAAAAAGAATGAAGATGTAATTTCTGAAAAGAAATTTGAAACTATGACTGAGGAAACTACTACAGGTGTGCCCTTAGCAACAGCTATAGTAAAACCCTCTACACCACCTACACAAGCAGTAGTGGTCACCTTAGTAGTACAGTTAGATGATAAAGATGAAGCACAAAATCTTATATCTTCTTTAAGTAAATTCCTTGAAAAGAAGAAATCAATTAGGTCAATTGAGAAGACTTTAACTTTAGTTTTTGATAGATTGGAGAAGACAGTAAGCTCTATTTATACATCTACAAACATTTAGCAGAGAGCTTCAATTGAGTCCAAAATCTTTGATAATGAGTTTACAATGCTTACCAATGTTGCCACAATTCAAGCATAGACTGAGCATGATGGTAAACTTCTTAATACTATGTGTACAAATATAAGAAATGATATAGAAACATTAAATGTATGCATTATTGTATTGAGGAAGAGTATTGAAGAAGGGAAATAGATATATGCTAAGTGCAACTTGGCATACCTTCACCTTTATAGTTTTGATGAGAAAATCAAAGAGAAGATAACTAAGCTTCATATGCTCACTAATAACTTTCTGAAACAAAATCAGAAATTAGAAACCTTTGAGCATACAATGCAAGCACTTCATGATAGCATCTAGGATATATAAGTAGAAAAGGAGAAAGCTCTAAAAAGATTTACTCTTTTGAGGGACCATTTATCCTTACAGATTACATTGTTACAAAATTAGTTGGAGGAATTCTTGGCAGCTAATACCTCATATGATAAGTTTGTGGCTACAGACTTGAATGCAATAGAGTTAGTTGCATATGCTTTACGTGCACTAATAAATGTGTCAGATACACTAAAAGAAAGTTGGAAGAAACATTTTGCACAATTGTAGACTAACTTTAGTGATTTTTTTTCTAGTTTTTGATGCAACTTTTAGATTTTGATAGGATTTTCTTTTCGTTGACCCCTTTGTCATTGATGTCAAGGGGGGAGAAATAAGGAAAATTGTAATTGCAAGTTATATAGTTGTACTTTGACAAATAGTAGTAAGCTTTTCCTTAAGCAAGCTTTGTAATCAAAGTTATAAGGGATGTAATCTTTTTCAAAACATGTATATAATGTTTTTATTTTGTTATGTATGGTTATTTACTTTGATTGGTATGACAACATTTTTGGGACTTAGCCAATTTTCCCAAAATGTTGCCATCAATGCCAAAGGGGGAGATTGTTGGCAATGTGACCAATCAGTCAAATTAGGTGAGATATGTGGTTGTCATTTATAGAAACATTTGTTTTGCAGTTTAATTGTGATTATTTGTGAAGGAAAATTGTCTAAGTATTGAATAATGTTACAGTAGCATGATGAGATTTATTGATAGTAAAATATTCCCTTGGAATATTCTCTTGTGCAGTATCAAACGAACAAGAATTAGGATGAAGTTAAAGTGTATCAGTAGAGACACATTTACTCAATAGGAGTACCCAAATTTGGATATAGAATAGACATATTAACTTAGGGGGAGTTATCAAACATTAAGGTATCTAAGTTATTGCAAAATTTTGGAATTTTGAAGATTTGTATATAGGTTGAGTTGAGACATGTTATGCTCATAAGATTAAGGATGATAATGTATACTCAAGTGTTTTTGACACTCATGTCAAAGGGGGAGATTGTTGATCTCAGATTGGTTTTGACAAGTGAGTGTCAACACACTTAAGTTATTTACTTAGTTTATGCCAAACAAGTCATATATGTTAAGCAAACCATAGATCATGTCAAGTCATAGTGAGTTTCGAGCCACTCATGTGTTGAGTCACTCAAGTTCCAAGAAGACAGTATATACCGAGTGACACAGGAGCCAAGTAAATAGTGGATGTCAAGAAATGAAAGTGTTGAGTCACAGTAGAAAGATTAATGCATGTTGAGCATCAGAGACTTTAAATGCCGAGTAACACAGTCTTGACATATTTTTTTGTAATGGCACAAACAACTATGTAAACCATTTTTGAGCCAACTTAAGATTGAATTTTGATATTTTGTAGATAAGGATGAATCTCTAGTTGGATTACCTATGCAATTACATGTATCCAATCAGAAAATGGAAAGGATTAAGTAGCAAAATGGATGAATCTCAACAATAGATTCATACCTAACCTTAAGTCATTAAGTCTTCTTAAGGAGGAAAATAACTTAAACTCTCTATGAGCAAGTGTGTAAGGAATTGAAGGAGCAAAGAGAAAAGTTTGCATGTGCAAACAGAACATTCATGGTAGCTTAGAAGTTATGAAGTTAAAGTACATTGTAGAATCAGTTAGAGAAGAACAAAAGATAGAGAAGAGTATACAAAATAGAGACATTTGATCGAGAGGGATCAAGAAGACATTGTTTAGAGGTGATCTATTATCAAGCAATCAAGTGTTAACTATAGGATCAAAGCTGAGACATTCTAATAGGTGATTTCAATCAAAATCTCTTAACAAAGTAGTCCTAATTGGCTATATGAAATCATTCATTACGGTGCTTACTTAGTTGTAAGTTAAAGTCCTTTAACAAGGCACACTTCTAACAAGGTGTTGAAATCCTCTAACAAGGTGAGATCTAACAGTCTTTGTAAGCCTTTAATAGGGCAAACCTTTTATAGGGTAGATCACGACTCATGATCAAAAAATTGTAACCTTCATTGGATACACTTTATTACTATAGTAGTGAAGATTTGTGGATGTCATCCCAACCCTAGTTTTACCTTCTCACTTGGAGGGTTTCTAGGTAATTATATTCAGTGTTATGCATGCAAATTCTTACATGTTTACATGTCATTTCAGTCTGCTTATTGAGATGGATGTGTGGTGAAAGTTTTATGGGTTCAAGGTTAAATTATTGATTCACCACCGCCCCTCCCCCTAGAAGTTTTCCTTTCATATTGTAATTCCAACAAATGGAAGTTTGATGAAGAGTCTAGAACCTTATCTTAAAAATAAGAAAAGGGCTATATTGATAATGTAAGGAAACTGTATGCACCCTAAAATGTTTTCCTAGACTATGGGCCCCCATTTATCAATTTACAAATTTCCTGAAACAATGGTTTGCAATATTTTATTAAATCAATTCAAATCAATTTTCTTGATCAAATTCGATTATTTATTTTTCTAGGGTTGATCATTGTATCCTAAGTCTTATTTAATCAAAAGAAAATATCCCTTTTAATTAAATAAAATAGGTCCCCATTTAATTCAAAGAAACCCTCTCTTTTAGTTAAATTCATCCACATTTAATTGATTAAGAGAAAAACCATCTTTTAAGTTAGTTAAATATTTCCTATTTAATTAAAAGAACTTGCTTCCTTCTAATTAAATAAAATTCTCAGTTAAATATCTCTTTGTGATGAAAGAGGAAATAAAATAAATAAAAATTAAATAAATCTTTTTTTATTTTCTCTACACTTAAATGCACATATCTCTAAGTGGGAATCCTCTTTTTCCTCTTTCCACTTTCTTCTTAAACACTCCTCTTTTCTCATTGGTGGAATTTTGTCTCACATGGATCAAACTCTATTTTCTCATATTGGCTGTGAGAAGCCTCTCACCTCCATATTTTCCTTATAAGGGAGAGCCCTCTCCTCATTTTGGACATCCACAATTTTTCTATTGTTATGATGTAGGTTTGAACACACACACTCTAGGCTATTGTTATGTTGTAGTTTGGAGAACAATTTTTGAAGGAGTTTGAGCATTAAAGCTTTTTGTGGAGAACTTCTATCTTCTTTTCTTATTCTCTCTTACATCCATGGCTTCCATCATCATGAGGTTTCATCCTTGCATTTTCATATTAGCTTAGATCTTGCATTGATAGATTAGATCTTGCTTTCATAGATTAGATCTTGCATTATTTTTCATTGTTATCATATAGATTAGTTTTCATCTCCATTTGCATGCATATTGGATCTTTGAATCTCTCATTTTATGGTGTACTTGCATGGGCACAAACTAGGTCAAGTTGAGGGCCTCCATTACAAACCCTTGCACTCCATGAATAGAGAGCTATGAGCTATCATTCAAGACCTCGTTTTTTAGCAATCCTTGATAATGACTCATAGAAGTGTGTTTACATTTTAGGCATACGGAAACTAACAAGAAGTGAATGAAGAAACATAAAAATATATTATTTAGATGATATTATACTTGAACAAGGAAGTAGTAGCAGCACCACGTATCACAATTGGAATATATACTATGCAGATTGGTGGAACTAAGGTAACAATTGATGACAAGGAATATCCTTTTAAGGATTATGGAACCAATGTTGTTGGCAATGTCACTAGATATTCCAATTTTGAAGGAGTAGATGAATAAGAACAGAAAAGGAAGAAGGAAGAGGATAAAAGGAAGAAGGAAGAAAATAGGAAGATAAAAAAATGGATGATGAAAAGATGAAGAGGAACATAAAAAGAAGAAAAATGAAAAGAAAAAGGAGGAAGAATTGAAGAAAAAGAAGAAAGATGAATAGAAAAACAAGAAGGAAGAAAAGAAGAAGAAGGAGAAGAAAGAAGAAGAGAAAAAGGAGGAAGTTGAGAAAAAGAAGAAAGAGGCAGAGGAACAAAAAAGAAAAGAAAATGAAGAGAAGAAAAGAAGGAGGAAGAGGATAAGAAGACAAGTGCACCAAGCACATCTCTTACCCTTACAACTCTAATAGGCTCTAATGATGATGATCAAATAGAGATGATATCATCTTTGAATAAAATAATCATTAAGAATAGACAAGTAAAGAGTTTTCAAAAAACTCTCATGGATGTAATTGAAAAGTTACAAAGTACACTTGCAGTGACAATTGAAGATCCTGATCCAAAGAATAGAGCTAAGGTGATTATTCAAGCATTTATGTTGAACTCACCAACTTGTAAAATGTGGAATCAATTCAAGACCAAGCTAAGAATGATGCTTAAATGTTTGACAAAGTATGTCAAAAAATTAGGAATGATCTCGAAGCTCTTGATGCTTGTATCAAGGAGCTAAGAAGATGCAAACTTGAAGGAAAGTCATTATATGCCAAATGTTCCATTTCATTCAGTTTCACTATGGATAGTGATGATGAGTTATAGAGGAATCAAGATGAAGTCAAGGCTTTAGCAAATCAGCTTCAATAACTAGTCATCAAAATTGAAGACATTGAAGGGAAAATAAGTAAGTCAATGAGATGAGTCTCATAGAGGTGAACAAAGAAAGAATTTAAAAGAGATTCTATTGTGTAAAAAAAGTGTCACACTTCTATAAACCATTATTCTTGAGAATACCCATAGAAGAGGGAATCTCCAGAGTCAGCTTATAGCTCTCTATCTATGATGTGCAAAGGCAATGAGATGGTGGCTCTTAAATGAACCAAACTATGCAATGCTTTCGAGGTGCACCATAGAACAAGAGATTCAAAGAGTACAGGCAAGAGTGTCAATATCCAAGAATCTAGAATAAAATGTAATGCAAATGCAAGCTATTCTAAATTAAATGCAAGATAACAAAGAGAACTAAGCTAAAGAATAAAGAAAATTAAGATAAAAGGTATTCAATAATGTAAGTAGAATGAGAGCTAAGCTAAAATGCAAAAATGCAAGAATGCTCCAAGCCAACAAAATCACCAAGAAAACCTACAGCATAACAATAGCATGAGAGACTAAAATTTTTGAATGAGGAGAGAGCCCTCCCTTTTAAAGAAAAATGGATAGTAGAGATTAAGAGGCAAAAGAGGCATAATCAAGGGAGGATAATGCATCTTGAGTGATCCATGTGCACAAGCATCTCAACAAATCACAATTAATGGTTGAATTTTGAGAGGGTTTGAATGTGTGGAGGAGAATTAAAGTTATTTTAAAAATAGAAGATTCCTCCCAGCCAAAAAATTGTGCATTCATGTGTGGACCAAAATGTCTTTCATTTTATTTCTAAAATAGGATTAATGCTCTATGTGTGCACACTTAGGATAAGTAATGAGTGGGGAATTTTATTTAATTAAACAGGGAACATGTTCTTTTAATTAAATATGAACTTAAGATAAAGTGGTCAAACGATAGGTTAAAATTAAGTAAATGGATTTTTGGAAATATGATCAAGGATAAGCATTGGATAAATTATGTAAAATTCTAGAAAGGGGGCTCATAGTCTAGATGAGCATTGTTGGGTGATTACACTTTCCCCTCTTTGACTAATGTGTGATCGATCTGCGAACACATTACATCAAAGAAAACAAAAGCCAAGTAGGGGGCAATAGATAGAGATATTTGATTATAAAGAACAAAATATGGAAAGAGATAGAAAATCCTAAATGCACAGTCTATTTAGCAATAGTACTAAACACTAGGAAAGAGAAGATACAATATCAATACCCGAGATGAGCACTGATATGTCAAGAAAAGAAAGTAGATAGATAAAGAGAAAATAGATAGTTGTAGTAGAAATCAATTTGCAACAATGATAGAATATTCCTGCCCATTTAGGATTGAAATTGAAATGAGATAAAGGAGATGCAAAAATATGCTATATTTGATTAAATCATAACAAAGAAAAGTTCATGATGATAGATAAAAGATTAAGACCAAAGAGTGACCACCAATAAACTAAGATATGCCCCAGTTTGACTAAGTATGACCAAGAAAGATAAAGCATAAGAATTAGGTCAAAGAAAGATGAAATGAGATGAAATAGAAATGAAAGAAAAACATAGTGGAAGAGAGTAGAAATGATGAAGAAATGAAAAAATGATAATTTCCCCAACAAGATTCAAAGATTAAGCCTCAATAGGTCAGCTAACTACGTAGAAGAAGGAAAAAAATTTGAGTAGCAAGATAAACCCAAATTTGGATTTCGATCCTGAAAATGGATCTAGGATGTAAAGATTAGAAAAGATAGGTCAAAAGTATAGATGAGATGGTAAAATAGAAAAGAAGTGAGAAATAGGAAAGAAGAGATAAGATAATATTGAGAAGAGGCAAGAAAGGATGAACACAGTTAGCTAACACAGACATGAAAGATAAACAAGAGAGCTCTCTCAACATTCAAAATGCAAAGCTAAGCTAGAATAAACCCTAGAATGTAAGCTAGTATAAGAAGGTACAATTGCAAGGGTTACATAAGTAGGTCCTAGTTTTTATCATCTAGCCTTATTAGGGACATTAGTAGCTCATACAATCATCACTAGTATGACTATGAGGATATGAATATGATCTATATCAAATAGAAATGTGGGAATCCAACCTATGTAGCAAAGACATATAGGTCAAGATGACTATGCAATTAGATTCCTTAAGTTTAGTATAGAAAGATTAAACCTCTATCAAGGAATAAGTGCCAAGATAACCCCTGAGTGTGGTCTTGAAAAAGTAGACAAGGATGATACATTGTAGGCCCAAATTGTCAAGTAGGACAAGCATGAATTCTATAAACACCTTATACTAGAAAAGTATACCCATAAGCAAAAAATAAGTAAAACATGCCACATGCCTCTAGTCGTCTAGTCCATGACATCGTTGAAAGACTATTAGGGAGAGAACACATAGCAAAAAAATCATCATAGACAACACATAAAGAAAATAAAGTTCATCATAGCTCAATCATTTAAATGTTTAAGTGTCCATGTGTAAGTCACTTGGCCATTTCTACAAGACTTGATTCTGATAGTGAGAAATATCATGACATCCAAGATGGTAGGTAAACTATCTAAAAAGTGTTGAGAAACACTTGATGTCAAAGGGTATAGTGTTGAGAAACATTATTTTGTGAGTTGCCAAAGAAACCCTAATGCACAAGGAAACCTCAATAGGCTAAGTAGTTGTGCCCCTAAGATGAGGACAAGAAATAATTCCAAGCTAGGAAATGTGTTATGGAGTGAGTGATTGAGACTCTTAGACATAGGTGTGAGAGTCTCAAGTAGCTCTTGTTTCTAGGTTTTCACGACTTGACATATTTTTTGAAGACTTTTTTCAAAAAAAAATTGAATTTCTTGAGATTTTTTATTTTTTTGGTGATACATCAAAGCACCTATTGCTAGGTTCGCACTAAGGCGATCATTTTTTTAAGAAATTTTATGTTTTTAAGGATTTTTTCAGCATCATATGTGAATTTTTTGGATTTTTTAGAATGATTTAGAGATTACTAGTTCTCAAGTAAGATCACATCATTTTCTCCCAATGTCTAGCAAGGTGTAGGACATGATGGAGTAGAAAGCCAATGGATAAGAGGAGATGGATAAGAAAGAAGTATGAAGCAAGTGAAAGTAATCCTCAAGGATTGACTCCTCAATAAACCCTAGCCAAGGAATAATAGCCATATGAAGTAGGTTTTGGATAAGAAATGGAAGCAATAAGTGATATAGCATGTAGAATAAGTAGTTGAAGCCAACAAGCGAGATAACATGAAAGTGTGTAATCCAAGAGAATAGACATGTCAAGAGGCCTAAGAACCATGTTTTCCTTTGTGTGATCAAGACCAAGGAGTCAACTAGATAGGATATTAATGGGATAGAGAAATAAGAATGACGTTGGATATGAAGGCTCTGAATGAATGAGAAAGCACAAAGGTTAAGCGGGTAAACAAGATAACCAATATGCAAGGATAGCTCAACATTGTTAAAATCAAAGGGGGAGAAAAGGGGATAAATGGATGGTGAAAGAATTGTGCATGATGCCTATTTGCGCAGTTTTCATCACAGTACTTATCCTAGGTGCCACAAGAAGTGGTTTTCACCATAGAGTGAATTTATTTCTCTTTACTTTTACTACCAAGATGCCAAAACAAGTGGTTTTCACCAAGGCACATTGTCCCTTTTTTCTTTTTTTCTTTTTTTGGATTTTGGATTTTTAGGAAGAGCTCAAGCTTTTAAAATTTGGATAGTGCTCCTATAGGAAAGATAAGTCATGATAAGCCAAGACCATAGAAAGATATTTTCAAAGATTTTAATAGGGTTATGGAAGGGAGATAATAGTAGGAAGAGTATATGGAGGATAAGAATTCATGTCTTGAAAGGATTGAAGGAGCATGTATAGTAAGTAAGTGTAAGCTTTAGAGGATTCCATGAGGGTAGGTAAAATATTGGGCAAGATCAACATTGACAAAGATCTTGAAGGGTGTTGAAATGATGGAGTAGTCATGGATGAAATAGCTTGAGGTTTAGATGTATGAGGTAGCAGAGCAATTTTGGAAGAAGATGGAGTGGAAGGCTTTGGAAGCTTTTTATAAAGATGTTTGGAAGAAGATAGAGTGGAAGCCTTTGGAATCTTGAATGTCAACTTAGATTTATGTTCAATATTCAAGTATTTTAAGACAGACTTGGGAATCCATATAGCTTTATATTTTTCTTTTCCTTTGTATAATTTGGAGTGCATTTATTCAATGATGGATTTAGGAACCCATATTTTTCTTCACTTTTTGAATAGGACTTTTGTGGTCTCTTGAATATTTGTTCTTTCTATCCATTCACATGTCAATTAGATGAGACATAGTGATCTCTATATTTTAGTGGATTCTTGGTTTTGTTCTTAAGTTGATCATCCAAATTTCTTCCAAAAGACTTGGGACTAATAGATGGATAAGGCTAATATGACTAGTTGAGATGGATAGATAAATGAAAATTTGTCAAGGATGAGCATCTTTGTTGATCTTGAGGTATGATAGGAGAGTTAAGAATGGAGAATTTAGGAGATAAAGGAAAATAAGATCCCAATATTAATAGAAGGTTTGAAGGATTTAACTTATATAGATAAGGACCAAGGATAGACTTAGTAGAAGCAAAGGGATAGTGGATAGGGATATCAACATCTTTAGAGTGAGCAACATGACCAAGACCATCAATAGACTCATGAGTAGCTTTGATAGGAACCACATTATTAGTGGGATCATTTGAAGCTTGAGCATAGTTTTGAAGTGGATCTAGAGAAGTAGAACATGAGGGGATGCTCTAATCTTGAAAAACAGCTTTAGATAGCATACGAAGAGAACTTTTCTCATAATTTTCCATAAGCTCAATGAAAATAGTGGAAGTGATGTCTTCATAATACTTAGGAGGTGGGAAAGACATAGGATATGAAGGGGTGACATATTGAACAAGATGAAATGGTGCTTGATCTTGATCTTGATCTTTCTTGACATTTATATAGTTTCTTCTTCAGAGTCCTCTTGACATGGAGCCACTTCTAAGGACAAGGGAAAATATGAGGTTTGTGTGATATTCTCTTCAAGAGGTAATTGGGGATTAGCTGAAGTAGGCATAGTAGAGATAACATTTTATGCAGGTTGAGGATCTTTAGCCTTAGTAGCATTGAAAATTTTTTCATCTAGGTGAAGGTTAGCTTGAGTTTCTTTCAGAGGTAGGCCTTGAGGATAGGCATAGTGTACACAAAGATCATTAGGTCCTTTTTCTGATGGAGGCATTTCAGAAATCTTTGAAGTGTTAGGAGATGCATGAGTATTGGTAGAAGTAGAGGTGTCAAGGAAACCATTACTAGACATAGGTTTATCAACATGATCTTGATCAAGAGAAGTACCCTTAACACATGAGTCATTAGAGGTATTAACAATCCCACCATCTATAAGATCTTGGATTTTATGTTTTAGCTCAATGCAACCTGAAGTAGTGTGCTCATTATGGCGATGATAAGAACAATAGATAACCAAGAATGGTTTCCATATGAGATATACTTAGGCAATGTGATGAGCTTAGTGCCAAGAAATGTTTGCAAATGTCATCATAAAAATATTCCAAGGGAGTAAAAATCATGTCAAAAGTATACCTAGGATCTTCTTGTTATTTCTCAAGTGCATAGCATACATCAACATCTTCATCATTGTCTTGGGAAAAGATAGGTCCATCATGAAAGCTTAACATAGGCTCAAAGGATGTATCACTTTCTTATTCTCTAAAGAGGTCTTTATATATAGAAGATGAAGACATTTGATGTCTTGGAGTAGAATATGTCAATCTTAAAGAAGAATATGACCCATGTGTATGTAAATTTCTTAAGAGAGTTTCATTTAAAAATGCAATCTTCTCCTCTAACCTTCTCTCAAGTTTAGACTTCATTTTTATCATGCACTTAGAGAGATGAAGGTAGGAAAAATCATTTGCCTCTTCTATTTTATTGTATTGAGCATATAGATCTTGAAACTCTTTAGTCACATGGAGGATATCATGATCATCTAGATTTGGTTGAGGTTTGCTAGCACAATGTTTGAAGCCAATAGTGGTAGACAGAAAATCAAGCATGAAGGAGATTAGAGGAAGCTAAGAAGGTGCATAAGGTAACTTGATGTTTAAACTAGAGGGGTAGAGTGTTCACTTGCCAAAATAGTAAATATAGAGTAAAGTGACTTGTCAAGAAAGAGTCCAAGAAACTTACAACACTAGTGACTCAAGTCAATATCTAGGAAAGAAGCCAAATATCCAAGTAGATAGAACAAGTAGGATGACAAGTGAAAATTTTTCCCAACCCAAGAGTGTAGTCAAGAAATCAAAGTAACCATTTCAACAAAAAGACAACTAACAAGCAAACATAGACCATGAAGATAGAAAGACCAAGAGAACTAAGACCAAAGAGTCACTTTAAGCATGTTCAAGCACTAGAGACATAGAAAAGAAAAGTCAAATGATGAGACTCCCCTTAGAAAGAAACACAAGCAAATGTTTGCACTTGATGTTTTGACTTGGTTCAAAAAGTTTGACAATAGTTGATAGCATAGCAAGTTTGATGTTCAAAAGGTTTTTTTCCAAGAAAGATAGTGACACATGGAGTAGTCTGAAAATAATCAAGCAAGGGATAAAGAAACATTGAATGATACAAGAATATGTGAGGTCTCAAAATAAATCCCTAGAACTATCATCATGTGTATGTTCAAAATATTTTTACGGGTCTAGCACATTCAAGAACACATCAAGAAATACCTACCTAAAAGTCATAGTTCATTACTCAACAACTTGGCCCACACTAAGTGCTCCTTTGCCTCACACCAAGTGGTTCCCATAAGAGATATTGGATTTTTCTTGGAAATTCCATAAGAATAACCAAGGGAACATAGATGGTGAGTATAAAATCTTGGGGTGATCTGGGTAATTCACTAGGACTAATCCTTGCACCAAGAAGTTGAGTGGAAAAATAGGATAATTACTAACTTGGACTTTTTAGAAATGGATTCCATTCATAATGTTCCTTTTTCACCCAATTATGGGACACCCCACCTTGAGGTGAGTAACAGGCCTCGTGGCCACAAGTGCACCTTAAGCGTTCTTGCTTAGCATTTTCCTCATGGTCCCAATCCCACAAGTACTCACACTAAGAAAAGACAGAAACTATAGCTATCAAAGTTTTATGTCCTTTATAGCTTTAAGATTATAGTGGGTTGGAATAGCCAGGTTCACTTGTCCCCACTTGGGTCATTCCTCTTGATTGCTCAAGAGCAGGCCCGCTAAAGGATTCTAGACTAAACAAGAAGTGGATCAACCTTTGAAAGTCAAGATTTATGATTCACCACTAGGGTAAAGGGAATACTCTCCTATCTCAAGAGTCTTTCCCAAACATGCCAAATAATGTTCAATTAACCCTCTTGCTTTTGAAATCTAGAGGTGGATCAAGATTTCTGATTCACCACAAGGATGAAGAGCATACTTTCCTACCACCAAAAGACTCTAATGACAAGATCTTAAGTGCCTAATAAAATGAGCAACTAGTATAATTCTGCACTTAAAAAATGAAAGGAAAAAACAAGCATTTTATTGTTAGGTTTTTATGTGTTAGGCAGCCCTGCAAACAAGTGTTAGTAGCCTTTGTGTATTTGAAGCTTTGACATGCATTATTTTTAGCAATGAAATGAGAAACTCCTAACAAAAAAACAAAGTTTAGGGAATAATAACCAAGTAAAACCTACAACACAAAGTGGTTAGTTTCCTCAAAGATCTAATTTATCTTCCAACCAAGTGTGTGCAAAGAAAGTGCAAGCTAATCACAAAATTATCTCTTTTTTACTCTTTGCTTTTCACCTAGTCAACAAGATTGGACTTGTTTGCTATTATTTAGGCTCCAAAAAAAAAATTAAAAGAAGAGACCCCTAGCAAAATCTAGAGAGCTTTCCAAAAATGTAAGAAATTTAGAAATATCTATTAATTTGTGCCCTAGGGGCCCATTTTTTCAAAATAGACCAGATCTTTCAAATTGAGTTATTGAACCCTAATATGATTTCAAAATTCAAAACACAAAGAACTAACCCCTTGTGTAATTCAGAGAAATTTTTGAAAATATTTTTTTTTCTAAAACATTCACTAATTTGTGACTAGATACATTTTTTTATGAAAACCAAGTAAAAATTTATAATGGATGCAAATCAACTCAAAATAATATGAAAATTGCACTGAGACATTTTGGTTGCATCCTTAACCTACAAAAAAAATTTCAAATCTGAGTTCAAAACAGTTTGGAAGATATGCTTAAATCTTTTAAAACTAGGGTTTTGGCCTTCAAACAAATATCCACAAGGGTTAGCCTTAAAACCAAAGTAAGAAACCTGCAAAAGAACTTGATTAGATGCAATAAGTTGCTATAAAAAAATCAGAAATGATAATATAACCAAAATACTAGCAAGAAAATGGAACTAGAAACTTAGTTCTAGCCCCACGGTGGGTGCCAAAAATGTGTGTAGAAAATGTGGACACACTTCTATAAACCATTATTCTCAAGAATACCCATGAAAGAGGGCATCTAAAGAGGTCGCATATAGATCTCCATCTATGGAATGTAAAGGCAATGACATGGTGGATCTCAAATGAACCAAACTATGCAACTCTTTCAAGGTGCACCATAGAACAAGTGATTCAAAGAGTGGAGGCAAGAGTGTCAATATCCAAGAATCTAGAATAAAATGCAATTCAAATGCAAGCTATTCTAAATGAAATGCAAGATAACAAAGAGAACTAAGATAAAGCATAAATAAAACTAAAATAAAAAGTATTCAATAATGTAAGTAGAATGAGAACTAAGCTAAAATGTAAAAATGCAAGAATCCTTCAAGCCTCCAAAATCACAAAGAAAACCTATAGCATAACAATAGCATGAGAGACTAAGATTTTTGAATGAGGAGATAGCCCACCCTTTTAAATAAAAATGGACAGTAGAGATTAAGAGGCAAAAGAGGCATAATCAACTAAGGAGAATGCATCTTGAGTGATCCATGTACACAGGCATCTCAGCTAGTCACAATTAATGGTTGACATTTGAGAGGGTTTAAAATGTGTGGAGGAGAATTAAAGGTATTTTAAAAATAAAAGATTCCTCCCACCTAAAAAATTGTGCATTCATTTGCAGACAAAAATGTCTCTTTTTATTTCTAAAATAGGAATAATGTTTTATGTGTGCACACTTAGGGTAAGTGATGAGTGGGGAATTTTATTTAATTAAAAGAGGGACATGTTCTTTTAACTAAATATGAACTTAGGATAAAGTGGTCAAACCATAGGTTAAAATCAAAAAAATAGATTTTTGGAGATTTGATCAAGGATAAGCATTGGATAAATTATGCAAAAATGTTGGAAAGAGGGCTCATAGTCTAGATGACCATTTTTGGGTGATTGCAGTTTTTGCGAAAATCTATCATGAAGATAAGAAGACTTGAACAACATGTGGAGGAATGTCTGAAAGTTAAGACTTCCTTTGATAAATTTTTATACTCAAATTTAAATGCAGTAGAGATTACATATTATGGGTTTTGTGCTCTCCTTAGCATATTAGAGGGACTGAAAGACACATGGGAGAAGAACTTGAAGAGTCTGAAGGTAAATTTAGCCAATTGCATTTCTCGATTATCAACCTAGTGGAAAGGTAAAGAACTACAAATTTGACATGTATATAGATTTTGACACCTTTGCCATTGATTTCAAAGGGGGAGAAGCACAAGGAAAATTGTGTATAGTATATGATGTATGTACTAAGGGGGAGAAATATCTATGCAAAGTATATTGCAGTTGGAGTAATAAGGAAAAGATGGTTATAAATGTGATCTACAAATTTTGAATTTTGAAGTTTTGCTAAGGCCAATTTTGTAAAAGTTTTTTGTCCACATTTTAGGACTTAGCCAATTTTCCCATATGTTTCCATCAATGCCAATGGAAGATTGTTGGAGATATGGCTAAGTAAAGTAAGTTGGTAGATTGTTGGTGTTGTCATTTATGGAAACATATATCTTATATGAAGGCATTATGTTCAGATGAAGTTTATCTAATTAGACATGGAAAATTTTGTAAGTATTAGATAGTTATCTAGTATAACAGAGACATTTTTGATGTCTATAGATGACATAGTGATTATTGGCGCATGTTCAGTTAGGGATAGATAATATAGTATGTTAGGATGGCATGACTAAGTGCACAAGTCTATATGGAAGTTTTTATGCAATAACCAGTAAAGGAAGCATACAAAGAAGAACAAAGCATATCACTAATTGGGTAATTATAGGTTAAAGATATATTTTGTTGACAAAATAATTATTTAAGTAATTAGGGACAACATCCTAGATGTATCCCCTAAGAAGGAAAGAGTTAGTTTTGTATGAGATGTGAAGTGATATGTGAATTATGATGTATGATCAAAGGTATCCAAAGTGCAGCAAAAGAAAGATCAAATATTGAAGATATCAAGAGAAAGAGGTTTTTGTATCTATCTTTTTTGTATAAAGGAATTGTATTGAATAATTGCATGTTTGGGTAGTGGGCTCATCTTGCATACATTCTATAATTGTATATACCAACTCCTAATAGGGTTGAGGCTTTTAACAAGGTCTATTCTTCTAATAAGGACCAAGACATTATATGTACTTAATAGACTCCTAATAGGGTCAATATCTTTAACATGATACTTTTTTTTAGTGGATCATCTTGTGGGTACCATCCCCACCAGGGTTTTCCCTTGGCCATGGTTTCCCTAGTTAAAAAAATGTGGTGTTATGAGTCCTCTTTGTGTATGATTAACATTATTGTTCATCATTGTTAGTTTACTTTCATATGCATGTTATAAATTAATTAACAATATGTAGTTTTGGGCTAAAGTTTGTAAAATATTGATTCACCCCCCTCTTAGCCCTATTTCTAAAAAGAGCAATAGAGACTGAGGTATGCACTATTGATAAAGTAGAAAAAGATAGTGATAATTAAGTGTTAGTACATAATAGTTTTTGAAATAATAAAGTTTGAGGTTGACATAGTTGAATTTTTGGATTGGTCATAATGAGTAAATGATAAGGATTGATGAGCTCATGTATTTAATGTATGAATTGACTTTTTATGTGATCAAAGACAATGTTTTGAAGAGCAATTTCTAAAAGTATTAAGAAAGGGGTAGAAGGAAAAAACAATGGATAATTTCATTGAATCTAATGAAACCCTGTGATCTATTGTGCTTTTTAAATAAAGAATATATAAGCTATATATTTAAGGAGGCATAAGAGATGTTTTTTGAGGTTGGTTCATTGTTGATTGCCATTTTTTGTGGAGAGCCTATGAAGAACAGAGTATCAAAAGAATAGTGAGAATATTGGTGAAGTGTGATTTCTTGATGGGTTGCCAAGAAGATCAGAGATGGAGATCATAATGAAGTCTAGTCAATGAACCAACAAATAAGCTAAATGAAGTTCTAAATTTGTAAAGTGAGTTGTATCTAAACAAATCAAACCTTATATTACTTTCTAACCATTGTGGTAGTCAACATTCTTTAATCAAGGTTGACCTAACAATAATTTTATAAATCCTTTAATTAAGGTAACATTCTAATAGAATGATCCAAAGTCCTCTAACCAAACCACTCCTAATAGGGTCACACCTAACAATGTATTTTGTAACCTTTAAATGGGTTGGCTCTTAAATGAGCTTATTTTAGAGGAGTGAAAAGTGGTAAATGTTACTTGGTGGTTTTTACCAAATTGGATTTCCATATTAAATCCTGGTGTCATGTGTGTGTGTGTGTGAATTTTATATGTATGATGCATGTTATTTAGTGTTATTTTATTTATTGTTAGTCAATGTATATTGAACATAGAGCTAAGTGATGAATGAGTAAGTTAATTTGGTGATGATATGTTATATAGACCGAGTCATTTTATGAGTTTGTATAAATTATTTAAGTTAATAAAAGTTGAATTGGTACATCTAGCACCCCTCCCCCCCCACCCCCCCCCCCCCCCCCCCCCCCCCATCTTAGTTATTCTAATAGGTAATAACTAAATAATCAGTAGGTAGTAACTAGAGATTTATAGATAGATGGTAATGCAAGGAACAATTTGATAACAATTTGAGAAGAAGTTGATGTATGAGTTAAGTTGTATGTTGGATATGTTTATCAAGTGATTGGATGTGTTGAAACTATTATTTTTTATGTTTATGTTGCTTTAATGGTGATGAAATGTTTGAAGAAACTTTGAGATAGCTAGACATAACTAATTCACCCCCCCCCCCCCCCCCCCCCCCCCCACCTCTCTTAGTTATCTAAGAATAACATGGTATCTTTTTATCACTCTATTTCATTTCTTTGTAGATTTGTATTGTTTCATGGAACATATTTATCTATGGGTATGTATTGCTTTGTATACCATCTAAAATTGGAAGCACTCCAATTTAATGAAGCTTTAACACCTATTTAATGGGATATCATCAATCTCTATCTCTCTTTCATTTCTTCTTCCCTTTTCTATCCTTTCTCCTAGGTGGAATTGAGGTAAACCCTTATAGATCCTCTTTAAGCTCCTAGCTTCATGTTGTTAAGCTCAAGGTAGGATCTATTTCCCCTATTTCCTTTGTTTCCATACACCTTTCCACTTGGAATCTATGCCTGGCATAGAAATAGGATTTCCTTGAAGTCTAGACATGATTTTCTAATTTTAAGACCTATTTTGGAGTCCCCATGTTATCCCTAGGGTTTGTGCACCTAATAATCATAGGTGAAATTCACCTCTAATGCTTCAAGGGTACATTGCACCCTTGATTGGCCAATAAGGGGCACAATGCACCCTTGATGGGCCAATATGGGGTGCAATGCACCCCTAATAAGGCCCTGTTTTGGTCCCCCTCTTTGGGTCTCATATTTTGGGATATTTAGGTATTAACTTCTAATATAGTCAACTTGTAGGACTTAATGAATTCCTATATAAACCTTTCCATTTTCTCCATTTTTCATATCCAAGCATCAACAATCATAACAAGAAATTGTATTCACAAGCTCTAGCTCTCGAGTATTCAAGTTCCAAGCCTTTAAGCCTTCAAGCATTCCATTCAAGCATTCTATTAAAGATAAAGGTTTTGAGAACTCAAGAAATTGAAGTAATTTATCTTCAAGATCTTCTTCAATCCATTCAAGATCCTTTGTTGCATCTTCTACATCTATTTATTTTCATTTTCTTATCCAAATCCATTGGTCAAGTCAAGCACATTGTATTTGTTTCAAGAGATTTGACTTTGTAAGGTGAATTCATATATTTAATTCACATTCATGTTATTCCAATTCAAGGTCAATTCCTAAATTGGGATTTGACCAAGGAAAACCTCCATCAACAACAAAAATTCCCTTTTTTCTAGGTTTTGTATATTAAATCAATGAACAAGTTGCATATCAAAGTACACTTTTAGTCTTTCTTTAAAATTACAAAATCAAAATCAGCATCGAACATAGTCAATAAAGGCCATAATGCACCCCTCATGCACTAGTTCATCCCTCATGCACCATTTTACCCTTGAAAGATCCTTAAAATATTTATGGGTTTTGTTGGTTGTGCAGTTTTAGGCCCAGATCTAAAGATTTCCTCCCATTTTGATCAAAACAGCAAGCACAAAATAGAATTAAAAGGTACATTCCTTCTCCCCTTTTGCAATTTTGCATATATTTATATTTTACATCTAGCTTATACATACACATTAAGGCTCTTTATGAAAAATGTATATCTTTCCCCTATTTCTTCCTAGATCTAGTTTGCATTAGTACTCCTTGTTTATTGTGTTACCATTAATCTCTCTGGACCTATTCCTCTAGAATTTGGATTGAACCCTTATCTTCCCCCCTTTTATATAACACAATTGTACATGTATGTGGGTTATGTGATGAACTTAATGTTGAGACTCAAAATTGAAGCCCCGATTTTGAGTACAATTAAAAAAATCAAGCCCTTAAATATTTTTTGATGCATATGTACCCAGTTGTTCATTTGAGGCCCAAGAGGTGTTTAATGTTTCTAACACCTTTCATTTAGTGTGTCTATGTGTTTCATGAAGATAAATTGTCATTCTAAGCCATTTTGTGAAGTCCCATTTTGAGCAATGTTCAAATATACATTTTTGCTTAAGTGTCAAACAACGACAAGAGGCCTTGTTTGTAATTGAATATCTTGCACCCAATAATGTCTTGGGACTTGCCACTTTGGGAGTGTTTAGTATCCATACCAGAGAGCCTATTTTTTTGATTTTAAGTTGTTTTGAATCTGTCTGACTAAGTTTTGAATCCCTCAAAGTTGGTCTTTTAATGTTGTCATGCTAATGTGAATCATTCTAAATTCTGGGAGGCCCTGTTTGACTTGTTATAATTTTGACCCAGTTGATTGAAATGAGAAAATTGTTTTTGTATTACATTCTAGTGGTCAGAGACATGTTATATTTCAATTTTAAGCTTATGATGAATCTGTTTTATCAGTTTTCAAATGTGATTCCAAATGTAATTTGTAACTTTTTACTAGTGTCAATAAATGCAAATTTATTGGAACCCCTATTCGTGATGTCATATCTCAAAATCTATGATAGATGAAATCAAATGGATTTTACCACTATTTTGTACTCTAAAAATACTTTAAGCATGTTGATTTTCAAATCTTGATGAATCCATTTGCACACTTTCCTAGGTCCATTTCGTTTGCAAAAAATGATTTTCTGCCAGTGTTTCCAGGATACAAATTCTGAATAGCCTACTTTGACCACTCGCCAAATGTGTCCTATTACTTGTCATGAGCCCTAATCACAGATTTATATTTTCCTCATGACAGTGTACCAACACCCCAGTTTTTGTTTCCCCAAGTGTCAGTTTGCCTAGTTTTCAAAGCCAAATCCAAGTGCAAATTATGTTTTTTTGACATGTTTTCTTGCAAGCAATTCTGAGAAGGTAACTTCAATGGTCAATATCTTTTGATTGAGAATTTTTCATGGCATGAGATTTGATAGGGTAAGAGTGTGCGAAACATAGAATCGGCATGTTTGATTCTAGAGCCCGATCAGGTGTTTTGATCACTTTTTAAAGCTAGTCGAAGGACCTCCTAGAATTCAATTGATAGTTTGCAGATAAATAGTGAAATGAGTTATTAATGATCAATCAATGATTAAATTTGTTTTAAATTAGTGCACACTATGCAAAGTGTGCAATAGGCCATTCTGAGATGTCAGTTGTTTGAAAATGAGAAAACAACTAATCAAACCCAATTTGGGGCCCAACTAATCTCATCAAATGACTAGGGCATCAAAGTTTGAAAATAATCAGCATAGGTAATTATAGTAATTCCAACAATTAAAGTGTTTTCGAATATATCTCACCATTGGAGGTCAAAGGTGCCAAAGCCAATTTTAATCTAATCAAGTCCCATTTGGAAAATGTTTGACCAAATTTAGTCTGAAATTATGGGTCTTAGTTGGCATAATTGTTGGAGCATTCATTGTTTTAATTATTTTTATCTTGTTAATATGGCTCACTTCTCAGAGAAAATCAAGTAGAATGCTTGAAATGATATCATAACCCATATCCCATCAGTCTCAAAGAAGATCAAGAAAGTAATGTCTAATAGGAAAAGGGTTGATCATTTTCCCATGATAGATGTTCTCCACCTTACTATTCAAGGAAGGTCTCGTGATAGAGATTTAGATAAGGCTTTAAGGTGTGAGGTTTGATCTCCAATGGTGGTGCTCTCTATGTCTTAATCAAGATAGGGGTTTCCTAAATAACAGTACCCAAATATCTAGTCTAGATGCTTGCATTCCCAAAGGAGTATTTAGCAAAAAGGATCCTTTGTTTTCTATGTATGTTTAGATGTCAAGCTAATCAAATTAAGATCATAGTATAACAAGCTTGCTAGATCTATTACTCCAGTAGTGGTTGAAATCTAGTGGAATTAAGAAAGATGGAGGATGTTGACCCGTGTTGCCATGCACATTAGTTTGAAGCTTCAAGCAGCTATATCCACGTTGGAAGTAAAGGGAGTGCATCTCGTGTGCAAGTATAGACCACCTGTAGGCAAGGGAGTCACAGATTGCAAAACACATGCAATGAAACCCACATTGGAAAAGGATCGCACAGATGTGGAGGAAAACTCAAACAACATCCACATATCAACAACACCCACACCATGGAAGAAAAGAACCTAATCTCAAAACATAGCCAAAGGAACAACAGTGAAAAGTTCTATATCCCACATTGAGCAAGATTGGAGATGTTAAGTTGTTTAAATACAACAACACTCATATGCTAAGTTTTGTTAAAGACACATGCTTTTGGGAAGCCACAGACATGCATGAGGACCCCACCTAAGGACACAGGCTAGCTAGAGGCAAAAAACAAGTAAAATTTTGAACATGCTCGCACGGAAATGAGGTGGAATCTGAGCACCCAAATGATGTCACATGGAGAATCTAACGATAGTCGCTATGTCACCAAGAAAAGTTGAGATGACGTGGAATTCAAGTGCCCAGATGATACCATGTGGAGAATCTAACAATGGTCGCTATGTCACCAAGCAAAGTTTCTCACCAGATAACCATGGCAACATAGTGACTGGCCAGTTGGTAATGATGTGTGGGGAAATGTGGCAGTGGGCCTGGATGGTGATAGAGAAAATTTGGTGAATTAGAGGTTGAAATGTGGCACCAGTTGTGCAAGTCAAAGCCAATGCAAATGTGTTGCATGGCAACTTAGGTGGCACCCAGTGGGCCCAGTGATAGAGAAAAATGGAAGTTATTAAAATTAGTTTCTATAGTTATTACTATAGAAATTTTAAATTTTTCAAACATTTTTGCATTTTAATTCAAAACTGCAAGTGGAAGCCTATTTTTTTCAAAGAGGCATAACTAGGGGAGTTTTTCACCAAAATATGGACTTCAATATACCATTGGAATTGGTAGAAGATGAGCTATCTGATTATGAAGTTGGTTTTTGCATAGGATGTCACTAGTAGATGCTACAAGAGGTTTTGTCTCTCAGAGTGATTTGTGCATTTTATCAGGTGTTTTGAGTTGTCAGTTGCAGAATTCAGTAGAGAAACACCTTAAACATGTTGAGTGACTCTTGTATCTAGTTATTTTGATTCTTTGTTCTATTTTGGCTTCAAATGTATCAATTGGCACATATCCAGGTTCAGTTATCAAATTTTTGTCTTTTAATGAGATATTTTGCATTTGGAAAAACAAAATAAAAGGGATATGACTGGGAGTTGATGAGAGAAGGTAGAGAGAGGTTATTCATCTTCTTGGGAAAGAATTTTGAGAGGACATATGTCATCTTTTGATCAAATTTGAGAATTGCTTCCTTCGTATATAGTCTTTCTTCTTCTTCTTTGTAAAGGTTGTTGGTTGGTTTTCAATCTTCGGGTCTAGAAGCTCTACTTAGGCTATGAAAGCCACACACCCAGCATTTCTTCCTGTATGAAAAGTAGTTGTAGTTTTAATATAGATATTTTGGATTTTTTTGGTGATTATGAAGTATTTTTGTACATCTTTCATGTATTCATTTTCAAGGAAAATGAATAAAAACACAACAAATGGTTTTAATTTTAGTTTGAATCTTGTCTCCTATTCATGGATTTGTAATCCTTTCTAGTTTGTGAACAAAGAAGATAAATTAGGTTGCATTTTTTTTAAAAGTTCATGTGGTTGAAGTATTTTTCTTATGAAACAAAGGGCCATGTAATTGCTTGATATTTATCACAGGGTTTGCAGATTTATTATGGGATAGTTCAAAGTATGAGATTCATTTTGATGCAGATGTCTATTCACAAGGTGAAAGATAGATAAGGGATCTTGATGTAGGAGTTATGTCAAAGATTTTCAAAAGATGTATGGTTGTAATTCATGTAATTTCCCAATAGATAAGGCACTGATTAGCTGCAAGATCATTTAGTTTTGTTGCTCATACCTAGGTTTTGTTGTTATTAACATATTAAATCATTTTTCCCTATTATGTTGAAAGTTATTCAAAGTCTAACCCTCACTCAACTTATGAATTGCATTGTCTTTCATTTAGTTACTACAGATCTATGTTATTGCATGAGTCATTAGAAGAAATAAGGGTTAAATCTACTATTACTAGATTCAAGAATATGTATAACATTGGTACTATATAGATTGAATTTGAGGTCCACCCACCTAGGTTTTGCATAGCCTAAAGTAGAAGAAGGGTCTAGCCTTATAGTTTGACTGATGTCTGAAAGGATGTGTTAAGGATGGGAGTTAGTTGCCCCTAGATGTGTCTTGTTCTCATTGGGGTAGTTTGAAACTTGTAGCATTTCAAAACACCAACACTTAGGTTGTATATCCTTGATTCACATTTCCTACTTTACATTTATTGGTGAACCCAACTTATGACATTTCCACTTTTGATTTGGTGTTAGATCTTTGATTTAGCATTATCTTTCATCTATCTTTGCATGCTTTATAGTATATCGGTTTGGAGTTAATATCATAAGGTTAGATCTCTTAGTATCTTCTTGTCTTGTTTGGTGTATGAGCTTTACTATTTTTAGTCCTACTTATAGCATTCTTGCTATGAGAAATCATAGACTCATGGCTCATTTTGATCTAGATTCCTCTTATCCCCTTCTTCAAAACCTTAGGAACCCTTTGGTTTCTCATGATCCTAATCCTTCTATAGATTACAACTCTTCCCACTTACCTCATGATGAAGATGAGGCTTTAAGAGTTCCTCCTAAACTAGTTGATAATCTTTCTACTGAGATTGATAAAATGCATGATTGGTTTTTGCAATAAAATCACAATACTAAAACTATTGTTGTTTTTGATACTCTTAAATAAGTGGTCTATAATTATAAACATGGTGTTAATATTTTTCATGGTCTTACTCACCTTGTCCATAATCATGTTAAACCTTTGAATGAAGTTTTTTTTGAAGCAAGGATGGCTCCTTAGGTTTCTACTCTTGAGCTTATTTTTCATGCCTCTGGGCCTATCTCTATCATTTCCACTTATGTTCCTCCTATTATAACTACTTATTTTTAGGTATCTAATCCTCTCAATGGCCTTTTTATATCTAATTTTCCTCTAAGTGTTCCTCCTATTTCATTTCCAACTTCATATAAAATTATTCCTTTCACTTAGCCTAACCCTTTTATTGTGGTTCCCAATGTTCCACCTATAGTTTCTTTGAATTCCAACTAACTCATATGATTTTCCTAGTTTTTTAAATATGTTTATTTCATATATTCCTTCTAATGATTTTTCTATCCTTAATTTTGCTTTAACAATTTCTTCTTTTCAACAACATGCTTCTTTCATAGAAACTAAGTTCAATGTTCCTATATGTGATACGGGTGGCCCTTTGTTTTTTGACATTATCTATACTATTACTCCTTTACAAGATGATATGCCTTGCTTTGACACTTACAATGGTTAGGATGATCCTATGAAACATCTTAATAATTTCCAAGTTCTATGTAGTGACTATGGTTATGACCATCAGAGTTTAGCTAATTTATCTACTTGCACTTTCCATGACTAATATTTTCAATGGTATTTCTCTTTTCCACCTTATTCTATTGATTCATTTCATAAAATTGCTAATGCATTCATACAATAATTTCAAAATAATATTGGTCCTTCTATTTCTTTGATTGATTTGATGTATTGTAAATAATTTCCTAAGCAAAAAGTGACTAGTTATATCGGTAGAATTAACGATTTGCATGCTCATATTTCTTACCATATACCTGATATTGATATACAACATATGATTTTTTCAAATTTATAAAAAGAAATTAGAAATGAGATTATACTTATTAATTTTACCTTTTTTTCACAACTTTACAAGTTAGTTAGTTTGAGAGCACCACTCTAATGGCTTGTGTACCTATTGATAAGAGTGATGCTGCATCTAATCCTTAAAAATTCCACAAACCTACAAATTATGTCAAGATCAACAAAAATAAGAATACAATAGATGATCAAGTAGTTATAGCCTCTCAAAGTGTAGCTAACTCTTCCTCTATTTTTTGGATGAACCATAATTTTACTCCTCTCTCTAAGTCTCTATGTTATATTATGACTAGGTTGGTTAGTGCTAATATGATTACGCTTCCTCCTATTAAATCACTTTTTCCTTCTACTACATCAATTCCACACTTTAATCATCAATCATTTTATCAATTTTATTGCCAACCTAGACATGATACTAAAGCCTATTATTATTTGAAACATAAGATTCATGATTTGATTGATGTTAATGATTGAGTCATTAAGGGTGTGAATAATGGGAACAAATCAATGGCACCTCCTGATTAAAATATTCAAATATGCACTAATCCTTTAACTTAGAACACTACAAACACTATTTTTTAACATCCTTCTTCTTCTATTCCTCCTTATATAAATTTTTCTTATAATACCTTACAATGAGAGAATGATAATATTGTTAATGTCATGGAACATATAGTTCAACCTACACCTCCACCTAAGGAAGTCATTCCCTCTGCATCTAATGATCAATCTAAACCAAAATATAGGTGTACTAGAGCCCTTATTATCTCAGTTACTGATGCTAGTAAGTTTAAGACTCCAAAATGGTCCTCTCTATATTACTACTTGGATCACTAAATATCCTTCTTATGGGTGTCTTCTAGATCCTAGTTCTATGGCCAATATCACCACTAAAGAACATCTTTATAATAAAGGGAAACAATGTGACTTCTATGACTCAACTAGCACTTAGATTCAGACTTGTAATGGTTTCATGTATCCTCCACATGGCTCCATATCTTTTCATGTTGACATCTATGGTAAAGTGGTGAGTAGTGCCTTGTTTTCATTCCTACTTCTAATCAATTCCAAGTAAAGCTTGGTTTACCTTGGTTGACTGTGATGCAAGCTATTGCTTCTCCTATTCATCAATGTATTAAATTTCCTTATAATGGTGAGATTAATAAGATCAAGCATAGGTTTCATAACCCTTCTAGACCTTGGAATTGTGCTACTATTGAATTATTTTGGCCTTCTCTTCCTACTACTCCTACTTGTCCAGACTATATGTTCCATTCGTAACAAGAATATGATTGTCAAAAAATTGTCAATTAAGTTTACCTTGTGGTATTTTTCCTACAACTCCAACATCTATTTCTTATTAATCTTATATTTCTAATGGTCAACCACCTCTTACATCTCTTGATCCTCCTTAATCTTCTCAACAAATTTCTACTAAAACTAAAAACAACCTACATTCTTGTGAATGTCAAAAGAATTGTCAAGCTCATGCTAAAGCTTGTATGAATGCTTCTCACTAGTCCATGTCTATTGAAGAGTTTAATGATATGCATATTTCATTTTTCAATTCTATTTCTATTGATTTAGATGAGGAGGACACTTTAAATGATAAGCATGAGATTATCAATATTAATGTTGATTTACCTAACATGCTTTCGATGCAACTTACACTTACATATACACCTGAGCATAGTGACTTTGTCAAGAGTCCTTCTTTTGATTTAGCTATTGTTCGTACTATGTTGTACATAGCTCCTCTTGCAATTTAGTCACCTTCTTTTATTACTATTGACTGAGATAGGGGAGGAGTGCAACATGATTGAAGTGAGTGCATTGGTATTGAAGCTTTTTCTTTTTTTTCATGTTGTTATGTGCTTCCCCTATATAGTGTTTGCTAAATGTAGTTTTGATTTATTTAAACAACCCTTGTTACTCTGTTAGCACAAGGTGATAAATAAATCTCTACATTGTAACATTACTCTATTTATATCTTACTTATTCTATCTATTATTCTATGTTATGTTGTACATGTTCTATTATTTGTATTTGTGTCATGTTGTCTACTTGCATTTGCAACATGGATGCACTGATTCATTTTTGTCTATGTGACACTAGTTCAAAAAGAATCTTCTTTTTAACTCTAGCATGTATTTTTTCCATTGTGTTGTATTTCAACTTCCTTTGGGGGTGGTGGAATTTCATACTTGATATAATACTTACATATTATCATATGATCATACTGACCCCAGAGTTAGTAGATCCCTTCGATGCTCTTGTATCTTATGTTTTCATTTCCCTTGATTTATCCATTTTTTGGGGCATCTCATAGTGCAAACATCATTTGAAGATTGAACATATACTATTGTTAAAGTCATTGATCCTATTAAAGTTTTATCAATAACTTTAACATTGGGGCATACACTCTTCTCATCCTTGCATTCTAATGGTGGGGTACTGAATACATATTTTGAGTCTAGCTTAGGGTACTTTAGCCTTAGTTTCTTTGTATTCTTCATAAGTTAGCATCAAATCTATGCATGGCTACTTCTTCCTTCTCTTTCAATGCACATTTTTCATGAATCCCTTTATGGATTATGAAAATCCTAAAGAATGGATTCTCCATGCACACATTCAATCCAGGAAGTCGGCATCCTTGACATTGGGTCTCACTTTCCTTCGCATGCACATATGCTAAATCTCATCTATGGGCTACGCACAATTTTTTTATAAATTCCTATACATGGGTAATGCATCTTTGATAAAGCTTATCATTGTGATACAAAGAACTTTGATCTATGGGTGGGTCTTCCAATGGATTGACTAATGGGTGACCACCCTATTAGACTATTTCAATGTCATCTTTTGCAGCAACTCTTTCGGTGATTTATAGTAAAGTGGACACTCTATTGGGTGAGATAATCACTCCTTTTCAGTCAATTATGTCTCTCTCATTATGATTTGGGGAGTTAGAAAATTCTCAATCCCTTGGGGGCTTGATTTTTTCTCTCTTGGATTTTAATAAGATTATCATATGTATTTTTCTCTACTTCACTGAGTGTTTGGATTAAGTCCATCCCCTTGCTAAAGTGAAAGTTGAATGTACCATCTTAAATTGGAAGAAATATAATTTAATGATGGTTTAGTGCCTATTTAATGTGAGATCATCAATCTCCCTCTCTCTTTCATTTCTTCTTCCCTTTTATGTCCTTTCTCCTACGTAGAATTGGAGTAAAACCTAATAGATCCTCTTTAAACTCTCATTATCATGGTGTTAAGCTCAAGGTAGGATCTATTTCCCCTAGGTCCTTCTTTTCCATTCACCTTTCCACTTTTAATCTACTCCTAGCATTGAAATAGGATTTCTTTGAAGTCTAGACGTGACTTCTAGATTCTAAGACCTATTTTGAGGTCCCCAATTTTTCCCCAAGGTTTGTGCACCTAACAATTAGGGGTGTAATGCACCCTTGATTATTCAAGGTTGCACTGCATGCATGATGGGCTAATTAGGAGTGCAATGCACCCCTAATGAGGCCCTATTTCAACCCACCTATTAGGTCTCATGTTTCAGAACTTTCAAGTGTTAACTTATAGGATAGTCAACCTATGGGAGCTGTTCAATTCTGACCTTTATATAAACCCTATTATTTTCTCCATTTTTCATATCCAAGAATCCAAGATCATAATAATAAACTTCATCCACAAGCTACATCTCAAGTTTTCAAGTTTCAAGCCTTCAAGCCTTCAAGCATTCCATTCAAGCATGATATTGAAGATCAAGGATTCAAGAACTAAAGCAATTGAAGAATTTTATCTTCAAGATCTTATTCAATCCATTCAAGATCCTTTTCTACATCTTCCAAATCTATTCATCTTCATCTTCTTGATCCAAATTTATTGGTCAATTCAAGCAAATTACATTCAATTCAAGAGATTTGGCTTTGTAAGTTGAATTCATACATTTACTTTACATTCATGTTATTTCAATTCAAGGTTAATTCCTAAACTAGGGTTTGAATAAGAAAAAAAAAACCATCAATAAAAAAACAAACTTTTATTGCGGGTTACAAATATCAAATCAATGAACATGTTACACATTAGAGCACCCTTTTCATCTTTCTTCAAAACTACAAAATCAAAATCAACATCAAACATAGTCAATCAGGGTTGCATTTAACTCTTAACGTACTAATTCACCCCTGATGTACCAATTTTCTCCTAATAGATCACCAAAAGATTTCTAGGTTTCTAGATTTGAAGATTTCCTCCCATTTTTATTAGAACAAGAAACACAAAATAGATTCAAAGGTGAGTTCCTTTTCCCCTTTGTCATTTTAGCATATCTTAATATATATTACATCTATATTATACATACACATATATGGTCTTAAATGAATTAGATATCTTTCCCCTATTTTTTCCTAGATCTAGTTTTCATTAGTGCTCCTTATTCATTGAATCTACATTAATCTCTATGGGCGTAGTCCTTTAGAATTAAGATTGAAAGGTTTCTTGTCCTTATCTTCCCCCCTTCTATATAACACACTTTCACATAGAAGGGGATTATGTGATGAACTTAAATTTTATATCCTTGATTCACATTTCCTCCTTTACACTTTGTTACAAGAATGGTCATGGTTTTTGCCTATCAAGTATCTTTTCATGCCTTGGATTTTAATGCTTATCATTTAATTATCATATATAGCTTCCTTCATGCATGATATTATTTTCTATCATCTTACACTCTTTATAATTTTTTATCATATGATGTTTCTTCCTTTTATCCCTTCTATGGTGTATCATTATATACTTCTTGTTGGATATGGGGTGTTTGCATTTTGTGCTTAGCTATAAATTTTTGCTTATGACTCATTCTCATGTCTTTCAAGATTTTTTTATATAATACACCATAGATATATATTCCTTATCTTTTCTCTTGGGCTTTGGGGGAAAGAAGCCTGATATATATTCCTTATCTTTTTCTCTATGAATTTACTTTCTTTAAGCTTATATGGAACTTGTTTATTATGTCACATTGTTCTTTATTTATGAAGAATTATGTCTTGGCTATGGATTCCCTCTTTTACAAGAGGTGTATTTCCTAAGTCATCATCTCGTCTTTATCAATTCAAACTATATCCATTATATATAGTTGTCCTTTCTTGGAGATTGTAATCCTTCATCTAAGGATCCCTATTTCACCTATTTATATAGGGGGCTAAATAGGTGCATTCTTGGTCATCTTCCCTTCTTATTGTGGATTTTATCTTAATAAAGAACTCCTCTTAGGGAGACATCTTGTTATTAAGATTTATCCCTTTTGATGATCCTCTTTCCATAAGTGATATATCATTTTCACTCTATGTTCTTAGATTGTATGAGTTATGGCTCTTTTCCTTGAAAATAGTTCACATTTGCTTCATTAAGGATATGTCCTTCTTTTATAATTAGGTATCCACTTTATTCCTTCTCATGTCTATTCTATGTAGACATGATATAGATAGGGGCATATATATGCACACTCCTTATACATAGTCTTTTTTCTTATGGGGTAGTAAATATGAATTTTGAGCATGGCTTAAAGTACTTTAGCCCTAGTTTCTTAGTATTATTTCTAATTTATTCTCAAATATATGTATTTTTACTTCATTTTTCTTTTGCACACACAAAAATATATGCTTAATATCATAATGGGTAACACAAACAAACTTTCTAAATCTCATTCATGGGTAACACATCCAAATACATATATGCTAAATCTTATATTTGGTAATGCATAGCAACTTGTTAAGTCCCAATATAGGTAATGCATTCAAGCACGACATGCTAAGTCCCATACATGGGTAATACATCATTTACATGGGACCATGCCATGGTGATATGATGGATGTTGATCTATGGATGAAACTTTGGTGGGTTGACTAGTAGGTTACCACCCTATTAGACTATTTCAATGCCATCTTTTGCAGCACCTCTCTTGGTGATTCACAATATGGTGGGCACTCTATTGGGTGAAGTAATCACTTTCTCTTTTCTCTTTCTCTTTCATTCTAGTAGAGATAGATCCAAAAGATTTATTATCAATGATATTTATCTTTCATTTATTATGTCATCACTTGTTCTCTGTAATGGCTTTCCAAATATGATATTAGTGGGTGAGATATTTATTTATATGAGGTTTCTTTCACTAGTTGATTTGGGTTTTTTTTAAGTACTAACCCCTTTTTTATATCTTTTTATCTTTATTTTCACCCTAGTGCATGAATGTGGAGTTAGGACCCTTGGTCTTAGTGGTTTTTTTCACTTTTGCTAAGTGATGTCCTATCTCATTGAGATTTTCCATATTCTTCTCTTCTTCTTCTCTTCTCTACTTTATTGCAAGCATGGGTTGATCCACACTTTCACTAAAGTGGGGGCTAAATTTACCATCTTAAATTGGAATCACTCTAATTTAATATAGGTTTAGCACCTATTTAATGTGAGATCATCAATCTCCCTCTCTCTTTCACCTCTTCTTGCCTTTTGTATCCTTTATCCTAGATGGAATTGGGGTAAAACTTGATAGACCATCTTTAAAGCTCCTATTTTCATGGTGTTAAGCTTGAGGTGCAATATATTTCCCCTAGGTCCTTCCTTTTCATCAACCTTTCCACTTGGAATCTACTCCTTGCAGCAAAATGGGCTTTCCTCGTAATCTAAACATAAAATCAAGATTTTGTGACCAATTTTGGGGTCCCCAGATTGTCCCTAGGGTTTTTACACCTGACCATATAGGGTGTAATATAGATGAAATTTACCCTTGAAGAGGCCCTATTTTGGCCTCCCTCTTTGGGTCCTATGTTTTGGGATGTTCGGGGATTAATTTCTAGGATAGTCAACCTGTAGGAGTTAGTTAATTATGATCTCTACAAACCTTTCCATTTTCTCCATTTATCATATCACACTATAAAATATTTCTCTAAAGAATTTAATTTCTCAAGTTCTCTTCAAGAATTTTGTTGGGACTCAAAATCGCAAACACATCTTGAGTACCTATTTGGAAAACTTTGTTAAATCAATCCTTAAAAAATATTTTCATGCATGTGTACTCGACTGTCATTTTGAGGCTTATGATGTGTTTCAGTTGTTCCACACCCATTATTCAACATATGTATGTGTCTTATGAGGATAATTTGCAATTGTGATTCATTCCATGAAGTTTCATTTTGAGCATTTGAGAAATCTGCATTTTTTCCTAAGTGTCAAACAGTTTTCAAAACCATAGTTTGCATTTGAATATATTGAACTTGGTTTAGTGTCATGACCTACCACCTTGGGAATGCTTAGTATGCATATCAGAGAACCTATATTATAGATTTAGATTTTTTTCAATATTTTTTGATAGGGTTTTCCATTCCTCAAAATTGGTTTATGTCTTCCTGATTTCACACTTTGCACATTATTCTGGGATGCCCTATTTGACTAACCATAACTTTGACCTAGTTGACCCTATTGATAAAAATAATAATTGTTGCATTATAGGGGTCAAAGACATGTTATTTTTCATATTTTAGCTCTTGATGAATATGTTTGATAAGTTTTCAAATGCAATTTCTAAGGTTTCACTGTTATTCAATTTTGTAGATTGATTGGAAGGCCTATTCGGTGTGTTATAACATGGAAACTATGATAGATGAACCTAAACCAATTATACCACTATAGTTTGCACTAAAATTACTTCAAATGTGCAAAATTGGAAGTCTTGATGAATCCATCTACACATTTTCCTAGGTCCATTCTATTTGCAAAAATCATTTCTTCACCAAATTACCTAGTTCTGCAATTCCCAAAAATGCTTGCCAAATGTGCCCAATTGTAAATCATGAGACCAAATTTCACATTTATAATCTCCAAAAAAAATTCCAATATCCCATTATTTTTTTCCCCAAGCATTCATTTGACCTATTTTCAAAGCCAAAACTAAAGGCAACTTTCTTTTTTTTTCTGACGTATTGTTTGCAGGATCAATTTTGAATAAGCAACTCTAATGGTCAATATATTTTGACTTAGATGTCATCATGAGATGAAAATTTTCAGTGCATAATTTTTTGACCAAAGAGAAAGTGTGCCAGGTGTTAAGGCATAGTCAGGTGTTTTTGTCAGTTTTAAGGCTAGTTTGATGACCTCTCGACACTAAATGGCAATTTGTAGAGAAGGGTGAAAATGAGATTTAAATAGTGAAAAAGTGATAAAATTTAAATTTATTCAATACATGAGGGTTGTTTAAAAGGTTTTTTAGATATTATTTGATTAAGAACAAAAAAAAATAAGTTTGACCCTTTGTTGGGGCCCGACTGATTCCATCATGATGCTAACAAATTTTTTGTGGAGTAAATGGTGTCTTAAGAGACTAAAGTAATGCTAATCATATAAAATATTGTGATCTAAGGTTGGTGTTAATAATAATATTATGCTTAAATAAAAATGATGGAATTATTTTGAATTGGGTAAGAGTGGCTTACAAAATATGGACATACCCCATTCTTGTGCACTTTGCAAGAGAACCCAACAGTTACATACAACTTCATGATATGAGAAGTTAATTTACAAAAGCACCTCATGATGCCATCTTTTTGGTTAAATTTTTTGAAATCCTATAATACTAGTGGGGATATCTTCATTGGCTAAATAACAAGCCTTTGGTTATTTTGTATTGGTAGTTCTAATATTTCTCACATCAGTACAAGTGTTGTTTATGTGGATGTTTTTCATTGATCAATGCTTCTATCTTAGAACGAGAGTAACAAGACTATCAAGCCTGACCAAAAATGATCTAGTAGTTTAGATATGGGTACAATAAATGGGTGTGTTAAATCATACACACAATGAAAAATGAGGAATTGAACGTCATGAAAAATGAGATAATATGGAATAAGCCACCTATAAAACTATTTTATTTGAAGTTTTCTTTCAATCTTCTTGTGGCTTAAAAGAAGACAATTTGATTGTTTCAAAATACTCTACATAGGCTTTGGTACAATCTAAAATGTTGATATATTGTGGGAAACTATTGTGTTGACTTTTTACATAGGTGTGAGGAGAGTTAAAGCATAGTAAGGATGAATGTTCTCTTTGTCATTTATAGAGATTGAAAAGACCACACCCAAAATTTTCTAGTACCAACATAGCTAATTATGGATTTGATTTCATGGTTATGGGGAGAAATGGTGGTTATGTTTCAAAGCATAGGCATAAACACATAAAAAAGTAAAGATGAGAGTGTAGCTCACTCAAACTAGTTTGTAGTTGTGTAATAAATGCATCACATTGAGGTCTTCTAAGCTAGCATGCAAATAGAAGGGAATCAAATGGACCATTTTAACTATCCTCTGAGCCTTTGCAAAATTGATATGAAATGATGGGGACAATTGATCATGAAATCCATATGCAAAAGGATCATTATGGATAGAAAGGCATCATTATCCGTGGACATGAAAGCCCTAATTTTGAAATTGGATGAACACTTAAGAAAAGTGTAGTGTCAAATTGCAAGAATATCAAGATTTTGGTATGAGGTTTGTGGGAGATGATTGTTAAAGTAAAGAGTTAATTTAATTTCATTTATTAAATTACCTTTACTCCCTTCTTAAGATTTCACTTTATGCACTTTGCATTTCCATTACATTAATTAATTAATAATTATCACATGTCATTTACCTCTTAAGGTTTCCCTTTTAGGGTTTCTAATCTCATTTTTTTAAGGATTTATCTTTTGTAAATATCTCTCACTCTTTTCAGTCTGATAATATAATTTGCATATTCTCAAAGAAAACATTGTGCCTCTTCTTTTCTTTTTCTTCTCTGAGATAGGTCTTGCATGCAGGTGTTCTTTAGGTTTTGTGGATTTGTATTGCTCAAATCCTTCATGGTATCAGAGCCTAACCTATTATAGCTTGTTCTTATTTGGAGAAAAAGAAGAATGAGGGTTTGACAAAATAGATCTAGCATTTTTGGGTATTTTCTCTGAAAATAGGGGGGTCTCTAATTTTCAAAGCACTTTGAGGCCAAACAAACCTCACAGTTATATTTAGAAGGTGTCAAAACTCACTTTTTCATATAAATATGTCAATTTTGGACAACGTTGACTAGGGAGGCAAAAAAAATTTGGATAATAGGGTCGTTAGGCCTTTGGCATGCACTTCGAAGCAGAGAAAAAATAAAAATCACAAAAAAATAGCAGTTTTTTATTGCTAGCAATTAAAATTTCACCATAGTGATTAGCGAAACTACTAGTGATCTAGCTAGCCACCATGGTCACCACTTGTAGTCTACCTTAGACATAGCAACCTTTACTTGTTTGAGCCACCGCAACTCTACCTGCCACCGATTGTGCCACTGTGATACTCGGTCACTTGTGCTCATCTGACATGCCACTTGAGCACTACCACCACACCACCGGCAAAGGTTTTAATTATTTTTTTTTTTTTTTATTTTTTAAAAATAATTATTTTTTTCCTTCTGGAGGCCTTGATAGTCTTTTTTCTCTTACTTGACCATATGAAGGTGTTTTTTTTATTTGAAAGAAGTGTCGAAAAGATGATTAAGAGATGGAGATGATGGTGAAGGTATTTCTTGGATTTTATTCTAGTTTAGTACTTTCTTTTTTTCTAAAAGTTAGGTGATGTCTTCTATCTTTTCGGGGGCATAACTTGCTCATTATAGCTCCATTTTTTTATCCAAAAAAAGCATCGAAAAGATCTTCTTGAGAAATTTCTAGATTATCCGTCATTTCACTAGTATTTTATACTAGGTATTTTTGATACTAATATAAATTCTTTTTTCTCTATTCTTGTATACACATTCTTTCTATAAGCTAGGGTTTAGTTTTTTACATTATGCGAGGTGTTTTATCTTTATATTTTATTACAATATCAATATATCAAAAAACTTCAAAACATTTTCCTAAAAAAATGGCCAAGACCTCTTCTTGTCTAGTACTTCTAAACCCACACAACTATCACACATAGAAATCTCATATGCAACAACTTCTCCATTCAAAGGGTCTGTGGTCTTGTTTAGATATAGCATAGCCAATATTTGAAAGTCAATATTAGACTTTGCAACACATGAATAAGATGGATGAAGCCATGGGTCTTATTTCTTGAGTTTTTTAGACAACTTATAGTTTTATCTTGATGAGTGTCCCACTCCTCAAGAAATGTCTAGGAGAAGTACAAGGACTTGTTTAGTACGAGGAAAAGCTTACTTCTCTTGTACTAGATACTTTCTCCTCTATTAAGGACTTTCTCATAAGGTTCAAATAGAAAAGAACTTTGTTATAGGCATGCGAGAAAGAGAAGATAGATAAGGAGTGCATCTCTCTAATTCTATCAAAGCTTCAAGGAAACTTTTACATTTCCTCGTCTACCTTCCAATACACTATAGATGCCTTGGGTCTAAAATTTACCATGCCCACTTTTGAGGTCTTTTGTGATTGATTGACTAGAGATCAGTTGAAGCTTACACAATTGGATACTATCACAGGTTCAAAGACACATGCATTGGTTTCTTAGACATCTATAGGGAAGCCAAAGAAGAAACTGAATCCCAAGATAGATTTAGTAGGCACTAAGAGTTCCTCCAAGCATACTCCTAAATTAGACGCTCGAAAACCCACTCTAAATGGTAAATCATCTAAGTCTGTTGAGTCTTCCTCCAAGACAAAAAAGTACACAGGTGGTCCTTGAATTTTTTGTGGAAAGGAAGGACATCCAATTTCTAGGTGTTGGAAATGTCTTGAGGCTTTAGAGGAGGCCATGTAGCAACATAGCATTTTTTCTCTGAATCCACCACCTCCTCATTCAGGGAAAGGACATGCTCTTTCTGCATGAGCATTATCTTTGACAACTACTTGGACTCTTGATTCAGGTTCTTCCCACCATATGAAATACTTACATGAATTGGTTACCTCACTTTCTTATAGTGTTACTATATAGATTTCAGTTGGTGATTGCATATAGCTTTCAATCACAAGTTCAAGAACTATCTCTTTAGAGGGTGGTTTCATACAGGATGTTCTCTTAGTTCTGGCCATATCTATGATCCTCATGTCTAACTTTTAGATTTTTCATTCTAGCTATGGTAGGATAGTTGATTTCTTACCATATGATGTGGTAATTCAAGACCATTATGATTCTGACTTGGTTGTTGCTAAGTTGGGAGTATTGATCTTCAATATCACTTATATCAATTTGATGTCTTGGAGACACACAATTCTACAAGTCTTTCTCTTATTTCTCATGCAAACATAGTGAGAAAGCTCTAGCATGAGTGTTTTGGTCATGTCAACTATAGATATCTATAGCATATGAGTACATAAGAGCTAGTGATTAGGATACCTCAAATCTCTTGTACTAATGGTGTTTATCAAGGTTGTGTACTTGGAAAAAATTACAAAGATCCATTTCTCTTAGGTAGATCCACATGTGCTAAGGCCCCATTTGATTTTATACATAGTGTTCATATGTCATTCTCCACTTCATTATTTTTAGGTGCTCAATATGTGCTTACCTTCATAGATGACTTATCTAGACACACATGGGTGTACTTTTTGAAGTACAAGTCAGTTGTCTTGATTCATTTCAAATATTTAAGACATTTGTGGAGAAGTAGTCTAGTCTTTCTATCAGAAATATACACACTCACAATGGAGGGAATATGTGAATCAATCTTTCAAAGGTTTTTTATGAAGCATGGTTTATAATATTAGTTCACAATTCCCCATACCCCTCAAAAAAATGGGGTTGTAGAGAGAAAGAATGGGACATTACGGGAGATGATCGATTGCATGATATAGTATTGAGATATGAGTTCTTCATTTTTGGTTAAGCCTATCAATTGTGCCAAATATGTTTAGAATCAAATTTCCTCACAAGGCATTGAGACACTTGAGTCTTGAGGAGACTTGGACTCATGTCAATCTAGATGTTTCTCTTTCTGCATTTTTGGTAGTGAGGCTTGGGTATTTATTCTAGATGCTTAGTTGAAAGCCATGGAGAGGAAGAGCCAAACACTCATATTTATTGGCTAATGTGAGGATTTGAAGGCATACAAGTTACTTGATCTTGATTTCAATGATGTTCAATTTGATGAGTGTTATCCTCATATGGAGCCTCCATCACCAGCTTCTCCCTCGCTACCTAGTACTTTCTATATTCCTACATAGAATTATGTATCCTCTAAGGAAGATCTTGATATTGATCCCCTTTCACCACCTCCACCAATTTTTTAGTGAGTGCCCAAGTGGGCTTGTGCTACTGTTGATGCAACAGGACCTATGGTAGGTGATCCTACAGATTCTCATCGCACTTGTGCTCAAACTTGTAGTATGAGACTATTGAGTCATGTAATTTTGATCCATAGAGTTTTTCACAAGTGATAGGAAACTTAGAGTAGGATAGGGCTATGGATGAGGAGTACTCTTCTTTGATGAAGAACTACAAATGGGATCTTTATCCTCTTCCAAAAGGAAAAAAGTTGGTTTGGTGCCTTTGGGTGTACCATATCAAATATGTTGTAGATGGTTCTATTGAATGATACAAGGAACATCTTGTTGCAAAGGTCTTTTCATAGGTTGAGGGTATTGATTACTTTGAGACCTTTTCTCTTTTTGTCAAGATAAATTATATCTTCCTTTTACTCTCTCTTGTAGCTTCACAAGGATGGACAGTTTTTCAAGTGGACATGAAGAGTACCTTTTGCATGGAGACGTTCATGAGGAGATCTATATGGAGAAACCTCATCATTTTTTGTAGGACTCTTTATTGGTGTGTAGGATTTAGAGGTCTTTATATGGTATCAAACAAGCCCCTTGATCTTGGTATGAGAAGATGGATTCATTCTTGCTTGCTTCATAGTTCACCCAGTGTCATTCCAATCCTATTATTTACATTCAGCATCATGAGGCTAACTTATTGATACGTGTGCTTTATGTAGATGAGCTCATCATCATAGGTAGCTCATCCTCTATGATACAGAGTGTTTAAAGAGCCTTAAGAGAGTAGTTTGAGATGATAGATCTTGTACTTTGTACTATTTTCTGGGCCTACAGGTTGTTCAATCTTTGGATGGGATAGTCATACTCCAAAAAAATTATGCTCTTGATATGCTTCAAAGATTACACATTCTTAATTGCAAGCTTGCTCCCACACCTTTTTAGTTGAGTTTTTTTTTATCTACCACTTTCACTATTCCTATAGTGGATTCCACTTTATATAGATAGCTTTATTGTACCTGATAGACATACGTCCTGATATTTACTTTGCAATTGGACTTGTCTCTTGATTCTCCCATGATCCACATGAGAGTCATTGGAAAGATTCCAAACATATCTTAAGGTACATTAGGGGTACTACATGATATTGAATTCACTACACATCAAGGGGTTCTCACATTTTTTGTTACATAGACTTAGATTGGGCTGGTAATATTGATGATCACAAGTCTACTTTTGGATTTTCCTTCTATCTCGATTATGGTCCTATCACATGGTCTTGCAAGAAGCAACATGCTCACACATTATCATCTATAGAGGTAGAGTATAAGGTAGTTGTGCTATCTTGTTAGGAGGTTTTGTGGCTTTGACAGTTGATGATAGAGTTTGTGTTTCCTCCTAATAGTCTCACCTTTCTATGGTGTGACAATCAGAGTGCTATACACATTTCCTGCAACCCAGTTGAGAATTAGTGGATCAAGCACATTGAGCTTCACATGCGCTTCATTAGGCATCTAAATAAGGATGGCTCTCTAAGCTTGGAGTACATTCTCATTGGTGAGTAGGTTGCAGACACCTTCACTAAACCTTTTCCATCCCTGTGGTATCTTTAGTTGTGTTCTATGCTTGGGGTGAAGGAAGTTTTCCTTAAGAGGTTGCATTGATGAGTCCTTCCTACCTTTCTTCTATCTCTTTTTAGAGTAGGATTTTTCCCATGTGGTTTTTCTTGTTTCTCTATTTCATAAAGATTTGGTTGTGATTGGGTACATCATTAGGCCTTGTTTCCAAGAACAAAGTTTTCTCTCAGCATTAATTGTAGTTTCGTTGATTTTTCTACATTGTTTTTCGCTATATTGTTGCTCATCTTAAGGGGGGGTGTTAGAGTAAATAATTAATTTCATTTCATTTATTAAATTACCTTTACTCCCTTCTTAAGATTTCACTTTATGCACTTTTCATTTTCATTTAATAATTAATTATTAATTATTGAATGTCATTTACCTCTTAGGTTTTGTCTTTTAGATTTTTCGATCTACTTCTATAAGGATTGATCTTTTGTAAATATCTCTCATTCTTTTCAATCTAATAATATAATTTTCATATTCTCATAGCAAATCCTTGCCTCTTCTTTTTTTTCTTCTTTGTGATAGGTTCTTGCATGCAAGTGTTCTTTGGGTTTTGAGGATTTGTAGTGCCTACCCCTAGTTTACATTTTTGCTATCATTGCTGAACACTTTTAGGCCAGTTTTATGTTTGATGATTAGTAGTATTTTGAGATTATCAGATATTTTTTTAGATTTAGTTGATATATGATAAGATTACTTGGTACTCTATACTTCATGTGTGCATGATGATTATTACAGTGTTTTTACTTATTGATGATGACTAGTTAGAAGGGTTATCATATGTATTTTCTTATGGATACTTACCTCATACTATATGTGTATGGTGTGCATGTTTATTTTCTTTATGTATGGCATTTCTGATGTGGTTAAGGAAGGGAGTCATAGTCACCTACTAGTTGGGATTTACACAATCCACCACTTCCTACCACTACCTATTTAGCTTAGAATATTATGTTTGTACATGCATGGATTTTATTCAAATTGCAAGTACTGGGTATCGACTTCCCTAAATTGCTAGGACGAGCGTACCCTATCGCATTATCTCAGTGGTAAGAGAGGGGAGATAAATTCTTAAGTCCAAATCCTAAACTTTTAAGCCATTTGTCCTACAAAATTAGGACAAGTATCTGAGTTGTGTACCCTCCAAATGAATCGAATGACATTAATTCGTGATTATAACTCTTTAGTTTAATTTTGTATGTGTGTTTCTATGATGGGTTTTTGTATTTCACCTTATGAGTCTCAGGTAAATTTTCTATTAATTAAGTCTAATTAAAAGATTAAATTAATGATTTAATTTAATGGAAAATTATTATGATAATTTAATATTTAATTATATTTAATTAATTGGGAAATTATCTAAATAAAAAGAACTAAATTTGAAGATAAAAGTTATAAGAATAAATTTAGAATGTGACAATATTTATTTAATTTAATAATAATATATATTTAGAGTTCATTTTTAATAAATGCTAAATAATATTATTATTTAAGTTAATAAATATTTTGTCAATTAAATGTTCGAAAATAAATTAAGAACTGGAGAAAAATTAATTTATTAAAGTTTAAGATTGCATGATGCATGCATGAGGTTAAATTTAATAAATTAATTAAAAGAGAAGTCAAGTAAAAATTAAATAAAGTTATTTAATAATTCAATAAACGTGCATGGGGAAAGAAAAAGATAAGATAAAGAAAGTTTAATTAGAGTTGAAGTCTGGTAAGGAAGGAGTTTTCTAGGGTGAACGCAAAATTAGTGCCCTGATTTTAGGGAGAGAACTCCATATCACAATTTAGAGATTAATTTTCAAAGTACCACAAATTTTGGAGAATGAAGGAATTTTTGGAAAGGAGAAGATTCTAAGAGGACGAATTTCTCAACAATTTTCTTGGGCGTAGCGATTAGCATCATTGTCCAAGTAGATACTTGTGATTTTCACATATATTAAATATGTTCTTTTCTTTTATGCCTTCATCGTGCCTATTAAATGGATGTATGGATATTTCATGTGAAAAATTTATCATATTATGATTTTCGGGTACATATGTTAAATCCTCTATGCATGGGAAGTTTTAAATGATCAATATAATATTTCTTTCCATAGATTTTGAAATTGGAAAAATGAATGGGGTAGGGTTGTGCAATAAATTTGAAGATTTCATTCAAAAATTCAACCGATTGGTCGTGTTACCTCTATCAGATCAAAGTTGGGATTTTGTATTAAAAAAAACCCAAGAAGGGTTGAAAGTCAAAGAAAGGGGATTGTTTTAATAAATTTTGATGTTTATCAAATTTTATTTGGAAACATTTTTTTTTAAGTAAAAACGTTATATAAAAAAAGAAATTTAAAAAAAAATTGAGGATGGGTATTTAACCCCACCTCCCCCTACCTTCCATGCACAACCACTAACGTTGTCGCAAGACTATGGGAGCGACAGTACTGCATACTATCATGGTCACAAGCCTGCGACAGGCATAATGGGCCATGGCCCTTCATTTACAGCCGGTGGGCTATAAACGCTTTATCAAAAAAAAAAAAGTTTTTTAATTTTATTAAAATTTAATTTAACTTAAATTTTAAATATTATTTTAATGCTAAAATTTATTTAAAAAATTTAATTTATAATAATTAATTAATGTTATTTAAAAAGTTATTAATTTATTTAAAATAAATTTATAATAATTAATCAAATGGTATATAAATAGATATTAATTTATTTAAAATAAATTTAATTTAATTTATTATGAGCATTAGTTAGATAGGAGATCTTTTTAGATTGTTGAAGATTATTTAAATCTCAACTCTAGTAGAATTACAATTATTTTATCAAAAAGCAATAAGAACTTATCTTAGCAAACTTAAACAAATATATAATTTACCCTTAGAATATTTTAGGAAATTGATTTAAAAAATTATAGGGGTACATCTTTGTTTTATTTAAACAAATACATGGGTTAATTATAAGGAAAATGAAGAATATTTGTTTACTTGACAACAAACTCTGAAACAAAAACTGGAACCTTATATTTAACTTAACCATGTGTTTCAAAAACATACCAAAACATGAAACATACACCTTGTTTTATGTGCGATGTCTATGTTTGGGGTTTAGGGTTGACTAGTTTGTTGACCAGTTCTAGGATGTCTACCAGAGGCTTGGGAGTTTTGTGAGTCTAAAAGTATGTTGACTCAATCTTGATTATTTTTACTAAACCATGGTAATGTGTTGATATGCTCTATGATGAGTGTGATTATTTATTTTTTTACTAGTTTTCAGTGTTGTTGTGGGATAGCGAGATAAGTACTATGTTATATTTGACTTAACCATTTGAGCCTTCGATCAGTATTATTGTGATACTTTTTGGTTGCTCGTTGAGAACTGATGGGTATTGTGATTTATCTATGATGCTTTCCAGTCACTTGTATAGGACTAAGGTTTTTTACTATGATTCTTTGATTTGTGATTTCATGAGCTTGGGATAGGTTATCTATATATAATTTCAGGAAGTGGCATGCAATGGGGGTAAGGGCCCTAAGTGGCTACCAGGGTAACTCATTGTAAGTTGTTTAATAAGTGAAAACACTACCCTAAATGAGAGTAAAATGAACCTAATAAGAGTTTTTATATGTTCTCGCCCATGCCTCAAGTGCTCGTACAAACTAGGATGGGAGTAGAGAGAACGCTTGGTTGCAACCTTGCATCCATAGTATGCCTTGTGATTATGAGAGGATAGTAGTGCCTGCATAGGGATCATTAGGGGGCTAGGGTCCTAAGAGACTACTAGGATAACTCTAGCATGATTTGTGTGATGACACTTGCTCATTTACATAGTAGGTTTCCTACGTGTCTTGTGTGCCTTTGGGTATAGATGTCGACCTATCTTGGAACCCTTGACATAGAATACTTTTAGGATTTCCTAGACTTAAAGAGTACTTTGATGTTTGGATTGATATCCTATTTGGGACTTGAGACTATCTTCTTAGTGTGGTTGGAGTGGGCCATTTAGGTTCCACATGGTCAGGTGGTAGTGCTTTTTACTCTTACCATTGAGATCCATCCATAGTCACAGTGGTTGGAGCTTCTTTGTTTGCATTTCATTTCATTCTTTCTATGTATCATTGTGATGGATGGTTATATTTCATGATGGATGTTTATATCTTTTATGATGGATGGTTATATCATGTATGGTGAATGGTTTCATTTATTTTATTGTACCTTGTATCATGGATCCGAGGAGGATGATGTATTTCTATTTCTACATATGATTATTATTTTAGCCTTTCATACCCTATGACATGTATAGTGGATGATTGAGCATTCTGAATTTCATTTGCCAAGAGGCATTCAAAACAAATGTATATTATTTAAATGGACATTGGAATTTATAATTATTCTTTTATATTGATGTGGTATTTGATGGGCTTAGTATTAATTAAATTTAAATGTGATTCATCGTCATGGGATCCATAAGAAATGTAACTTGTTATGTATGCTTTTAGTCAATTGTATGTTATTGCTTCCGATACTATGTGTTTGATGTGTATGTTTTATCTTTCTTGTTCAAAAAAAAATGTCTCTAAACTTAGTAAAACTTTAGGTTATTTCTTTTGGATCCCTTGGTGGGGCATTACATCTAGTATCAGAGCTCAAGTTTCTACATTGGGAGCTCTAGGTATATTGGAATACCACTAGTGTTATCTAGTTGAACAAAAATGAAAAAATTTAAACTATTATATATATCTACATCAAACTAAAAACTTGAACTAGTTGAACTAAAACAGAACTTAAAATTTTAGTTGTATATTTTTCATACTTCAACACTTAGACTTCAAACTAAAAATTATACTTAAACCTAAATATAGGCAAACTGAAAAATTAAAACTTATTCTATTTTCAAAACCATGTGTCTTTTTATATATATGCTTACAGTAGTATGCTTTATGATCATTTTATTATCTTGTATCTTAGATATTATTGTAGGATGGTATCAGGGATGAGATATTATATTATAGGTCATAGCCTTGGCCATGGTAGAGGTTGTGGATGAGGCAAAGCTATCAGTGTACATGAGTTTGTCCACGAAGGCCCCATTTAGGAAGAGAATAGGGAGAGCATATCAGTGAGCATCAAGAAGAGAGCCATGGAGAGTAGCATGCTGACTCTAAGAAGGTGGATCTGAGGCAAATGATGTAGACCATCATTGATTACCTACCTCTTGTTCATGATCAGGATAGAGCACATCAGGTAGGACATTAGCATAGACCCAGGTCTAGGAGCCCTTGAAGGGATCATCATAGATCCATAGTATCTGCTTAGATGAAGGACCTTATGAGGTCCAAGGTTAAGCCCTTCAATGGGTATGGTTTAGGATATGTAGAGCTGAGTAGTGGCTTATTGCTCTTGATAGGGTTTTTCGCTATGTAGGACTTTGATAGTAATGTCAAAGCAAGGTTTTCTATTACCAACCTAGAAAAATTTGGAGCCACTTGGTGGACTATTGAGGAAAAGAAGTTGGGCATAGACATGAATAGTGTTACATGGGATATATTCTTGGAGAACTTTTGTGAGTGATTCCTACCAGAGGAATGGAAGTAGCATAGAGCAGATGAGTTCAATAACCTGAGATAGTACACTATGACCGTTGTAGAGTATAAGTGCAAGTTCTATGAACTCATGCCCTTTTCAGGATTCAATGACAACCCAACACAGTTGGCACATCATTTCATTAGAGGCTTGAATAACCATATAGTTGGGGGTGTTAAGGTGTTTGAGCCAAAAACCCTCAAATATGCAGTACATTGAGCCATTCTTGTAGAGCAAAGTGTCAACCTTGGACATGGGGGTTTTGTGGGAGCGCCTACAACATTAGGATCTAAGGGCAACCATAACTCAGATAGAAATAGGAAGCCTCCTTTTCCTAAGGGAAATCAAAACTAGTAGCAGCCTCAGTAGTCACAGCACCAGAAGGGATCATACCCTCAAGCACAAAGTGGTGGCAGTAGTTCTAACTCCAAGAACAATCACAATGCATAGAGCAATAGGTGAAACTAGTACACTCAGCCTACATAGAGAAGTTGGTCTTTTGCTAGTGGGGATAGCGACTAGTAGTCGAATGCACCTCCTATAGGGAGAGGATCTGGTAGAGGCATAGGATGTTATATGTGTGGGCAAGTTGGACACATTTCAGGTCATTGTCTATAGTGAGTACCTCAGTATTTAGGTCCTAGGCCAGCAGCATCTAAGCCCATAGTTGGAAATGCAGGTAGAGCTCATAGAGTTTTTGCAGCAGTTGATCACCATCAGGTAGACCATTAGGGGATCATGGTTGAGACTATAGGAGCTATCCAAGGTACCCCTCTCTCTATATTGTTTGATTTAGGTGCCACAAATTCTTTTATTTCACCATCATTAGTTGCTAAGTGTAAGCTAGAAGCGATTAAGCAAGATCAGGGTTAGTAAGTAGAACTAGCCTCAGGCACTAAGATTTTCATAGATTCCATAGTTCATAAGTGTGATCTTGGCATAAGAGGGTTTGTCACATTAGTTGACCCTTAGGTTATTCCTCTTGGCTCTTATGATTTTTTCTTTGGTATGGATTGGCTTGGCTCTCATAGAGCTAGTATAGACTATAGGAAGAAGACCATTGTGTGTTAGGATGACCAAGGGAAGGATGTGGAGAATGTGGGGATATTGAGACCTATATCACTATGGATGAAATCTGCTATGCAATTGAAGCGAAGCTTTCATAAGGGATGTCAGGTATTTTTTGTTATAATAAGTGAGCTAGATGAAGAAGATCCTGTAAGAAAGACTTTAGACCACCCTATTCTATAGGAGTATGCAGATGTCTTTCCAAGTGATATTTTGGGCATGCCCCCGAAGAGAGATATTGATTTCAGCCTTGACCTCACTCTAGGAGTAGGGCCTATCTCTAGAGCTCCTTATTGTATGACCATTCAAGAATTGAGTGAGTTGCACCTATAGCTGGAGTAACTTTTGGCCAAGGTTAGTATCCAAATTAGTGTATCACCATGGGGATCTCTAGTGCTCTTTTTGAAGAAGAAGGATGGCTCTTTACACCTTTGTATTGATTATAGATAGCTAAACAAGGTGACAATAAAGAACAGGTATCCTCTACCAAGGATCGACAATTTATTTGATCAAGTCAAGGGAGCTATAGTGTTCTCCAAGATTAACCTTAAGTTAGGATACCATTAGCTTCACATTAAGGAATTTGACATTCATAAGACCACCTTTCGAACTCACTACAGACACTAGAGTTCATAGTAGTACCTTTTGGGCTAACAAATGCTCCATCAATTTTCATGAGCCTGATGAATGGAGTGTTTCATTCCTATCTTGATAGATTTTTAATTGTGTTCCTTGATGATATATTAATATATTCTAAGTCCCAAAAGGAGCATGAGGAGTATCTACATTTGGTTTTGCAGTGCTTGAGAGATAATCAACTTTATGCCAATGCAATGAAGTGTGATTTCTTTCAATTAGAGATACAATACTTAGGGCACATCATATCAAGTGAGGGTATCTCTGTAGACCCTACGAAGATCTAGGCAATAGTAAAATGGCCTAACACACTACTATGTCAGAAATTTTTAGTTTCATGGATCTAGCTAGTTATTATCGCAAATTCATCCAAAACTTCTCCAAAATAGCACATCTTATCACTTCTCTTTAGAGGAAAGGAAAGAAGATCTTATGGATGGAGAAATTCAAGGAAGCATTTTGAAATCTCAAGGATCTTTTGAATAGTGCATCAATCTTAGCAGTACCTGATCTAGTAGGTGATTTCATGGTGTGTACAGATGCTTCCCTTGAGGGAATTGGAGTGGTTTTGATGCAGAATGGATAGGTGATTGCATATGAATCATGCAAGCTCAAGAATCACAAGCTGAATTATCCTACACATGACCTTGAGTTAGTAGCAATAGTTCATGCCTTGATGAGGTGGAGACATTTCTTTTTGGGGCACAGATTTGAACTTCATAGTGATCACCACAGTCTCTAATACATTTTCACACGGCCTAATCTGAATTCTCGACAAAGGTAATGGATGGAGTTTCTATGTGAGTATGACTTCAAGGTGAAGTACATTTAGGGGAAAGAGAACATGGTAGTAGATGCTATGCGTCACAAGAGACATGTGATATCATCTTTGACTCTTAGTGTTGATTTGAGGAGCCAGATACTTTAGGCACCCCCTACCAATACTTGTTATCAAGAGATGTGTAGAGAGATAGATTCAGGGAGACCGTTGGAGAGTAAGTTTTTAGACTATGTTCTTGAGTCAGATGGCCTTTTCAGACATTCAAGAAGGATCTATATACTACTACTAGATGAGCTATGTACATTGATCCTATCAAAGGCCATCATGCACCTTACTCGACACATCCAATTATCAAGAAGATGCATGTAGATTTGTGATGTTTATTCTATTGGACAGGGATGAAGTGTGATATTGCTGATTTTTTGGCTAGGTGCCTTGAGTGTCAAAGAGTCAAAGCAGAACACCAACATCCAACATGACTTTTATAGCCAAATCTCATTCTTTCATGGAAGTGGGACATCATCTCTATGGACGTCATAGTAGGATTACCTATGACTGCTCGTCATCATGATGCTATCATGGTCACTGTTGATTGGTTGACTTAGGTGGCACATTTTTCACTGATAAGGTCTTCCTACAATACATATTTTGTAGCTAATGTCTTTATGTGCGACATTGTGAGACTACATGGTATTCCCCAAAAGATCATTTTGGATAGGGATCCTATATTCACTTTCGCATTTTGGACATCGCTGCAGCATGATCTTGGAGCATAGTTAAATTTTAGTTTAGCATGTCACCTAGAGATAGATGGCTAGACAGAGAGAGTGAATCAAGTATTGGAAGATATGTTGAGGATGTATGTGATGGGTAGGCAAACTCATTGGGAGGACTATCCCTACCTAGTGGAGTTCGCTTTAAAAAATGGATATCATAGTTCTATTGGCATGGCACCTTTCCAGGCTTTATATGGTCATTCTTTTCATACACCTTTGAGTTGGGATAACCTTGAGGATCACTTTTTTTTGGGTCCTGAGATGCTTCAATATATGGAGCAACAGGTAGTGTGTATCCAAGAGCACTTGACTATGGCACAAGATAGATAGAAAAAGTATGTTGATGCACATAGGATAGATAAACAGTTTGTTGTGAGAGAGAAGGTTTTCTTGAGAGTGTGTCTATAGAAGAGTTTGATCTATTATGGAAAGGGTTTGAAGCTAGCACCTCACTTTGTGGGACCATTCGAGATACTTGAGAGGATTGGTCCAGTTGCCTACCATCTTGCTTTACCGCCCAACCTATCTCACATTCATGATGTTTTTGATGTTTTGGTACTTAGGCAGTATATTCCTGATGTGGTACATGTTCTTGATTGGAATGTGTTATAGGTAGAGGACGGGCAGTTGGCTTTGGAGCTAGTTTGTACTCTAGAGCCTAAGGGGTTGAACCATAGAGAAAGTAAGGGTCCAATGGGACCCTACTAATGACTATTTAGCTACATGGGAGGATTAATCTAGATTATGGGATTTATTTCCCTACCTGTTTATAGGCTTCCAGGAGTAAGCCTAATTCTAAGGGGGTGGATGTAGTGCCTACCCCTAGTTTACATTTTTGTTATCATTATCGAACACTTTTAGGCTAGTTTTATGTTTAATGATTAGTAGTATTTTGAGATTATCAGATATTGTTTTAGATTCAGTTGATATATGATAAGATTACTTAGTACTCTATACTTCATGTGTGCATGATGATTATTATAGTGTTTTTAGTTATTGATGATGATTAGTTAGAAGGATTATCATATGTGTTTTCTTATGGATACTTACCCAATACTGCATGTGTATGGTGTGCGTCTTTATTTTCTTTATGTATCACTTTTCTGATGTGGTTAAGGAAGGGAGTCGTTGTCACCTGATAGTTGGGATCTACATGATGCACCACTTCCTGCCATTGTCTTTTTAGCTTAAAATATTGTGTTTGTACATACATGAATTTTATGTAGGTTGCAGGCACTTGGTATTGACTTCCCTAAATTGCCAGGA